>OZ038477.1:123382213-123514713 GCA_964036315.1 Acanthosepion esculentum | reverse complement strand
TATATATTTTTTTATTTATTTTGATCAGTGTTTTTATTAACTAGTAAAAATTTGTTTAGCTTATTTAATAGTTTTGTTTTTATTTGGGAAGATAATTAAAGCTACTTGCTCAATTCCTACAATTAGACGTAAAAGAATTTTACCCATCCATAACAGAATGCATGTTAGATAAGGCCATCAACTTAGCTCAGGATCAAATAATAATAAAACCAAACGAAATCGACACCATTAAGCACTCCCGTAAATCATTACTATTTCACAATGAAGAAGCATGGATAAAGAAAGATTGGAGATTTGACACTACAATGGGAAGCTTTGACGGTGCAGACACATGCGAAAAAATTATACAAACATACAATAAAGTATATAAAAACTCAAGCACCACACCTTATCAGTAGTTTTCAACAAAACTTGCATACATGTGTGTATGTGTGTATATATATATATATATGTATGTGTGTGTATATATATATATATATGTGTGTGTGTGTGTATATGTGTGTGTGTGTGTGTGTGTGTGTGTGTGTGTGTGTGTGTGTATATATATATATATGTATGTATGTATACATGTGTGTGTGTGTGTGTGTCTTCTTGACTAGTCAGTTCCCACCAACATAAGGTGGTTTCCCACTGTCTTTTCTACAAATATTTACATGGCAATTGTTCTGATAAGCTTTCCCTACTTGAATTTTGAATTTAAGCCTACTACTAGATTGGCAACTAGGTCTCATCATTTTACTGTTGACCTTGCTAGATATAACCATAAGTTCTATTCTAATAGTTTCTCTTCTTGCACTTCTCGCCTGTGGAACTCTCTTCAGGTTTCTTGCTTCCCCACCACTTACAATCTTCAAAAATTTAAAAGCAATGCCATTCACCATCTTCTGCCTTCCTTGAATCCTTTCCTTTTATTTATACTTTCTCTTCACTTATGTCATCTCATTCTCTTTCATTGTAAGTTACCCCAAGCATCCTCATGAGATTATCACCTTGATTCAACAGAAATGATTAAGAAATGTGCATATGTGTGCATTTGTATATGTATATCTATCTGATCTACCTGTCTTTGTATATATGTATGATGTCACAGAAGAGCATTATGAATTTACAACCTGCGTCTGCTATTCCGCAACATTTATCATCTCATAGCAAACATCTATGTACACAAAACAGGATGTCATCTTTGACAGTGAACATTTCTGTTGTAATGTCCATATAACCACTCTGATGATGGCTCATGTGAGCCGAAAGCTTAGATCGGTGAATAGCATAATAAAGAAATATCCAAATGTTGGACAGTTTTTGTCTTTATTTTCTCCTGAAACTAAAGTCAGTATACAAAGCTTGGAACGGCTCATGATAAAACATAAGAGACATTTATTGTCTGTTATATTTAACAATATATGTCTGAATATATATATATATATATATATATATATTATGAAATGGACAAAGTCCGACAATTATTTAAAGACATTTTTATGTTTAACATTCTTCTTATAGATACAAATATTTAAGTAAATGCTCTGTTTATAATAAACAGTATTAAATAACATTTACTGTCCTGAATGTCCGAGAAAATTTCATAGAAAATATTCGTCCTTCGACAGGATTCGAACATGTATCCTATACGGAACCGTCATATAGCCTGACGTGCCTTTCCGCTCGGCCACAAAGGATCATTCTGTTGGCAATGTCGAATTTACTGCTTATAAACTTCAATCTTCCATGAATCTCTCACGTACATTCATAACTGCTCAGGGCGTATCAAATGTAAACAAATGACGTCACACATTATGAAATAGACAAAGTCCGACAAATATTTAAAGACATTTTTATGTTTAACATTCTTTTTATAGATACAAGGACGAATATTTTCTATGAAAATTTCTCGAACATTCAGGCTGGTAAATGTTATTTAATACTGTTTATTATAAACAGAGCATTTACTTAAATACTTGTATCTATAAAAAGAATGTTAAACATAAAAATGTCTTTGAATATATAATATATATATATATATACACACACATTGTGTAACAAATTAACAAGGTGACAATTTTCCATTTTGTCCAAAAACTACATGTTAGAATTTAACACAATTTTCACAGAATGATGGCAACAGTTATATGTTAATTGCTTCATATACAGATTGTTTTGGATACATACAGTAACCGACATGAAATAAATGGAAATGAGCAAGTAAACAGAATTCAAAAATAATAGTGGAGCTGGTTAATAAGGCATAAGTGATCCTCTTCTTGAAATGACATGGATAAGGCGCTGGTCCATAGAACATGTCAATTTCTTGATTTCTTCTCATATAATTCCACGTGGTACATTCACTATTGCCCGCTGCAAGTCCTCCTTGCTTTTAAATTGGTGTCCATTCTAGTAAGCACATTGCTTCTAAATGCCCCTAAGTTTTCAATTAGGTTTAAGTTTTGAGAATTGGCTGGCCAGTTCATTTTCCGACGTTCATAGAAACCTAATTGTTGCTGGTACTCGGTAGTTTTATGCACTGTATGCGAGGAAGTATTATCTTGCATAAATATGACGGTTCTCCTGAACGTGATCCTTTGTTTTTTTTTAACCAAGTTTTTGCGGTGGTCTCTCAGGAAGGTTATGTAAGCAACTGCAGTCATTTTATTACTGTCAGGCACTTTCCACAGACAAACCATGATACCTCCAATAATACCAGTCTAAATCAAGATACCCCTCCTCCTTGTTGGCGTTTCAAGTGATAACGATGTCATTTGTTTATGACCCAACCTTTGCTCCAACCATCAAGGCCATGCAAGATTCATCTGTGAACAAAACCTTTGAGAAGTTGACTTTCATCTTATCTTCTACCCATTTCAGATGCCATTGTATGCGTCTTTTTGTCAATGGTGGCATTGTCACCGGTGTCACTGATTTCCCAACCTTTTTCAGAAGACGACATTGAGTAATTCTTGACACAGATCTTTCTCCAATGTGCCTGAAAAGTTCTCCGCTGGTCAGGCCTTGGTTTACAGCTTCAGATTTAATTCACGACAGAGAACGTTGGGAAACAGCCTTTGAGTGACTCTTATCAGCCCTCTTAGGTACCTTCATAGCAGCTGCAACAAACCTTTTCACCGTATGGTGCTATCTTCCAATCATTTTGGATATTTCTAATGTTGATTTACCTTTTGCAAGTTCAGATGTCGTAACAGATATCTCAGAAGTCGTTAAGTTACAATTGCGACCCATAATAGCATGGTTATGAAATACCTCGTTCATAATTTGAAACATTGAATTATCGTGTTACTAAAGCAAATGGCTGCAGTTTATTTACACTTGCGCAGAACTTTACAGTTTTTACACAGCATGCGCATATACCTGTTGCTATCATTCTGTGAAAATCTTGTTAAATTCCAACTTGTAGTTTTTGGACAAAAATTGTCACTTCATTAATAATTCATTACACTGTGTATATGTGTGTGTTTATGTATATTTTTAATTTTTAATCTTAATATCTAATTTTATTTTTTATTTGACTTTTTTGATATCTAATTTTACCTTTATTTTTTAAATTTTTTTCTATTCATTTATTTTTCCCATAAAAAATGGATAAGTCTATTACAAAGGTTTACGCCCACATCACATTGAAACACCAGTTCCTGTACCATCACCAAAGTTTAGCAAAGTTAATCCTGGGTCAGTACCTAGATGGGTGACCACTTGGGAATATCAGGTGCTGTAAGCTTGGATGTGCAGGTGGTGTAATGGATAATGACTCGGAATTGTTAATTGGAGAGCCGAGTTCCAGTTCATGTTTGGTTCGTTATATTCACTTACTCGTGAAACCTCTTGGGAAAGGTATGAATCCACCTCTTCCCCTTCCAGCTATGGATTAATTAGTAACACTTGTATCACTAAATCATTATTGGCCACCTCCAAAACTAAAATTTCTACAGTCTAAAAATATTTTTCGGCTTTAAATAACCTGCAAAGGTGTTAAGTCGTGGAAAATGAATCAACCATCCAGTCCAGCCTATGCATAATGTGTTAAGTCAGGCAATTTTAATTTATATTTGATGTTTGCTATAAGGCATGAAACTCCTAATAGCATAGAGCAGTGAAGAACAAATGTGTAATTATTTTTAGTATAAATTTACGTCTGGTATTTTATACCGAGCATTGTTTTATTATTACTACCAACAATCACTGTATGCTATTTTATATTCATATTAATAGGTATATCAGTCAGTCACTTATGTGCCATGCGTGATACACGCTTAGGCAATCCTGTATCTTTTGATACATGACTGACGAGGCAGATTTTTTTCCCTGTAGTAGGTTGCCTTTTCTTTCTGCGGTAGACCAGTTGCCATCCAAAGCTATAGAACCCAGTCTGTCCTGTTATTTACCCATAGCTTGGTGGGGAGAAGAAGAGGATTCATACCTTTCCCAAGTGTATTAGCAAGTGAATGTAATGAATTTGACTGGAATTCAAACTTGGCTCTCCGATTCCTCAATCCCAGCCGCTATCTATTACTCCACCATATTGCTTACAGGTACACACATGGATATGCATAGAAAAATCTATATATAAAGTTGTAGCGTTTGTCTGTTTGTTTATTATCAAACTCCTCCTAGAGTTTTGGAGATAGACCCCATAACCATATATATTCTAAAACTATATTACCGATATAAATAAATTGTAAAATAAAGAAGACTAAATACCTGGTTGTTAGGAAAAGGATGAACTCCACATGCAAATTACAAATTGGGGATACTAAAATTAAGCAAGTACAAAAGTTTAAATATCTAGGAACTGTTTCAACAGAGGACAGAATGTGCAACACTAAAATCTGACGGCACATTGGAATAGCCAAAGATACTCTGTTCAGCTTTTGGAATGTATTAAGAAGCAGAAAGATTTTGCTAGAAAGAAAAAAAAGAGTACTGAACTGTTGTGTGATATCAGTCCCCCAACATAGCAGTAAATGCAGGACAATCTCCTCAATGATGAAGAGACTTAAAGCAACAGAAATGTGGTTCTACAGAAGGATGCTGTGGATATTATTGAATGAAAAATTGTGAGTAATAACAAACTTTTAGAGAAAGTGCAAACAAAAAGTAAATTTATACTTAAGATCAGGAAGAGACAGTTAAAATTTCTAAGACACATAATGAGGAAAGAGGACTTGGAAAATCTGATACTCGCAGGATAGGTTGAAGGTGATGGTGACAGAGGAAAATAATACATAACCTGCTTAGCTGGCTTGAGTAAATGGATGGCAGATCAAGGTTTAGAAGATATAACTAAAAGAGAAAATTTATTAAGAAGGACAGGAAATTGTGGAGAGCCGTGATTGCCAACATCCTGTAAGTTTACAGCACATAAAGAAGTAGTAGACAAAAAGCAGATATAAACCATTTTGCCAAAGCTAACATGATTTGGTATTAGCTACTTTACTAAACTACTAAATATAGTTTATGTGTTTTTCCAAAAGTGGTTATTCCACTTTTAGCATTGCCTTTCAACCATTGATTCTTCAGTTCCAACTCAAGATGTGTGCCATTTTAAATCATGCAGATTTGATAATATTCTGGCTTTCAGACAAAGATTTTAAGTCTAAAACAGTTGCAGAAAGCCATAAAACAGAAAAAAAATTCACTGGAACACTGTTCTTTAGAAAGTATTCAACTGTTGTGAATTGCTCAATAACTGGTTGTTTCACCTTGATGTTACTTAGCAAACAGCAAGAGGGGTTGTGAGGGTGCATGTCTGAATGGGAACTCTCTCATGGCCTTACTTATTTGACAATAAGACACTGAGTGAGATTGTAACAATTGCCTTTTTCGAAACCCTGTACTTACCTATTCTTATATATATATAAATTGAACCCTCTACCACCCCTTGTCTAGATGAATGGATTTATTGGTAACCTTGGAAACCCTCAATTATGAATCTTTCCAGTGCCGTTAACAACCGTAAATTTTAAAAAGTAAGTTACTCCAAAATTCGCTTGATGAGGAAATGGAACTAATGTCTTTGGTTTAATAACAAAATTAAATTCAGGGGCTTTAGCTTCCATTTCTGAAACATGGTTATCACTGTGTAGCGGTAAAACCATATTTTAAATCTCTTAATTTATAATATTAATACTCTGTAAATTTAAATTTACATTGAGCACTATTGTGTAAAAATAAAAATATCTATAAGAACACCGGATTTTATATCTTACTGTTCTTTCCTTTTTATTTATATATATATATATATATATATATATATATATATATATATATGTGTGTGTGTGTATGTAATAAAATAAAAATAGCTGGCCACTCATATTCAAGGATACCTGTCTACTAGTACAGATAGCCAGTCCCTATTGCAGACTCTTGCTCAGGAACATTTGTATTTGTTCAATACCCACAGAGCTCACCAGTCATTTATACTGCAACTAAGCTGAGCAGGCCTTAGTTAAAGTTTCTGGGAGAGAGCTAATGTCATCTCATTCTTTTTCATTCTAAGTTACCCCAAGCATCCTCATGAGATTATCACCTTGATTCAACAGAAATGATTAAAAAATGTGCATATATGTGTGTTTGTATATGTATATCTATCTGATCTATCTGTCTTTGTATATATGTATGATGTCATAGAAGAGCATTATGAATTTACAACCTGCGTCTGCTATTCCGCAACATTTATCGTCGCATAGCAAACATCTATGTACACAAAACAGGATGTCTTCTTTGACAGTGAACATCTCTGTTGTAATGTCCATATAACCACTCTGATGATGGCTCATGTGAGCCGAAAGCTCAGGTCGAGGAAGAGCATAATAAAGAAATATCCAAATGTTAGACAGTTTTTGTCTTTATTTTCTCCTGAAACTAAAGTCATTATACAAAGCTTGGAACGGCTCATGATAAAACATAATAGACATTCATTGTCTGTTATATTTAACAATATAAGTTTGAATAATATATATATATATATATATGTATATATATATATATATATATTATGAAATGGACAAAGTCCGACAATTATTTAAAGACATTTTTATGTTTAACATTCTTTTTATAGATACAAATATTTAAGTAAATGCTCTGTTTATAATAAACAGTATTAAATAACATTTACTGTCCTGAATGTCCGAGAAAATTTCATAGAAAATATTCGTCCTTCGACAGGATTCGAACATGTATCCTATACGGAACCGTCATATAGCCTGACGTGCCTTACCGCTCGGCCACAAAGGATCATTCTGTTGGCAATGTCGAATTTACTGCTTATAAACTTCAATCTTCCATGAATCTCATACATTCATAACTGCTCAGGGCGTATCAAATGTAAACAAATGACGTCACACATTATGAAATGGACAAAGTCCGACAATTATTTAAAGACATTTTTATGTTTAACATTCTTTTTATAGATACAAGGACGAATATTTTCTATGAAAATTTCTCGAACATTCAGGCTGGTAAATGTTATTTAATACTGTTTATTATAAACAGAGCATTTACTTAAATACTTGTATCTATAAAAAGAATGTTAAACATAAAAATGTCTTTGAATATATATATATATATATACACATACACACACATTGTGTAACAAGTTATTACCAAGGTGACAATTTTCCATTTTGTCCAAAAACTACATGTTAGAATTTAACACAATTTTCACAGAATGATGGCAACAGTTATATGTGCCGACCTTGTAAAAAGTGTTAAGTTCCGCAAAAATACGCAGAAACAACAGTCATTTACTTAATTTACTTAAATTATAACTGTTCCAAATTATTAACGAGGTGTAATTAAAACTCATGTAAACAACAAAATAATGCTTTAATTGCTTCATATACAGATTGTTTTGGATACATACCTGATCAACTATCTGAACAAAGCCAGCACACTCAAACCCTCGGTCATGATGACTTGTGACTTCATACTAGAACAGCTATTGGTGGTCCCAAGTATTACGTCTACTCAATTACAAAGCTTTGGTCAACCCCTGGTATGTTTTTCAGGCACTTTCAAAAGGTGCCACCGGTGGGATCACCCTCTCTAGACTGATAACATCAGGAAATATCCTTCCTGACAAATCAACCATGGTGGTATTCAAACTCTGGTCTCATGGTCAGAAAGTCAATGTTCTAACCACTTAGCCACATTTTAATCACTTTCACCCCATTCAAGGCAGTAAAGCCACTAAGACACAAGGTGTTACAGGGTTTGGAAGAAGCAGGAACAGAAACATTAATAATGAATGGGAAAAGAAAAGAGTAATCAGGAGGACAGTAGATAACAATTGACATTGCATTTAAATTTATGCAGATTAATGTTGGCTGGAAAGCATGGAGCCAGAAGGGAGGTCCACAAGCAAGATGTGCAAGAAAAGAAACTGCTAGCATAAAACTTATGGTTACATCTAGCCAACTCAACTGTAAAATCATGAGATATAGAAGCCAGTCTTGTACTGCACTTAAATTCAAAAAGTTAAAAAAAAAATCATAGCGAAAAGGTTATCTGAACAATTACCATGAAAGTATTTATAGAAAAGACACAGAGAGACAATGTTATGGTGATGGAAAAGCAATTAAAGTTGAGCCACTAGATCAGGACCAGTAATATTGCTGATACTTCTTGCATTTTATCAAGGAACTCAATACATATATATATATATATATATATATATATATGCAGAAATATAGTCTTAAAGTGTGCTATATTTATGGGGTAAAGTGCTCAATATCAGAGATAGAGCTCGTGTAAATATAAAAGTGGACATGGAAGTCAGCACTTAGAGGCGACAGTCGGTTTCATGCTAGTGCAATCGTCAGGTGACTAGTGCTGTTATTTTTCTCGGCTGTTTATATAAGGGTCAGTGGTGCATTATGGGTAGTATATTTTGGCGGTTACTTTTACCGGAAGTCGCTTATTTGTTTATTTATTTATGTCAAATTATTTTGCTTGTTTTTTGTTTGTTTTTTTATTTTTATTTTTTATCTTATATATTTATTTATTTATTCTTTTATTTTGATCGGTGTTTTTGGTTAACGTAGTAAAAAAACAGCCGAGAAAAATAACAGCACTAGTCGCCTGACGATTGCACTAGCATGAAACCGACTGTCGCCTCTAAGTGCTGACTTCCATGTCCACTTTTATATTTATATATATATATATATATATATAAATAAAACATGAACATTGAAATCAACACTCAGCAGCAGCAGCTTGAATGCAATCATCAGGCCATATGCATTGTGTTTTTGCTTGACTATATATATATATATATATATATATATATATATATATATATATATATATATCATTTCATACAATTCGAATTAAGATACCATTATGTAAATGATCATTTTCACCTTGTAAAAATAAAATTTACAGTATTTTTCAAACAGTCAATGGATAAATTTTTGAAACTTTTTTGAAAAATTTCCTTTTCAAAAATTTATCCATTGACTGAAAAATCCTGTAAATTTAATTTTACAAGGTGAAAATGATCAATTACATAATAGTATCTTAATTCCAACTGTATGAAATATATTGATCTGTTTATTATAAAAACATTGAGCATTATGTGTGAATCAGGTTTAATATTTAATATTTTATATTGTGTTAATAGGATTCACTTGGATTATATCCCAATGGATTAGTACCTAAATATATATATATATATATATATATATATATATATATATAGGCCAGTGATGCATTGCGGATCGTCTATTGTATTATTCCAATGGTTTGTTTGGTGGGTGGTAATGGTTATGTTTTGAATAATTCTTGGGTTTATTTACTGGAACTAATTGTGGATCCGGTGCTGTATTTTCACTATTGACTGTCATTTATCAACTTTTTTTTATATATTATTGATTATTTTATTGTAACTGCCCACCACAATAACCATTAAAATAATACAATTGATTACCCACAATGCATCACTGACCTGTATATATAAATAGTCAAGTAAAAACACAATGCATATGGCCTGATGATTGCATTCAAGCATGAAACAAACTATCACCTCTGGGTGTTGACTTCAATGTCCACTTTTATATTTACATATGCACTAGCCTTGATATAGATCACTATAACTCATAAACATAGCATATGTTAAAACTATATTTTATCATATACATATATATATATATATATATATCATGATATTCAACTTGTAACAGGCCTGAGAGACACAGGAGTTAGAGTAAGAAGTACAGTCTATGTGAAAACATGAGGAAGACAACAATTAACCCCAGATCTGAACAGTTCAAGATTTTAGTGATCGGGGAAGCGTCCTCAAGATTTTAGTGATCGGGGAAGCATCCTCAAGATTTTAGTGATCGGGGAAGCGTCCTCAAGATTTTAGTGATCGGGGAAGCGTCCTCAAGATTTTAGTGATCGGGGAAGCGTCCTCAAGATTTTAGTGATCGAGGAAGCGTCCTCAAGATTTTAGTGATCGGGGAAGCATCCTCTTTGGAATCGGTTCATGGAATGAAGCTGCTTGAGTGAAACTTACATCTCACCAATGAAATATGAAGGGAATGAGAGTGGTTCACTATGATGTGCGTGGTATGATGAGTCTTAGCCATGAACATAAGAATTGGTGAAACTAAGAACTGTAGTTCATCTGAGCACTTTCCGTGGAAACAGCGATATAGCAGTGAGAGGCTTGTGACGTTCTGTCTGTGAGCAACAGGTAGTAGGGTGGAAAATAATTGGTCACCCACAAGGACATGGTGATGTCTTCAAACTCCATCAAAGCTAGAAAGAGAAAACTGAATAGCTTCTTTCCAAATATGGCAGTAGTACTCCATATTTCAGTTTGATCTGGTTCTTCTAATGATAAAGCATAGCAGGAAGAGTCCGGTACTTACTTATACAATTGTTGCCAAAACATTGCAACATGTTTGTCAGTTCATCTAGACTTTGGCTTCATGCAGTTTCAATTTCTCTGTCTGCTCCAAGTTAAAACTGCCATCAAAAGGTAGATTTTAGAACGTAGATGAGATTAAGGAGAATGCATTGAATATTTAAAAGAAATGTAGGTGTCCTTGAGCTATGGGGACTATTTGTTGATGAGTATTAAATGGCTGCAAACTTTCCTGACAGATTTTGTGATTGTGACTGTCTTCACATTATTCGGACTATTGTCCTCATCTTTGTCGCCATATTTATTACATCATTTTGGCCGTTGTATGATCCTGCCTTCTTCAGGTGGTTGGAATGTCGAACTGAACCCTTTATTTCACTCACTGGGGTAGACTGTTCTAGTTCCACAAGCCATGTTTAATGGATGTCAGTTATCAGTTATCTCCTGTTAATTCCCCTCACAAGTTCTCCACTACCTTAATCGGGTATTGAACTCACACTCTTTAGGTCCTGTCACTGGATCTAACTAACACCTTTATCCACTGTGCCATGTGTTAGTCTTATTTTTATGTGTTTTGGTGAATTGTGTTGTAAATTAAACATTAATTGTAAGAAATAAGTGTACTTTTTGGTAAGATGCCCATGACCGAACTACATAGGAACCTCAAAAGCAATTATCTGTCTAATGAGGAATACTTAGGAACAACATATGTACAATGATGAAGCTCTTTGGCACCAACTGTACTCTGGTACCAAATCATTTATAGCTTTACTACAATTTGCATCACAAACTTTGTCTTCAAACCACAAATAATCTTATGAACAAAGTGATGAAAAAAAAGTGTGAAATTGAGAACCATGTAATTTTTTAATGCATCTCTGCCCCCCCCCCCTTGTGTTATTAAAATTTGCTGTAAGGTGTAATGCCATGGACTCACCATGCTAGGTGTTGTTACAGTACTTTCTTGATTATCAAGATGCCTTGAAAAAATACGTCAGGATAATTCAAAATTCTGAATAATTGATTTCCTAATTTGTCTGGCCTCAAATTTTTCTGCTGTTAATTCCCGAAGCTGGATTAAATTGGCTGTATTTGTAACATGACACTTTTTTGTTTTATCATTGGAATTCAAGGCCATTTCACTTTCAAAGCATATGATCCCAAAGTATAACAAAATGAGACTTGTGTTAGAGAATAAAAACACTATGATGTTCTGATAATCAAAGTACTGATGATCAGGAAAGCATTGTAGCATGGTTCCTGTAGTAGTTTTTTACCAGGTGTAGTATCAGTCCCATGCCCAACCAGTTCTGATTTCAGAGTTATGTTTTTCATAGGCTGGTTGCCAACAAGCCTTGGAAGCTAAGCCTGCCTTGCTATTTAATCCATAGATGAGAGTAGAAGAAATGGATTCGTACCTTTCCCATTGGTAATTGTGCAAAAGTGAATGCAACAAACTCGACTGGAATTTGAACTCAGCATGCCAAATTCATTTTCTTTTTAGCTACAAAATGTAAATTAAAGTGGAACCATGTTAAAAAAAATCCACATTACTTTCACAGATAGACTGGATGTGACCACTATTATTAATTTAATTTTATGCATTTTTTTTTTAAAGAAAAATACACCAGGGACATTCTTATTCCAACCACCTCTTTTATTAGATACTCAAATGGAATGCTTTGTCATAAAATACTTGCAGTGTAAATTAGGGGGCGGGAGGAAAATTTAATAAAGGGCGTGGTTGGAATAAGGATGTTTCAGATGAAATAAAATAATTATGATAATAATCATACCAGGCCATCTATTTGAAATGCAAGGCGAGTTGAGTATTGGGTGCATATTTCATAAATAAGAATGTTACCAGAAATAGTTTAATGAGAACGATTTAATTATGGCAATGTTGTTGCCTAATTATTTTATTGTTTTTTTGTATTGTTTTTAATTTGGACTTTTTAATTTATTTTTCAGGTAAGCATTTGAATTGGTACACCTCAAAAATTGGGTTATCTTCTTTACCTTTTTCTTGCCAAAAGGAAGCCTGCTTGAAAATGTTATATTGATGAAGACAGCCAAATTTTCTGATTGAGAAATGAAAATAATAAATACTGGCTTTTTTATGGTACAAGGAAAGAAAAAATCTTGAAAAATAGGTAAGTAACGTTTAATCCTTCTTGAATTCCAAAATAAAATTTTTAGCAAAATCATTACTAAACTAGTGAACCAAATTAAATTTTAAAAAAAAATGGAAAATTCAAATATCATACTATATCTAATGCATTGGTAATATGACAAGGAAGCCATTTTAGCAAGATGGCTACCAAATATAAACTGAGCTAAGGGCTTTAAGTGGAATAAGATGATAAGTTTTTGCATGCTTGGAGTATATCCAATAAGTTTAATAAGTAGCTCTCCTTGAGTTGAGATTTTCAGATATTTTTTATTAAAAGACAACAGGAAAACACATGATGTTGACCTATCACAAATAACAGATTTATTTACCGATATAAATTATTTGCTTTTTAGAGTTTAAAAAGCTTGATAAAAAATATTGTGATCAAATTCATTTGATAATGTTCTTTTCTCTTAAGGAAAGTATACTTCTGTATGAATTCAATTTGTAGAATTAAATTCTTTGAAATCAGATACTTACAAAGTAGGTCAAATTTTTGAGTTGATTTGAAAATAGTTAAGAGTAGTAGTGTACAAATGAAAGTTGAATATTAAAAGTTCTTTCTTACTGTTATCAGCTATCAATTGTTTTTTGTATGTTGAGCAGTATCAAGGTTTTGCCTTGCCATTGTGATAAGAGAACAATAGTATGTAATTACTGATCTGGCTCACTCTTTGTTTGTCTCTGTTGTTAAGTGTCCTTTTTAAGATAGACCTCTGTAAAAGTCATTGGATAGATGTGTTTCTTTAACTTCTTTACAATGCTTTTCATTGACTGAAATTTTCATTGTTTAAATCTTGAGCTGATTTTGAACATCATGTATTGAGCCTGAAATGATTTCTCTGGTGAGCTTTTGATATTTTTTTTTATGCCATTAACTGAATCATGAAATAAACAACAGTGTAGCTTGGATGATTTGCACTGATTGGTAACTCCCTTTAAATACTCTTGTAAACCATTCATAAAGGCAAGCAAATAAATATGATAATTACACTCTTTTTACTCTTTGTCTAGGTTTATGTATGTGGATATATATATATATATATATATATATATATATATATATATATATATATATATATAATATATATATATATATATATATTATATATATATATATATATATATGTGTGTGTGTGTGTGTGTGGCAGAGAGCAATGGTCACCCTTGAAATATTAATAATTATAGTAATATAGAATTTTGTTTATAGATGAGAAAAATAATCTGTGGTGAACTTTGTGCCCAGAGAATCTGTGCTTTGTCAGAATTATTAATATAAAATGTCAAAATGGAATACCATTTGAGAAGAAGAGACTGTTCATTTAATCGTGAAAGGGGAGAAGTCAGTAATCAGTTTGCATTCTAAGTTAGCAACACCCCAGGTTTTTGTTGCTACCACCGTGTTTATTTAAGTGTGTGTTTGTGTGAAAACAAACAGTGGAAGTTGAGTCAGAGTCAAAGTCTTGGAGCTGGGTGAAGTGAGTTGATAAGCAGTTGACGAGAGAGAAAAAGATAGGCAGTGAGAGTGAAAGGGTCCACTTGCTGTTGTAATCAGGGAGGAAGTGAACTCAGGTTATCTGCAAAATTATTGCAATACTGTTAGAGTGAACCCCCTTATATCCTGATAGTGATATAATTACGGCAACTACTAAGAACAAAAAGGACGAACCTGAAAACTACTCTCCTTTCAGAATTATTTGCAATATTTTTTTTTTTTCTGGACTTTACTTCATATACACTACTTTCTTGTAAAAGAAGCATTATACTTTTTGTACCAGTTTCTTCCTTATATACATTTACATAAATTTTTCTTTGGACTCAAATTGACTTGTTCATATTTGATTTTTCTGCTTGGCCTGATTCTCGCCCCAAAGAACTTCCAGGTAGACCAGCTGAATCTTCCGGGATCTACAATCTCTTAATTGCTCTCCAGGATATAGTACAGGTAATAAATCCGTTGGTATATGATCCATGTGGATCCTAGTAATATTAAATATTAAAACTGATGCACAAAAAGAGCTCAGTGTATTATAACAGAGCATATAAATTACACAACAAAATCCCAAATTACCTTATATGCAGAGGGGTATAGATCTATTTCAACCAACAAGAAATATGTTAGTCTTATTGAAACCCAGTGTATAGACTGTGTTTGTGTCGGAATTTAAAATTTGATTTTGACAGCAGTCGAAAAATTGATACAGAATTTATCCATTTCGATGTTTCAGTCAGACAAAATGCCTGAGTCAGGGGTAATTTAATGTTATACGGTTAATATCCAGGTTAATTTTATAAAACCTCTTTCCTTTAAGGCTGATACATTCAACCCTCCCCTTACCACTGACTCAGGCATTTTGTCTGATGGAAAGATCGAAATGGATAAATTCTTTATCAATTTTTCGACTACTGTCAAAGTTAAATTTTAAATTTCTAATTCTGACATGAACATATACATATATATATATATATATATTATTCAAACTTATATTATTAAATATAACAAACAATGAATGTCTATTATGTTTTATCATGAGCCTTTCCAAATATTGTATAATGGCTTTAGTTTCAAGAGAAAATAAAGACAAAAACTGTCCAACATTTGGATATTTCTTTATTATATTGGTCGTCGATCTAAGCTTTCGGCTCACATGAGCCATCATCAGAGTGGTTATATGAACATTACAACAGAAATGTTCACCATTGCTATGCATTTAAACATGGTTCTGTTGATAACATTTCTTTCTCTCATGTGGTTATGTAGGACATCATAGAACAACAATACAAATTTATGACCTGCATCTGCTATTCTGCAACCATTATCGCCATATAGCAAACTTCTATGTCAACAAAGCATGATGTCATCTTTGATGGTGAACATCTAGCACAAAGTCACAAGTCATCATGGCTGAGGGTTTGAGTGTGCTGTCCTTGTTTAGATTGTTGATCACACGAGATTACACACTCTCTCCCAGAAACTGTAACTAAGGTCTGCTCAGCATAGTTGCAGTATAAACTACAGGTGGACTCTGTGGGTGTTGAACAAACACAAATGTGCCTGAGAGAGCATCTGCAATAGGGATTGGCTAGCCACTCTAGTAGACGGGTATCCTCGAATACGACTACTCAGCTACTTTATATATATATATATATATATATGACTGCCCACCTATTGTTCATACTTCAACCATGCTGAGTGGTCTTTAGTTTTAAGTTTTTGGACAGAGTGTGTCATCTGGTATGATCAACAGTTTGAACAAGGCCAGTGTGCTCAAACCCTCGGTCATGATGACTTGTGACTTCATGCTAGTACAACCATCGGTGATCAATTCTGTCTATCCAATTTCATTCACTTTGGTCAATCTTTGGTATGTTTCTGAGCACACCCCAAAAATATTTCATGCCGGGATTGCCTCCCTGGCAGATAAAAAAAATTGACCATGGTGAGAATCAAATCGAGGTTTCCTGGTTAAAAAGTAAATGTTCTAACCACTTAGCTATGCACTGCGGTGTAATTCTCAGACTAAGAAATTAGAGAGTTGGGTTTGAATTCCAGTTGAGTTAATCACATTTACTTAGGTGCAAAAACGTATGAATCTATCTCTTCTTCACCTAGCTATAGGTAAATAGCAGAACTAAATGAGCCATATAGCCTTGGTTGGCAACCAGTGTAAGAGAAAGACAACACTGAATTTAACATCTGCAGAGAGTTGTTTTGAGAATGTTTAGCATTCACACCAGTCCTCTGTATTTGGTGCTTCTGAAAAGTATAGTGGCTGCAACGCAAACCTTCACCACTATAATCAACTAATATGTGTGCCTGGTCTAGCTATTTCATTCCGTGAACTGAACTGCTAGACTCTCATACTTTGAAAATGACAGGAGAACCAAGTATGTTAAAAATAAATATAGTTTTAAAGTATGCTATAGATAGTAAAAGTTGGTTGCTTGCTTTTGTTTAGCGGCATATCAATACCTCTATGGGGTAAATATTACCAAAATCTAAATATTTTGAACACAATTATATGGCTTCATCTAAATATATTCTGAACGTAATTGTTTAGTTTCAACTACAGATAAAATATATTGTTGTTTTTTTTTCTTTAAATATGTGTTGTTGGTCCTTTTTATATAAAAAATGTATTGCTGGTATTTTTGCTATAAAATGTATTTTTATGCTTTCATCGTGTTTTGTTTGGGGGTTCACTATTTACCAATGCTAGGACCCTAACAGGTAGATGGCTAGTGGGGCACAGAAGACTAATGTCATGTTTAAGCTGTTGTTAAGAAAAAAAAAAGACCTCAGTATGATGTCAAAATCTGCAAAAAATTTGTTTCCATTATGTAGAAAAAACATAAATGTTGATAAAATAGTAAGGGTCACAAAGCAGTATCCAGGGGCCCACAATCGGGCTTCTTCACCCACTCTGATCAGAGGAGTTGGGGGTGGTACATTCCAGCCCATTTCTTACCACTGAAGATGAGCATCATAGTCTGAAATATCTACTGTTTTAGATCTTCGGCAACAATAAGAGAAAGGTGTTTTATTTTTCCTCCTCACAAAATCAAGTAGAATTTCTCTTCATATTTTTTATAAAACAATGTGTATACAAATGCAATGAGAAATGCATAGGAGGAGGTGAGGTTCCGTAAGGGGAAATGAATTTGTTGCAGTTCCTTAAAAGTTCCTTGCTTTTGGAGAGTTGAAGCAACAATTTATGGATTTGAAAGGCGCATGCACATCGGCCGAATGACTGATAATGCATTATATGTTCATATAGATGGGTTGGTTGATTTTGTTTAGTGGCATATCAACACCTCTCTGGATTATTTAATGCTGAAATCTAAATATTTTGTACGTAATTTTATGCTTTCAACTACAAATATTTTGTACATAATTTTAGACATTCAGGGTAAAGGTATTTTGTTTTTTTAGCTATATAGTTTGTAGATCATAAAATGTACTGTTGGTAATTTTACTATAAGAATGTATTTTTATGTTTTTAGTGTTGCATTGATTGTTATTTTGTTATAAAAATGTATTGTTGGTCATTTTATTATGAAAATGTACTGCTGATTTTTGTTTGGGATTTCACTATTTACCCATAGCTGGAACCCTAATAGGTGCTACCACCACGGGTCAAGATGGAACAACAGCAGTTAAGAGGTGGTTCCATGATTCTCAAAACCTCCAATCTTCTGATCAGAGGCCTTTCTGCCAGATGCAATTCATCATCATACCCAGGATAATGTTCATCTAGCAGTGTGAACCAGATAATAGGCAAACCTTTCTACTCCTGTTAAAATGATTTTGTGATTATAAACTACAATAAATATAGAAGAAAATAATTTTTCTTATTGCCTATGAATTAACCTCTACAATTAGCTACCATTATAGAATCATTAATTCATGAAAGCTAATTTACTTGGGATTTTATCATATTGTATTTAATATTAGAGTATAGAATTAGATACATTCACTGGTACTCATCACTGGAGTTTGGGTAAATATTAGCTGATCATCTACCTCACCTTTGCATAGAAGAACTGGCAGAGACCTGACATGATGTCTTGACTTCAGTCACTTTACCACAAGCATAAAGTTGCCTCCCTGTGCCTTTTCTATAAATACTTTTGTGGTAATTTTTTTGATGAGCTCTTTGTTAGAATTGTTATTTTATTCTCCTCCCCCCACAGACACTGAATTGTAAAAATGGGGACTAGTTAGTATTTTCATAGAGACAGTGAGGTATTATGGTGGTTGTAGTAAGAAAGGTACGTATGAATGTGGTGTTTTGGTGTAAGGAATATTGTTCGTACGATTGGGTCAGTGTTTGCGGCTAGCTAAGTTATAGTTAAGACAGATGAAGACCGTCCTTTCCCCAATCCCCCCCATCGGCCTTTTGCCACATTTCTGTAATTTATACAGAATAAATATCGCTCTTTGTTAGGGTACTTGGACTTTATGAATTTCACTGCAGCACTAGTCTGGTGATGAGGTCTCCTCAGTTTACAGTTAAGTTGATTAGGTGTAACTATAAGTCCTATGGTAAGAATTTATTTTTTTTTTTTGCACTTCTCATTTGTGGAACTCTCTTCCAGCATGATGCTTTCCAGCCAACTTTAATTGTTAAAAATTTAAATGCAGTAAAGACACAAGGAGCTCCTTGGCATGGAAGAATTAGAAAAACAGGGACATTGATAAGAAGTGAGAACAATAGAAGAGTAATCAGGAAGACAATAGACAGCAATTTCTTTTTTTTTTTTTTTTTTTTTAAGCTTATCACCCCAAGCAAGGCCACTAGCACGCAAGGGGTTACAGAAGGTTTGGAGGAAGAGCAGATAGGAGTGGTAAAGGAGAGGATGTGGAGAAAGATAGTGGGTCAATCAAGGCAAGGGGGTTACAGAAGATTTGGAGCGAGAGCAGATAGGAATGAAAAGTGAAAGGATGTGGAGAAAGGAAGTGGATAGATCAAGGCAGCTGGAGATAAAGATTAAAGTTGGCTGGAAAGCATTGAGTTGAAAGTGAGTTCCACAAGTGAGAAGTACAAGAAAAGAAACTCTTAGCATAGAACTTATGGTTCCACCTAATCAACTCAACTGTAAACCAAAGAGAGCTTGTCACCAAACTAGTACTGCGCTTGAATTTATAAAATCTAAATCCCATAACAAAGAGTTCATCTGAAAAATTACCATGAAAGTATTTATAGAAAAGGCACAAAGAGGCAAATTTATGGCAGTGGTAAAGTGATGCCATGTCAGGTCTCTCCTGGTTTTTATGTGTGAAGGTGAGGTAGGTGATAAGCTAATATTTACCCAAACTCTGATGTAGAGTACCAGTAAATGTACCTAAGAACAAGAATTAAGAAGAAAGAAGATAACGATTGACACTGCATTTAAATTTTTCAAGGGATTTGACTAGGAAGCATGGAGTCAGAAAACAGTTCCAAAAGTGAAATGTGCGATAAAGAAACTGTTAGCATAAGAGTTAGGGTAACATCGAACTAATTTAACTGTAAAATGCTTAGTCTTTGCCGCCAATCTAATAATTATATATGTAAGCATATCTCACAATCAATTAACTGCAGGTTCTCTCATAGAATCATCTTCAACAAAACTAAAAAAGATCATGAAACAACCATAAGAATAATTGGTTTTCAATACATATAGACACCACACATTACAAAAAAGCCAATAGAAAACGAAACATTGTATGGTTTATTTAAACCACAAAAATGCAAGAACTAACATGGAAAAAATATTCATTAAACTCATGCACAAACACTGGCAGTTGATATCTCCATTAAACTCATCTGCACATTTCAATAGGGGAAAGACTGAATACTATCCTTCAGTACCACCAAAACCGATCTAATAATATTTCATCACCAGAGAGCAAACCCTAAATTTCCTCTTGCTCTGATGAACAATTGTACTTTCAATGAGGCTTCTTCACTCAAATGGAACCATTGTTAAAGATGTTGGAAAGTCGTTTCCTAGTACTACTCCAGAAAGTTGTTGACTCCTTCTACCATCTTTATCTTTACAAGAGTCAGATTGGACCCCGAAATTGAGTATTGATGCTATATGTGGGCCGGAACTGTTTCAGCTCATTCTATTATTCCAGAAAGTACCAGATTCCTTCTGCCATGCTTTATCTTTACAAGAATCAGATTGGACCCAAAAATGAAGTATTGCTACTATATGTGGGCTTGTTCTTTTTCAGCTCATTCTATAATTCCAAAAATTACCTGATTCCTTCTGCCATGCTTTATCTTCACAAGAATCTAGATTAGATCCAGAAATGGAGTATTGCTGCCACATCTGGGTTGGAGATGCTCATTCCTCACTTTCTAGCCTTGATAGGGTTCAAAAGTATTCCTGTGGCTTTATGGGTGATAAATTATTTCCCACCCTACTGCCTCTTTTCCGTTCATATGAAACATTGCTAGTCTCCTGCTAATCTGTTTCTATTTCCATGGAAAATGTTCAGACAAAACTACATTCCTGAATTCCACCACTACTTGAACTCACTGTGCTATGTACACAAGTTTGGTTCATCCTCATTCTTTTTGTATTCCATTAGTAAGGAGCAAGTACAACACAGATAATTTCTTCCCCAAAACTGTGGCACAGTCTCCCAAGAGTATTCTTTCCCAATCACTATGCTCATAACCTCTTCAAGTCTAGGGCCATCTTATATCCTTAAAACTTGGAATGAGTTATTAGAGAGCCAAGTTGGAGTTCCAGTCAAGTTCATTACATTCATACAAATATCGATAGGAAAGATATGAATACATCTCCTCACCCCAACTATGGGTTAAATAGCAGGATTGGAATCTGGAAAAATCATTGTTATTCTCAAAAAACTCTTAATGCAATATTCACTTACAAAAAAACAAGAATTATTCTCATAATCCAAAATATATTTTACCTTTAAATAACCTGCATTCAAACACATACATCTTTACAACAACTTCATTTGATAGACCTTTACCTTGTGTGGGTATAGGACCTTTTGATGGTTTAACAACAGCGAAAAAAAGAGAGAAGAAAGGGTAAATGACTATATTTTGCTCACCAAAAATTTAGTGTCATGACTGCTTCCAATCCTACCTTCCTAAATGGAGACATTATTTTTTCACCAAAACCTTGCCAAAAGTACCATTATGATTCCTATATTTTTTACCCCCAGGCTAACACTCTTAGGATTGTAAGTTCCTTTGGGGTGAATTCATTTTTAATTGAATGCAGATCTTTCAAAGAAGATATAGGTAGTCACCTTGTACTTACATTGCCACTCAAAAACTTGAAGCACAATAATAAAAAGAAAAAAGTGCTCAAAATTCCTTTTAAAAGAAGCAAATGCTTTCTTATCAGTAAGTAAAATATCAGAGTTAAAAAAATAGGAAAATTCTTTTTTCTTGTCCTTTTAAAAGATTACTAATATGGGACATGTTGGTTAAATTGGTGTATTTCTTTCTCCACACACATATATCTATGTGTGTGTGTGAGGAAAAGAATGGTGTATACATGAGTGTAGCTGTGTATGAATATAAAACAGTATCTTTTAATAGTTTTAGTTTTTGCATTTTATATATATGCAGGGATAATGAAAATTTCTAAGGTAACCAAGAAGCCAGAAAAATTTTATATTTGATTATTTGTACAAAGTTTACTATGTAGGTTGCTTCAAAAACTTTCCAGCATCAATTGTCTGTATTTAAAAGAAAGAAGGATAAACAATGTCTACAAGAAATAGAAGAGAATGTGTGTATATATATATATATATATATATATATATATATATATATATATATATATATATATATAATATTTTTTATTTATTCAAAAATTATAACATAAATATACACAGGCAGGGAGTGATGGATAAATTATCATCTAAATTATGCAAAAATGAAAATAACAATGACGTCTCATTTTTAACAAATGTATTTACCAAAATTATATAAAAATATCTTGACATTAAAGAGTAAATTTTTTTCAATAAAATTGCCATTGGCTTCAACCTCGACCTCCAGAAGACTTCAGAATCTCCTGCAGCTCTTATTTAAGTTGGTAAATGCTGTCATAATCCTGGCTGTCAGTTCATCTTTGGTGTTGTAAGGAATTTTGTTGATCTCTCGCTCTGTGGTACTCAACACATAATAATCAAGGGGGTGTAGTCTGGTGTGATAGGTGGCCAGATTTAAGGAGTGTTGTGGTCGCAAAAATTGTCTAACAGCCATGACTGGGTTCTCCTGCTTGTGTGGCATACAAGGGGGACCCAAAAGTAACCGGAATTGTGTCATATAATTTTATTCATTTATTGTTGCATGTTTATATTCTTATCACCTTCAAAGTATTCTCCATTTGAAGCAATGCCCCGGTCCAGACATGTTTTCCAATGTTCAAAACAATCCTGGAACTCTTGTGAAGTTATGTTTTTTAATGACTCCGTTGTTTTCTTTTTAACCTCTTCCGCATCTGCAAAACATTTTCCTCTGAGAACTTTCTTCATTCGGGGGAATAAAAATATGTTGCAGGTGGCAAGTACAGGTGAATAGCAAGGGTGGGGTAGTGGGGTCATGCCATTCTTGGTCAGAAACTGTCTCACACTCAAGGCGGTGTGCATTGTCGTGTTGTCGTGATTCAACCACCACCCTCCACTTTGCCACAGATCAGAGCATTTGCATCTGACCTTGTCTCTAAATGCTTCAGGACTTCCAAGTAAAAAGCCTGCTTAACAGTTTGACCAGGCGGAACAAATTCTTTGTGGAGAATTCCGTTCATATCAAAGAAACAAATCAGCATCGTCTTGACATTGGACTTCACTTGACGCACTTTTTGGGGTCGTGGTGACGTTGGATGCTTCCACTGACTTGATTGATGCTTTGTTTCCGGGTCATAGCCATAGCACCAGCTTTCGTCACCAGTGATGACCTTCAAAAAAAGGTCTGGATCAACTTCCAACTGTTCTTTCAGTTTTGACAGGCATAGATGAAAAAGGCACTTCAAAACAAATGTGAACCATGGAGCTGTACATCTTCCCATGATGACACCAATTAGCACACTGATGCCTGAGGGTTGCCTCAAGGCACCTAGTGGCAGTGGAAGCCTGAACTACTACGGGATTGTCACACAGAAGACAATTCCAGTTACTTTTGGGTCCCCCTTCGTAGTGTAAAATTTGTGCTCACAGACATAACTGAATTTGTATACAAAGCACTTCACAATAATGGAGAAGCTCAAGCTGTGGCTCTAGATATCTCTAAAGCATATGAAAGGGTTTGGCATGCTGGACTTCTTCATAAGTTTCAGGGATATGGCATTACAGGATGATGATTTGACTTAATACAATCATTCCTGTCAAACCGTGAAATGAAGGGTGTTCTAAATGGTTTCTCCAGCTCCATTTTCATAAACACCAGTGTTCCTGAAGGCTCTATCTTGGGTGCTACATTGTTCCTATCTTCATTAATGACCTTCCCAATGTCATCAGTTCCCAAGTAGGCATCTATGCGGATGACACTACTATTTACTCCTGCCTCAATAGTAAATCTGGTATCAATGACAAAACTAACCTGACCACTGGTCTCAAGAAGGACCTCCAGTCTGTGGTTGACAGAACCCTACCTGCCTCCCATCAGAATGGCTGATTCCCAACTCCTCAAGAGTGCCTCGTTACACCTGCTTGGTCTCACACTGTCCTGTCCACTGACATGAGGTGGAATAAATACAGTGAATCAATAGCTTCATCTACTGCAAGGAAAGTTGGTTCTCTATGTTGTGCCAGAAAGTTTTTCTTGTCTGAGTCCATCCTTCAAACCTATAAATCAACCATCCATCCTTGCATGGAATATTGCTGTCATATATGGTCTGGTGCCTCCGCTGTAAGTTTCGAGGTCCGCGACAAAATCCAGAGATGGATATGCAATGTGATAGTTTCTGATCTGGCATCTAATTTACAGTTGCTTTCTCACAGATGTGCCATGGCTTCCCTCTGTCTCTTCTATAAGTATTTTCATGGCAACTGTTCTGACGAGTTGCTTTCACTGGTTCCCAGACTGCACAAATTTAAGCGAGCCACTAGGTTGATATCTCAGTCCCACCCTTTCACTGTCAAAACGGTTAGATATAATTGTCTCTTCTACTCAAACAGCTTCTTCTCTTGCACTTCCCATCTGTGAAATTCTCTTCCTCTTACTTGCTTCCCTGATAACTATGATCTTCAAATATTCAAGTGTAATGTCAATCGACATCTTCTGATACCTTGATCTTGTTCTCCGTCCTTCTCTTTACTCTTGTTCTCTACCTTATGTAACACCTTGCGTGCTAGTGGCTCTCCCGCCTTGCTTGGGGTGAAATGCTTAAATAAAAACAAAGGACATAGGGTCTTCCAGTAGCCACCCTCTTGACCCATGACCGCACTACCCCGTCAAGGCACTAGGTCTCAATGTTTTACTGTTGAAATAGGTAATAGATGTAACCTGAAGATCTATTCTAATAGTTTCTTCATGAAGAAACCTTTTTATAAAAGGTGAATAAGCAGAAAAGACTGTTATGGGCAAAAGGACGAGGAACTGGACATTGAAAGTGTGGCAAAATATATTGTGGGCAGACGAGCCAAAATTTTACAAACACCCCTGTTCAGAATAATATAATAAAATATGTATATTATTTATATATTTACATGATTTATTCACTTATCATTAGATACTCTTTCTTGTTCTCTCCCTCTCTCTCCTTATATATATATATACACACCGATAAATGCACATATATACCAAACACACATGTACTTAATAATATACACACACACACACATACACTTGTTTTCTCCTGTTATCCTACATCTCTCCCTATATAAATATATATACATGCACATGTTTTGAATAATATATACATAGCAATTTTCCAAGTGTAGCTTAGATGTAGCACAAGGCCGAAAGTATTTTTATTAGATATAGCCTTGTCGAAAGTATGGGGCACCCAGTGAGGATCGAACTCACTACTCAGTCGTAATTGATCTAGAGAGACAAGCTTGCTATCCATTACACACATGAACCTATGTTTTAATAATATATATATATATATATGAATATTTTTTGAATATATATATATATATATATATATATATATATCCACAGACACACACACACATATATATATACATATATGAATATATGTTTTAGATAAATATATATATATATATTCACACACACACATATATATATATATGTGTATATATTAAGATAAGAACCCAAACACATATTTCTGTTTATCTCTCTTTTTTTTCCGAAATGTTTATTTTTTTTTTTTTGCGAGTTCCTTTAAGGATTCCTATTCTTATTAATCTTATTTTCCCTTCACGGATTGTTGTTATTTGATGTAAAGAGAATATAAATGGAGGAAGAAAAAATTCCATTATTTAGAAGAACTTTTTACTTTTTATCTTTTGTATTCATTTTTCCCCAAACTTTGCCAATGGAGGTTTTGTACTTTAATCTTCTGTCTGTCATTTTAACTCTAATACAGAGTTCGAAAATGGAATTGGAGAATGTTTTTCCTCACAAAGAGAACTGGATTGAAATCAGAACATACATAGTAATACATACGTGCATTGACAGAATGCAGAAACAATTAAAGAATAGGTGCATTCATACTCGGTGCTCTAGGTATTTGCTTGTGTATATTAAGTGGTAATTTTTATACCTACATATATGCAATTTTCAGACATACCTACATATACCTATATAGCATACAATTTTAAGACATAAAGCAACATCAAGGTAATTCTAAAAAAATAAAAGTTTGTTTGTAATCAATATTTGATTAACAGAGGAAAGAAAGGTTTTGTTATTTATCTCAGAGCTTTATTGCTTTTTTGACTGAACTGAAAAGCTCTGAGAATGACATATGAATATGACATATATTTATTAACAATATATAATGACATATATTTATTAACGATATATAAGGACATATATTTATTAACAATATATAATGACATATATTTATTAATATATAATGACATATATTTATTAACAATATATAATGACATATATTTATTAACAATATATAATGACATATATTTATTAACAATATATAATGACATATATTTATTAATATATAATGACATATATTTATTAACAATATATAATGACATATATTTATTAACAAATTTGCCCATGATTTATTTGTTAAACATTGATTATCTATCACTATCAGGTTTGACAAGTATTTTATTGCACTAGTAGTATTATTAGTAGTAATATTACCTTGAATTTTTATTAGATGAAGCGTTGTCAGCCATTATTAATTCAATACTAATATTACTTTCATCCTAATTTCAGTTGCTTTATTCATACTAATAGTATTAATTGTAATGAATGAATTTTTATTAGATATAGCCTTGTCAGTCATTATTAATTTTTGACTAGTATTTTGATTTTAATTGTAGTTGTCTCATTGACACTAGTAATATTACTATCTTGAATATTTATTAGGTTAAGCATTGTCATCAGTTATTAATTTTGGGCCAATATTTCTTTCATCTTAATTTTGGTTGTTGTTTTTTTTTCACAGAAGCATTTTTGTTATTTGTTTTTAATGGTTTCATCATATTGTTTTTCTCATCAGAAAATTCAAGCTCACTTTGGTTTGATTCGATATCTGTTCAAGAATATATATACTAAATATTTATTTGGGGAAACATTGTCAACCATTATTTTTGACTAGAATTTCTTTCATCTTAATTTTAATTACTTCAGTTTGTCATGTCCATAAAGAAATACATAAATAAAAAAATAATTATGCTGTCACTGTGTTGTGTTCATAAAAAATAAATAAATAAAAATTAATTATAGTGTAAAAAAATAATTATAAAATAATTATAACAATTATAATTATCGCCAATTCTTTGTTTCTAAACCAATGAGAATTGACCCCATTTTCTCCTCTAAACATACATTCTAAACGTGACATTCTCACTATCTGAAAAGCAGTCAACATGGACAGGCCATCAACATGTGTGTCAATGAAAACTTCTGCTCCTTTTCCTTTTTCAGGCTGTATTTTTTAGCACTCAACTTAAATTTGAGGTAAGAAAACTTCAGACATTTTATTTTCTAACTAAATTATCTGGACACTCATTACACACATGTATTTAAAAAAACATATGCAAAAGACTGTATATAATTTACTCATTCTTTGTGTTATCCTTCCATCAGATTCCAATCCGTATTTGATCTACATTTAACCCCAAACTCACAATTTTACTCAGTATTATTGTCTCTCATGTTTCCAACACCACATCAACTAGATGATAAATAATACTCATTTTGTTGTTTGCACATCTTGCTGTTTCTCATTTGTATGTATATTTTTTTTACATACAAATGTTAGGGTTTTATAATTATTTACTCAGAGTAACAAGTTACACTGGAATTTTGATTAGATGAACCAATGTCAACCATTATTAAGTTTTGACTAGTGTTTCTTTTAAACTGTCTTAATTGTTTCAATAAAACACCTTCAGATTAAAA
This sequence comes from Acanthosepion esculentum, assembly GCA_964036315.1. Taxonomy (NCBI): domain Eukaryota; kingdom Metazoa; phylum Mollusca; class Cephalopoda; order Sepiida; family Sepiidae; genus Acanthosepion; species Acanthosepion esculentum. The sequence goes on along the minus strand of OZ038477.1, from coordinate 123,486,617 downwards.
ATTAAGATGAAAGAAATGAGAGTCAAAAAAGGATATTGAAATTATTACCGAGTTGCTAACTGGGTGCCCTGTGATTGGATGAAAAACAACCAATCACAATTGGATGAAAAACAACCAATCACAGGCTACCTTTTTAGATCTTCACCAAACCCTCTTCCTCTTTTGCTTGTTGGGACCTTCAGAGACAAGACGTTCCCCGTCTGCACTCTCTGTCATCTAGACACCATGACACGTGTGAGGATTTGGACAGCAACTGAAGCACAGAAGTCTGGGCTCTATTTCTTCAACCCAGCCAAAACGACACAGGAAATGTAAAACCGTTAAAAGGATGCATCTTTCAGATAAGTTCCGCAAACCTGACTGTTTGCAAGAAAACTTTCCTCTCTTTTCCTACAATACAAGTATTTTCAAACAATTCCATCTGTGTTTGTGTTCCTTTCTTCTTGCCGGCATCACAATATTTTTGTTACCAAATATAATTGGGAAAATCCCATTAAGGAATAATGGTTGACGATGTGCCAACTAATAAAACATCATGATGATATTATTACTACTTCATCTTTTCCAACTATTGTACATCCGATACAAAGCGTAAAAACCATTCAAGGTATATTCCTTTATGTGCCATGGCCCATCAGGACGTAGGCGATCATGACCCTCTACAGCTTCCTCTCACTTATGCTCTTAATAAGCTTTGTCTTTTTCTTATTTCTCTCAAACCCTGTTCTCTCATCAATTTAATCAGGCCCATTAATACGTTACATGCTGCATACCTCTGTCCATATTTCCCTCAGTCTCCCCTGTTGGTATCAGATTTTCCAAGCCTTCCTTCCTCATTACGGGCTCCAGAAATTTCAGCTACCTCTTCCTGATGTTAAATATAAATTTCCTTCTTGTTTCCATTTTCTCTAAAATCTTGTTGTTGCTCACATGTTTGATCCATGGTATTCTCAGCATCTTTCTGTAGAACCACATCTCTGTTTCTTCAAGTCTTTTCTTCATCTTTGAGAAGATTGTCTAGCATTCACTGACATATAGGAGGACAGATATCATGTACCAGTTCAGCACTCTTTTCTTTGTTTCTAAGGAAATTTTTCTGTCTCTTAATACTATTCTTAGCTTTTAGTAGTTCAAGATATTACTTCTAAAACTATTAATTTGAATAAAGCAATTAAAATTAATATGATAGAAATACCAGACAAAAATGAATAATGGTTCAAAATGCTTCAGCTTAGAAAAATTCAAGATGATATTATAACCCTCTACCTTGAGTGGCTCTTGGGTACTGTACTGGATGAACGGTTAGTAAAAAATTTGCATCTTAACTCTTTCATTTAAATTAATTCATAACATTATTATTCAGCCTGATATGTAAATAGTGTAGTGGTTACTGGCACAGGACCTGAAACCAGCAAACTAAGTTCAAATTCTAAAGCACGTTTTTGCATTCATTTTCACAGAAATACACTTAGGAATCCATCTCTTCATCCAGCAGATATGGGTTAAATAGCAGAGCAGATTGGACTTTCTATCCTTGGTTAACTACAAGTTGGCTACTTGGAGAAAGGGGACACTGAATTCAAATCTTCTCACAGATGAAACTGTGTAATGGCCTACCTAAACAGCCGGTGAGTTGATGATATACAGCGTGTCTCCCCGAAATTGACTCAATTAAAATGCGAATATGTGAGTAACTTCATGTCCAAGGTAAATGAAATTAAACAGGCTTCATGTTGAACAATAAAAGATTTATTTATCAAAATAATACACATCAAGTCGGTAGTCCAGCTCCTGCCAACTATGCTGTAGCATGTCTTATGTAACATTCTCCAACACCTCAGTCATTCTCTGCTTAAGTTCCTCGAGGCTTGTAGGAAGAGGGTGGATATAGACCTGTCCTTTCACATAGCCTTATAGAAAAAATTAGGTGTCAATTCAGGTGAACGTGGTGATCATTTGAACAGCACATTGTCATTATCAATGGTATGCCCGATCCATCTTTCTGGTAGATTCTCAGTGCAATAAATCCACACAGTCAATATAGTCCATTTTTACTCATTTTGTTAAAATTTGAAACCATTTGAGTGAGAAGTGGCTATGTTATTAGACTGCAAAATGATATCAATTTGTATAATAGCTAAAACAGCAAAAATGCTGTGACCAGCTGAGCTGATATAGCCCCCAACTGTCTGGTCATCAGAGGTTGTTATTCAGGCTTCAGAGTGGCTTTCTATTACTTTATGACACATTTCAGGTGAATTTTGTATTTCTTCATAAAAACAATTAAATTTGTGAATGTTTTTCTGATGTTTTATTTTCATTGACTGCCTCTTTTGATGAGTCAACACAACACAGTACCTTTGAAGAAAAAGCCATGTAAGATGTTAGGAAAGTCTGTTCCACAAGTAGAAATTCAGGGAATTTTCTGATTTTGTCAGTAAATTCTATTTGTTTGTTTTTTTGGGTTCTATTTTCATGAGTATTGTTCCGTTTGACATTTTCTGCAGATGATAGCTTTGTTTCCTTTGAAGAAATTATTCTGGTGCCATTGTCAACATTTGTCTTCTCTTTGAAGATTTCAATCACTTTTGTTTTTATAATTCTCTATGCGTGACTAATCTAACTTTTATTCTTTTTAGAAAAGGTCAAAGTTTATTTTGAACAATTATACTTTGTTCCAAATTCATTCATTCCAAGATTAAGATCTTTTTTCTTTCTTTTTATACAAGAATGGAAAAGAAACAAAAAATAGTTTAATATAAGTCAAAAAGGTTGAAATGAACTGTTCTCTAACTGGATGGGATAAAACTTATATCTCATGCACTGATTTGGAATATGTAGAGAAGGTTGTAATGAGCTGTTCTGCATTGGAATTGGATAAATGAATAATGTTTATTGCTCATACTTTGATTCTTCCTATCTCCATTTTATTTCATGCCATTACAAGCTGCAAAGTCCATATCTGTTGATGTCAGTTTAGCTAACTTCATTATTCAAATGGAAAAAACAAACAAAACATTCATCATTTATGTTACAAATGATTTGGTTTGTGTTGTCTAGTGGATGAGGTTAACAACTGTTATATATTTACAATAATATCTTAAAATTTCTGTACAATGAATTGTTTTCAATTATTATGTATTTCTTTAATTTCATTTTCACTTGCTTTATTCAGACTAATAGTTTTAATAGTAGCAAAATTGTTTAGAATTTTTATTAGATGAAACATTGTCAACTCTTATTTTTTTATTAGAATTTCTTTCATTTTAATTTCAATTGCTTTTCATCTAGTAGTATTAGTAGTAATATTATTTTTAAATTTTTATTAGATGAACATTACAAGTTTGACTGGTGATTCTTTCATATTAATTTCAATTGCATTATTTCCACTTATTATTATTATCAATTGCATTATTTCCACTTATTATTAGTAGTGGTAATATTATCTTGAATTTTTATTAGATGAAACATTGTTGGCTGTCATGACTCACGTTTCTTAATTCCAGATGCTTTTTTGCGCATCATGGATAAAAATGCATAGTCAGTGGTAGTGGCTATATAAAAAATGGTATTTTATAGCTGAAAACTTGCTCTATCCAATGGTATTGTTATGCTCTCTGTATCCATTGTGGCTATATAAATGGTACTTAGACTTTACAAATGAAAGGGCAGTACTAGATTGGTAGCAAGGTTTCATCATTTTACTGTTGAAATGCCTTGATGTAACTGCAAGTTCTATGCTAACAGCTTCTTCTATCACACTTCTTGCTTGTGGAACTCTCTTCCAGTTTCTTACTTCCTATTCAACATTGATCTTTGAAAATTTAACTGTAATGTCAGTTGTAATATTCTGTATTCTTAATTCCTGTTCTGTCTCCTTAATAGTGTTTTTTCCCTCTCATATTCTCTAATACTCAGTAAACCCTTGCATTTTAGTGGCTTTATTGCCTTGATTGGGGTGAAATAATTTTAAAAAAATCAATGTGGAAGTTTTAAAGAAAAAAGTTGGAGACAAGTGAAATTTCTGAGATGCATAAAGAAGAAAGAAGGCTGGGAAAATTCAATACTCACAAAAGATCAAAAACAAGAAAAACAGCGGGTAACAGTGAGCTACCTACCTAATAAGTATAGACGGAAGGCAGAATAAGGACTGGGTGGGATGGTAAAATGACAAAAATTACTAAGCACTACAAAAGATCGAAAGTTGTGGAGAACGATGATCACACAAATCCTGAAGATACACAGCACATAGAAAATCCTCCAGCTTTTAATTAATCTTATTTTTTTACCATCCATATTTTAAGATAAAACCCAAATGATGACTGCAATGTAACACTGACCTGGGACTCCAAAGGCAAAAGGAGAAGAGAAAAAACAACAATGATATGGCAAAGGACTATAAAGAAGGAGAGAGGGAAGCAATTGGCTGGTGAATCCAATGTTAGGACCATTTTTTCATTATTTTTCTTATTTAGATATAATACTAAACTGGACCCTTACTTTGTGTCCAGTTTAGATATCCTAAATCTTTCTCTTTACACTTATACTTAATATCAAAAAGCGACAGTTGAAATTTCTGGGGTACCTAATGAGAAAAGAGGGCTTGGAAAATCTTATACTCACAGGACAAATTGAAGCCAAGAGGAACAGAGGAAAACAACACATAACCTACCTAGCGAGCTTGAGTAAATGAATGTCAGAAAAAGGTTTAGGAGATGGGAAAAAGACAAAATTTATTAAGAGCTACAAAGAACAGGAAATTGTGGAGAGCCATAATTGACAACGCCCCAAATGGACACGGCACATACAAGAAAAAGAAGAAACAAATTGGAGATCTATCTGAAAATTTTCTTATCAGAAACCAATGTTATGATCTTTCTCCATTTTTTTCCCATTTAAATGTAATGCTAAACTCGGCCCTTACTGTGTCCATCAGGTTAGCTAAACCAAATAATCTTTTTGTTAATTTAAGGAAGATCCACTTACCTATATAAAGTAGAAATCGAGCTGAAAATTTCTTGGCCAGAAATCAAAGTTATGATTTTTTTCCCATAACTTTTTTTTTATAATCAGCGAAAGTTGAAACTTAAAAATCATTTATTGACATTTGTAGTATGAGTAACAGCCAACAGGGAGGGGGTTGCTGGGGGTGGGGTTTGGTCATGAATGTTTAATTTATAAACATTGTCTTCTATGTGCCATGACCCTTCAAAATGAGATCATGGATCTCCACAAATTTCTGTCATTTGTAGCTTTCAGTAAAGACTACCATTTCTTTTAAGCCCTCACACACACACACACACACACACACACGTGCACAGAATCAGTAAAATAGAGTTTGGTATTATGTCTGTTTATTGTTGCAATAAAAATCAAGTAAAAAAAATTAGATTTCCTCAAATTCTGAGAAGTTGAAATCTTTTATGCCCCCTCTACACACACACACACACCAACACCAGATTTTGAAAATTTCAGAAAGATATGATTTTCAATTAAAGTCTGCATCAATAAATATATAATTCAGCTCCATCATCTCTTATATATATATATATATATATATATATATATATATATATATATATATATATATATATATATATATATAGGGGAGAAATAAATATTTGTACATCATGAATTTTTTTATTTAACATACATTTTCTAAAAGAACCCACACAATACTTGAATACTATGGCATAATGCTGCAATATTCCAAAAAATTCAAATAAATTTGTTATATTAATGAAATAAGAAATTAAAAAATTTGGAGGCAAAAAAGTATTTGTACAACATTATGATCCCTATTTAATACTTTGTAACATATCCATTACTCAATTCAACAATGATCAGTCTTTTTCTGTAGCTTTTAATCAATGACTTGCAAGTTTCCATTGGTATTTTATTCCATTCTTCTTTACATATTCTCTTTAGGTCCAGGATGTTTTTTAGAGCTCTTTTATTAATTTGAATTTTTAATAAACGCGTCAAATTCTCTATTGGATTCAAGTCTGGAGACTGTGATGACCATTCGAGTGTATTGGCCTTGTTTTCAATAAGCCTTTTTGTCGTAGATTTAGCCGAATGTTTAGAGTCATTATCTTGTTTCAAAACCGATTCATTTGGAAGTCCAAACTTTACGACTGACCCAAACAAGTTAGAGTCCAAAACATCTTGGTATATTTTTGAATTCATTCCACCATCTGTTGTCTCTAAAGTACCTGTAACATTAGCAGAAAAACATCCCCAAACCATGATATTGCCACCACCAAATTTCACCATTGGGATTGTGTTCTTTAGTGCAAAGGCTGTGCCATCTTTTCTTCAAACATGAGTCCTTGAATTACACCCAAATAGTTCAATTTTTGCTTCATCTGTCCATAAAACACTTTCCCAAAATGATTCACTTTTATTCTTATGTTCACAAACAAATTTTAACCGAGCATCCCAATGTTTTTTCAATAGTAGTGGAGTTATTCTTGGAGAACACAATCTTAGTTGACTTCTATGAAGTTCATTGCTTATTGATCGCTTCGCAACAATAACTCCTGATCATTTTAATTCTTCCTGCATTTCTCTTCGAGTAGTCATTGCATCTTGAATTTTGCGCTGAATTCTTCTCATTGATCTGGAAGAAGTCTTGCCTGGTGCACTAGATCCTGATTTGTTCTCAACAGTTTTCACCATTTTATACTTACCAATAGCGGAACTAATAGTAGTAAATATTATATTCAGGATATCTGCTTTTTTCCAATAGCGTTTGCTTTCCTTCCAATGTTTTATGATCAATTCATTTTGTGAATTTGATAGTTCCTTGCCTTTCCCCAGGATGATAATTATTGCGTATGATTTGTGCGTGGAGATGACCTTATACAAGAAATGAATTGTGGAATGTTCTAGATTGTTCTGGTAATAAGATAATTGGAAGAATCTAGCAAAATCTTACAAAGAATTATATAAATAAAGGTAATTTAAGCCTTTTGATATTAAAGGCGTATTTTGTACGAATACTTTTTCGCCTCGAAATTTTATCAGTAACACATAACTTCATTTATAACAAAGTTTTCTAATTGTTTTTTGCATATTGTAGCATTATGCAATGGTGTGGAAATATTGTATGGATTTTAGGTTTTTCCGTAAGTTATAACTATGTTAATTAAAAAATTTCATGCTGTATGAATATTTATTTTCCCCCACTGTATATATATATTAAATATATACACAATATTAAATATATAATGCAATGCTCTTCATTAAATGAATTGAACACTATGGCTGTCTGGCTTTTGTTTACATTCATAAAAATAATACGCTAGAATGAATTTCCCTTTCCCTTTGCTCTGTGCTGATAGCTCAGGTGTAGAAACTCTGACACTATACCAAATCAGTCAAGTTTTGAACCTGGCTTGAAGCAATTGATGAGCTGTGATACAGGGAGACAGGCCTGTATGTGAATGACATTATATATATATATATATATAAAACATTTGTATTCACCCAATACAAGTCCCAAGAGCCACTTAAGATAGAGGGTGACTGAATAATCTTGTATGAGCATAAGAAATGTAGGTAAGAAGGGCAGTTGATGAGGGTAAATAGTAGAGATAACGGTTAACCTTAGACTGAGATTACGATTGTAGTGATAAAAAAAAAAACCCTATTGGAAGTTTGTTCCACAAAGCACCAGTTCTAAGGAAGGAGCTTCCCAAGTTGAAAATTCCTACTTACTAATGGAATATGAAGGAAATGAGGATGATTCATCCCTGTGTATGTGGCATGGTGGGTCTTAGCGGCATCATCTTTAGTGAGGGATCATATGAGGATGATTGGATGCTCAAAGAACTCAGACAAGACTTCCACTGCTCCTTTTTTTTTTAATTCATAATCTGGAGTACTGAATTGACAGCAATATATGAAAAAAAAAGAACTCCAAATTAAGAATTTCTAAATTTATTTATTTTTTATCATTTTTAAAACTCATGTAGAATGAGAATATTAAAATTTGGCTACCCTAGGCAGGGTCAATTTACTAATGTAGCAAAGTGGACTCTGCAGATTATAAATCAAAAAATAAAGGCAACTTTGAAATTGGGCTGTAAAAAGAATAGGGAAGTGCTGCCACATGGCACAACAGGTAGCTAAACGTGCACAGTATTCCATTATTGGAGTTTTGAGTGGCAGGGAGCAACAAGGTTAGATGTATGGATGTTCTGCTCAGAGATTGCACCATCAAGGAACAACACTTTTGTGATGTCAATGAACACTTGTTGCCACTTTTGTAATGTCAAAAAATACTTGTTGTCACTTTCATAATGCTTGTTGTAGTAGAGACTTTGTAATCACAGATACAAAGATAGTAACACCGTGGAACAATACTGGTGTTAGATGCCTTCGAATAGCACTGACACTAATAGTACTTGCTTGATAATACTCGCTCGAATAGTAACCAGTGAATAGTGATCAGTATAGAGAAATAGTATAGAGAATAGAAATCCATATAGCAATAGATGATAGAGTAGAAATAGTGATCTGAATAGTAATAGAGGATAGCATAGAAATAGCGATCAATTAGACGTCACACTAATTCCCATATATACATTTCTTTTGCTATCACGTGATCTACTTATTCAAAATGGGATCGCCTGTGTTTGCTCTTTGGTGATCTGTGTTCAAACTTCAGTGCTGGCAATGACACTTTATTCCTATATAACAAACACACTGCAGGGCAATTTCTGTGGGCAGAGGAAGTCAAACCTGCAGAAATCCATTGCCAAGTGTTGGTGCAGAATACATACCATGAATTAACAGAAAGTGTCTGAATGGGTAGAATGCTTTAAAGATGGAAGAACAAACATAATAGCCAAAAAGAAGTAAACATTCATAGGGTGGATGCCCTGATCAGAAAAGATCAACAAATCACCTTAGCAAAATTTGTAGCAGTTGTGGGGATCAGTTATAGATCAGCACAACCCATAGTGCATGATAACTAGGGGTACTGTAATGTTTGTGCATGTTGCATGCCCAAACAAGCAAGTGGTGCAGACGAGGCTCTGCGAGCAACCAAAAAGCTTCTTTTCAGAAGGGTTTGGTTTGTTTTGTTTTACAGCATATCAACCTCAATGGGTTATTTAATGCTGACAGCTATTTTTCATGGTAATATTTTGTTTTGTCAATAATCTATTTCTGGTAATATTTTTTTCCTCAAAAATGTATAACTGGTAATATTATTTTCAAAAATGTATTGCTGGTAATATTTTTTTTTCAAATGATAGTAATAGTTTCTTTATCTTTAAAAATGTATTTTTGGTAATAATTTTTTTACAAAGTATTTCTGGTATAAAAACCTATTTTTACACTTTCATAATGTTTTTTTACCTCAGTTTCGGGGTTAACTATTTGCCCATAGCTGGGACCCTAACAGGTGCTACCACCCTGGGTCAGGGTAGACCTGGGAACACCAGCAATTAAGAGGTGGATCCACACTCCTCAAAATCTCCTGATCAGAGGCCTTGCTGTTGGACATAGTTTATCGTCTTATCCAGGACACCGATGTAGTTCACTGTCATACCCAGGATGGTTTTCAGAAGGCATGAAGAAGGTTGTTGCATGATGCTCTAAGTGCATCACTATAAGGAGGAACTATGTTGAAAAGTGATATTGTTCTTCATCCAAGAAAAAAATGTATAGAAATTGCCTTTACTTTTTGACTTAATCTTGTATAGATGATAAAATATACAGTCATCGGTAGTTTATTGTGGTTAATCAGTTCCAGTCCCTACTGCGATAAGTGAATTTCTGCAAAGTAGGATTCTTTATTTATAAATCGAATATTTTTATAGAGCATAGAAAATCTGTTTCCAAACTACTAAATATGGTTTTTGACATTATAAGAGCTCTCAAGACATAAAATAACACCCCTTTACACTAATATTACCCAATATATTAGACAAAGTAAGAGAAAATATGACATTAGACATTACAAATACTATTATTGTATATTAAAATCACACACAGAGTTCTTACATGTACATCACTTCATCATGTAGCATTATTTTCCTAGGTTAGTGTGAACCTAGGAAAATAATGCAACTTGTTCAATGATGAAGAGATGAATAAATGTACTGCACAGCAAAGGTTAGTGCTCATCTAAAGCACGACTTCAGTAGAAGGGTCTTCAGGTGGTGTGTTGTCTTCTTCTGCTGAAGGCAAGCTAGGCCGAGGCGGTGGGTGCCTGGGTGTGTGGAGAAAAACATCATGATAGGTAGTTGCTGACACTGTCTTTTCATCTGCACAAGGAGGCTTTTGTAGGGTACTATTGCTCCATCAAGTGCATTCCGGAAACAAAAAAAATAACTGTGATATAGCGAAGCCACAAAAGTCGAATTACGAAGTGGCGAGGGATGACTGTAGTTTAAAGTTAGGCTATATTTATAAGCTAAAAGTGCACATTATCCGGGATAGAGTTAGCACACACACACACACACACACACACACAGACACACACATATATATATAAAAGAAGTGTGGATACTGATGTCAAGACCATGTAGCAACAATCTTTTTTATGCTTGAACGCAATCTTCAGGACTATTGTTGATGTCGGTGTCTGCACTTCATGTATATATATATATAGTGGCTGGCTACTCATATCCGAGGATGCTGATCTACTGGGGCAGCTAGCTAATCCCCATTGCTGACACCTGCTCAGGCACATTTGTGTTTGTTCAACATCCACAGACCACTTGTGGTTTATACTGTAACTATGCTGAGCAGACCTTAGTTACAGTTTCTGGGAGAGAGCGTGTTATCTAGCATGATCAACAGTCTGAACAAGGCCAGCATGCTCAAACAATAAATATTTGCACTTACCAGAGTCAAAGCGCCCAAGATGTTTTGCTTGTTGGGCTGCTGTTTTGTAAAAGAAAAAAGTAGATTCTCCGACATTTGATATTTTATGCTGCTTGGCATGATTTGTCTAGTGGCGGTCTGCATGCTGATTGGACAAGCTGGGGACTCTGATTGAGAGCGAGGCCAATGGCAATGATTGGTGTGTTGGCCATATTTTCGGTCAATAAAAACAGTCTGGGACATTGGCTGGCAGTGCCGCTGAGACTGTGGTGACGTGCACTATTATAGAGTTTCGTATTAAGTTACGACTCTATTTTTGTCTGGAAGCTGGACGCTAGCTTCAACGTACCAATAGAGTGAGCTGTGTATTTAGCAGTGTCTACTGAAACGTGGGACGAACACCTGTTTTTGCTGGTGAGAAGTGAAGATTGGACGTGTGACCCCGATTTTGTCGTTTCTACGTTGTTTGGTGGACTGTTACGATGGGCTATCGTTTGAACTGTGATTTGGCTAAAAGTGTTGCGGTCAAGAGACAAATCTATAGCCAACATTTGTTGCTACTTCAAGTTGACTTGTTTTTTACTACTACTATACCCTCGGTCACAATGACTTGTGATTTCATGCTAACACAGCCACTAATCTTCCTAATTTCACTCACAAGGCTTGGGTCAAGCTGTGGTATGGTTTTCAAGCACTTTCCAAAGGTGCTACACACTGATATCGCCTCCTGCAGACCAATAACATCACAAAGTCACCTTCCTGATAAATCGACTATGGTGAGATTCGAACCTGAGTCTTGTGGTCAGAAAGTGAACATTCTAACCACTTGGCCATATATATATGTATATATGTATAAATTTCTCAGAATTAACATGTAGAAAAAGACAATAAAGCAAAAAAGACAATATGAAAAATAATCCACTCAGAAAGAAAATCCTCAAGAGTGCCGCCATTGAATATTATCCAAATATTAATCTACATCCAGGTTTTATCCTTGAAAAAGTCCACATTGAATGAAACATGTTGGCTAGAACTATTTTTCCTATTGTCTTTTTTCCTTTATATATATATATATATATATATATATATTTATTGCATTATTAATTATAAATCTTTTATTTTAAGGGATGTCAAATTGAGTTGCTGCCTATGAAACTCAGTAAAAATAAATTTGAACTCCATTGAAAAATCAATGTAACACGATACATAAAACTTATCATCTGAATTCTGATGAATTAGTTCCAAAATAGGACCAGAACAGTGTCTACAATCTTCAGGACTATTGTTAATGAACACAATCTTCAGGACTATTGTTGATGTCGGTGTCCGCACTTAATGTATATATATATATATATATAGTGGCTGGCTACTCGTATCTGAGGATGCCGATCTACTTGGCAAAAGTGTTTTAGGAATAAAGACTCTGCAAAGTGAAAATAAATCCTGTGTTTCAGTATATATCAGCAATAACATGACTAAGACTTACTAAAAACTACAAAAAAGAGGAAATTGTGGAGAGCCATGACTGCCTACTTTTCTTTTTTTGAGATTCTAATTTCCTAAAAAGATTTCTGGGCACATAATGAGGAAAGAGGGCTTAGAAAATTTGATACTCAAAGGACATATTGGAAGAGGGACAGATGAAAGCAATGCATCACCTACCTAGCGAGCTTGTGTAAATGATTGATAGAACATGGATTAGGAAAGATTGCAAAATGACTAAGACTTACTAAAAACTACAATTTTGAGATTCTTTAGATACCTCAGAATATAACAAAATAAATATAGTAAAAAAGAAATTGATCATACTGTGCTAGAGGTAGTTTTGCTGAACACCGCAAATTGTTATGAAATCGAAAAATCAACATGAAAACTCAAGTCATGTTCTTAAATAGCCTTATTAAACCTCCTGTGAAATATCTAACCTGTCAGCTGTATACAGACACTTCCTAAGATCAATGGTGAAAAAAAGCTTTGAGCAAGTGAGGCCTGAGGGCCTTGGCAAAGAACTGAAGACTACCAAGAGCAGCAACAACTAAAATGGATAGCACATGTAACATGTAAAGGAAAGAGCAATAACATCTGCTGAACTTTAGAAACCTGTTTTCCTAAAAAATGTTTTAAGAGAAAGATTTTACAAATTTCAATCGAAAGCAGTACCGGTTGCTCAGTCAATGAATGCCAAATGTTTCCTTTTAGGGAAATGGCTGCTATTGCAATTACCATTCAATAAAGAAGATGTGTCCTTCAGCAGGGTTTGAACATGCATCCCGCTTATGTAGGGGGAAACTACTGTATAATCTAGCATACTTTTTGACTGCTTAACCACAATAGACTTCAGGGTAAAATGAGGTTCACTACTAACCTTTTTCAAGGAACACACATTTTTTTTTACTATGAATACAAAATAGCAGATATGTGTTTCAAAAGAGCTTAACCTGTAAACCTACAGACTAAGCTGGTTTATTTTAGTAAATCTCTTCTTCAAAAATACGTAAAACTTGTAAGAAAACAAAGGCATTAAAATACTAACTTGCCCATAAAGTCCTCAGGGGCAAAACAATTTCTTAAAATCATGGGAGAATTTTATTTTCAGAGAGATTAAACGAATTCTTTTTTCTTTTCTCTTAGTTCAATTTTTTCTTTTTAATCTTAAGTCTGACCTCAATCTATGCAGGAATAAAGATTCTGCAAAGTGAAAATAAATCCTGTGTTTCAGTATATATCACCAATAAGAGACTAACTGCAGTTGAGGTAATAATATGTTGTATGTTATTGTTTACACTATTTACATATGGACTATTGTCCTCGTCTTTGTTTTCATTATCACTACATTTCTGTCGGTGTACCCTCTGGCTGTAATCAGTCACTTGTCGATCTGGGTAAGTTTCAGAGAATTCTGAACCAAACCTTTTGTTTAATCTCCGGGTGTGGAGAGTTACATTGTTTCCGTTTTGCTGACCATGTCTCAGGATTGTCTTGTTCTCTTTTTATTTCTGCTGTTATTTTTCATCCTGTTTCTACTGAGCTGAAGCACACACTACCTAGCCCAAGGATTGAACTCACAATAAATATGTCATCAAATTGAAGGACTAATGCTTTAGCCCTCATTATTTCTTTTTATTTATTTACATGGACTCACATCCCGAGTCTGCCATGTTTGTTGTGGGCATTTCAGGTTTGGTTTGGTTTGCTTTGTTTTACCGCATATCAACCTCAATGGGTTATTTAATGCTGACAAGGTTTTTATTGCTGGTAATAATTTTTTTCTTCAAAAATGTATTGCTGGTAATAATTTTTTCTTCAAAAATTCATTGCTGGTAATATTTTTTTTCTTCAAAAATGTATTCCTGGTAATAACTTTTTTCTTCAAAAATGTATTGCTGGTAATATTTTTACAAAAATGCATTGCTGGTATTAAAACTTATTTTTACACTTTCTTAGTGTTTGACCCCAGTTTGGAGGTTAACTATTTGCCAATAGCTGGGACCCCAACGGGGCTATCACCCCAGGTCAGGGTGAATCTGGGAACACCAGCAATTAAGAGATGGTTTCATGCTCCTCAAAAACTCCCAATCAGAAGCCTTGCTGTCAGATGTAGTCTGTTGTCTTACCCAGGATGCAGATGTAGTTTATCGTCATACCCAGGATGCTGACATTTCAGGAGACACACATTTTTATCTCTCAGCACATACACCGGCCTGCAACAAATCCACTTCTCCCTCCAGCTAGAGTTAATTTATAGAACTTGTATCAGTAAATCATTATCAGCTTCTTCTAGTTGAACACTTGTGGCTTAATACAAGAAAAATAATTCTTCAGCCAAATCATTACCCTAGAAAAAACTATGAGATGAAATTGTAGCAGATGGTAAGTTTTATTCAGTTGCAACCTTCTCATAAGGGCTGGTTGTATGCAAGTGAGGTGAAGTGAGGAGGTGAACAATCTAACTGGCGTCTGCCTTCCTTTCATATTGGTGGGGAGCAGTCCTCTGATTTAGGCTGCTAGGGACCACTGTCTTTTCAAGACAAACCTTCTTTGTCCTAGCAGCTTTCATCTAAAAAAAGTCATTCATTGAGAACCCAGAATTTATTGATCTGGCTCTTAGTCTGCTCCATTCAGCTGACCTTTTCCAAGCCAATAATTGCCAAAACAATTTCTGTAACATCCTGCAGATGTGTCCTTAACATGATAGCAGCTGATGACTGATATCACCATATAACATTTGGATAATAGAACAGAAATTTATAAAAAGATATTTGCATGAAGCGTGTAATGTTTAATTATCATTAAAATTTGCATAGCAATAATTGAACCCAAGTTTGTGTTCATGCAAATGTTTGTATATGCACGTGAAATGGTTAATGCACGACATTGGCAAAAAGGGGACTGCTGAAAAATTTAATGAAGAATACAGAAAGATTGTTAAATGCTAAATTTAGATATAAACTCAGATGTGTAGGATTTTTTTACCCGCACAGAGCTGCTATTCATTTGCTTTTAGTCTTTTATCATCTTCATTGAATCACTGTAGATGAATGGTTCTCGTGGCTGAAGGCAACAAAATAATGTTTTTTTCATGTGGAAAGGATGGTGAGATTCAGATTTTAGATATAATCCTGAATACGTATTTTTTTTTACAAGAATACATCTTTTGAAGTTTATCCAAAAGTAAAATATTCAAGCATATTAAAGATTTTGCGATAAAAGATGATGTCTTGTGGTGAGTAGCACAGTCATTTAGATGTCTAAATGCCAACTGACTGTTCATGTTTAGTATCCGTATTTGAGGCTCCAGATTTGATTATTGTTTTTCATGTGGCTTCCTTATTTTTATTTGTTGAAAAATATTGCTTACTTAGCACTGATTGGACAGATTATATTTTTATTGTTGGTATCAAAGATTTTTATCTTTCTCTTTTGCTCAAACTTTTTTCTTTTCTCTTTTTTTATTTCAAAACTGATTTTTGCTTATCAGTGTTGTCTTTAGATACCATGTCTACTATCCAATTTTTAAACGTCCTGGGTATGACGTTAAACTGCATCCAACAGCAAGGCCTCTGATCAGGAGGTTTTGAGGAAGCATGGAACCACCTCTTAATTGCTGGTGTTCCCAGGTCCACCCTGACCTGGGGTGGTGGCACCTGTTGGGGTCCCAGCTATGGAAAAATAGTGAACTTCCAGGTCTTTTCCAGCACATTGAAACAATGATGTTGCCAACTACACTTTTTTGAAACAATGATGTTGCCAGCTATACGTTTTTGAAACAATGATGTTGCCAGCTATACATTTTTGATATATTTAGTAAATACTGGATCTGGCATTAAATAACCCATAGTGGTTGATATGCCATAAAACCCCAAACAACCAACCAACCAATTTTTAAATGACTAAAAATATTCAAATCCATAGTTTCACATTAACTTCTAAAATATTTAATTCCATGGTTTTAGACTGGCTTTTGAAATATTCAAATCCAATTTTTTACATTGGCTATGAAAATATTCAAATCCATAGTTTTATATTAGCTTCTAAAATATTCACTTCCATGGTTTTAGACTGGCTTTTGAAATATTCAAATCCAATGTTTTACATTGGCTATGAAAATATTCAAATCCATAGTTTTACATTAGCTTCTAAAATATTCACTTCCATGGTTTTAGACTGGCTTTTGAAATATTCAAATCCAATGTTTTACATTAGCTTCTAAAATATTCACTTCCATGGTTTTAGACTGGCTTTTGAAATATTCAAATCCAATGTTTTACATTGGCTATGAAAATATTCAAATCCATAGTTTTACATTAGCTTCTAAAATATTCACTTCCATGGTTTTAGACTGGCTTTTGAAATATTCAAATCCAATGTTTTACATTGGCTATGAAAATATTCAAATCCATAGTTTTACATTAGCTTCTAAAATATTCACTTCCATGGTTTTAGACTGGCTTTTGAAATATTCAAATCCAATGTTTTACATTGGCTATGAAAATATTCAAATCCATAGTTTTACATTAGCTTCTAAAATATTCACTTCCATGGTTTTAGACTGGCTTTTGAAATATTCAAATCCAATGTTTTACATTGGCTATGAAAATATTCAAATCCATAGTTTTACATTAGCTTCTAAAATATTCACTTCCATGGTTTTAGACTGGCTTTTGAAATATTCAAATCCAATGTTTTACATTGGCTATGAAAATATTCAAATCCATGGTTTTACATTAGCTTCTAAAATATTCACTTCCATGGTTTTACACTGGCTTTTGAAATATTCAAATCCAATGTTTTACATTGGCTATGAAAATATTCAAATCCATGGTTTTACATTGGCTTCTAAAATTGTCACAATGATTACCACAGAAACTACTGTTGTCATTCTATTCAACAAAATATGGATAACAGCATACACCAAATTAGAATGTAGTCATATTCAACACATAAAAATAATGGGTCACCTCACGCACAAGATCTAAAAGTACATGAATAAAAAAAAATGAAATATAATAATCTTTCTGTTAAACTGTGCATTGATACATTCTTCAACAGAGAAAGCAACCAGCATAAAATAAGAAATAAAGAAAGAAGCTTTTCATCATTTTTTATCACAAATTTCATACTGTTTGCTCAAGTGGGCGAAGAATGTATCAACTCAAAGTGTTTCAGTTGAAAGCAGCTTTACGATCATTTAAATTATATTAAAATAATAATAGTGAAAAATGATTTATTAAAAAAGAAACAATAATAAGATGGAGTAAAACTAGTAATAAAATAATAATAGCAAATATGCTTCATCTAAAAAGAAACAATAATAAAATGGAGTAAAACTAGTAATAAAATGATAATAGTGAAAATGCTTCATCTAAAAAGTAACAATAATAAGATATAGTAAAACTAGTAACAATAATAAGATATAGTAAAACTAGTAACAATAATAATAGGGAAAATGCTTCATCTGAAAAGCAATTATAATAAGATGGAGTAAAACTACTAATAAAATAATAATTATAGTGAAAATGATTCATTAAAAAAGCAACAATAATAAGATGGTGTAAAACTAGTAATAAAATAATAATAGCGAAAATGCTTCATCAAAAAAAAAGTCTTTTCTGTTTTTGATTTACAAGAAAAAAACAGGAAAATACAGCAAATTTTGACATAGTGACATTCTCATAGCAATCCTAATCCACATCCAGAACCTTTTGCCAACATTATCTTTGGTGATTCTATGGAAACTCATGTTTCAACATAAAGTGACCATAAGCCATGTGATGAATTATTTTCCACCCTACAATCCTTTTCCTAGTGTCAAGTGTTATCTGTATTATGTATCCAAATAATCTCCAATTCCTATTCCCATAAAACAGTCCCATTCAGTAACCCTCTACCTTGAGTGGCTCTTGGGTCTTGGATTGGGTGAACAAAAGCATAAAAGAATACTCTAAATAGCTAAGCATGTAATAATCACTACACTTGTAATGGTTTATAAGATTAGCTTTATAAACACAATGCACAGTTACGTATCTTATCTTGGTTGGTGGCCACTAGTGTGGGACACCTCTTGATGGTCAAACTCAGTACTACAGCCATAAGAGTCTGTGAGATTAGCTTGTTAAGCACTACTCCACAGCAATATCATTATTTTATGTAGGTCAATTTTGCTTACTTTGATATCACAATATTATTAAGATATAAAATTTTCTTTTGAGGCCTTTAATCTGTGATTGTTTTTGAGAAAGTATCATATTTATTTATTGTCCAAGGCTGAGTAATTCATAACTTATTTTTTAATCAACAATGTTTAAACAGAAGAATATACAAACATACATACATACACACATATATAAATATATATATATATAGAGAGAGAAATAGTAATATAGATATAGATATATATATATATGGGTTATGATTTTTGGACTTTTTAAAAAAGGTTTTAATTCAGTATATTTTTTAAAAAATGTCACCCCCAACACAAAATTTCTAAAATCATATATTAGTATAATTGTACTATGACTTTTTGGAACCTTCTAGAACTTCTTTTTGTTTATTTGTGAGTTTGTATGTTATGCTATAGCTATAAACTGTTAAATACATTAAAAATAACATAAGTACTATCCAATTGCATCATTAGCGAATTGAAAAATAAAACTTCTGAAATATCTTGATTTTTTATCCTCATTGGCTTGTGGTTGACCTTTTACAAGACCTAAAACAAATTAATGCCCTTTTCATTACTTTTGAACAAAAGTTCATCGATTTATGATGCAGGAACATAGGGTTACAAAAATGTCATAACCGTAATATATATATATATATATATCTCAATAAATGATGGATGTTTATTAATCCGACATATTTTTATTGCTTTAAACTTTATTTTTAGTGGCTACCACTATTTGAGGTTCCATTTCTTTTATACAGTATTTTATTTCATCTACCAGCCTGAATATTAAGTAATCTTATTAAAGAAGATGCACCCTCTGGCAGGATTTGAAACTGCATCCACCTTTGTAGGAGAAACCATCATTAGACTCAGCATGTTTTAATTAACTTGGCTACGAAGAGTATCATGATTAAGCAAGTTTTGTCTTTAAGTTTATCTTACTCACTCAGATATTCAAAAGTTAATATTTGCTCAGTTTCATATCCAAAATCTTAAACAAAGCGATTTTCTAAAAAAAAAATAATGGATTTTTATTTATTAATCCGATATATTTTTATCACTTTGAATGTTATTTTTAGTGGATACCCATATTTGAGTAGATGCTCTGTTTGATTTAAATTTGATTTTACTTTGTCTATTGGCTTGAACATTTGAGAAAATTTTTTAAAGAAAAATACACTTTCTGGCAGAATTTGAATCTGCCTCCTTTGAAGATGAAACTGTCATTAGAAAAGCAGTGTAATTTTAACAGGCTGTAAAAAGATTTAATCCTTTGAAACATGATTAGGCTAGAACAACATTTTTGAAAGACATTTTTTTTTATACTTTTGCCTATATAAACATTTTAGACATATTTTAAACATTTAGTTCCAATTGCAATATGTGCATGGAACTATAACCTGTAGATCTGACAGTTTGTATAGACTGTTACTGTTCCTTGGCTGTTCCCATTACAGCTGACTTCAAGTGATTGATGTTGCTTTTAAGCAAAAAATATAAGCACAAGACAGGAACTGTATTAATACTATTATAGTATTATATTTACCAGTACAATTTTAATATACATGGTCCCAGTCCATGGAAATAACTGGAAAGATGTGCTGAAGAGGAAAAGGTTTCCTGAGCTTTACAAATGGGACCTGCCATGCTACATACACAATGCTGAATCATCCCCATTCTCCTTCATATTCCATTTGTAAGGAGTAAGTTCCATTTGTACAGCTTCTTCCAAAGAACTGCTGCTTTGTGGAACAGACTCCCATGCGGATGCTTTACTAATCACTATAATCTTGACCTCTTCAAGTCTAGGGTTAACCGTTATCTTTCCTGCATCATGTCATGAACTTCACTTCTTGTCTTTTCTTATGCTCATACAACACCAGATCGAACATCATATTTCAGATAAAAATTCAGTTAATATCTGTATCAGACTACGGACTTACTGATTGACTTTTCTAGATTACACCCACCTCAAAAATGTGTAAGATTTCAAATTTTTTGTTTTCTTTATTTATTTTAACCCAAATATGAACAAACAAAAGATATAACAGGCAAGTTGTAATAAGATAACATGTTTGTCTTCTGACAAACAAAACATAGTTTTACACTATTTATATTTGGACTATTGTCCTCATCTTTGTTGTTATCACAATGTTTCGGCTTTCGTGTCCTCTGGCCTTTCTTAGATGTATATCAATCTGGATAACCTACAGAGAATTCCAAACTGAACTCTTTATTCAATCTATGGAGGTAGACTGTTTTCATTTTACAGCAGGAATCAAAACATGGGCAGCACCATTTTCCAGTTTACCTAAGAGACAACAACCTAGTGGATAAAAACATTGGTTTGCTAGTTTGGTGACATTGTGATTATGAGTTCAATCCCTGGGTTGGGAAATATGTTGTTGCACTCAGTAGAAATAAGGAACACTAAATGAGCAGTACTAAATAAAAACAAATAATAGACAATATCCCTAGACATGAGTAGTGGAACGAGAAAAGTCTACCCCCAATAGATTGAATAAAGTGTTCAGTTTAGAATTCCCTGTAGATTACCCAGATCAATATGCACCTGAGGAAGGCTGAAGGGTACAATGGCCGAAACGTTGTGATAACAACAATAAAGATGAGGACAATAGTCCAAATATATATATAGTGTAGATAAAGTCATATATGTTCAGATATTTAAATCTAGATTCCTTCATTCAATTTTGGTGATGAACAACAAGGAAACATCGGCTTCAATCAGTAAAAGAACTGATATGTGGGCTTGCCTGAATGTATAAGTCTGAGCACCTATGTAGAGACATTTGACTGGAATCATTTCTCACAATTATAAATTATTCTTCTCCAGAATATGTGTGATCATGGCTTTCCACAATGTCCTGTCCTTTTTAGCTCTTATATCTTTTTGCTATCTCTCCTAATTTCTATTCTGCCAGCCATTTACACAAACTCATTAGGTAGCTTATGCACTGTTTTTATTCTGTACCTCTTACCTTCTAAGCTCTCTTTCCTCATTGTGTGTATGAAAACTTTCATCTGCCGTTTTCTGATTTGAAGTTTAAGGGCAGTTTTTGTTTCCCTTTTCCTTAAAACTTCCTCTTTATTCCCATGTTCAATCTATGGTATTCTCAGCATTCTTCTGTAGAACTACATTTCACTGTCATATAGGAGAACCAATATTGCATAACAGTTCAGTAGTCTTTGCTTTTAATGAACGGAGCAGGAAAATAGAATTTGCTTACCTTCATTCTTTTCATCTATATCCCATAATAACCCACACTACATAATTTAGTATATATATATATATATATATATATATATATATATATACAATATTAGTGGTGAATATACACATACATATGCAATTATATATACACATACATTTCATTTTGAATCTGTAGGTCTGATGAATTGGGTCGTTTTTGCGATTCCAATGGAATAAATTATGACCATGGAATATTAGTGTTTAAGTCTTTTTATTATATATATATATATATATATATATATAATTGTTGGATACTCATTTCTGTGAACACCCATCTGTTAGGGCATCTAACAAATCTCTGTTACAGATGTCTGCTCAAACCACAAAGTCCACCTGTGGTTTTATACTGCAATTACACCCAGTCTGTAGTTATTAAGCAAACCATATAAACTTCAATGAATCAAATTTGGTTTGAAAAACAATTGTCAAATTTTGAACAATCAATTTAGATGTCAAAACAAAGCTTGAGTTGAAATTTTAGGTAGTATCAATATGTTTTATTGAAGTTATTTGATGTATTCTAAAAAAAACGCTGTCTGAGGTTATTAGGCAAAACCAAATAATTACATTTTACTTCAATAAAAAGGTAATAAGATCATTAAAAATTGATCAACACCTATAATAAAACAAATAACAAACACATATAAGTTTTTGAATCCATTACATTATAATATAGTAACCCTTCTGCTCAATAACAGCCAGTAATCTATTATTCATTGATTTTGTTATTTTTTTTTTACTTCAACATGTTCAATTTCCAACATGATAGTTTTAATTGCTTCCCATAGGTCTGCTTTGCTGTTATATTGTTTGTCACCTTCATATAATTTCATGTTCACAATAGACCATAGATTTTTTATTGGATTCAGATCAGGACTTGATGGTGGCCATTCCATTATTTTCTCTCCTGTAAATCTTTTATGCTCAAATAATTCACGGGTAATCGTAGATACATAAGAAGGGCATAAATGCACACTTCACTTTGAAACTGTGAGACTGGGACATGTACTATAGAGAGAAAGTCTTGTTCATAAAATCACAATAATTAGCACTGTTCAGTTTAACTCCTTCATTGACTTTGAATGGTCCAATAATAGTTTGGTTGAGAATTCCAGCCCATATCATAACACTGTCGCCTCCTTGTTGACTTCTTTTAGCCACAGGCATGTCTGAATTAGATAAAATCCATACTTTGGCCCATCAAATATCACTCAAGATTTGTCCATGAAAATTACTGTAGAAAAGTCAAATTTCGTGTATTTCTTGACTCAATTATGACACTTTAAAATATTTGCTTCAGTTTGCCTAGGAGATTTTTTTACAGATCCTAATTCACAAAGTATTCTACACCTTTTGTCCTTCTTGACTCCCTCAATTCCAGCCTTTTCAAAGATCTGAGAGCTGGTCAAAAATGGTTGTTTCACTGTAACTCACTTTAGTTTACATTCATCTCGAGGAAGCAAATTCTTAAAGCCTTTTCCTTTGCTTCAAGTTCTCAACTTATGTTTTCATCTGCCTTCTTTAATGTTCAATGATCTCTACAAAGCTCCTTTGATAGCTCCATTGTGAATATTCCCTCATGCAATAACTGTTATTTTGTACAGTTTTTTACAGCAGTTAGATTCTTCCATTTACCCATATTTCAACATATGTTACAGACTAAAAGAAAAATAGTTTTTCTTAGATTTCAGAGGTCTTAAGCTAATATGAGTTTAATTTGCATATTAACTGCAGTCAGTACATTTTTGTAAATGCCAAATATCTCAAAAACTAACCATTAAAAATGGCAGAAAATTTAATTAAATATTTTACTAAGGGTGGAAATGGATGAGTTTAAATTTGACAAATATTGGTTCCAAACTTTTTGAGTTATTGAAGTTTATTTGATTTGTATAATTTCAGATGGGCTGTATACTGGGCAGACCTTAGTTATAGTTTCAGGGAGAGAGCACAATCTGGTGTGATGAATTTTTTGACAAGGCCAACATGCTCAAAGCCTCAGTCACAATGACTGGTATATATAGGATATATGCACTCATGCAAAAGGGGTGGGGTATGGAATCATTCATGGCATTTGATTATACATAAAAAATATATCTGAGACCATTACCTTCAAAGTAGTTGCTTTAATTCAACTAAGTTGTCCTGAAGGGCACATAGGCCAGTGGATAAAAGTGTTGGTTGGATACAGTGATCTGACCCAAAGAGTTGTGAGTTCAATACCTGGATATTTCAGTGGTGAACTTAGAGAGTTGAGCTAAAGGGAGATAAGTGAAACATCCAGAAGAGGCATGGCAGGTGGAACGAGAACAATCTATCCTGGTGGGCGAAATAAAGGGTTCGGTTTGAAATTCCACTCACTTGAAGAAGGCCAGAGTGTACAATGGCTGAAACATCTTGAATGTGGCAACAAAGATGAGGACAACAGTTCGAACAATGTAAATAGTGTAAATAAGAAATAAATGAAGCAATGGAATACACCTATATTTTCAAAAACAATAGAAAACCCCAGAATATTCATGAAAATATAAGTCATCTCTAACACTGTAAATAACATTGTTCAGTTATGTGCCATGTGTGATACATGCTAAGGCAATCATGTATCTTTTGATACATGACTGACGAGGCAGATTTTTCCTACAATAGGTTGCCATTTCTTTCTGCAGTAGACCAGTTGCCATCCAAGGCTATAGAACCTGGTCTCTCCTGCTATTTATCCATAGCTGCGGGAAGAAGAAGAGGATTCATACTTTTCTCAAGGGTATTAGCATGTAAGTGAAAGTAATGTATTCAACTGGAATTTGAACTCAGCTCCCTGATTCCTCAATCTGAGCCGCTATCCTTTATGCCACTGTGCCTCCCCAATAACACTGTTACATTATCTTTTAAAACACTCAGAGCCAAAAGATAAAGAAAATAAAGAAAAGGAATAAGAGAGGGTAATCAGGAGACAAGATTATGAAAAGAAGAAATAATCATGAGATCCTACACATGTGCACATGTACAGCAGGGCCATCTTAACAACATTATGGGCCCCTAGGCAAACCAGTGTGCTGGGTCCCTTTGACAACCATTCACATGAATAAAAAGTAAATGGTCGATAATATTAAACATATATTTATTTTATTGGAACTTCAACAAAACTGGTGTCAAAACATTAAAAACATGCTGTACAGTAGCAACTAATCAACATGATAAACATTTGAACAATACACAAGGCTTGAAGAACACAATACTCAGTAAGCCACATAGATTAGATGGCACAGCATGAAATTATTACAAACTTATTATAACAATCATTTGGGACATTTCTTTATTATTAGCTTGAAGTCAATGGTCTTCAGGAATATGATGTCGTTTTCCATGCACATGAGTCAAAGCCAGTTCAAATAATGCTGCCTCATTCTTCTATGAAGCAGATTTTTTATAAGTTTCAATCTCGAAAAAGAATGTTCTGTACAGTTGGTCACCATCATGCACATGAATATTCGGAGTGCAATTTCAATATTTGGGAATACAGATTTCAAATTGTCTAATATTATTTTTCTGTAGAGTGCAAGGAGAGTCTCACAAGTTTTATCAAGAGCCATGTCGTGCTTGAGATGCTCACATTCATTTAAATGGTCATCATAATTCAGGTCTTTATGACACATATTAGCTAGTTGTTCACACTTTTCCTTTAGTGCATCAGAAGCAATGGTTTTCAATTCACTGAAGAAAGAAGATCAGATTTTGAATCTCTGCACATTTTATCATCTCAAAGATTAGTGTGTCCAGAACAGGGAGGGAAAGTTTCTGCCTTGAACTTTTTAGCTTCAGTTCCATCATATCTATTAAGGCACACACTTTTCATTCCTATTTTTTCCCATCACTGTAATCTGTATCTGGACACATACCCCTGCCTTTGAATTCA
Organism: Acanthosepion esculentum; assembly: GCA_964036315.1. Classification (NCBI taxonomy): domain Eukaryota; kingdom Metazoa; phylum Mollusca; class Cephalopoda; order Sepiida; family Sepiidae; genus Acanthosepion; species Acanthosepion esculentum. The sequence goes on along the minus strand of OZ038477.1, from coordinate 123,460,925 downwards.
TATTCACTAAATTTGTCTCTAGTTTCCTGAAGATAGGTTTTCATAGACTCAAGAAGATTCAGGGCAACAAGTATGTTTACATCCTTTGATTGCAAGACTTTGCTTGTTTTGTTAATTCTTTCCAAAGAATCATTAGAAAGATTGTTTCCAGGTTTCCCCATATTTGCTCAGTCTCTCTGACTTGCTGTTCAATGTCAGCTCATAGAGAATCCAGTGCATGTTTTATTTTCTCAAAACCCCCGTACAGAGCATGAACAGCATCAAAATGTGCTGACCATTTACAGTCTGTAGACAACATTCTACTGCTTTTACTTCCATCAAGTTCGGGGTGTGTCCACACAGGGGACATAGATGACAAACTCATTGTGTGGATGAAGGCGTGCATGCAATCCACTATTTACGTTATTCAGACTATTGTCCTCATCTTTGTTGACATATTTATCACAATGTTCCAGCTCTTGTCCACTCTGGCCTTCTCCAGGTGGTTGAAATGTTGAACTAAACCCTTTATTTCACTCGCTGGGGTAGACTGTTCTAGTTCCACATGCCATGTCTAATGGATGTCAGTTATCAGTTATCTCCTGTTAATTCCCCTTAACCAGGTATTGAACACATACTCTTTGGGTTCTGCCACTGGATCTAACTAACGCCTTTATCCACTGTGCCATGTGTCCTCAAGGACACATGACACAGTGGATAAAGGCGTTCAATACCTGGTTAAGGCAGTGGAGAACTTGGAGAGGGGAATTAACAGGAGATAACTGATAACTGACATCCGTTAGACATGCCACGTGGAACTAGAACAGTCTACCCCAGCAAGTGAAATAAAAGGTTCAGTTCAACATTCCAACCACCTGAAGAAGGCTGGATTGCACAACGGCCGAAACGTTGTGATAAATATGGCAACAAAGATGAGGACAATAGTCTGAATAATGTAAATACTGTACATAACACCTCATCTCAGAAATATAGACAGAGCATACAATCCAGTATATCATTCGAACATATTTGAGGCGTTATTGTATGACGGAACACAGCAGGGTGATACTAAAATTTTGTTCTCATTAAGAAAATCCACAACAGCATCAGTTAGAGCCTTTGCTCCATGGTAAAAGATGGGGATGAATATCAATTAATGTTCCACAGGCTCACAGCATTTGATCCATCGGACAGTAAATGTCAGTTGATCTGTGTGTGAGATTTCTGGAATGGAATCTATTCTTATTTAATAATACTTTGACTCTTTTACTTCTTCAAGAATATTAAAAAGAATCAGTTGTCCCATTAATTTGATAAATACCTCACAAATATTTGTAGATAAATATGACGGATTCCCTTTTCCAGGATTTCCATACATTTTGAGCCGTTCTTCCTTGAAAGGATGAAATTCACTCAGCAGCTCTTGTTTACCTAAATAGTTGTCATTTTTTGTTGACCCAATAATCTGATTTTGTCCACAAAATTGCAAACCTCTGGAGGCAAAAAAGCAAATTACAGAAATGACATGTGTCAATACTTTATGCCAATATTCCTGCCCTGAGTGATGTTGCTCAAGTAATAAAGAATCTACACTTGCAGTTTCTTTATGACTTATCAAATATGCTGTCATGTACTTCTGATGTTCTTCTCCATTTTCATGTTCTACAATAACATTACTGTGCTTCCAGTCATTGAACCCGAATGTAGCAAAGAGAGATTGGACAATAGGCAACATACAAAGCAGTACAAACGTCCTTCAGATGATGTATAGAGTAGCCATTCATATTTTACACACTCACCATTCAGCAGTTCATGTTTGGACACATTTTTTCATAAATATCTTGCCTTCATATTCTCTACTCCAGCTATTTTATACACTCTGCACAAGTTTGAAAGGTTGCTACTATGATTCTGACATGATGAGGGCCAATATGAATCTAGTAATTTATTGTGTTAGTATCATTAATGTTCCATAGCCCCGGATCTATCTCTTGGATTGCAAACTGATTTACTGTTACAGATTTTAGTATTTCCTTTTGTAAAATTTCACAACCAACAGCAACAGGCAATAATGGAACGTCTGCTGAAATTGGATGAATGGTAGATGTAGATGCTATATCTGAAGGAACAGTACTAGTGGCTGACATTACTGGAGTGGATGCTGACGTGGATGCTATATCTGAAGGAACAGTACTAGTGGCTGACATTACTGGAGTGGATGCTGACGTGGATGCTATATCTGAAGGAACAATACTAGTGGCTGACATTACAGGAGTGGATGCTGATGTGGATGCTATATCTGAAGGAACAGTACTAATGGCTGACATTACTGGAGTGGATGCTGATGTGGATGCTATATCTGAAGGAACAATACTAGTGGCTGACATTACTGGAGTGGTTGCTGACGTGGATGCTATATCTGACGGAACAGTACTAGTGGCTGACATTACTGGAGTGGATGCTGATGTGGATGCTATATCTGAAGGAACAGTACTAGTGGCTGACATTACTGGAGTGGATGCTGACGTGGATGCTATATCTGATGGAACATTACTAGTGGCTGACATTACTGGAGTGGATGCTGACGTGGATGCTATATCTGAAGGAACAGTACTAGTGGCTGACATTACTGGAGTGGATGCTGACGTGGATGCTATATCTGAAGGAACAATACTAGTGGCTGACATTACTGGAGTGGTTGCTGATGTGGATGCTATATCTGAAGGAACCGTACTAGTGGCTGACATTACTGGAGTGGATGCTGATGTGGATGCTATATCTGAAGGATGAGTGGCTGTCATTGCACCTGTGTTGAGCCACAATGTTAATTTTGGAAGTTTTCCTATTTTCTCCTTCTCCTCTGCCGCGCTCTTCTTCTGTCCTCCACTCAAAAACTTTTCTGCTGAAAGGAGTATTTGCCTGGAAATATATATCTTAAATATTTAGTATTTAGTCCTACACCAGGATGTAAGGTTATATTATATAAGTTTGCTTTCAACAAGACATAAATATTTATTCTGCTTAGGACGTGCCCCTCATTTTAAAAGAAAAGGAGAATAAAGAAATACTATTAACACTAGAGTTTTATAACAATAAAAGTAATTGCAAAAGTAAAAATAAATTACACATTCAAAACAATGTTGATTCAGTCCAGGGGAAATTTACGAATGAAATCAAACCAGATAAAAAATAAAAGATAATATTGTCTCCAACAGGAAGTCGACAGTAGTTTTGGTCACAAATATTAAAAGACAGAAATGAAAGTTTTACCAGCAAGTCTGTGACTGCGAAGACTGATCATCGGGAGTGGGGCTCAGTTCTTTGGTCTTTTTCATGATAGTGAAACTGTTTGCAAGTGTTGCGGTTGTGTGAAGATGTTAAGAGATATCAGAAGATTTGAATGATCAGAAGGCTTAAAATTGTGCGTGTTCAATTATCCACAACAATTAATAAAAGACAAAAATAATGATTCAAAACATAACAATTGAATTTATTAAGTATTTGATGTACATGCATGTAAACTGAAAGGTTGGACAGAGTTGTGTCTCTTAGACTAGGTAATATTTGTACCTGAGCTCATAATGAATAAATTGATTATTAAACTGTAGAAGAATGAGTTGTTGCATGTTTGGAATTGTGTATAGTACAAGTTGGTAAAAGTTCAGAATTATACTTGCATGAAATGTTGTAAAGTTCTTTTACGTCTGACTGCATTAGTCAAGATGGGAGTTCTTTAAGAGTCACATTTTGGCAGCAGAGTTGAGATGCAAGAGAGAACCAAGAGGGAGCGTGACGAAAGAGAGCGAGAATCACTCGTGTTTGTTTTTTTATAGTATGTTGTATCACGTGACAGGATCACACTTAGTTGGCGCCAAAACAGACCTGTTGCGTGCAGGCTATTTGATTGGTCGAAACTGACCAATCAGCAAGCTAGATTGAAGGTGATTAACCAATGAATGCTTGTTATATATTTGTATGATGGTAGTGAAAATTACAACAAGAAGAATGTATTTCCCAGTGGAAGGTAAACTGGCTGTCGTGGAAGATTCCACACAAGTGAACTGAACTGGTGAGACAAACCAGTCCTTCCATTTATATAGGTGGGTGGCCTTTGAAGAAAGTCCTCGACATTTCCGGTGTATTCTATTCTTGTTTTTTTATTCGGGACACAACTCGAATGAAATGGATCTTTCTATGCTTGTGGAGCCTCCCGGGTAATTGCCCATTAAGCCCATGCGTTAAGACGGCTCTGACATACAGAGGTATGCACACACACATACACAGACGCGCACAAAAGAATAACCTAACACAAATAAAAAAGCGCATATATTATTTTTTTAAATTAATATAAAATAACAAAAACGATAAAAAAATACAGACAATTGCTGATATCTCCTGACGAGTGGACTGAACAATTACACAATGGTTCGTCTATGAAACTATAGAGTAGAGGTGCTGAATATAACATCAAACAGTTCAGTCACAAATTTTATCTTAGTATTAATCCTATATACCTCTATCTATCATATATATATATATATATATATATATATATATATATATATATATATATAACGTGAATCATTCATACAAAAAGCAGATTATCTGCTTTTTGCATGAATGATTCACGTAATGCAAATTGAACCTGCACCACATAATTGATATATATATATATATATATATATATATATATATATATATTCATAAACTGCTTTAAACTATATATATATATATATATATATATATATATATTCATAAACTGCTTTTTGCATGAATGATTCACGTAATGCAAATTGAACCTGCACCACATAATTGATATATATATATATATATATATATATATATATATATATATATATATATATATATATTCATAAACGCAGTAGGGGTAAAAAAAATCAAAATATTTCACAAGCTTTATTTTTCAATTTACTAATGATGTAATTGGATAACTCTTATGTATGTTTTATCGTATTTAACAGTTTATAGCTTTAGCATAACATACAAACTTACAGATAAACAAAAAGAAGTTCTAGAATGCTTCATAAAGTTCAGAAACTCATAGTATTACTATACTTATATACGATTTTAGAAATTTCAGGTTGGGGTGACATAATAAAAAAAGAAAAACTGAATTAAACCCTTCCTCATTATTTTGGAAAAAAAGTTCATCGAATTATGATATAGGAAATAAATTATTTTACTAAAAGCCATTATCCTAATTAATGGTTTGCTTTTGCAAAAAACTGTTTTGAAGAGTTTTCCAGGATTGTTAAAGACATTTTTACATCGGTTGGAGGAGAGAAGTGGAATGCTCCCCAAGATTGTACTAGAACTTTCTAGGTAGACAGCAGTCTGTGCATTACGATATATGTCGTGTTCAACTACTAGTAAAATTGTAATCTGTCTTGATAGATGTGGTATAAATTGGTCTTGTTGTGATTCTGCATCCTTTTAAGTTCGCCATGTTTCCTGCTAATAGTCTGTTTAAGCAAGATGGCGAACCATCTGGTCTTACACTGGTGACATGAAACTGGTTTCAGGAACACTTAGTTTATTCCCAAATATTTCATTGACCTTTTCAGCCTGTACTGGATATGTTGCCAATTTCGCGAAATTCCCTGCAGCCACACCCAATAAACACAGCACGGTTATAGGCCGCCCTTATTAGATATACTCACGCAATGACTTCAATAACTCGTAAATTCCATGTCACGTTTCGTCGCCATTAGCTGATCGGAAGATTTGCATGTCTCTAATTTTTTTTTGCATTTCTTTTCGCAGCTTCGTTTTACAAAAACAGATGCTTTTTAGAATATACTTGGTTGGTACCTGTTGATTCACTGACGGCAAGATGATCAAATTTCAAATCTAAATTGTTTAAAATACTGTATTTATTAGGAAATGGATTTGGTTTAAATACAGAAGGCATTATAAAAAATAACTTCACGGGCCGCATATTTATTTCAGCTTATATTTCTTTCAAATTAACCAGGGCTCATTGCCAGACTGAAAGGGAAATTAGTCCTCGTGATTCATTTCAATTTCATTCAAATTGTATATGTCCGTTTGCCCTTGTATATTTTAATTCAGTTCATCGTCATCTGTCCACTGACTGCTTCAATCGTCGCGGGTGGGATGTAAGGGCAGAAGAAACAGACAACCTCCTCCGGGATGATCTGTTGGTTGTGTACCTCAGGAGTTCCGGTTCCGGCAATGTCATGTCCGTCCACTATTTGATGCTGTCTGACAAACTTTTGCGTTGCTGATCCCGCTTTGCCTTAGAGTGACATTTTGATGCCGGTTAGGCATCAGGATATTGTTTTTCTTGAGTTGAACTTTGCCAACCCATCCCGAAATTAGGATAGTTTAGGTTTTGTTTTGGAACCCTTAGTTTCCTTTTGTTCCCCAGTTAACTTAGCTAGGGTGTGTATGCGCATTGGCCCCTTTTATTTCTGTCCCTATTTTTCTTTAGTTTAATCCCCCCACTCGTTAGGTGGTCAGTGATGTCAGTTCTCTGGTAGATGCGGGGCGCCTTTCGTTTTCGCGTATGTGTTTTTCGTATTTGTTGTGTTTGAATGAGCGCGTGTGCTGCGTGTCAGTGTGAGTGCTTGGGATGAATGAATGTTTTTTTTTTTTGTTATAGTCCCGTATTGATTTCGTCCAGTTAACTGATGTTTCTGCCACATTTAAGGATAGTGGGTTTTTTATTACTAACATTATTTTGTTTTGTTTTGTTTTCATGTAAATAATCTATATTCATATTGTAAATACGAATTAGGGCTAGTTTTTTAAATTGTTGTTTCATCCCCCCACACACACACACGAAGACAATGAATTGTGTATATGGGGTATATTTAGGATTTTCATAGAGACTATGAGGTATTATGGTTGATGTAGTAAGAAAGGTAAGTAAGAATGCGTTGTTTTGGTGTTAGGAATATCGTTTGTACATCTGGGTCAGTGTTTGTGGCTAGCTAAGTTTAAAATTAAGACAGATGAAGACCGTCTTTTTTCCACACCTCCCTTTTTTGGCCATGTGCCACATTTTGGATTTCATTACAAATAAATATTGCTGTCCCTGCTTTGTCAGCCTTCAACAGTTCCTTGTATAGTCTTGCAGAGGCTGTTATGCCATGTGACGTGACCAAACCATGGCATCTTTCGATGCTTGCTCGCAGTGAGGAAAGATTTCTGGTGGCCCACGAGACTTTTGAACTTGCTCCATGCATAGTTAATTACAAACCTAAAAATATTTTTACAAACTTATAAAAATAATTCTCTTAATAACCAAAAAGTACAATTAAAATCTTACAATTACCTAATTTTTTATGGTTTAGTTTTTTTTCCCAGCTCAGAGTAGGGGATGTATTATTCCAGTATCTTACTTCCGACTCAGTCAAATTGTGTGTATGTGTGTACTGGTGAATCTGTACACATTAAATAACAGAAACACGGACATACGCATATACATTCCCATAGACCAGCATTTCTTAACTGGTGCGCCCGTGTGCACTGGTACGCCCTGAAAGGTAGCCAGGTGCACCCCAAATCAACAGAATAGTAATTTACGATTTTTTTTATATTTAAAAAACTTTATTTTTAAAAAGCTAGTAACAGGAAGCACATTGTTTCCAAGTTAAGTCTTTATCATTTGATATTTTAAACTTGATGCTAAATTCCTTAGTCTTTAAGAAGGAGGGGATAATCCTTCCTCTTTTGCCTTGCTCGGGGGATTTAAATCAATCATTATAGGCTTCTCTAAAAAATAAAAATAAAAAAAAAATAACAGATTATTCATAAATCCCTTTAAATGAAAACTGTACCGGTAATCTTCTTTGGGAATACTGAACCATAATTTCCTATTTTTAAAAATTTATGATTAATTTTCCTTTATTAAATTTTAAAGTGCGCCCCCGGGGTTTTAGCCATTAGTACAAGTGCGTCCTGAAGTAATCTGAGAATCAGCTCATCTTTTGTAATATAGATATGTAAGTATATTTAAGTCTTCTTTTATGATCTTTTAATGATAGAATTCCTACGATCTTCTTTTATGTTATGCATCCCTTCAGGACATAGACGATCATGGCTCTCCATAATTTCCTATCTCATGTGGATCTTAGCAAATTTTCTCTCTCCCTTTGCTAAGGCTCTCGCTCCACGTTCCGCCATCCATTTACACAGGCTTGTCACTGCCTTTCCCTATATATCTTGACCGAAATATTCCCTGTGGGGGTAAAGTTTTTCAAGCCCTTCTTCCTTATCTTGTGTTTAAGGAATTTCAACTGCCTTTTCCTGATTCTGAGTATAAGTGTTCTTTCTGGTGCCATTTTCTTTAAGACTTCCTTTTTCCTTACTCGTTCCTCCTATGGAATTTTCAGTACCCTTCTGTAAGACCACATTTCTGTTGCTTCAAGTTTTTAAATATGCATAATTAAAATATATTCATTGTGTTGCATACTATTGTAATTTGTAGAGGATCGTGGGGAAAAGAGGGCTTGGGAAATTTGATACTCACAGGATATGTTGAGGGCAAGAGGGACAGAGAAAACCAACGCATATTTAATGAGCTTGAGTAAATGAATGACGGAACATGGCTTAGGGGAAATAACAGAAAAACAATGTTTATTAAAAGCTAAAAAGAACAGGAAATTGTGGATAGCTATGATCGCCTATGTTCTGAGGAGACACTGTACATAAAGAAGAAGAATTAATGTTTTCTTTAGTTTGTATTAAGTTGTATTTTGTAATAAACTCGTTATTCTACATTTTCAGTTTTTCTCCTTATGAAATTAAAAAAAGTATACTCGTAAGGGCGCGGAAGTTCAGCTTGCCTGGGGTGCCAGCAGCCCTAGGGCCGTCACTGCATATGTGTCTTTGTATGAAATGAAATAAAAAATAAATATATTCAGTTCTTCTTTCTCTAACCTACAGTGAGAGAGATTTAGTATTTTATTAGTAATTATTTCATTCTGTTTTTATTTATTGGTACCTAGGACCTGACACTGTAGAGATGGCCACAAAGTAAATGTCCAGTTTCTGTTTATCACTTACGATGATAAAGTGGATTTAGGTTACACATTAAAAACATACAAGGTGCAGCAAAAATACCTCCCACATTTTAAAAGTTGACAAAAGAGACCATTTGCTATTTTAAAAAAATTATTTCACTGTTGTTTAAACAACGGGCTGCAGTTTTTAGTAAATTTAAAAATGACAGAAATGGTGGCATCTATTCGTCGTACACTACTGTAAACAATTTTTGGAACCTGGACCTTTTCTGGAGATCGAGGTCTTCCCCGTGGCATTCTTTAAAGCGCTGAACCTGTGGCCCTGAAAATGCCAACTCCTAGCAGTATGAATTTTCTATCCGGATGAGAATTATTCCGACGTAATATGAAATGAGCACGAAAATCTCTCTGAATTGCAATTACAGTTACACCAGTGTTTAAAAATATGTTTCAACAGCAAACGCATAGTGTACACCGGTCCAAGTCATGACGGTAACTGATGGTATCTGAAAAGAAATGGTAAGACATTAGCTAGATGAAGACACCATTGCCACTTCTTGTCTAAGTTCACTCCCACCACACAGGTGACAGTAAAATTTGGGTGGCATTTCTGTTGTATCCAGTATAATGGCCGTAAAAATAGCACGACTAATTTCTCGATGAAAAGCCCGCTTAAAGCTTTAAAAATTCAGACAATTGTAAATTTTTATTGAACTTTTCCGAATTTATTCAGTAATCTTTTTCTCCGTTCTGTAGAAATAAGGCTATCATTGAATCAAAATGTACATGCCAACGTACATAAACACAGTTTGAATGAAACTGAAATGCGAGTTGCCAAATTAAAGCTACTTTTCCTGTCTCTGGACAACTAAGTACGAGCCTAGATATGTTCAATAATTTGCCGAAAAAACAGCATAGCATCATGAACAAAAAGGCCCCAAACTTAATAAAAAGAAAGTTTTATCGTCAAAAAGTTAGTTATTAATAAGAGAAAAGACCAAAGTATTTTTTTATTATTTTTTTTAAAATTTTTATTTTCTAGCACGTTTGAAATTTTGGTTGACTTGAAAATCTCTTTTTTTTAAGATCAAAGGTTGCGTAATATTTAGATTTCGTTTCTTTTTTCGCTCTTTTTTCAGTTGATATGCGGATAATTGAAGTCATTTTATAACGCATTCTGCATTATTTTCTGTAAATGCAGTAAATTAGTATTTTGTTTTTATTACAGTATTTTAAATTTTAGATTCAGAAATGAAATTTGATCACCTTGCCATCTTCAAAGTGACGAGTACCGAACGGCTGTACTTGTATATAGAAAATTTGGCCGAGGGCACCTTGAGGTGGTGTAACTGGTTAGCAAGCTTGTCTCGAGAACAATTACGACTGACTAGTGAGTTCGATCCTCACTGGGTTCCCCCATACTTTTGGCCTAGTGCCACATTTGAGCTACGCTCGGAAAATCACTATACAAAATTTGGCCGATAAACCCAAGCCAATCGATTTTTTTTTGAGGTGTTCATTATTTTCTTAAAAGTCAACAAAACAAGTTCGCACCCATTCTTTTTAAATCAATCGGATTATGATTGGCTAACTAACAAATTGAAGTGACCACAACAAATAAATAACTTCATCCATGAATATTGAACATTGCTTTTTTGCCTGTGACAATTTGTGTCACTTTCTAACACGACTTTATCCTTTTTTATTGTTTTAATATCGTTCTTTATAATTAAGAAGTCTTTCTTTTGTGACCTGTTTTTGAGAATTAGTGGAGCGGGTGGGAAAGAGGCTTGCGTTATTTTCTTAAAACTTAAGAGGCCATAAAATATCTGGATGATAAGTAAATTGACATATCACAGGATAGAGAGATAAAAAAAATCATATCGAAACATATCTGAAGTTATGAGATCACTAAGCAACCCAGTGGATATTAGTCAAAACAAAAACGTTTTTATTCTTTTCACCACAATCAAGGCATTAACGCCACTAAATGGAAAAGAATAAGAATATAGAAGCCATAAAGATCAGTGGTTCTAAACCTTTCTCTCTCCAGTGTCTCTTTCCAGGTATTTGTGTGGGTTGGCAAATCTCATATTAATATTGCACAGGTAAATGAAGCGGAGTTAATGTAACGGAATTAATACCACGGGTTTATGCTTTGTTGTGTTATAGTAACACCAGACAATGGAAGTAGGTTGTGATGGGAAGATACATACACAGAAACGCAGCCGGACTTTGGCTTGTAGGTTTTTACTTCATCCAGATATGCCAATTTTTTAAATCCTTTCACTACAAGCAAGGCAATAAAGCCACTATGACACAAGGGTTTTCTGGATGTGAAAGAATAAGAAATCAGAAATATTATTAAGGAGTGAGAACAATAAAATAAAAGGAATCAAGGAAACAGTGAGTAACGACTGACATTACATTTAAATTTTTGAAGATCAAAGATGAGTGGAATGCAAGAAGCCGGAAGAGAGTTCCACGAGCGAGAAGCGCAAGGGAAGAAAATGTTAACAAAAAACATACTGTTAAATATAACTAATAAAATGGTGAGACCTTGTTACCAACCTAGAACTGTGCTTAAATTCATGAAGTCTAGGTACCATAGAGGAAAGTTCATCAGAACAATTATCCTGAAATAAAAATAAAAGGTAGATGGAAGCTATCTTATGGTGGTGGGAAAGGAACTAAAGCCGAGTTTCCAGGTGAGGATTAATAACAGCAGTGGGAAAGTGACTGAAGCAGATTCTTTGGATTTGTAGCGGGACCGTGGGGTGAAGATGTGAAGAGATATCAGAAGGTTAAATTTTCCTGCTGGCCGGTCCAGCTACATGGGAATGTTGGACTTTATTTAAGTCCAAAGAAGACAAAGAAAACAAACAAGACCGATATATATGGGTAAACAAATATATATTAATAACAAGTTACACAAAGACATGAACAGTTACATAGTGTTTGTTTGGAGAAATTATGTGTGTGTGTTGTGAGTGTTCGTACGTACATGTATTGTTCTTTGCGTGTTACCAGAATTTGGGAAACGCTGTATCTGTGAGAGGTCACATATTGGAGTTTGTTGAAAAGAGAGATTTTACCTCGTCTCCGTGCGAGGTAGCGGCCCAAGGCCTAAGTAGAGAGAGAGAGAGAGAGAGAGAGAGAGAGAGGGGTCAACCAGTATTTATAGCCAGGGGAGAGAGACCCCTGTTGAAGGATTAAAGAACTGAGGAGGAGCTAACTCCGACAGATTTAAGAATCTCTAAAATTATACGTACACTAAACCATAAGAGGTAGCAATATTTCAAGTATGAACGAATGGTAGACTTATAACTATGTAAGATAGATTCTGGAGAGAAAAATTGTCTTGCACGTCTCAGTGAACCTACTTTCTTGGTAGCAGATCTAGCAATTGATTCAATATAATCATTCCACTTCATGCCAGGTGAGAATGTTATCCCGAGAAGTCGCAACGAGTCACTCTCCTGGAGGTTAGAATTAGCAATGCTGACAGAAGGCAGAAAGGTGTCTCTCAGATGATTAATAGAAAGTAGTTTTGTCTTGGAGGCATTAAAATTAACAATCCAATTCTTGCCCCAGTTGACAGCAGATTTTAGGTCACTTTTGAGATCAGCTGCCAATTTCATGTTATCGAACCAATCAGACTTAAGCAAATTAATATCTTGAGCTGTTATTTTCACATTAGACACTTGTAAATATTGGCACGTAGCTTCTGCCTGCCAGATTCTCTTAAAATATTTACCCTAAAGGATAAAGACATTTAGAGAGACAGTTAATCTCGGGGCTATCAGTAAATTAATACATACATACATACATACATACATATATATATATATATATATATATATATATATATATATATATATATATATACACACGCAGGTGCCCGGATATTTCAGTAATGGAAAATTCAGTAATTTTGACAAGGTAAGAAAATTCGCTCACTATGAAATAAAAGTCGATTGAAAATTGATTTTAGGGCCGTTTTGGAGTGAGGATTTGTGGGCAAAGCCCCCTCCCCTATATTTTGTAAATAGAAATCAGGCTATTTAGTTTTTGCTTGTTTAAAAAGAAATAACTATCTAAAACTTAATTTATTTACTACTTTATTATTAAAATAATAATTTGAAAAGGCATTACACACAGACACACACACACAGACACACACACACACACACACTGTATATATATATATATATATATATATATATATATATATATATATATATATATATAGAATATGATATATAAATTTCTATATATCAAAACAATGTCAGACTAAATGAAATGAAACACGATACCTAAGGTTTAAAATGAATTTTAAAAAAGAAAAATCTGTCTGGAGGCTTTTATTTTAATTCTAATTTCAATCTATTAGATTAAATTTAATATTTCCTATAAGCAAAATACTTTGATGTATTTTCATACTAATTTAAATTGACTTAATTAAATAATACCTTAGTTTTATTGCATTTTTTTATTTCACGATTCCGAGCGGATTTTCGGTAACTGGGGGTCCTGCTTTACAAATATTTGGTTGATTTTGTTTAGCAGCATGTCAACCTCTGTGGGATATTTAATTCTGAAATCTAAATATTTTGTACATAATTTTATTCTTTCCACTACAGTTATTTTGTACATGATTTTATACCTTCGGAATCAACGTATGTTTTTTAGATATACATTTTGTAAATCACAAAATGTATTCTTGGTAATTTTAACATAAAAATGTACTGTTGATTTTTGTTTGCGGATTTACTGTTTGCTCCAATCTCCCGAAATGCGTCATGTGAAAACATTTTTCCTTTTTGTCATAGATTTTCCTAAAATTATTCTTGATATATAAAAATTTATATATCGTTTTCATATATATATATATATATATATATATATATAAAATTATTAGGAGAATTTGATAATTATATTTAAGTGATTCATCGAGTCTGAAACCTCAACAGAATGCAGAAAGAACTGGACGGCCGTTTCGTCCTGTATTTGGGACTCATCAGCAGTGCGCATTCACTACCGAGAATTGAAACCCTGACAGTTAGGTCATATATATATATATCCACACAATAGCCAAAAGCTTCTTGAATTTCAAAAACATGGACAAACTGAAAATAGTAGGACTTCTGCTGCAACGCTTTATGAGATGTACCTTTTCAGAAACAGTATACTCTTTTGAAGGAAAAGGTAGAAATTTGATCCTAGGCGAAGTTTATTTTCGTAGTCAAATTTCCTAACTTTAGCTAACACACACGCACACATACATATTGTGCATGTTTTCCACAATTTTCAACAGGTAGCAACCTATATTGGCCACGTGAATATCTATCTCATATTCATGTCACGTCAATCGTGAATCGACGTTCATAATGCCAAACTGGCTATTTCTAAACTTTCGATCTTCTTTCCTTGAGAATGGCCAATAACTGTCGAAAGTATTTAGATCTAAAAATTCAATTTCGTCAAGCTTTCACAGATGATTAAGTGGCATATTCAATACCATTAGCAACCCCGTTTCCGCCAATTCAAACCTTTACGACAAGAACACGCCATGCCTCTTATATAATATTAGGTTGGTGCAGAAATAATGTCGTTTTTTGACGTTCAACTTCATGTGAGAAAACGACATTATTTTTGCACCAACCTAATAGCAAACCACCCACATCCCTCCGTATTCCATCGGTGAGAAGTTCCACTCTAACAGCTTATTCCCGCGAACTACCGACATATAATTCTTTTTCCCCAATTTTCACTCATAAGACTTGGATTAAACTGTGGTATGATTTTATGGCACTTTCCAAAGGTGCTGTACGTTGTGATTACCACTACAGACCGATAACATCAAAAAGTCACCTTCCTGACAAATCAACCCCGATAACGAAGACATCACCACAGATTTTCCCATAATTTAGAACCATTTCATGAACCGTTGTTCTCTCATGGAAGTTCCTTGCTTTGAACGTCTATTCGAACTAAAACTCACCCCAACTCTCCAACACGAATCATCGCCAAAGATGCTGGAATATGGTAGTTTCCTCTATATGCTCCAGAAAGTATCTGACACCTCCTGTCATGATCTATCTTTATATAAGCCAGATTAGATCAAATAGGGTATACTGCTGCCATATTTGGGCTGGAGCTATCTGATCCTCATTTTCCAGGTTGACAAACTTAAAAGTAATTTTGTGTGTGATAAATTATTTTCAACTATACAACCCTTTTCCCCACAGTCAAAAAGTCGCAAATCTCTCACTACTCACCACTATTTCCATAGCAAATGTTCTGAAAAGCTAGATTGATTAGTTCCATCAGTTCAAACTTTTACAGCTAAGACCTGCTATGCCACGTACATTGTGACAAATCATTCCCTTTCTCTTTGTAAAGGGGGAATTTCCACTCAGACACATTTTTCCTCAGAATTGTTAATTTATGGAACAGATTCCCGAGAGGATGCTTACCCGATCACGACAATCTTAACCTTCTATCCTACATATTCTCATAATCTGCACTTTCCTCCTCTTACATTCAGACAACAACCACTTTCAGTAACTCTCTACCTTGAATGGTTCTTGGGCCTTGGCTGAACAATTAATAAAAGATAAATTATTTACATGTCAAAATTATTTCAGCACAGTTTAAAGTATCCAACTATGATCAAGTTGACCGATGATTTTCTCTTCAGAAACATGGGAAGGATAATAGACCAATAAAGCCCATCACTCGTAACAGATTTTCTCATCACAACAAAGTCATAAAATTAAATATTGGCAGAGACTTGAATGTTTTTTTTTTGTTTTTTTGGATAACCAAAGTTCTGCTATATATATATATATATATATATATATATATATATATATATATATATATATATATATGTGTGTGTGTGTGTATAAAGAAAGAAAGAACAGTAAGATATAGAATCCGGTGTTCTTATAGATATTTTTATTTTTACACAATAGTGCTCAATGTAAATTTACAAAGCCTTAATATTATAAATTAATTGATTTAAAATATGTTTTGTTTTCGTTACACAGTGATAACCATGTTTCAAAAATGGAAGCTAAAGCCTTCGAATTTAATTTTGTTATTAAATTGAAGGCATTAGTTCCATTTCCTTGTCAAGCAAATTTTGGAGTAACTTATTTTTTTAAATTTACAGTTTTAAAGGCACGGCAAAGATTCATAATTGAGTGTTTCCAAGGATACCGAGAAAACCATTAATCTAGACAAAGGGTGGTAGGGTGTTCAATTTTTTAATTTTCGTTGTATCAGTTAATAGTTCATCCGCTAAATGCATGTCATCTGGGATTTTTTATGAAAATTTTATTTTTAACGGCAAAAATTCTTACGGTATTTTTTCTATTTGTATACTTAAAGATTTTAGGGAGCTATATATAAGTATATATGAGTGTGTAGCTGAGTAGTTAGAATGTTAAATGTTCTATGAAAACCAGCTTCAAAACTTACTGTGGTTGATTTGTGAAGGTGGTGACTTCTTGGGAGATGATCTTAATGTGCAGTACCGTGTGGTTGATCCAAGCCTCGTGAATGAAACTAGGTAGATGAAACACACTGGAAATCATTGAGGATGTGCTAGCATAGTCACAGGTCATTGTGGCCAAGAGTCTGAGTGTACTTGCCTCATTCAACTCATGATTACACCATATTATTCATACCCTCATAGTACAGGGTTGACCCAAGCCTTGTAAGTGAAATTAGGTAGACAAAACTTTTTGTTATGCTCACACGAAGTCACGACTGATCATGACAGTTTTATACACACATAATCTCACAAATTGTAACTAAGGTCTGGTCAGCATAGTTGCAGTATAAACCACAGGTTGCCTCTGAGTATAGAAGAAACATGAATGGGCTTGAGCAGGCATATTCAATAGGGATTACCTTGTCAGAAATGAGTAGCCAGCCATAAACACAGATGAGAAACCAAAGGATGGTAAATATATGAGAAACTGGATTTTAACTTGTTTAAATTCTTTATCAAGATTTTTATATGATGTTATGCATGGGACGAAATGCGTTCAGAAATATCTAAAGTGTCAGCTGTATATGTCTGCTCTTTAAGATCGATGCTGAAAAAAGGATTTGAGCGAGTGAAGCCTGAAGGTTTTGGCAAAGATCATATTTCTTTGGACATTGTGTGTTGGCGCTACAGAATCACACACAAAGAACTGTACCAAATAACAGAAACCACATCACTTGAGGACTACCAACAGCAGAAACAATTAAAATGGATAGCACATTGTTGCAGCATACCTACGAACGATAATAGGTATGTCCCCATTCACATAAATACAGTAGTAAATACTGTATGTTGGTCTGCAGTTAGAAATTCATTGTGGAATTCACTTGACTCACTTCTAGCAGTTGACTGCTGGCAAATCTTATATGTGTTGTTCTTGTCCTTAGTATCATTGTTCATTACCAACCTTTGTTTGATTGTTCTGTTCAGTAACATTCCCTAGGTTACAACACACATGTAACTCAAAAAGAAAATAATGATATAATCAAGATGTTGATGTTTCGCATGACTTCAAACAAAAGGTTAGGAAGGAAACTGCTATCAATACTGGATAGAGCAATAACAGCTACTGGATTTCAGAAACCTATTTTCCTGAAAGATTTCAGAAATTTCAAATGACAGTAATACTAACTGATCAGTGAATGAATGCCAAATGTTTCCTTATAAAGAAACAGCTAATATTGCCATTACCATTTGCACATCTTTAGTAAGATCCCAAGAAACGTAATATTGTATATTGCTTTGTCTGAATGATATTGAGCATTGTTTTGATAATTAAATGTAAGCCTACATTTAGCTGAATTATATTTCTGCTGAATGATTAATAGTTTACATATATATCAATCAACTATTTTCCTTGTCCCAGGCTGACCACTCATTCCCAATGGTAGTCACAATAGCAACATTGCAAACTGCTGAAACTGACAAATTACACACCAGACAATTATATCATCAGAATATTTTGTCTTCACTTAATAATATGTATAGAATTCATAAAATTTATTTTCATATTTTTTTTATTAGGTATCCTTAATTTTATAAGAAATTTAAGCTGCCTAAGCATATATCATCTGCTTTTCTGAGATAAAACAGATGCTTTGTTGGGATCTTGCTTAAACTTTTGAATTTCAAAAATATTTTGGTACATTTCAGTTTGTGGGAAAATAGATGCATTTGTTTTTAATTCGGAACCTACACACTTTCATGTCAGACACCATTTTGTCTGACATATATCAAATCATTCACTTTGATTTTATGGACCTATATAAAAGAATAGGTGGTAATATTTTCGTCGCAACACTCACTTTAATAAAGGCAATGTTTCATTTTAAATAATAAGATGAGGTAAAATTGGTAGTAATCATAGTTAAAATGCTTTGTGTTAATATGTTTCTCTTGTTTAGTTTTGCACATTTGCAAATTGAGAGCGCTTCTCTTGACTGAGGAAAAACTGGTTTTATATAGCTCTGCCAGTCCCAGACCCAGACTATTTGCTAATACCTGTCCAGTATCATTCATATACAAATAGTCAGCACCACCTAATGTAAGTAGGTCTTCTCTCAACAGCCCACTGTGGAAGGGGATGCAACTTCTGGTGCTTACAGCACCACATACAATCAACTTGGAGTCTTTTATTGGGCTGACCCAATTCTCTGTTACAGATAAAAGCAAAAAGAATAAGATGGGGGAAAACTATTAATAAAATAGTAGCAATGATGAAGAGTCTATTGACCCAGGGTTTTGGGATAAAAAGCAACAAGATAGACTAAAATGAAAATCACGAAAAATTATGAAAAGGTCAAATGCAAAGAAACCATCTTTTGAACAAGAGTAGAAGCTTATCTTTTGCTATCTGCTTAGGATTGGGTTTCTGCAATAATGGCAACTCAAATTTCCAGGAACTGGTTCTATAAAAGCAGATAATCTTTAGGAACCTATTCTGCTTATTTTCTTTTCAATCTGAGAATGGAAACAAATCACTTTATAGTATTAAAAAAAATTAACCATTTTGATAATTTAATAAAAAACATTTATTTATTTAGATATTTCCAGATTGAAATTCTGTTCTCATCATATTTCTGTTCAGAAGTAGGATGCTTTTTGATTCTGGTGTCATTAGCTGTGTTATGGTTTCTTAGCCACATTCAAACTGAATCACTGCAATCCCAAAGATCCAATGGAAGACCTATCAAATTTATGACTAGAAGATTTGCCATATTTTTAATTTCAAGATTTCTTTTGTCAGAATAAATTATGTTCCTCACAGAAAAGTTTCTTTCAGCCTCTGCAGAACTTACAGCAATGGTATTAATTGTATTTTTAGCTATTATATTGGGACTATTAATATGTAAGATTAATTTTGGATAATCCAACAACCTATTCGTTAATCTTTTATTCTTTTATAATTTTAAGAACCGGTGCGAACCAGTAGGATGATTTCACTGAGTTACTGATTCCTTCTAAAGTCTACTTTGACTCTATACTTTTAGTGTCTCTGCTTGAACTCTGAAATTTTTATCTACTATTTATTTTTTATTCCTCAATGGGAGTAGATAGGTTTGCCTATCATCCAGTTCAGCTCCCCGCTCCCCACAAAAAAACACCAAGGTTTTTTAAACAGAAGTAGAGGTTTATCCCTTGTTTCCTGTTTAGGATTGAGTTTCAGGCTCATTCTAAAGTCTTCTTGTCTTCTTTTACTCCCAGTAACCCCTTGTGTCTTTAGTGGTATTATTGTCTTGCTTGATGTTAAATAATAAAAATAAAATTAAAAAACAAATAATGAATAAAAAATTATTTTTTGTTTAACCCCTTCCCTGATAATTATTTTGGGAAAACATTTCATTCTCAGATGGATTCTTTTATTTGTTTTTAATATAGTTACCAAGAAACTGGGATACCTTGAAGTACCCGAGCCATGGCTAGCACCTCTACCAGATATATGAATTGATAATTGGACTTGTTTCAAACTCAGAAGGGCATAAAATGAACTAAGATCAATGTATAAACACATCTGTAGGTGGTTTATGTTTTGGATGTGTTTATTCATCCATGTCTGAAGATAAAACACTTTTGGTGAAAATGTGTATATATATATATGTCTACGCCAGGGAAGGGGTTAATAACAATCTAAAGAAACATCTTTCTCATTTCAAAATTGATTTTTCCAGAGGTGGGAAAACTGTTCACTGAACTTTGACCTTGACTCGTAATGCAGCCAACATTTTGCTGCTGCTGCTGCTGCTGCTGCTGCTGCATACAAGTGTCTTAAAATTAGATTATCCTTTCCAGTCCTTTCATTGGGATCTCAGTGTCTCTCGAAGAGTTTTTGCCTTTTCTGGAGTTCTTCTATTTTTTGGTTTTCCTTAAATGTTTTTCCTCTTTAAGTAACTGATTACATAGTGTTAACCAATTGATAAATGTCTCACTATGTAATTCTCTCTCTCCCTCTCTCTCTCTAGATATATATATATATATATATATATATATATATATATATAATCAACGTGATCTGTACAGACAGAAATAACATTTCATTTACTTTTCATATTTGTTTGAAGAGTGGTAAGTGAGAATTTTTCCCTTTTACACATTGTTGGAACTATTTATCACATATTTTAATTGTCAATTATTTACTATTAAATTGCTTTAATCATGTTCCAATGTTCTCTTCATTTAATTTTTTTTTGCACATATTATCCCTTGTTTTGTTAGATTTGTGTCGACGGTTACCTTTGAAAAAGTGTTGGCCAAAAAGCATTCCTTTAGGAAAATAAAAATGAGAGATGCCATCATATTGCAAAGATATAAATAATTTTGTCTCAGGATTTTTTAAAATTCTCTTCTCCAACCAATACAAAGGCTCAGGAGCCACTCAAAGTAGAGTGTTTCTGAATGTGGTTGCTGTAAGGGTGTAAATGGAAGAAGTAAAAAGTTCCTATTAGGAAACTATGTAGATGGTTGACCCTTGACTTGAAGAGGTTAAGGTTATAGTGATTGGGGAAGCATACTCTTGGGTGTTTATTCCATAAATTAATAATTCTGGGAAACAACATGTCTGAGTGGAACTTCTTCCTTACTAATGGTATAGAAAGGGAATGGGGATGAGTCACTCCTGTGTAAGTGGCATAACAGGTCCTAGTTGTGAAGATCTGGGCTGGTGGAACTAAGGAAAGAATTCAGGTAAAAATGGGGTTTTGGGCTGTACGGCAATGGAACATGATAAAAATCTAATATTTATATTTACACTATTTACATTGAACTGCTGTTCTTTTCTTTATTATCATATCCACAATGTTTCAGCCCAGTGGATGAAAATGTTGATTGAAGTAATTCAAAAGTAACTTGAATCACTGGCCACAGGCAAAGTGAACAAAAAACTTGGAGAGTTGAGTTACTAAAGGGAAATAACTGAAAACTGGGATATCCATAAAAGGCATGGCATGTGGAAGTAGAACAATCTACCCCCCGTGGACTAAATAAATGGTTTAGTTCGAAATACCGACGTATATTACCTGAAGAAAGCTGAAGTGTACATTACCTGAAGCATGGCTAAAATGTTGTGAATATTTCAATAAAGATAAGGACAACAGTCCGAACAATGTAATAGTTACAATAACTCATCTCAGAAATGTAGACAAATATTTACATTATTTTTATGTGGACTATTGTCCTTATGTTTGTTGTTAATACCGCAATGTATCAGCCATTGTGTCATCCTGCCTTCACCAGGTATATGGTGATCTGAGTAACCTTCAAAAAATTTTGAACTGAAGTTTACCCTGATTAACAAGCAACTGATGAAAGTCAAGGCACACAATGGCCAAAACATTGTAATAACAATAACAAAGATAGGGACAATCGTCGACATGTGAATAATAACTACACAGAAATTAAAACAAAAAAAAAATCAATGAAGATGACAAATCTGCTCCATAAAGAATAAAAAAGTCTTAGTTTCATGCCTTATTTCCCTTTAATAAGAATCTTTTTTAAACCCACTGATTATTGTAGATCAAACCAAAGCTCATTGGTAAGAACAAAGTCTTGTCTACTGATATTGTTTTAAGAACATTGTTCCCAATGTATAAACAAACATTCATTTGACACCATATCACTCATCAAATGACCAAGAAGAATATGATCTACTCAGGCTGACTCATCCAAAATGATAAATCTATTACAACAGAAGTGAAATGTCATTAGCCGGGAGTTAAGGTTTACTAAAGCATTCCACTGGTTAGATCTCCCATTGATTTGCTAACAGTAAGATGATCAAATTACAAATCTAAATCATTTGTTCATTTAAAAAATACTTTTAAATACAGATGGTGACAATGGCTTCAAAGGGCTGCACATTTCTTCTGCTTTGCTCATACTATTTCCCTGTTAAACATCTATTGTTGCAAACAGGAAGGGAAATTAGCTCTTATGATAGATATTCATTTCAATTTTATTCAAATTATATGTACATTTGCGTCTGCGGATACATTGTTAAATAATAGTTTAGCAGGCTATTACTTTTAGGAGGAAGTGTATCTCTGCTCTGACTTCCTCAAGTTCATCTTAGGGATCAAATACGAGACAAAATAAGGACATTGATTTTAATTGGCTGAACGAGCATGGGAATGATAGAGATATAGAAAGGTTTTTCAGGGCTTTGGTTTTTACACATCAAGCAATGTAGACATTTTGATTTCATGTCTGGAAATTGTTCCCTATTTGAGGGAGAGAGCAGCCCCACTGGCTAGTAAGAAGACGTATACATTGATGTTAATAAACTACCTTAGTTAAAATTCCTTGTGTTGAAGTTCTTTCATCTCTGAACCCAAACCGACTAGCGATCACCGGCTGGGGGAAGATAAGAGAGAGAAGAACGCAACTTTATTATCAAATTGACGGCATCACCCAAGAGCTCCCCAGCATGAGGGGGCTATACAACAATATATTGTAATTTAACGGCAGACTTAAAAATATTTCTTCAAAATAAAAAAAAATAAATTATTTTATAACAGAATAATTTCCAAAAGAATCACCTACAAGATGCTTTCGAACTGTCTCAAGACAGGCAAATGTAGACTGTGCAGCTCCAGCCAGGATATGGCAGCAATACTCTATTTTTGGTCTGATCTGGCTCTAGTAAAGATATAGTAAAGTAAAGTAAAGAGTATAGCAGGGGGAGTTAGATACTTACTGGTCAACCATTTTTCCAACATCTTCAATGATAGATCATGAGTTCCATGAAGTCAGGGGAGAGCTTGATTCCCAATAGATGTTCAAGACAAGGTGCCTCATTGAGAGAACACCTATCCAACATGATAAGTGAAAGTTCAAGGTCTGCTTGGTGGTGGTGGTGGAATGTTACTAGTTTCGTCTGTCTTGATCGTATTGAATTTTACAAGATAGTCCTTTCTCCATTGAGCCACCTAGACTAGGTCAGAGGAGAGATGAGATGCTAGGTTCAGGTCATCCAGATTTTTGGAAGAACTATGTTAGAATCACCAGTCGTTATAGCTGTAAGAATTGACGGAGGTGCTCAAATTTTATCCCTGATTTACATTAAGGAATTTGGTTTGGAATCAGAATTACCAGCCAGGGCTAGAGTAGAGATGAGAAGTGAGTTCATACCCTTCCAAAGATATTATTGTGAAATAAAACTGTTATATACCGTACCTATGAACGCTAATGGGTATGTCCCAATCCTCATAAATATGTTGGACTCTATTGTAAGTGGGGGTAATATGCTGTCTAAGTAGTCCACCACTAGCAGTGGTTTACCTACTTCATGCCGCTGGTGAGAATTGTATTTTGTTGATGTAATAAAAATTACTATTTCATTTCCAACCTCCATTTTGGTTATTCCTCATTCAGTAACCTTTTCCTAGGTTACAACACAAAAATAAAAAGAAAGAAAGAATTAAGACAATGAAGGATTATGGAAGTAAGAAATAAAGAAAGAAGAAAGAAAGTGTTATATACCATACCTATGAACACTAATGGGTATGTCCCAATCCTCATAAATATGTTGGACATTATTGTAAGTAGGAGTGGGGGTAATATGCTGTCTAAGTAGTCCACCCCTAGCAGTAGTTTACCTACTTCATGCTGCTAGTGAGTATTGTATTTTGTTGATGTTATAAAGATTACCATTTCATTTCTGATGTAATGGAATAACCAGTTACCACCATGAATGATTACACTATAGGTAGCAAGTACCTATAAAGTCTACTGTCTACAAGAGACTCAAGGAGGAGTGAGTGAGACAACGCAAGCATGTCCGACCATCCAGTTAGTGGCACTCACTACTAGATTTACCTGTATGTATAACTACCATATTTCATGTTGTACTTGTTGTGTGCAATAAACCTTTCTTCTAGTATCCACCTGGTGTTATGTGTTTATTTCCTTAGCACAGAATATAACAATTTCCAACCTCCATTTTGGTTATTCCTCATTCAGTAACCCTTCTTAGATTACAGCAGAAACCTTGGCCAAAACTTGAACCTTGTTTGCTGATTCTATTTAAATGCCAGTAACTATTGTGTCATTTTACACCTCTAGTGAAATTATAACTTAAAAAATTAGATACACTTGGCATCAGATGTCAGAATATGCTGACATCTTCTGGAAAGGGGCATGATCTTCTTCTAGTAAAAGGGATGACTTTCTGTGTGAATACTTGCAGTCTGTAGTATAAACTAGACCAATACATACCTTTTCTGGTATCTTAGTTCCAATCACTTTCCCACCGCCATAATATAGCTTCCCTGTACCTTTTCTATAAATACTCTTATGCTAACTGTTCAGATGAACTCTCTGCTATAGCAGCAAAACTTTATGAATTTAAGTCTTATGAATTTGGCAACAAGACCTCAATTCACAATAGAATAGGCTAGATGTAACCATAAGTTCTATGCTAACAGTTTCTTTTCTCACACTTTTTGCTTGTGGAACTCTCTTTCAGTTCCATGCTTTCCAGCCAATATTGAGCTTCAAAAATTTAAATGCAATGTCAATCATTATCTACTGTCTTCTTCATTACTCTTTTATTGTTCCTACTCTTTAATAATGTTTCTTCTTTTTTTCCACACTCAGTAACCCTTGCATCTTAGTAGCTTTACAGTCTTGCATGGGGAGAAATAATTAGGCATATATTTTGAATTAAGAATAAACTGGACTGATGACTCCCTTATTGACTCAAGTGCAAACTGAACCTATGCTACATTTTGGATTCTTGTGTAAAGTGGACGTGTCTGCATATTTTTTTTTATTCTCGTGTAAAATGGACTTATGTCTGCTCCTATTTATTCTAATGCAAACCAATTCTATGTGTATCTTTTTTACTCAAGTGTAAACTGGATCTAAGTCGACATTTTGATTATTCTATTTACATTATTTGGACTATTGTCCTCATCTTTGTCACCATATTTATTACGTTTCGGATGTTGTACACTCCTGCCTTCTTTAGATGGTTGCAATGTTGAACTGAACCCTTTATTTCGCTCACTGGGGTAGACTGTTCTAGTTTCATGTGTCATGTTTAATGGATGTCAGTTATCACTTATCTCCTGTTAATTCCCCTCTCCAAGTTCACTACTGCCTTAACTGGGTATTGAACTTACACTCTTTGGGTCCTATGACTGGATCTAACCAACGCCTTTATCCACTGGGTCATGTGTCCTTGAGGATTCTAGCATAAATGCCTACTCTATATAGTGTTATTTAATATCAAATGTAAGCTTTATATGACAGAATGAGTTCATATAATTCATTGTAATATTTACCATACAATTTTACATTAAGTAACTCAAAGAATAAAAAAAAAATTTATTTTTATTATCATCTCAGAATTAAAAAAGAAAAACGCCAAGTTGTATAAATGAAATGCAAGGAATAAATATTTCATAACTTAGCTTGCACTCAGATAAATATTTACTCTTCACTTGTCTTCAGCCTATATACTTTACACACGAATGCTCTTCCTGATACTAAATAGATACCCAAACCAAATGTTTTAAACTTTTTTGTTCCTCATTTATGTTATGCATTCAAGTCACTGGTTACATGATTTAAAATCTACAGTGGAATAATGTTCACACGTGTATTCAGAATAAGATTGTAAGAAGAAATAAGTCAGTGTGTATGCGTGTGTGCATATATATATATATATATATATATATATATACACACACACACACACACTTTGTGGTCACAGGTGATACAAGCAGATATCAGTGTCTGTGATGGACATTCATATGACCAAACTTAGAATGTAAACAACTTTACAAATGTAACATCTGTTATATACAATTAATTATATACTTTGTCACACACACACATACACACATATATTAACTGCAAACTCACAGTGAGATATATATACATGTATACACACATATCTATCTATCATATATATATACATATATATATATATATATATATATATATATATATAGGGTGACTGGAAAGTAACTCCCTATTTTATGTATGAGTGGCCAGCCAGGAGTCCTGACTTAACACCCTGTGACTCTCTTCTTTGGAGTTAGTTAAAAGAGCAAGTCTACCAAATGAAAACTTTGGAAGAACATGAAGGGCGAATATAAAAAGTTATGCCTTCCATACCACATGAGTTCCTGATAAAATCAGTTGACATGATTTCTGGGTTGCTTGAGAAGCTGGTAGCGAAATCTTGTGCCCATATTGAATTTTAAATAAATATATATATTAGTGGCAAAGGGTGACTTGAATCCAAGGCAAGCAGTTGTTGTTTTGTTATATACTGCCTAGTGTAATATTTTGTTACTTACTGTTTGTCTGTCAACCACTCTACAAGCTACTTGCAACTTCAACAGCTGCATAAGAAAATGAGGTTCTCCCTCACAAAAAAGTCGTTTTTTTCACTGCTTTTTAAGAAAAAATAGTCATTGTGGTTTAATCTTGTTCCCAATTCATCAGACTAACATTTCTGTTTTAACCAGATGTAGACATTTTTATTTTAATTTTTAAAAAATGTTTAAATAAGTTCCATGCCCCAGATCCAAATCACCCTTCGCAACTGATAAGATTAATATAAATATAAAATTTGTCATTTAGCTGATCTTATATTCAACACTCCAACTCCAGAGTTTCATAGCTGAAATTCTGTATAAGTATTTGGTCCACTTGTCAGGAGGTATCAGCAATTGTCTGCTGATTTTCTCATTTTTATTATTTTTTATATTAAGTTAAAAAAATAATGTCTGCACTTTTAATTGGTGTTAAGTTCATTTTGTTTTCTTTGTGTGTGTATACACCTCTACAGGTTTGTATACACCTGTACTTGTATGTATGTGCACAATTATGTTATGATTATTTCTTCTGTTCATAATTTTATTGTCTCTTTCAATTTATATCTTTATATATATATGCATTATTTAAAGTTAAATGAACATCCTCATCTTTGTTGTTATTATCACAATGTTTCAGCCATTATGCCCTTCAACCCTTTTGCCATATCTGTTGATCTGTGTAAAACCCATGGTAATTCTAACTGAAACCATTGTTTAATCTATGGGGGTAGAGTGTTCTCATTGCACTGTCCATATCGAGGAATAACTAATGATGATCTTTTTTGTTTAGTACTGTTGGCATAGTAATTGTGAGTTCAAACCCTAGACTGAGTAGTGCCAACTCAGACTCCTTAGAAAAAAAACTAACACCCACTGAGTAAGAGGCTTATGGCCATATCATGTTGAAACACTGCTTCTTGTATGATAGTCGGTTAAGCAATGTTGAGCTTGGTCAGCAACTAGATGGGTGACCACTTGAAAATGCCAGATGCTGTATACTAGAAATTGGAAAGTAGAGAACCAAGTTCTAATTTTAGTCAGGTTCATTATATTCACTTGTGCATAAATACCCTTTGAAAAGGTATGAGTCCACTTCTTCTCCTCTCCCCAACTATGGGTTAATTAGTAAGACTTGCATCTCTAAATTAGCATTTCTCAACCTTTTTACCCTTGCATAACCCTTAATATAATTTGCATGTCTCAAGGAACCCCTGCACAAAACAAAATTATATACCATCTTTTTCTCATTTTATTTTCATACAAATATCATAGTATATATTTTTGAATAACTGGTTCACTGAGTGGGCACTGACTAGTGAAGGGGGTTTCACAATGTCGCCTTACAGACATTACTAAATATATTCCCAATGATTTGTTATATTCTTTAATAACATAATACGTAAGATAGGATGATGTCTATATTACAATATCGCAATAACCAATAATATATTGTGTGTGTTTAGTAATATTACATATATGAAATTATATAAAAAGTCAAAAGTGCATTAGCTTATCTCAACTGTTCTCACTGAACCCTTGAAGACCTTTTGCGGAACCTTAGGGTTCTGGGGAATCCTGGTTGAGAAATGCTGCTCTAAATCATTACTATCTCCAAAAGATTCTTATAGTCCAAAAATATTTTTTAGCTTTAAATAGCCTGCAAAGGGTTGATAAGACATAAAAAAAAACCCAAAAAAACAAATCACTCAATCTCATAGGGCAGGACTAAAAGGACAATTAATTAAGATTAGATATCCTTAGACATGGACTGAGAACATTTGACCCAGGTAGATTAAATAAAAGGTTCAATTCAGTTAAAAATTCCATGATTGACTGAACCCTGAAGAAGCCTGGAAGACACAACAGCCAAAATGTTATGATAATAACAACAAAGATGAAGACATTAGTCTAAATGTAATCAATGTAAATAATGATAATGCCTTACCCTAGAAATTCTGACAGATGTTCATATCTTCTTAGTAGGCTACCCATAGAGAAAAGGGCTGAAACAATACCACACTAGGTGATGCTACTCCAGTTTCAGTAGTAAGTAGGTTTTATAGGATAGAGTTGCCAGCTTCAGGTCCAATTGGTTTAAATTCAAAATTGTACTTCTACACTGGCTGTCAACCAAGGCTAGAAAGCAGAGTCTACATTGCTATTTTTTCCATATCTGTGGCGGAAGAAGAAACAGATTCATACCTTTCCCAAAAGTATTAGAGCACACAATGAACTTAGCTAGAATTTGAACTCAGCCCATCAATTTTATTATCCAATCTGATAACCATTATGCCACCCACATAATTGTTTTAAAATTATCTTTAATTTTTGACTCAACATCTAATTTATATTATTTTTCACTGCAAACCACACCAGATTGTCATTCCATAATCGTTAATAAGCATCTTGTTCTATGTTCTGTGTTCCTTCACATCATGGGTGAGCATCTCTCTCCACAACTTCCTATTCTTTCTAGCTCTTAGTAAAGTTTGTCTTTTTACCTCCCTCCCATCTGCCATCCCTTTACACAAGCTCATCATGTAGGTAATTTGCTGCATCCCATGTTCCTTTTGTCTTTGATATGTCCTGTGAGTTCCAAATCCCCCAAACCCTTCTTATTAAATGTCCTAGAAATTTCAGCTGTTTCTTTGATTCTGAAGTGTCCTTTCTGTTTCCATTTTCCTCACGACATATAGTCTTTAGACTTTCTCTTCTCTGAACGCCTGATACATCACCATCTTTGTTTACAAATGTAAATAGTATTTGTTATGATGTTAATAGAATTTCTTGTCAATCTTTGACTATTATTTCTTTGATCTTATTTGTGTTTCTTTCGATTGCAACCCCAGATGGTCATTGCCTGATTGTTTGGCTTATGAGAAAAAAAAGTTTATGAGTTTAAATTTCACCATGAGCTTAGTCAGGGAATTGAATTTAATTTGCTGATTTCATTGTCTACACTGATAGCTGTTGCACTACTTGCACATTCTGATTCAATTTGTAGCTGAGTCTGCCTCTGGGAAAGGCATGAATCGATTTCTCCCTGTCTTCTCTGCATTTAGAGATGCATGGTAGTGTAATGGTTATCAGCAGAAATAACCATGGGAAAGACATGAATTCATTCTGTTTTGAAATCTTTATTTAACCGATGGAACATAACGACCAGAACGAAAATGCAAGTTTGAGTAAACCACTGTCAGATATAATTCCTCCCACTCAAGACTTCAGAAAAGCTGAAAATTTAAATTAAGTGTTAAGTACATTGCAATAATTCAAGTTCAGTTATGGCATATATAAACATACAAGATGGTGTACAATTGGTCAGAATACCTTGTGGGCATGGGATTCTGACAGTGATGGATTACATTTGCCTAAGTTTCAGTTATAAGACCAAGACAGTGTAAAGACGATAGAGAACTGCAAGAATTTTGAAGCATCGACAAACTCTCCACATCCAGATAACTTAAAGAGGCTAGGTTGCATATGGCGGAATGCTAAGTCAACAAGTGGGCATGCTTCTCCTAAAGTTCTTCCTCCTGCTTCTTCATAGAACCGATGCTACCACATCTGCCCCACTCATATGATAAATGGAATAAGAAAAAAGAAACTTTCATTGATACAGTTAATGGTGTTGGGGTCTGACATGCTGAAGCCAATGAGGACTCAAAATGCAATATATATATATATATATGTATTTGTTTTTCCCTTTCTGTCATGATGACAAGTGAGTGCACTTTAATGTGTTCTGTGACTGGCATTGTAACATCTGTATTGTGTGATTCTTGTCACAAACAAATGCATGGAACTACCCCATTACTCTTTTCTGAGGACAATCACCTGTTTCCACCCAGCCTGCCCACTCAACTTTGGGGTGGGAAGAGAAGTGTGATGATAAATTAGCTTGGTATTGTTACTGATGGTACTTCATGTCATGCTGGTGGTGCTTGGAGATAAATAAATCTATACTTGTGTGACTGCATGCACGTATTTCTTCTCTCTGAATCATTATGTAAATATGCACATGTACACACAGTGGTAAAATAAAACATTATTATCGCCCCCTGCAATGCTGTTCTAACTCAGTCATGTCATATTACCTCAAAATTAGGGGTCCCCAAACTTTTTAGACCATTGACCATTTTGAGGAATCCTTGAACCATCTTTGACCATAAGACATGCACAGAAAATATCAATAATTATTTTTATATTTAAGGATTAGCAATTCCTTTTCTCTTTTTCCTTCATTATTTTTTCTCGATAATATTAATTTCAGCTTTAAGTTTTTTTTATTCTTTTTTCAATTTCTTTTTGTCTTCCTAGCTTACTTCCATTCAGAAATATCTAAACTATCAACTGTGTCCAACCACTTTCTCAGATCAATGGTTAAAAATGACTTTGAGTGAATGTAGGTCTTAGAGAGGACCATCCCTCTTCAGATATTTTGAACTGACACCACTGAATCAAAAGAACTCTACTAGAGTCTTCCTGCTGGAGAGTGCATATTTTTCTTTAACAAATTTTCTTGAATATTCAGGCCTGTAGACAAAAATAAAATGTTTGATAAATAAATATATATATATATATAATGTTACTTTAAACTGATTCCATTTTCAATTAACTAAAAACACCCAGATTTAGTACCCCCAAAATTTTGTTTGAAGATAATATATTACATATCTATACAGCAAGCAGAGTGAAAGGAGAATGTAAAAATAGGGTATTACATATAATATGGAGATTCTTCTGTGTTTCTGGAGAAGCCATGTTTAGGGCTCTAAATTCAAATGGACCAGATTCATCTCCTCTGTTCCAGGCAAGGACATATTCCATGAGCAGGAAATGGCAAGTCTTGTGTTTACCCCAATTGAGGACTGTGAGCCAGAGTTTCTTTCTATATCTGTATCTGGGAAAGATATATTCCCAAAGGGAAATGGCACCATAAACTCGTAAGCTGGAACAACTAGCAAACACAAGCAGAAGCCTGGGCAGGATGAATGCTTGACTCCAATAAGCTTATTGACTGACTGCATCCCTACACATACGTTTCATAAAGCAAGCTGTTAAACAAGAATTCTTTGGAGATATATTGGATTTGATTATTTGCTCTGAAGTAAAAAAAGAAACATTGACAGCTGATAAGTGTTTTGGTAAGTTTTGCCTGGGATTTTTCTATCTCCAAGGTGGTGCTGAAAAGTTCTCAGTCTGACTCACATTGCAGACTCTGACTAAACCTCAAAATTCCCTTTGGAAGGGATTATTACACCGACCAAGATGTTTTCAGCTTGCGTGCGTGTGCATGTGTGAGGGGGTGCATGGATGCGAGGTGTGTGTGTGTGTGTGTGTGTGTGTGTGTGTACATATATATATATAATTTTGACCCTGAAGATGAACAATGATGTTCGAAAGTACTAGGTTATCATACAGACAATTTTTATTTCGATATCATTTTCAAATAAAAAGTCTCATTAGAAAATATGAGAAAATTCAAAAGAAAATATGCAGGACGATGTTGTCTTTGACATACAACAATTGTTTAAAAGAAAAGTTGCTGCCAAATTACACACACACACACACACACACACACACAAATATATATATATATATATATTTGGGTAGCAACTCTTCTCTTAAACATGTTTCATTAAATATGACGAACAATGAAAATTAATTAATTTTTTATTTAGTTTTTTCAGCATTCTTACATTTTTTTCATTTGGTGGGAGGAAGGGAGTGCCAAAAATTGTCTCTAGTGTTAATTGTCCCATGTGCTTTTGGACACATGTTTTAGCCATATTCAGTGATGGGGAGGGTTGTTTTAGGTGTTGTTAATTTCTTTTCATGTTTGACTGTTTAAGATGTATTTTTTGTATTATTTTGAATACTACTAGGAGCGTTTATGCTGAGCTTTGCATGATGAACACAGCTGGAATTCAAGTGAATATCTTTATTTTTTTTTAAAGATTCTCAACACACCATTCCCACTGTTGAATAAGGTGGGGTTGATAGTGGGAATGAGTTGTTTTATATATAGGATGTCTCTCAAAGTAAGAACTTTCCCAGGTAATGTAATTTATGTAGAACTCTACTGCATTCAACCAGAACTTTTCTTAAGGGTACATGTAAATTGTGGGTAGCTACATATTTTTTTATAGCACTTTGATCTGATAAGTGACATGTGAGGCATCTACTCAAAGAGGTGGTTTTATGTCTGACATAGATAATTGATTTATGATAAGAAACAGTGTTGTACTTGGCAGTTAAATTAATATACTATATTAGACATCACTAGTTTAGATTTGATGGGGTTATTTTGATTAGTTACAACAACATTTGCAGTTTTCCATTTTCCATAATATATAATGTTTTTCAGGATTTATGGCAGAAATTGGGTGTTTAATGAATGTTTGTAGATCAAATTCTTCCTGAATACACGCACACACACACACATATATATACATACACACACACACACACACACACACACACACATACACATATATTTATATGTGTGTGTGTGTGTGTGTGTGTGTGTGTGTGTGTGTGTATAGACAACTATGAAAATAAATTAACTACACTTAACAATAAATGGCTAAAAAAAATGATGAAAGCACTTGGGAAAACAGATACTATAGACAAATTTAAAATCCATCTTTACCCCCACCAAATGGAAAAATATGAGAATATTAGAAAAACCAAAGAAAATATTCTTCAAATTTTACTTGTCTATTATATTCAATGAATGGTTGCTACCCAAATATACATTATATATACACACACACACACACACACACACACACACACACACACATATATATAAATATAAAAGTGAACATAGAAGTCAACACTTAGAGGCAACAGTCTGTTTCATGCTAGATGCAATCATCAGGCCACGAGTGCTGTTTCTTTTTCTTGGCTATTTATATATACGGGTCAGTGGTGCATTGTGGGTAGTCTATTTTGGCGGTTATTTTACCGGAGGTCGTTTATTTATTTATTTGTGTCAAATTATTATGCCTGTTTTTATTTATTTTTATTTTTTATCTTATATATTTATTTATTTTTTTATTTTTATTTTTATCCGTGTTCTTATTAACGTAATAAAAAATTGTTTATATAGCTTATTTAATAGTTTTATTTTTGTTTGGGAAGATAATTAAAGCTATTTGTTCAATTGTGGTTTGTTCTAACTATTATTTTGGTGGGAACAGTTTTTAATTTATTTATTTGGATTATCTTTATTTGTTTTTTCTAAACAGCTCGTTTATCGGTATCGGTTGTTAGTTTATTTATATATTTGGATGAATTTATTACTTGTTATTTATTTGTCACACTGTATATTTTCTCTTTTTGGTTTTCGATTTTTAAGTGACGCAGTATATTATTTTTTTTATTTTTTAGTCATTTTTTTATCGTTATATAACAGTTATAGCTATTTTTCGTCCGATTTTTTGTTTTGATTTTTATAGTCTAATATTTTGGTCATAATAGTTTGCTAATTTGTTTATTATTTACTTTATTTATTGATTTTGTTTCTTATTTTTTATTCTATTTCATCTATTCTAACAGGTGTGATTTGGTAATCTAGAATAGTAATTAAATTCATAAAACCTAGGTACCTTAATGAAGAGTTCATCCAGACAATTACCACAAAAGCATTTATTGAAAAATCAGAGGGAAGGTACATTATGGCCATGAGAAAGTAACTGAAGCTGAGATGCCAGGTCAGGTCCAATAACATTGCAGATTCTTCTTTGGATTTCATCAAGAAGCTCTTGATAAACAACAGGAGCACTGGGCCGTATGTGGCCGCAATATTCTAGGCATGGACAAATGAAAGACTTATAAATATGTAAAATAGATTCAAAAGCACAAAAAAGTTGTTTTGTATAACACTGTGAACCAACTGTCTTAGTAGCAGATCTAACAATGGATTCACTATAATCGTTCCACCTCATGTCAGCCGAGAATGTAAGCCCGAGAAGGAGTAATGAGTCACTCTCATGGTGGTTAGCATCAGCCATGCTGATGGAAGGCAGGAAGGAGTCTTTCAGGTGACTGATACAAAAAAATTTCATTGAGGGGGCATTAAAATTAACAAGCCATTCCTTGCCTCAGTTAACAACAGAGCATAGGTCATTTTTGAGATCAGCTGTCAATTTGACCTTATTGAACTGATTAGACTTATTGAGACAAGAGTAAATGGTTGTGTCATCAGCAGAGATATCAAGTTGAGGACTGATGTTATCAGGAAGGTCATTGATGAAAATTAAGAACAAAGTAGATACAAGGATAGATTCCTGGAGGACACCTGTATATAGTACAAAAAGATCTAGAGGAGTGGCCATTCAGGATAACTTTCATTTTACAATTCGATAAGATTGAATCAATTCAGAAATTTGCCCGGAAATACCACAGCCTTTCAACTTGTGAAGAAGACCGGTATTCCAAACCATGTCAAAGTCTTTTGATGTGTGCAAAGCAGCAGCCCAATCTCTACTGTTTTTATCTAAAGCTTGATAGTCTCGTTCAGCAATAATTATTAGTACATCAGCAGCTGGCCTAAAGAAGCGAAAGCAATATTGCTTGTCTGCAATGTGCGATAAAATTCAAAATTGATTAGGTCCTCTAGTAGTTTGACAGCTGAGAATGTTATACCAAGAAGATACAAGTAACACTCCTGGAAGTTAGTATCAACCATGCTGATGGGAAGCAGGAAGGAGTTTCTCAGATGATTAACAGAGAGAAGTTTCATTTTGGAGGGATTAAAATTAACAAGCCGTTCTTTTCCCCAGTTAACAATAAATTGTAGTCTACCTTTTATATAACCTGCCAATTTGACCTTATCAAACTGATCAGACTTACTATTGAGACAGGTGTAAATAGTTGTGTCAACAGCATAGATACTGAGTTGATAGATGATGTCATCAGGGAGCTCGTTAATGAAAATCAAGAACAAAGTAGGTACAAGGATAAAGCTCTGGGAGGCAATTAATTTGTACAAAAAGATCAAGAAAAGTAAAATTACTTGATGAATATAATATGAACATCTGTGTTATATAATTTTTTTAACTACCCAGTAATCTTAAAAATTTAGGAAAATATTATAAGTAATCTAATGTTTTATTAAACTTTAGGTACTTTGGCTGTAAATTTACAACAGTTACTGCTCATTTTCTGATAGTGTTGTCTATGGATGTTTGTATTTGCAAAAATCAGGACATTTATGCACACACCAAATAATTCAAAATTCTTTTTAAAATGTTGCAGGTTGTTGAATTGTATTAAGCCTTTCCATTTATAATTAGTAAATATAGCTATTGCTTAGTATCACCTAACCAGTTCAAATTAATACAGAATTTTAAAAGATTTAAAAGTTTACTCTAATTAAAATTTAAAAAAAATGAAAACAATTCTTGTAAAAATTCATTATTTATTGAAAACATTTTTCTTCTTAAAACAATAGTCTCTTTAATATATCTTGTTCATAAAAGCAATTAAAAGCTTTTCTGATTAAATAATATCTTACTTTTATTGCATTTTTTATTTTAATTTAGAACAAAAGAAAGTGATGATTTAAATTCTCAAAGTACTTTTGGTATAAATAATATAAATATTAAGTTAAACTAAAAATGAATTTCTGGAAATTTTATAAAATTAAATAAGTTGGGAGTAACAGATGTAAAAAAAAATATTTTTACCAAGATTTTCTTAAGAAGAAATGTGTCTAAAATAATTTCATTCATTTGTGAGTAAAACCTGAAAGTTTTTATTAAAATCTGATAATTATTTCATTTTTGCAAGAATTTCCAAATCAATGTGCTTCTCACCCCCAAAATGATGCTAACATTTCTGATACTAATTTATGGTCACCCGCTGATGCAAGAAAAAAAAATTTAAACCAAATTTTTGAAGGTTCTAAAAAGGATTAATACATAATTTAATAATAAGAACATAATAAGAACATAATTAAGTAATTAAATAATTAAAACATAATTTAATAATAAGAACATAATAAGAACATAATTAAGTAATTAAATAATTAAAACATAATTTAATAATAAGAACATAATAAGAACATAATTAAGTAATTAAATAATTAAAACATAATTTAATAATAAGAACATAATAAGAGCATAATTAAGTAATTAAATAATTAAAACATAATTTAATAATAAGAACATAATAAGAACATAATTAAGTAATTAAATAATTAAAACATAATTTAATAATAAGAACATAATAAGAGCATAATTAAGTAATTAAATAATTAAAACATAATTTAATAATAAGAACATAATAAGAGCATAATTAAGTAATTAAATAATTAAAACATAATTTAATAATAAGAACATAATAAGAACATAATTAAGTAATTAAATAATTAAAACATAATTTAATAATAAGAACATAATAAGAGCATAATTAAGTAATTAAATAATTAAAACATAATTTAATAATAAGAACATAATAAGAGCATAATTAAGTAATTAAATAATTAAAACATAATTTAATAAGAAAATCCTTTTCCTGAAAATAATACCAAAGATGATAAAACTTTGTTTTTATTAAGTCTATGGCACTTTTCATTATGTATGCTAATTTTTTGGTGAAATTTTGGAGCTTCCTATATATATATATATATATATATATATATATATATATATATATATATATATATATACACACACACAGAGGGTAGGATGGGTAAATTGTTGCCATTTTATATTTTTAATTTCATGCATGTGTGTTGTTTGTTTTTGATTTTGTTGACTGCACAGTATA
This sequence comes from Acanthosepion esculentum, assembly GCA_964036315.1. NCBI lineage: Eukaryota > Metazoa > Mollusca > Cephalopoda > Sepiida > Sepiidae > Acanthosepion > Acanthosepion esculentum. Next base: position 123,423,267 of record OZ038477.1, on the reverse strand, counting down.
ATAGGGTCAGATGGGCACCATCTGTGAGAAAAAGAGAACCATGATGCAATTCCCACTGCCAGAAATTTGGAAGCAATATACTGTTTAGCATTCATGCTGGAAGTTCTAATATGAACATTTCAGAGTGTTTGGGGGTCAATCTGAGAAGAGTGCAGAGGATTTGGAAAGAGTTGGATGAATCTAATGGTGATTACGAAGGTGTTTGGAGTGATCACTAGTGATGGTGACATTATGCCTCCATTCATCTTCCCACAGTTCCTCCGACTCAACACAGAAGCCTAAGTCAATTACCTTGAGGAGGTAGTGCTGCCCTGGGTTAAGAGGGTGGGTGCTGGAAGACTCTGTCGGCCAACAGGACTCTGTACCATGCCACACAAGCAGGAGAACCCAGTCATGGCTGTCAGACAATTTCTGTGATCACATCACCCCTTACATCTGGCAACCTAACTCCCCAGACTGCAGCCCCTCCTTGATTATTATGTCTGGAGTGCAGTTGAGTGAGAGACCAACAAAACTCCTTGTAACACCAAAGGTCAACTAAAGGCAAGTATTATGCCAGCATTTGCTAACTTATACAAGGAGATCATTTAGAATAGTTGCAAGAGATTCTGAAGTCATGTGGAGCGCATGGTTGAAGCCAATGGCGGTTTTATTAAATAATAGTATTTCATGATATTTCGCATAATTTTGTGTGTGCGTATATATATATATATATATATATATATATACCCAAGTATAGGATTGGTGTATACGGAATAGATTCCAGTAACCAAAAAATACTATTCTTAATAGAGTGCTCAATACAGAGTAGAGCAAATATAATTTATTCGAAGATTATAACATATGTTGACACCATCACTTAATAAGACACCAGAAGTGTTGAAACAAAATGGCTATTCTTGTAGTGATTTTATAACATATTTATGTTATAATTTTCAAATAAATAATTATATATATATATATATATATATATATATATATATATATATATATATATAAATAAATGTTCTGTCCTCGATACTGATCTACATCCTCGGCTAAATATAGCAAAACAGCAGAAAACAACCACAGCACCAACCCAAATGCTGTTTGTCTGAAAAAACAAAAGAATGTACCCATTACAAAAATCAGGAAGATATATAAATGCATAACCAAATACATACATGTGCATTCATTTATAGATATGCACGCACACATGCGTGTGTGGTATATATAAGTTTCTGGATTCACTTGCATATTCACAGTTATATATATATATATTCAGGTTTTATTAAAATTGGCAAACAAGGTCTTTCTGTTTAATTTTTTCTTACATTCTTCCATAATTTGTTGCACTTCCAGAACAAATTTACACTGAAAGCTGATAATGATTTTGTTTAAGAACTTTCCATCAGCACTAAAGCTTTGAACAATTTCTGACAATTTATATAAGAAAACTGGGAAAATGTAAAAAGTTAAATAGACAAACCTGATCAGTCAATTTTAATAAAACATGAATTCCTGCTGCTTCAAATAGACTTGTACAATCAAGACTTTCATATGGATGCCATCAATGGTGTCAGTCAGTTCAGAAATGTCTAAACTGTATACAGACGATTTCTCAGATCAATGATTAAAAATGGCTTTGAGCAAATGAATCTTGTAAGTCTTAGAGAGAACCATCCTTCTTCAAACCTTGTGGTCTGGTGCTGCAGATACCCTAACAAAGAACTGTACCAGAAGACAGAAATTACATCTGTCTATATTTCTGAGATGAGGTATTATGTGCATTATTTACATTATTCGGAGTATTGTCCTCATCTTTGCTACCATATTGTCCTCATAACGTTTCGGCCGATGTATGCTATGGCCTTCTTCAGGTGGTTGGAATGTCGCACTGAACCCTTTATTTCATTCACTGACATGGCATGTAGAACTAGAAAAGTCTACCCCAGCGAGTGAAATAAAGGGTTCAGTTTGACATTCCAATCACCTTAAGATCGCTGGAGTGTACATCGACCGAGATGTTGTGATAAATATGACAACAAAGATGAGGACAATAGAAACCACATCATTTGAGGACTTTCAACAGCAGCAACAACTAAAATGGATAGCACATGTAACTTGATGAGAAAATAATGACATAACCAAGATTTTGACATTCCACACTAACTTGAGCAAAAGATTCGGAAGGAAGGCCCCATCAATACTGTTTCCAGTATTGATGGGGGTTTCTTTCTGAATCTTGAGCAGTAAAAGCAAACCTGAGAAACTGATTTTCCTGTAAAATTATTTTAATAGAAAGATTTTATAAATTACAATGTAAAATAACACTGGCTCTTTGGTTAGTGAATGCTAAATATTTCCATTGTAGAATATTGGTTAGCTTGTAAATAGTCTGACACACAAGTAGACTGGTGTAGTCACTTCCAGTTGAAATGAGATTTATTATGTACAAAAAATACATAATTAGGGCTTAAGGTCGAAAAAGGGGAGGGGTTGAGGCTGGTCGTCACTAACTATCTTATACCTAGCTAATCCAACTCAGTTGAATTTCCCACTGAGTGATTTGATGGAGAGATATATTGGTGAATTGTGCCAACTCATGCAAATGTGTTGGGCAGGTCCATTCTAGTAAAGTAGACTAACCCACCTGCTGTATTAGGTGCTCTCCTATAAATGAGGTAGAAATGAGGTACCCTGCCTTTACAAGGAGATAAGTAGGCAGCCATGTTAGAAGGTAAGTCATTTGACTTCTACATCCATATAAGAAAATGGTTAATACTACCATTACCAAGTATATGTTTTATATATTTTGCACAACAACTTTCTATTTTTCAACATAATCTTTTTGTTAATTATTATTATTATTGATGTGTAAAATGTGAATTAATAATAACATTAGTTTTTTTTTTTATTTATCAACAAGTTCAGAAAACCAATAACATACTGCATGTGTGTATATTAACATATGTAGTCTGAGTGGTTTGAATGTTAGCATTCCAGCCATGTCACCCGGGTTCTAACCTAACCATGGTCAATTTGTCAGGGAGCAAACTTAAAGAATATCATTAATAATAATATCAAGAATATGCCAGCACTTATATAGCCTCAAGAAGATGATCCTATCATGTGGCACTGTCAGAAAGTGCCTGAAATTAATGGCAAATGTTGATCCAAGACTTGTGAGTCAAATTGGGTAGAAGAAACTCTTTAGAAGTTGCTGATATGTTGTGCTAGCATGAAGTCACAAGTCATTGTGATCGAGGGTGGAATGTACTGGCTTTGTTCTACTACAAATCATTCCAGATTATGTGCTCTTTCCCAGAAACTGTGACTATGGTTCACTCAGTGTAGCTGCAGTATAAACTACAGGTTATTTCTGTGGGTATTGAAGGAACACACAATGTGCCTGATGAGGCGTCTGCAACAGGGATTATCTAGCCACTTAAGCAAATGGGCATATTTGGATATGAACAGCAAGCCATCATTAGCTACATGCATCTATTTATATATGTAGTTTATGCATTTACATATTTTGTTATTCACTAAGCTTCGTCTGACACAAAGCCACATGCCCTGGGCACTCAGTGAAGATTTAATTCACTTAAGTTACAATGACCTGTGAACCTACTAAACGGCAAAAAGGCACCCCACTTGCATAAATTTATAAATGTCAGGTACCTCATGATGAACAGTTTTTAAAATATTAATGATATTTACTAAATTTTAATGTCTTTATTTACATGCGGACTATTGTCCTCATCTTTGTTGTTGTTATCATAATGTTTCAGTAGTTGTGCACTCTGACCTTCATCAGATCTATGTTGATCCAGATAATCTACAGGAAACTTTGAACTGAACTCTTTATTTAATTTATGGGGGTAGATTGTTCTCATTCCACTGACCATGACTAGGGATATCATGTCTGGTTCTTATTTTAAATGTGGCTCAGTTATGGCTTCCCATATTTCCACTGAGTCTAAGTGTGAACTGCCCGGCCCAGAGATTGAACTCACAATTACTACATCACCAATTTCTCCAATCCCTGCTTTAATCCACTAGTCTATTGTCCTGTCACTGAAACCTTGACTAACAACAACAAATATGGGGACAATAGTCAGCATATAAATAATGCAAATAATGATAATTTCTCATCCCATAAATTCAGACAGAAACTTAAATGCTTTTTTTAATGCTAAAGTTCACTCAGTACAAGGCTCAAGAATCACTCATGGTAGAGAGTTACTGTTATGAGGAAGAACAGAATCTAAGAAAAGTTTTTTTTTTTTTAAAAAGACTCATTCTTATTACTGTATATACTCACGTAAAGGGTGTTTCATTAAGACGGATTATATATAAGGCTGTTTCATAAAGACGGATCAAAGTCAGCAGTAAATAAATGAGTGTTATTGGTGAAAATTTATTTATTTCTCTATTGGATCATGTTATTTAAGTCATGGCAATTATGTGTGAAAAATAATATCGCCCAAATGCCTGCCAAAGCTTTGGCGGCACACCTCCACTCAATGGTCAAACTTTTTGATGACGTCTCTGCATAGTTGCTTCTCAATCTCACCAATATACCTTATTATCTCATCCTTCAGCTGTTGAATTGTTATTGACTTTTTGGCGTAGACCTTACTTTTGAGATGACCCCAAAGGTAGAAATCTAAAGGTGTCAAGTCGCACGATCATGCTGGCCAATTGACTTTGCTGTTTTGAGAGATGATGCAACCTGGGAAAATTTCTGTTTGAACGTCCATTTTCGTAATAGGCTTCGATTACTTTAACACGTTGTTTGATGGTTGAAATTGCCAAAGACTTAAGTTGTTAAATCTGAAAGAAAAAAATCATTAAACACTTAAACTTAATTCACATTTAAAATCAGTCCAAGTTATTGGAACACCCTTTAGATGAGAACTCTGTGTATAGTGCAACCCCTGAATAATTTTGCCTGAATTTTAACCCTTCCAGGAAAAAAAATTACCTGTGTATAGTGCAACTGGTCACCTAAAATGAATGATTTTAAGATTTGATTTGTCTGTTTAATGGCATATCAACTCCTTCTGGGTCATTTAATACTGAAATTTAATTTTCTTGGGAGCTTAGAAGCAATAAAAATGTTATTCTGCTTTCACAATTGAATACATGGTAGATAATATTCAGCTTTTGTGTATAGACATGTTTGTGTGGACATAATTACTAGATGCGGTGTTTGTGTTTTATGTCATAGTTTTATTGAAGTTATATTTTGGAATATAGTTTAATTTAAGAAATTGTCAGATATTATGTGGATTAATCTCATGAAAGAGATCTTTCATGTTGGTTGTTTGGCAGTAATTTAATCGGATTTGGGTGAAGTCGCTACAATTTGTTAGTATGTGTGTATTGTTGGTAATTTTACTATAAATATGTATTGTTGGTAATTTTTATATAAATAAATATGGATTGCTGGTATTTTTATTATAAAAATGTATTTTTATATTTTCATAGTGTTTTGTTTGGTAGTTCACTATTTACCCATATCCAGGAGCCTGCAAATCAGGTTGAACCTGGGAACGCCAGCAATTAAGAGGTTGCTGCATGCTCCTCAAATCCCCCAATCTCCTGATCAGGGGCCCTGCTGCCAGTTATAGTCATACACAAGACTAATATGATTTTTAGAATCTTCAAACGAATTACCTGTGTATAGAGTGACCCTCTATTTTTTGCATTAAAAAACTGATCATAAAAACTTGCATTCTACTTGAGAATATGCAGTAAATTTCCGCAGCTGAATGACTTTATTTTTCCTTCCAGAATTAGGCCATCTTCAAGTTGCCACCGTTGACTCAGATGATTTAACTACTAGTTTTTAATTATTTACTATATTTAGCTTAGTCTGGCACAAAGCTACCATAGCAGAGCGCCTCCTCTCAGGATTGAATTTGCTGCCTTTGTGGAACAATACCCAAAATGAGTTAGCTATCATTTTAGAGTAGATGTCTATAATTTTGTTGATCTTACGTTTTTGCTGCTTTTTTTCTCCTTTTTGTTCTTCTTTTCTTTCCTTCTCCTTCTTCAGTTTTACTTCCTCTGCCTTTTATTCTTTTATTTCTCAGTCATTCCAAGAGAGGAAGCTGCAAACTCTCTGTATGTTTACTTTTCAATACATTTTTTTCATCATTGTTTTCAGCCTGTTACATATTCTTTTTCTCTTTTCTTTCTTTGTTTCCTCCCTTTCATTCTTTTTTTTTACTCTTTCTTTCTTTTTTTCTTCCTTTTCTTTCTCCTTTTCCTTTCTTCGTTCCTCTTTTCCTCCTTTTCATTCTTCTTTTACTCTTTTCTTTCTTTTTCTTCTTTCCTCTTTTCCTCCCTTTCATTTAATCTTTTGTTTCTTCTTTTCCCTCTTTCATTCTTCTTTCCTCTTTTCTTTCTTATTTTCCACTTCTCATTCTTCTTTTCCTTTCTTTTTTCCTCTTTTCTTTCTCTTTTTCCTTCTCCTTTCTCTTTTTCCTCTTTACCTCCTCCTTTTCCTGTTCTTCTCTTCTCCCCTTTCATTCTTTTTTCTACTTTATCTTCACTTCTTTCTTTCATTTTTCTCTTTGCTTTCTTCCTTCTCTTTTCTTGTTTCTCTTTCATTCATCTTTCAATCTGTCTCTCTCTCTCTCTCTCTATCCATTCTCTCTCTTTCTTTCCCTTTACTCTTTCTTCTTCTTCTCTCTGCTACTTTATTTTTTTATCTTTTCTTATTTCTCCCCTCACCTTTATTTTTCTTCTCTTTTTCATTTTTCTTCATTTTAAAAAAATTATTTTTTCTTCTTTTCTTTTTTTAGCCACTTTCTATCTCTTCTTTTTCCTGGACACATTTCACCTCCAACCTCTTCAAAACTTTTATCTTTCTTTTATCTAGCCTCTTCTTTCTTTTATTTTTACATCTGTTTCTCTTCACTTGTTCTTCTTCTATTTTGAAACAGATTGTCCTTGTAGATAAAAAAAAGAGATCTGTGAGTGAGTGTCCTCTCACAAGGATTTGCCTTTTCATTTCAGACAGCTCACTATTCATAATGAATCATTCATACCTAATTAATGACCTCAACCTTGAACAAGCTTCCCACCTATTATAAGCTAGGCTTTATGCCTCTTAACTGACTCTGTATTAATTAAAATCATGTTTCTCTAAATTTTTGGCATAAAGAATTATCATTATTTTGATTTGGAATAATGTCCTCATTTTGGTTATTATTACAACTTTTCAACTGATGTGTGTTCCAGACTTCTTCAGGTGTCTGTTGATCTGAGTCACCTGTGGGGAAATTCAAACTGAATCCTTTATTTAATCTATGGGGGTAGATTGTTTTCAGTCTGCTGTCTTTTGTCTCAGGATATTTTATCTTGTTTTTATTTAGTGCTGCTCAGTTATTGCTCACCCTGTTTCCACTAAGTCTAAGTATGTACTACCCAGCCCAGGGATTGAACTCATAACTACTAAACTACTAAATTCATGAACCATCACTTTAATCCATTAAGTTATTGTTCCATGGGACAATCCTTCCTGAACTTTGATTTATGAATTTAGGAGCATAGTAATTGTGAGTTCAATCCTTCCACTAGGTAGTACAAAGTCAGTGCAATTTTTATTTTATAATTGTAGATTTAGCTGAAAGATGACGTAAGCTCATGGAAAGTTATACAAGCTATGATGATGACAGGATCTTTTTTTTTATTTGCTGTATCCTTTCAGGAAATGGGAGGTTATGGCTCTATACGACATGTGATTCTTAGCAATGTTTTTCCTTATACTGTTCCTCCTAGTTCTTGTTCTAACATTCATTTGCTTAAGCTTATTAAATAGGTTACTTAATGTTTTCCTCTGTCCCTCTTGCCTTCAGTATATCCTGTGAGTGTCAAATTCTCCAAGCACTCTTTCCTCATTATGTAACCCAGAAATTTCAACTCTTTCTGATTCTATGTATAAGTGTCCTTTCAGTTTCAAATTGCTTGTTGCACAATAACTAAGCAGTATTAAATAAAAGGAATGAGACAAGATATCCTTTGACAGGGACAGCAGAACAAGAGCAATCTACCCTCATAGTTTAAAATAATGGGGATGCAATTTATACTATTTACATTGTCTGGACTGTTGTCCTCATCCTTTTTATCATATTCAGATGTTGAAGGGGGTGCAGTTTTATATTCTGTGTGAGTTACCAGGATCAGCAGATACCTGAAGAAGGCTGGAAGGAACGATGGCCAACATATTTTGTTAATAACACCAAAAATGAGGACATTAGTTTGAATGTAAATAATGTAATTAAAATTATGTTATTAGGAAGATGTGTTTTTAATTCCAACTCTTTAGCAGGAATCATTTGCTGTTTTCTGAATCAAGGATGATTTATTTTCTCTGTTGACCCTTGCTTGGACTTCTAATACTTTTGTCTGCTGGAAATCAATACATCCTCTTAAGTATTACAAATAACCTGTATTGATTAAAGTCATCTAATTATAAAGCTGAACTGGTCAACTTAGAGAAACAAGTTTCGAATTGGTAATGAGTCATTCAGCTTTGCTGATTTTGTGGCCTTGGCTAGTCTTTCACACTACATTTTATTCGTTTCATTGGGATTAATTTTAGTCACTTTGTTTGGTAGATGCCTCCACTATATTTTTGTGTTTTTGCATGTATTGGGTGCCTATATATATGTCAGGAAACTTGGTGAAGTAATGGATAGTGGCTCGAATTCCAGTTGAATCCATTACATTCACTTACGTGCTAAAACCCTTGGGAAAGGTATGAATCCTCTTCTCCCTCCAGCTATGGGTAAACAGCAGACAGACTGGGTTCTATAGCCTTGGATAGCAACTAGTCTAGGAGAAAGACAACTATTTTTTTCTTTTGTGTGCAGTGGGTGATCATGGCTCACCACAGTATCCTCTCCTTTGTGGCTCTTAGCAATGTTTTTTTTTTGTTTTTACTATCTTATCTATCTGTTAAAAAAATTCTCAGATATTTAAATTTCTATACTTGCTTGATTTTAACATCTCTACTTTATGACTTACATCAAGGAGGTACGGTGGAGTAGTGAATAGTGGCTCAGATTGAGAAACAAGAGAGCTGAGTTCAAAATCCAGTTGAATCCAATACATTCATTTAATGTGCTAATATCCTTGGTAACGGTATTAATCCTCTTCTTCTCCCCCACCCAGCTATGGGTAAATAACAGGACAGACCAGGTTCTATAGCCTCGGATGGCAACTGGTCTACCACAGAAACAAATGGTAACCTACTGCAGGAGAAAATCTGCCTCATCAATCATGTATTGAAAGATACATGATCATCTAAGCATGTATCACACATGGCACATAACTGACTGATATATATGTCTACTCTTAGTATTTTCTTTAATCTCTAGATCTATTAACAAGGAATGGCACTACTTAAACTGAGCTGGCCACCAATAAAAAAAATAGTGAAAAGTTTTCCAGGCATTAATTTCTCTAGATTAACCTTCATTAATGCTTTCTGAAGCCACTACATTTGTCAGAATTGGAAAATATCAATTTGTTTAATTTAGAAGAGGGTCCTGTTCATAATATAATACAGTTATGAATCATTCCCCAATTTTTTACAGAGTTATCCAAACTTAGTTTGTTATTTAAAAATGTCAAGTTTGAAACTGAACTTGATATCTGCACATTTTCTATACTTTTATTTATGGAAAATGTTGTGATGTGGGGTCTGAAAAGACATAACACTTGACAGAGTCAGTTGTGATAGTAATATACAATAATTAATAATTATTATTTATAGAAAATGTTGTGATGTGGGGTCTGAAAAGACACAACACTCATCAGAGTCAGTTGTGATAGTAATATACAATAATTAATAATTATTATTTATAGAAAATGTTGTGATGTGGGGTCTGAAAAGACATAACACTTGACAGAGTCAGTTGTGATAGTAATATACAATAATTAATAATTATTATTTATAGAAAATGTTGTGATGTGGGGTCTGACAAGACACAACACTTACCTCGACAGAGTCAGTTGTGAGAGTAGCAACAATACTCAGCTATATATGTCACTCAAATAGTATTGTCCTCTTTTCTAGACAATTACTCAGGACTACTTATTATGAATGTATTAGTCCATTCATGATAGTAAGAAGGGTAACTGGCTCTTACCACAATTAAACTTTTGTATTTAAATTCATTAATGAAATCTTCTTGTAAAAAATACATTTTGCCAGACAAAACATTACTGGTTGAAAGATATTAAAGTTGATTTTTGTATGCAGATGTCAATGACGTAAGCACCGTTTCAAACTTGACATTTGTAAATAAAAAAGTACCGATGACTCTTTAAAAAGCCAGAGATCGATTATACACTATACTAATATTATGTATAGGACCTCCATTTCTAAAAGGATAAAATCAATATTGTGGTATTGTTGCATTATTGCAATACACAAAGAGAAATATATGTTTGCATATAAAACTATGACTGAAGGTATTAAAGGAAAGCAAGAAGAAAGGACTAAATATCAATCACAAAAAGGCAGAATACATGGTTGTTAGCAAAATGGACATTCTAACATTACAAATTGGAGATCCCAAAATCAAACATGTCCAACAATTTTAAAAATTTGGTAAGTGTGTTTAAACAAAGTGTCACACTAAGCATTGGGATAGTGAAAGATGCCTTCTAAAAGCTAAGCAAAGTATTAACAAGACAATTTCATTAGAATCAAAGAAAAATATACTGAAACGTTATGCAATATCAATCCTCCTATATTGCAGTGAATGCTGGACAGTCTCCTCACAGATGAAGAAGAGACTTGAAGTAACTGAAATGTGGTTCTACAGAAGGATGCTGATGGACTGAACATGTGAGCAATGATGAAATTTTAGAGAAGATGGAAATAGAAAGGATACTTATACTTAATATTAGAAAGAGATAGCTGAAATTTTGAGGACACATAATGAAAAAAGAAAGCTTGGAGAATTTGATTCTCACAGGTTAGACTGAAGGCAAGAGGGATAGAGGAGGAAAACAACAGATAAGTTGCCTAGTGAACTTGGGTAAATAAATGGTTGAATTGGGTTTAGGAGAGATAACAAAAAGCGAAAATTTATTAAGAGCTACAAAGGACAGGAAATTGTGGAGAGCCATGAATTACAGTGGAAAAGTTTTGCAGTGATTGAAAAAGATAATTGGTTGGTGGAAAGTCAGGTAAATATGGCACATGGGGTAGAACAGAGTGACCGAGTTTCAAAATCTTTTTATGCATTATTCTTACTATATGCAGCCTTAACTTGCAGTTACAGCTAGCCATTTTAACTGCAAAATGCTGAGACCTTGCCACCACCTTGCTTAACTGCATAAAAAGGAAAGTTTGTCAGAACAATTACCGTGAAAGTATTTATAGAAAAGACACTGGGAAGCTATGTTATGGCAGTAGGAAAGGGACTGAAATCAAGATGCCAGGGGTTTTTTTTATCAAGAATCTCTAAATATGTATCAGGAGCACCAGACCAAATGTAGCAAGGATGAATGGTAGACTTATAAAGGTGTAAAATAGATTCTGGCAAGAAAAATTGTCTAGCATAACACAGTGAAACAACTTTGCTAGATGTAGACTTAACAATTGATCCAATATGCTCTTTCCGCTTCATATCAGTGAAAAACATTAGTCCAAGAAGCTGCAAGGAGTTACTCTCCTGGAAGTTAGCGTCGTTGCTGAAAATTTAGTTCTTTAGAGTTACTTAGTGACATAGTAATTGTGAGTTCAATCCTTGGCCCGGGGAGTGCAGGCTTATAGAGTTGAAACAGGGTAACCAATAACTGTTGTGGTTCTACAAGAAAATCTTGAAAATACCATGTATGGAGCATCTCTATACAAACAAGACATATGTCATGAGAAAAAAAATACTAGACTAAAAGACCTCATCACACAACTTAGGACTACTATAATCCTCCTATATGGCAGTGAATACGGAACAATCTCCTCATAGATGAAGAAATGACATGAGGCAATTGAGATGTGCTTTTCAAGAAAGATGCTGGGAATATCATGGACAGAAAGTGTGAGTAACGAGAAACTCTTAAGGAAAATGAAAACAAAAAAGGATACATATTTAAAATCAAAAAGAGATAGCTGAAATTTTTTTGACAGATAATGAGAAAGAGGGCTTGGAGAAGCTAACACGCATGGAATATATGAAAGGCAAAAAGATACACTGGGAACCAGTGGGCTAACCTATCCGATAAGTTTATGCAAAGTTGTGGAGAACCATGATTGTCCACTTCCTGAAGGGATATGGTACATACAAGACTAAATAAAAAGAAGATGAGATATCTCTAGATATAGATAGTAGAACGAGAACAATCTACATCTTCTTTTATGTGCCTTGTCCACTCAAGACATCAGCAATCATAGGCCTCCACACCATCCTGTCCTTTGTAGATCTTGTTGTCTTTTTATTATTTCTCCTAAACCCTGTTCTGCCATCCATCTACTCAAGCTCACTAAATATGTTATGCATTGTTTTCCTCTGTCCCTCTTGTCTTCAATCTGTCCTGTGAGTATCAGATTTTCCAAACCCTCTTTCCTCATTATGTGTCCTTGAAATGTCAACAGTCTCTTCCTGATGTTAAGTTTAAGTTTTCTTTTTTGTTCACATTTTCTTTAAAACTTCATTGTTGCTCACATAATTGGTTCATGAGAATATAAGAAAAATATGAGAAAAATATACTATTAAAGAGAGAAGAACAATAATTAAGAAGACAGAAGATAATGGTTGACATTGCATTTAAATTTTCAAAGATGAAAGTTGTCAGGGAAGTAAGAAACTGGAAGAGTTTTCCACAAACAAGAAGTGCGAGAGAAGCTGTTAGTATAGAACTTATGGCTATACCTACACATTTCAACTGTAAGATGTCTTAGAAGAAGTGAACTTTGTGAGTATATCATGAGAAATATCTTCCTTCAGGCCTATATTCCTGCTCATAGTCTTACAGCTGAGTCAGCAGCCGATGTTGTTATGACCTCAAAATTCAGATTCTGTGATTAATTTTTGTTTTGTGGCATCCTTGCTCAGCCTGGAAATGTGTTCATTAGTATTTTTTTTTGTTTATTTAAGGACTGAATTAGCTGTTATTGTTAAAAAGGTCAATGATGACAATACGTGTGAATCATGTGTGGCCTGTGTTACAAGGCTCTTGTCACAGCTGTGGTTTCTGACAAGCCGAAGAAGACTTATGATAATGTAATGAAACACTGGTGTGTCACAAGTTTACTATGCTGTGGAAGACTGGATGTATGATTCATGTCAGCAATCAGGTTTGTGGAAATTTAGTGATAGCTCAGGGGTTTAGTGCTGTGGTATCAGAGGTCACAGATTTCAACATTTGATTTTTTTTGTGAGGTTAACTGCCGGAATTGACATAGGAAAATATAAATTCCCACCTCTTCAAATGCTTGCTCTTGATTCACAATCATTTCTTTTGTTTGGTTTTCCTTCTGTTTATTTCTTTTCTTTTTTTAACTAAATGTTTATGCAATACAAGACTCGAGAGCCGCTCAATGTAGAGGGTTACTAAATGAGATTGCTGTATGGCCATAAGTGGATGCAGTGCAGATTATGAGGATATGTAGGATAGATAACAGTTGACCTTAGATTTTATAAGGTTAATATTCTAGTGATTGATGGGGTGGTCCTCTTGAAAATCTGTTCCACAAAGTTTCACATTTCTTAGGGAGAAAGCTGGCTGAGTGAAACTTGTTTTTTATCAATGGAATATGAAGTGAATGAGGTTGATTTGACCCTGTGCACATAGCAGGACAGGTCCTAAATGTGAAGGTCTGAACTACTGTGACTAAGATATGTAGCTCATGTGAACATTTGCCATGGAAATAGGGATAGAGTAGATATTTTCTTTTTTGGTTAAGTTGTTTAACATACCTGTTTTTCACAGTTCTGGGTCATCCTTGGGCAGGATATAAGATGCTTCGGAATCGGTGTTCATCAGAAACTGCAGTAATTTAATAGTGAACATTTTGGGAAGTTAATCAAAGAAATGAAAAAGGAAAATACAATTTTCTCTCACAGAGGTCCAGCATGAAAATGGGGAAGAGAACTCAGTTACTTTTAGTATTTAATTATAATTAATTTTAATTAATAATAGTTGACTGATTGTCAATGTGTTAATGTGATGTAAATTTCCTTTTTATTACTAATTCTATCAACTTATTTACTTCTTATTTGTCAAAGGACAAGCTTCTTTTTTCTTTTATGTGCTGTGTACTTTCAGGAAGTGAGCGATCATGGCTCTTCACAAATCCATATCCCTTGTAACTTTTAGCAATGTTTGTCTTTTTACTGTCTATCCCAGCTCTTGTCCCCGTTCAGTGATCCATTTACACATACTTGTTAGACAGGTTACTCAGTCTTCCCATCTGTCCCTGTTGCTTTTGATAGGGTTAAATTCTCCAAACTTTTCTTTCTTATGTGTCCCAGAAATTTCAACTCTGTATTCTTTCTGTTCTTATCTTCCTAAAATCATTTTGTTTTCAACCATATCTCTGTTAGTTCAAGTTTACTCCACATTAACTGCCATAAGGAATTGATATACATACATACATACATACATACATATATATATATATATATATATATATATATATATATAGTCAAACCTAATGAGCCAGACAAACCTACCAAGGTTTCACTTAGGCAGACCCTGACAATCTGCCTAAGTGAAACCTTGGTAGGTTTGTCTGGCTCATTAGGTTTGACTAGGTTTGCTCTATGTTTGTATCAAGCTCTTTAGTTAGTTGTTTACTTGTATCGGGGTTTTTTCTTTGGGCCATGAACCTGTATCTGTGCGATTATTTTCAACAGACTTTCATGTTCCTGGCTCTTTCTTTTTTAAAACCTTTTTTTCCCTTCGTGATTGATTTGGCTATTGTTAAATCAAGAATTCGAAAGGTTTTTCGACACAAGTATAGTTACCTATATATATATATATATTGATATTACATCTTGAGCACCTATTAGGACTTAAACTCAAACCAAACCTCAAATGGAACTTGTACATATAATCCATCACTAAAGATGCTGGAAAAATGGTCAGTTCCCTGTACCATTCCAGTAAGTACCTGACTCCTCATGCTATCCTCTATCTTTACAAGAGCCAGATCAGGCTGAAAATGTAGTACTGCTGCCCAGTCTTCTCTTTGCATTCTCAATAGCGTACAAAAGCATTTCCTGTATCTTTGTGGGTAACAAATTATTTCCAACCCTACGACCCCTTTCTCACAGATGAAATGTCATAAGCCCTTACTGCTCTATTGCTATTTCTAAGGAAAGTGTCCAGACAGACTACATTCTTTAGTTTTACCAATTCTTACCTTCACTGCTAACATCCCTCATGCCATGCACATTATAGTGAACAATTGTCATTCCCTTCATATTCCATTGGTGAGATCTAAGTTTCACTCAAGCAGTTTCTTTCCACAAATCACTGCCGACTCCCAAGTTAATGCTTCCCCAATCACTACAATATTAACCTGTTCAAGTCTAGGATTAACCATTATCTTCCTCACATATCTGAATAAACTATGCTTCTTAATTTGTAATCTTCTACCTCAAGTGGCTCTCAGGCCTTGTTTTGGGTGAACTTCATTAAAAAAAAATAAAGAAATAATATGAGCATTTTTTTTCTTGCTTAATACACTAGAAAAAACATACACTTTGTAATTTCTGTATAAATTTCTGTGTAGAGGATTTATCATTATTTACATTTGAACTAGTATCCTCATCTTTGTTGTTATCACCTGATCACCTCTTGTCTGAATTTTTGGGGTTTGAACTATTATCTTCATCTTTCTTGTTATTACTACAATGTTTTGGTCATGGTGCTCTCTGACCTTCCAGAAGGTGTCTCACTTTGTGATGTAATTTTGCTTCTTTTATTTCTTTTGTTTTTAACTAGTATCAGTTTGTATTTCAATTTTCAAACTGCTGTTCTCTTCACTGACCTAGCTGACCTCTCATAACTCAACATGGGTGGGGAGAGGATTGGTTTGTATCATTCAGTACCTCCAAAACAAAGCTAGTTACATTTCATCAGTCACCAAAGAGAAGAACCTAAATTTATTCCAGTCTTATTGAACAGTTGTACTCTAAATGAGGCTCCATGTCTTGAACAGCTGTTGGGACGAGAGCTCACTGTAGACCTCAAGAGGAATTCCTATAGTCATAATATCACTCAAGATGCTAGAAAAATGTTTGGTTTCTTGTACTACTGACTCCTCCCGGCATGCTCTATCTTTACAAAAGTCAGATCAGACCAAAGATGGTGAATTATTGCCATATCTGGGCTAGAGCCAGTGATATCACTAGGGTTGCTGTTACCCCAGGCAAGCTGAACTTTGACACCCTTACAAGTATAATGCTTTTAAAATTTTCACAAGTAGAACAATTGAAAATGTAGAATAACGAGTTTATTCCAATATACAACTTAATACAAGCTGAAGAAAACATTCGTTATTCTACGTAAACCATTTTTTCTAGCCTTGAGCTCAGCAAATATTTTCATTGCACTTTCTACATCTTTTTTATTAGGTCCTTTTCTATTGACAAAATAGCCAACCATTTTAATCCGTCTTAAGTCATAGATGACCTCAAGCATGTTTTTATAAGCTTTAGTTTTGGAAGATTCCAAACACATGATGGGGCCTGGGTAACTGCTCAAGTTGCCAGTACCTTGTGCTAGCCCTGGCTCGAGTTGTTCAGCCTTGACAGAGTTCAAAACCATTTATCTAACCTTTTGGGTGACAGATTGTTTTCCACCCTGCAACCTCTTTCCCACTGACAAAAGTTGCTAATCTCTCATTACCCTATTGATATTTTCATGGTAAATGTTCAAACAAGCTACATTCTTTAGTTCCCCCAGTTCAGACCTTCACAGCTAGGACCTACCATACCACATACACGGAATTGACTCAGCCAAATTCCTTTCATATTTCATTGGTAAGAAGGAAAATACATTCATCTTATCTAGAATTGTTATTCTGTGGAAAAGACTCCCAAGAGTATGCTTCCTTGTTTAATACAATTTTAACCATTTCAAATCTGAGGTCAACCATTATATATCCTGTATATCCTCATAATCTACAATTCTTATGTACATAAGACCACTTCAATAAATAACTCTCTAACTTGAGTAGCTCTTGGGCCTTGTATTGGGTAATCCATCATGTATTTGTGTCTTCTTGGTAAGGAGAAAGTTCCACTCAGACAGATTCTTCCCCAGAACTGTTAATTCGTGGAACAACCTCCCAAGTGGTTGCTTCCCTGATGACAACAATTTTAACTTCTTTAAGTCTAGGTTCAACTGTTATCTATCCTATTTATTCTCCTAATATGCACTTCTTACTTCCTCAGTTTATGCCATTACATCAATTTCATTTAGTAACCCTCTGTATTTCTTGGGATTTGTATAGGGTGAACAATGGTATATAAAAAAAGAAACAAATCTGCTGAAAAACTTTCGTTTTTCTTTTCAAAACATATCTGCTGATCCATTCTCTGACCTTTGATCAGGTGAATGTATATCATGTTAAATCTTGTTTAGTGAGTTCTGTTTATAATTTAATGGATCCAGTCTTGCTGCCGTTGTTCCTTTCAGTGAATGATCCAATTCCAGTGAGTGTAATGGGAGTAGACGCAGCACTGAAAAGGAATCATGAGATATGGTATCACTCCCATTGAAAGAACACTGAATGGAACTGAATGAATCTACAGAACATTGCATGACAATGGAATATCATCCGCAGAATAGATTATAAACAGGAGGCACACAACCTGATTCTGTTTTGAATCCATTCACCTGAACAAGGTTGGAAAATGAATAAGTGGAATTTGGGGAAAAAAAACTAAAAAAAATCATTATTTTTATTATTCCCAGTCAAAATAATAACTCATCTTTGTTGTTATGATCACAGTGTTTTGGGTGTTGTATCCTCTGGCCTTCTTTAGGTTTCTATCAATTCAGGTAACCTTCATGGAATTTCAAACTTAACCTTCGATTCAGTCTACAGGGGTAGATTTTTCTCATTCTGCTTGTCTTGGTTAATTGTTCAGTTATTGTTTCCACTCAGTCCGAGTATATCTATACTACCTGGCCCAAGGATTGAACTCACAATTATTGTTACCAAATTCATTAATCAAATTTTTTTGAAAAATCCTGTAACAAAATAATAATGACAATTTTTTAATGCCATGTTCCTTCAAGGTTTCAGCAATCATGGTGATGACTCTCTTGGAAATAGCAATGGAATGGTTAACCATTCCTATTTTAGTAGTTCTGAATTTGGAGTTGGTTTTCTACCTTTGATTAGCTACTCTCTCTGCTCTAGTATTCTACCCATAACTCAGAGAATATGAATTTTTGCCTTTTTCTGAAAATGCCATGTCCTTTCAGAATGTAGTCAATCAGGGCTCTCAACCGATTCCTACTTTTTTATTGTCTATGAATTGCCATGGATTTTTGGGAAGAACAGTGGAACCATATAATAGCATTAAATAGAATTGTCTTACATTAGAACTGATCTCAGAAATTGGATTATGAGTAGAATAAAGTAAACAAAAACGTTATGCTGCCAACAGATTTTCTCAAAGAAAATCAAAATATCTTGAGAAAATAAAAAATAAAATTTATAAGAATTTTCCAAATTTGCTATTTTGTTCTCTTCCTGTTGTTTCCAGAATATTTTGGAAAATTCATTCTATCACCTTTCACAGAAGAAAAAGAATAATTTTCTAAGCAAAGTTTATCTGGGCTAGGAATATGCTAACTGCATCTTCTGCAGAGAGCTTAAACCACCACAAAAAGGGAGCCACCTTCTGGTTGATACTCACTAACTATTGTTTCCTTTTTGACTACTGTCCTGGGTATGATGATAGACTACATCCGTGTCCTGGGTATGACGATAGACTACATCCGTGTCCTGGGTATGACGATAAACTACATCCGTGTCCTGGGTATGACGATAAACTACATCCGTGTCCTGGGTATGACGATAGACTACATCCGTGTCCTGGGTATGACGATAAACTACATCCGTGTCCTGGGTATGACGATAAACTACATCCATGTCCTGGGTATGATGATAAACTACATCCGCATCCAGGGTAAGACAGTAAACTATGTCCAACAGCAAGGACTCTGATCAGGAGGCTTTGAGGAGCATGGAACCAACTCTTAATTGCTGGTGTTCCCAGGTCCACCCTGACCCGGGGTGGTAGCCCTGTTAGGGTTCCAGCTATGGGCAAATAATTAATCCCCAAAACTGAGGTAAAAAGCATTATAAAAGTGTAAAAATAGGTTTTAATACCATAAATACAAAAAAAAAAAATTTAAAATTATTAGTAAAAATTATTACCAGAAATATATTTTTGAAGGAAAAAAAATATTACCAGCAATACATTTTTGAAAAAAAACTATTGCTAGCAATAAATGACCCATTGAAGTTGATATGCCATAAAACAAACCAAACCTTTTTGACTCAACTGAAGGTATGTCTATCTTTTAACATTATATTGTAACCTTAACCTGTGTCTTCCTTTTTTAGACACTTGTAAACTTGACCCCTGTTTACCTTTTTGATTCTAATGCAAACTGGAATTATTTCTACCTTTCTGTTTATTTTCTTGTTAGTCACTGAAATCATTGAACTGAAATTTAATAAATGGTGGTGATGGGAGGTGCAATTATTGCAAACCAAAGAGTAGCAGAATGGATATACAATGTGAAGTTATTTTTGCCCAGTGGTAAGAAAGTTGACTAATAATTTCATTCAGTCTTTTGACTCAAAGCTAATAAAGAAGAAATGATATACAATCTGTTATCCCATCAATGAGGATGGAAGAAAAATGTGGCTGCATATATAACTGAAAACTGACATGAAAATGGTTTTGTCACATTGCTGATGCACATATTAGAAGAGGATTGTAGGATTACCCCACTTGTCTGTCAAAAAACTTCTGTTAACAACTGCTAGATGGCGCTGCCAAAAGCATTCTATAAGAAAAGGATGCAAAATCTCATCCCCTTTTTTTTCTTTTCCCACAGGATTCTGACAAGACAATATATATCTTGTCTCATTTCTTGGTGGACTGTTCAGGGGTCACATTGAACACAACACAGCGTACAAATACCCTCAGCTTACTTGATTATACATAAGCATATCTGATAACTCTAATAAATAAGTTAATAAAATCTCTTCTCAAATGTAAGTTATTCAAGATCTTTGAGAGTGCTTTGCACACAAATACACATGAAAATGACATTTCTACAAACCTGCCTTCAGCCATCATTTTGTATTATTTTCACATAGTTTGTTCAGGCAATAAAATATGTTTTTGAATTGATATGGTGATGTTATGTGTTAGCTATGTTGACTCCTTGGATTGAACTTAACATTCTTGGCTAACAAATTTCTGAAGCTCAGTGGCAGTAGCAGGTTTGTCTCCCTTCCTGCCAAAGTGGATTTAACTGTTAGGCATTATTTAAATTTATTGAAACTTCTCCTTCGGGGGAAATTTTTCGATTGTCTGAAGTGCTGTCACTCAGTTTATTGATCAAGATCCTGTTTAATAGTATGAATAGCCATTTTCATACAGGAAACATTCAACATTCATTACCATGACTGAAATTTACAACATTTTTCTCTTAAAAAAGTTTTTCAGGAAAACAGGTTTCTCAGGTCTGTAGAGGTTAGCAAGTTTGTGGGTTTTGTGTGTAATTTTTTTTTTTTTTTTTTTTGAGAAGGTGCATGTTCAATATGTAAACAATGAAGATTGAAAAAGCATACAAAAAACGTGTTTTTACTACAGACGTTTATTCCTTTCATGTTGACTGTATTGAAAGAGAGTTAAAAGGTATTTTGAGTATGTCTGTTTCCCTTTTTGTTTTGAAATGATTTGTGGGAAGCAAGGAAGTGAATGGGTAAACATGGTCGAACTCAAGTCAGCTGCACACTGAGTTGGGAAGACTAAATCTCTACTTCATTAGCAGGGCTGCATAAAACACATCCAATGATGTCGTTGGTAAGTGGAAAAAGCTCAGTCATCAGTGGACTGGAGAAACTAACATTCCCCATGGGAATGCTATTACTGTGGGGCTCACATCTTGAAGCCAAGAAGAGAAAAAGGAAAATTCTGTCCTTTCCAGAAGTGGGGTCATAAAATCACATATGTGACCAAAAACCCTTTCCAGTTTCTTTATAACTTGCATCATTGGGAAATTAATTCATTTTTTTATTCATTATTATTATTTTATTTTTTGATTTTATTTCACTTTCCCCACAAGTCCACTAACTGTTATCACTCTTTCTAGTATTGATGGGGATTATTTTCATAACCTTTAGTAGGGTAGAATGTCAATATCGTGATTATATCATTATTTTTGCTTTGCATAGATGTGCTGGTAGTATAATGGCTAGCAACACAGAATGAGGAATTAGTAAAGACGAGTTTGAATTCCAGTTGGGTTCATTACATTCACTTATGTATAAATACACCTGGGAAAGGTATGAACCCATCATTCTACCTCCAGCTATGGGTTACATAGTATAGCAGATTGGGCACTTCAGCCTTAGTTGGCAGCTAGTCTAGGAGAAGAACAACTTTGAATTCAAAAACTACATATAGCCATTGTGAAGCAAATGTATTCAGCTAATGAAATGATTGTGGAGGTCACAATGACTATTATCTGGACTGCAGAAAGTAAAACCATCCTTATGTGGTAAATTTTACATCCAGTCAGTCATGAATCGAAAGAGACGGGATCACCCATGCTTTTGACATAGAATGCAAAGCAAAGTACATTAGACATTAAAATTGTTAAAAGCATTTAAAATATTTTTTTGCTATGCCTTTTGAGCTGGGATGGAAATTAAACAAAATCATTTTTTGGTGGGGGTGCATTACCCCCAATTTGCACCATTGAATTTTCCTATTGTACTTAGCACTTCATTACTTATTAGTCCTATATCCAAACCAGCTTAGATAATATACAGTAGTATAGAATACAACTTTACTTTTTTGTAAAATCATTTCACCCCAACAAGGTGATAATACCACTAGGACACAAGGGGTTATTGGGAGTGAAAACAAATGATAAGACTTTAGTGAGAAGAAAGGACAATAAAAGAACAGGGTTCAGGAAAGCAGAAAATGGTGATTGACATTGAATTTAAATTTTTGAATTTTGTGTTAGGGAAGCAAGAAACCAGAAGAGAGTTCCAAAGACAAGAAGTACAAAAGAAGGAACTATTAGAATAGAACTTACAGTTGCATCTAGCTTGTTTAACAGTAAAATTATAAAACCTAGTTGCCAATCTATTAATATTGTGGAACAAAGATGGAAATAAACATCAAGAGTCAATGATCATATGACAAAAAATTAGTTTCTGAGTTGGAACATCCTTCTGGTTAATAAATTAATCCTTTGAAAATAAATACTTAATATTTTCCAAACAATGTGTCACATTCCCACCAACAGTAAAAAAAAACATGCTTCATGATCCCTTTGAAGAGTATTTAAGTAAAGTTTCTGGATGGACAAAGGCAGTAAGAAACAGCAACAGTTGGGAACAGTTCACAACATGGCTTGGCTTCAAAGAGATTCCCTTACTCATTCCCCCATCTTCCTCACCAAGCTATGTGACACTTACACTCTTCTTCACCAAGCTGTGTGACACGTACACTTTTCTCCTCACCTTCTCCATTGCCTCTATTTTTCACACATACATACACAGAAATCGTATTTCTTTTCATGTTAACGAACAACTACAAACAAGGAATTTAGCACTCATGCATGCTGAGAAATATTTAGTTATAAAAACACAAAAACAAAAATATTTTATATTTAAAAATTTTTCTCATCTTTTTCTTTGATTGGAGTAATTCAAATCAGCAACAAGCATCCAGTCGAGGCACCAAGGAGGAAAACTGATCAGAAGAATTGTCATGAAAATATTTGTAGAAAAGACAGAGAGAAGCCATGTCACATTGGAAAATGCCAGGTCAGGATCGATTACATTGCAAACCCTTCTTTGAATTTTGTCAAAAATCTCAAGATATATAGTAGGAGCACCAAATCAGATATGGCAACAATATTCAATGCATGGAGGAATGGTTGTTTTTTTTATGTATTTTTATCATATTGTGTTGGTGATGTAATTTACCAAAATGTCAACACCCAGCAGAAATCGTTGGCAAAGTCTTTTAGTTATTTATTCCTAGTAAATAACAATCACCTATTTTTTTCCAAAAATGTACCAGCAAAGGCTGGCAACAACTCTATAACAATGCAGCAGAGAGAAGGTCAGATTCAGTACTTGCTACCTGAGCTATCCTAAAATGCTTGGTGGTGTGGACCAGCCTTACTCTGATATATAAGTGTGGTTCAAGGATGATCTACTTTCGCTGGGATCTTGTGTTAAATGTAATAATGTTGTGGAGGGATTGGTAAAGAGTATCTTGCACTTTTTAGTTGTTTTTGATAACAGAATTTTGGTGGGGGGGGATTAAAATTATTGTACGGATTCTTTTCTTTTCTATTTTTTTTTCATCACCACCTCAAACAAGGTAATAAAGCTACTAAGATGCACAGGGGTTACTGAGTGTTATAAAATATGAGAAAAATGTACTATTAAGGAGAGGGGACAATAAAAGAACAAGAATTAAGAAGATGGAAAATAACAGTTGACATTGTAATGAAAATGCTTTGGACAGTTTTTACACCCTTATGTCCAGAAAAGAAAACATTTGTATGGACACTAGAAAAATTGAATAAAAAGGTTAATTGCAGTAACTTGTCAGTTGTCTTTAATGAAACTTGTATAAAAAAATCTATTTTTTATGTTTTTTATCTAATTGAATTCACTCCAAGCATGACAGTAAGACCATTAAGACACAAGAGGTTACTGGGTAAGAAAGAATTAGAAAACAGAAGTTAATGAGGAGTGAGAACAATAGAGGAGTAATCAAGAAGACAGTAGATAATGATTGACATTGCATTTAAATTTTTGAAGGTCAAAGTTGACTGGAAACTAAGAAGCGTTCTTACAATAAAAGAAACCTCTAGCATGGAATTTACAGTTACATCAATCCATTTCAGCTGTAAAATGATGAGACCTAGCTGCCAATCTAGTACTGCACTTAAATTCATTAAGTCTAGATACCATAGATGAAAGACCATCAGAACAATTTCTATACCAAGTATTTATAGAAAAGACACAGAAAAGTGACTGAAACTGAGATGCCAGATTAGGACCAATGACAATGTACCCTTTTTTACATTGTTGCTCTGATTATTTTCAAAATCTGTTTTTGAGCTCATTGAATTGACTGCCCTATCTCCACCCATGGCCATTACCATCTCCTGTTTTGTTTTCTTTCCAGTCTCTCTCTTCAAGCCCCAGGGGGATCAAGTGGGTGATTTCTCTGGTGACAGGTCAGACCCACCTATTGTGAGGAAAGCCTTACACTTAACCCCAGCCCATTTATCTATTCACTTAATCTCATTTATGAAGACACTCTTTTGAAAGACATGAGTTATAGACAAACTATAAATAAGCACTGCCTCCAATCTACCTGCTTTGTTTCTCCTTTTTGTTTGTCTTTATTTTTTTCTCCATTTTATTCCCTTTCTTTGTTTTCTGTTTGTCTCTCATCCACTTGTCTTCATCCATATTTAAGGAAAGACTATCTTTTATTGACTTTTTATTTGCTTTTTATGTACAGTTTTTGTGTATCTCTTCCAAGTTTATCTCTTTCTCTACTCCCTCATTATTTTGTCTATTTTCAGGGCATGTTTATCTCTCCATGTATGAATGTTGATCCTTCTCTGGATAATTTTCTCTTTATCTAAAACCTAAAAAATTAAATTTTTCTAGAATATTGCACAGGGAAAATTTTGTTCAATACTTTTTATTTAATTCACAGCTTGTTTCTAAATTTCTATTCAACACAGTTTTTATTTTATTTTATTGCTAGTTTTGCTCCATCTTATTATTGTTGCTTGTAAGATGCCACATTTTCACTATTATTATTATTATTATATTACTAATTTTACTCAATCTTATAATTTTTGTTTTTTGGTTGTAGCATTTTTACTATTTGTTTATTACTAGTTTTACTCCATGTTGTGTCTTTTTAGATGAAGTATTTTCACTATTATTATTTTATTACAATTTTTATCCATCTGATACTTACAACTATGTCTGGGTGGTGTAATTGACAGCAGTTATGAATTAAAAATTAGAGAAATATATTTGAATTTGAGCTGAGTTCATTACATTCACTTATGTGCAAATATCCTTTAGAAAGGTATGAATTCATCACTTCTGTCATAGCTATGGGTTAAATAGTAGAACTGGTATCTGGAAAAATCATTATTTCCATATTTGGTCTCATCAATTTACAGTTGAATTGGCTTGATGCAACAGTAAGTTCTATGCTAAGTTTCTTCCCTCGCTATGGCTTAAATAGTATCCAGAAAAAATCATTATAAATATGCAGCTTAGGTCTTATCAATTTACAGTTGAAATGGCTTGATGTAACCATAACTAACAGTTTCTTCTCTTGCACTTCTCACCTATGGAACTCTCTTCCAGCCTTTTGGTTTCCAGCCAACTTTGATCTTCAAAAATTTAAATGAAATGTCAATCATTATCAGTCGCCTCCTTGATTCCTCTTTTATTGTTCTTGCTCTTTAATAATGTTTTTCTTATTCTTTCATACTCAGTAACACCTTGAATCTTAATGGCTTTATTGCCTTGCTTGGGGTGAAATACTTAAATAAAAAATACTTCAGAATTCATACACTTTGCTCCAACAATTCTATCAAATTTTGATTTAAATACGAATGTAGTTACCATTTTAATAGCAGAAAATGTTTGGACGACTTAGGGATTTAATTATAAAAATGTGCAAACCAAACAATTATGTATTTATAAAAATAACAAAAGGTCAGAGTGGAAATGGATGACAAAACATATTTTTTTAAAGTTTGATTTTTAAAACTGAATATGAAAATGAGTTATCACCATGAAGTTGGGCAAGATGTAAGACATGCTACTCACATAAATAAAAAATTTATTTAATAGTACAGCTATAATTAATTTGATATCAGATCTTGGATTATTTTTCTGGATTTCAGGTAGACACACGCCCAGAGGTTTATATATAAGAATATATAAATATATATGAGCAATGAGGAAGTATTAAGGAAAATAGGAAGTATAAAGATAGAGCTGAAATTTCATAATGAAGAAAAAGGGCTTGGAGAATTTAACACTCACAGGACATGCTGAAAGCAATAGAAGTATGTAAACACTGCAAGTATAATATACTTAAACAATTTGTATTAAGGAGCAGTAGGACAAGAACAAATTAGGATAGTAAAGGGTTAATTGTGTGGGTAATGTCAAGGAGGTTGTCATAGAAGATGGAATCAAGAACCCATGTTCAAATTCCAAATGATTCTGTTGCATTTCTCTTTGTGTAAATGCTCTTTGGAAAGGCATGGGCCCATTTTTCTTTCCCCAGCTATGTGTTAAATAAGAGTTAAGACTAGGCTGTTTAGCCTTGGCTGACAACCAGACTAGAAGAAGGAAAATTCTGAATTCCAAATGGAGAGAAGGTAACAGGAAACCACTCCATTATCTTTCTGAAAATGTCATGGAGATAATGAAGAAAAGCAATCACTGGAGAGTTATGATTGCTATTTTTTATGAATTTTATAGTTTTGTATTCAGAATTTTCCTTCTCCTAAACCTGTTGCTAACCAATCCTTGATAGAAAAGAAATAACAAAACGGGTTAACCGGTTATTGTCCCTCACTCTTCATATGTACACAAAGAGAAAAATAAAAGAAATTCTACCAGAAGATCAGCAGTATAAATCACAGATTACATTTAGACTCAACAGCTATTCCTTCTGTTTAAAGGGTGGCTGCTTAGACTTAATATGAATGGTCTCAAGAATTCTCAGATAGTAATCTAAATGTGTTCTACTGATGGTGGTGACAAAATCCCTGGGGGAAGATGAGGCATATGCTTCCCTTGACTGATCTTAGCTGGCACATGCTGATCAAATCTAGTCTCCAACCTCTGATTAGGTCTGTCAATATATTCAGCAACATACTGACATTTGTAATTATAAATCCCCGAACTAACATGATTGGGTAGGAGAACATCTTTACAAATGAATAATAAAAATAATATGTCTTTTAATTTGACCTGTTGAAAGACATGGACATGTTTTGGATGTGAAGAAAGTCACACATTGCAGTAAATGTCATTACTCAAAGTTTACAGCAGAAAACAAAGTAGAAGCATATTGATTACCATGTTCTTTCCTTTTCTTTTATCCTGCCCTCTCCTTATCTACTATAGTATTCATTCATTTTTTCTTTTGTACATTCTCTTACCATATCTTCTTCTTTCTTTGATGTTCTGTGTCCCTTTTGAACATAGGTGATCATAGCTCTGCACATCTTCCTGTCACTTGTAGCACTTAATAAGTTTCTACCATCCATTTATTCAAGCTCATCAAGTATCTTACATGCTGCTTCCCCCTGTTCTTCTTTCCCTCAATCTGTCCTGTGTATATCAGATTTTCCAAGCCCTCCTTCCTCATTCTGTGCCCCAGAAATTTCATCTTTTCCTTTTTGTTTCCATTTTCTACAAAATCTCATCATTGCTCAAATGTTCAGCTTGTGATATCCTGATGTTAAGTATAAGAGTCTTTACATTTGTAGCAGCTTTGCTTATCTGTTTGGGCAAAAAGAGTCTCTTGCTATAGGCTTGTGTTGACAAATTTAACTGACTATGACTTGTTGCACAGTCTTGTATTTATCTGTTTTCAAGGGAGATAAACTTACAGTTTTCTTCCCTTTTTTTTAAGTTCAGTCACTTTCCCACCACTGTAACATAGCTTCCTTGTACCTTTCCTGTAAATCTTTTCATGGTAATTGCTCCGATGAGTTTCCTCTTCGGTACCTAGACTTAATCAATGCAGTTCTAGATTGGTAGCAGGCCTCATCATTTTATAGCTGAAATTGCTAGATGTAACCATAAGTTCTCTGCTGACAATTTCTTCCATTGCACTTCTCACTTGTGGAACTCTCATCTAGCTTCTTGCTTTCCAGTCAACTTTGATCTTCAAAAATTTAAATGCAATGTCAATTGTTATCTTCTGTCTTTTTAATTTCCTGTTCTTCTATTGTCTTCTCTCATTAATAGTGTTTTCTTTTTCTAAAATTCTTTCACACTCATTAACTACTTGTGTCATAGTGGCTTTATTGCCTTGCTTGGAGTGACATGATTAAAAAAAGAATTTTTTTAAAAATATCTTTTGAGAGCAATAGTGACTGATTGAAAATTCACTTTTTTTATATTTCACAGGGTTTTCTACTACATTGCTAAATTTCTAATCTTATTGTGGATTTTAATTTTGGTTACTTTGTCCTGAAGCTTACCTTATCTTATATATATGAAGAACTATAGTTTAAAGGTATGCTATATTTATGGGATAAAGTGGTGCTCAATATCAGAGATAGAGCATATGTAAATATAAAAGTGAACTTTAAAGTCAGCACTCAGAGGTGACAGAGTGTTTCATGCTAAACAGTCTGTCACCTCTGAGTGTTGACTTCAATGTCCACATATATATATATATATATATATATATATATATATATATATATATATGTATATATAAATAAAAAGGAAAGAACAGTAAGATATAAAATCCGGTGTTCTTATAGATATTTTTATTTTTACACAATAGTGCTCTATGTAAATTTGTGTAGCGGTAAAACCATATTTTAAATCTATTAATTTATAATATATATATATATATATATGAGAGAGAGAGAATTGGCATTTCATGAACTTTTCATCTAAGTTATTTTCTCTTTTAATAAGTACAGCATTTTTTTAGATGAAAATTATGGTTGAAATAATTGATAGATATATATATATATATATATATATATAAAAAATATGTCTTGCATAACAATTTATCCAATGCATTAGTTATACACGGAAATAATTTCAACCACAATTTTCATCTAAAAAATGGTGTACTTATTAAAAGAGAAAATATCTTAAATGAAAAGTTCTTGAAATGATAATTATTGATTCTTGCCAAAATATTAACTTAAGTCCTAGAGTTTTTCAAATATACCCTTTCTTAAAAGAAATACTCCTTTTTCAAGCCATCATGCTTAGGCATTGCCATGAAAATTAAAAAAAAATTAAAATTAAACATAAATAATTAAGTAAATAAAGAAAGAAACAAAATAAAATACTTGGAAATAAATATTTTCAGTGACTGGTTGCACTATAAATCATTGATACATTCAGCCAGGCTGTCTGTACATTATTGACAATGTCCTTTACAGGTAAGAAATGATTCTTCAAGACACCTACAACAAATTTCCTTTCCATTCTCTCAGAAATTAACTGTTTTCTGCCAATGCTTAAGTTATTCCGAACGCCTTGTGTCTCCTTGTCCATCTTGATAATGTTGCAAATTGTCAATATAAGAAAATGAAAACACTTTGGAAAAACTGTATATCTATTGCCTTGCTCGTTCACATCAACTATTTTCATTTGGAGAGATTCTTGTCAATTCAGCAGTTTTTGCCATGATTGCAGAATGAAGGAATTATCATGGTACATGTCTCTCACATATTGTCTTCCTCAGAATCTTCTAGAATGCTACAGAATCAGTTTAATACTATTTAATTTTCAAAGAGTGCTTGTATTAAATGTCAAAATAAGAAGAAAAAACATTACCATTGCCATAAAGTAATATAGTTTCAACAAGGGGGGTGAATAATTTGTGACTACACCAATTTTTACATAAATTTATAATTAAATATAATATATTAAAACATTTAAAAATTCAGAAATAATTAAAAACTAAATGCAGAAGAAACTATGACAATTTTAGTAAGTACTTGCTAATGTTTGCATTTCCTTAGAAAATATACAAATATTCAGTGAAAGTGAATTATTCTGAGATATATATATATATATATATATATATATATATATATATATATATATATATATATATATATATTTGTGTATTTAGGCAGCAATCCTTCTTTCATGCACATTTCATTAAAAACAACTGACAAGGTGCTTTTATTTAGTTTTTTATATAATTTCTCGTGCGATCTAATAAATTTTTTCTTTTCAGATGATAAATTATATAAAAATTGTCCGAATGTTCTTTTTTTCCAAGCGCTTTCGGCTATACATTTAGCCATTTTCAAGGAGATTTCAACTGTTAGAATTAGAAATAGTTTTTTATATGTATGTTTTATAAAATGATTCATTTTTTTGTTTCAAAACACGGTCAAGATATTATGTCCATGTCCAAAGTTAATATTATTAAGTGTTGGTTTGTTTGTTTTTATTAGTAAGGCTTCCATTATTTTTAGCTTTTTTTTGCAAGTGGATGATGCTATTAGTGTTGTCGACAAGTATATTCCAAATAGTGTCTGGTAGGTCTTTATTAGATCGCACGAGAAATTATATAAAAAACTAAATAAAAGCACCTTGTCAGTCGTTTTTAATGAAATGTGCATATATATATATTATTTAACTTTAATAGCAACTTTTTCTTGTTTTTCTTGACTTTATATATATTTGAGAGAAAAAATTAATTTTTTGTGTTCAACTATATATACATATATAAACATATATATATATATATATATATATATATATATATATATATATATATATGTCTATGTGAAAATCTGTGCTTATTTAACTATTGACAAATATATACCTTCAAAAATACTTCTGTGTGATTTCTCCATATTTATATATCTCACTCTATCTTTCTCTGTGTGTGTGTATATATACATATATATATATATATATATATATATATATATATATATATATGCATATATCGACTTATAATCATATCTTTTATATGTCATCATCTTTGTTTTCCATGTTTCTTGTTTGCTTTTCTTTCCATACTTATCTTTTCATGATTCTTTGTTACTGCATTCACTATTGAAAACTTATCCATGCATTGCTTTTACTCTGTACACATGAGATAAAAAAATAAATCCAAACTCTCAGGGATATTTCCTTGCTAAATCCTAAAAAGAAAACCACTTTGTTTTTGGTTTATCTTAATAAACAATGAAAAGAATGGGAACAAGCAATTATCACTCCAGAATTTACTGATGCCTGTAACAAAATAGGATTGTATAAGAGAAAAGGAAAAAAAAAAAATGAAAATCTTTATTTTATATCCGTTACTTCCTTTAAAATTCCATTTATTTTTATTTGAATGCTTGCCTGTTTATTCTTCTACTCAAAGAGATATGTTGTTAAAAGTCACTCGTAAAATATGATGCATTCCAAAAATCTCTTTCATTTCAAATATTTCAAAGATTAAATACATTATCTTGAGTAATGTCATAAAACAACTTTGGTAATGAATCAGTCTTTGCGAAATAGGGAACTGAGAAATTTTGCATCTCCCTACTAAGTAGGTGAAATGTTATAAAGTGCCATATTTGTTTGGCCAAAGGCTTCCAATCTTTGAATTGGTGACTCCTTCTCTGAATTGTGCCTGGTTCTCCAATATTCCCTGTCCTTTGTAGCTCTGAATAAAATTTGTCTTTTTGTCATCTTATAAAAATTTTACTTTTATTATTTTAAAAATTGTACAAATGTATAATTGTCTAGGTTGTTTTTTTTAATACTCATCTTTTGATAGAAGTGTATTTTTCTGAAGGCCAGATGGTTTGTATGAAAAATGTTACATTTTTGATGGTCCTTTTGGCTCAAGCAGTTGATACTTCCAAAATTATTTGATTGTTGTGGATTCACTTTTTGAATTCATGGAGAAGAAGGGTTTGTATATATTGGGCAGAGGCAAGATTTTCAAGCCCTTGTGAAATGTGGGTGGAGCTGGTATGACCCTGCTTTGTTCAATAAAAGGACTGCTATTTAGTGGATCAGTAGAAAAAAGGATCCCTTGACAAGAAAGCAGTTAACAGTTGAGGAAGAAGGGATTAGTGTCCATGCTTCAAAAGGACTGGTCCAGCTGAGGGGATCATAGACCAACACGGGGGGGGATAGTGCGGTAGAGAAAGAGCCTACAGATTCAAGGCAGATTCAAACCCCAGGACAGAACATTCCTTTCTGAGCCTTCCCGAGAAGAATTTAAACTGAAAGAACATTCAAGTTAACTTTCCAGCAAAATACTTCAAAAGGCCCTTGAGATAACAACTTGTGAAAACATGAAAACCCTTTAAGGCTGAAATGTCATATTCTTGAGTATTCTGTTAAGAATGGAGGTGGGTGTGTTTTGTATTTTCTGCCTTGTGCAATTTTTTTGCTTCCTCAAAGTTTTCCCCCATTTTTAAAGGGTGTAATCTTTTTTGTCTTTGAATCCATGTCTTTTTTAAAAAATTATAACACCTTTTTACCTTGTATCGATGGTAATCTCCTTTTTGTAACCTCAGAAATGTGTTATCTTGCCATAATAGATGCACAAGAGGAAATTTTTGTGCAACCCTAGTAGTGTACCAGCTTTTTTTTTTTTTTGTAATATTGTAAAATAAATGTTTTTCCTTTTTAAAATATTACACAGTGGTGATCTTGTTTTGTAATTTTGCGCCTATTATAGTGACTTTTTACTACTAAGTTTTGTGTCTGGCACAAAAACTTGGATTTTGTAGGAAATAAAATTTTTATAATCTCTGCTGTTCTGGCATCCATTTACTCAAGCTCATTAGGTAGGATATGCATTGTTTGCCTCTATCCCTTCAATATATCTTGTGAGTATTAAATTTTCCAAGCCCATTTTTCTCATTATATCCCCTAACAATTTCAACTGTCTCTGATGTTAAATAAGTGTCCTTTTTATTTCCATTTTCTCTAAAACTTGCTCACATGTTTCGTCCATGGTATCCTTTCTGTAGAAACACATAATGCTCACCATTTCGGGTAGGGTGGACTTTAATGTATTACAAGTAGAAACTCCTAATTAACATTGGATTATTTATGAACTTATAATTGATACTTGTAGAATATTGGTTGACTTGCAAGTGGTCTGACATACAAGTCGACTGGTGTAGTCACTTCAAGTTGAAATGCAGCCCTGAGTCATTTAATGGAGAGACATATGGATGAATAGAGTCCACTCATGCAAATGTATTGGGCAGGTCCATTCCAGCAAAGTGGACCTACCCACCTGCTGCATTAGGTGCTCTCCTATAAATGAGATAGATTAGCTGGCTTGCCTTTCCCAGGAGATACAGGAAGGCAGCCACGTTGGCAGGTAAGTCATTTGACTTCTACATCTCCCTCCTCACCCCATTGCATAAGCATAGTGGCTGTTGGGGAGGAATCAGTTCCTTATTGCCTGGCCGATTGTATGGGAGTAGCCGGGATAGTGCCCTGAGGATCCTGGTTTTTGATGGTGGTGATTAAGTAGGTCCCTGAGATGTCAGGTCACTTCGCAATGTAATGCCGCCATTTCCCGAGTCTTTGGCAGATTGATGTGGCATACACATATATGTAATTGTTGGCTCAGGTGACACAGGCAAGGCACTTGGTATAGGGGTCTTAATTACAGGTGCTTCAAGTTTCCTTAGGAATCTACGATTCTGCAGGGTTATCCTACCTGATCCTTCAACTTCCTATATTGACAGTTGGGAAGCGTCGCTACTATTTGCCCAGCTATGTCCCATTGATGGCTATTTGGGTTTTGAATGGAGACTGTGTCATCCTTATGAAGCATCAAGCAGAAATTGTCCATATAACTGGTTGGTAAACTAGTCATTCTGCCACATGCAGGATTTGAGTTTTTCTATTTTTTGGAGAATTTTTATTGTTTGATTGATTTATTTTTTACAGCTTATCAAACATTTGCAGGATTATTTTTTTAAAAAATAGAAAATATTTTAAGAAAGGAATAAATAGAAAATGTCATTTTCTGATTCATTTTGAAAATGTTAATAATGAGTTTAAATAAATAATGTTAATATAAATATACAAATAGTATGTTAATATAAATCTAATGTTAATAATGAGTTTAAATAAATAACAAAGATCGGCTCAATAGCATTGTCAAAAATTGACAAGAAGATCAATTTATAGTTTCATTTTTTCCAAATAAAAAAAGTCAAGGGGGTGGTTGAAACACCCCATCCCTCCTTACAGTACCTTACACGATATCACTTCAAAGTATATTAAAAAACAAAAAAACAAAGTAGGTCATAGTATTGATGCTAAAATCATTTCAATCATTTTTTTAAAACCTTCAAACCTCATTTTAAGTTTCTGTTAATACTGAAATTCATTTAATACAATGCTTGATAGGAATTACAGTCAGAATGATTGATGGCTTTATCAACCCCTTGCAGGTTATTTTAAGTCAGAGAATACTTTTAGATTCTAAGATGTTTTTTAGATAATAATGATTTAGCAAAGCAAGTATTAGTAATTAACCCATAGCTGGGGGAGAAGAGGTTGATTCATACCTTTCCCAGTGCATAAGTGAATATAATGAACACAACTGGAATTAGATCTCAGCTCTCTGATTAATGGTTCTGAGCCATTATCCATCACACAACCTGCACATCCAAGCACCTGGCATTCTTAAGCAGTCACCCATCTAAGTACTGACCAGGCTCAATGTTGCTTAACTTTGGTGAGGTGAAGAAGTTAATGACAATTTCAATAGTTTAGCTAAGAGGAAAAACTTTAGTTTATCCTGAGTGCATGGATTTCTTCTTTTTATGCGCCATGTTCCTTCAGGATGTAGGCGATCATGGCCCACCACTTCTCCTATCCCTTGTAGCTCTCAGTAAGTTTTGTACCTTTGCTACTTTCTCTAAGCCCTGTTCTTTCATCCACTTGCTTAAGCCCACTAGGTATATCATGTTTTGATCCAATGTTTACCACTAGGTAATGATTAGTGGTGAAAACTCTGAAACTCCCAACAAAACAGAAGACTTGACCCTCACTTCTTACGTAATTAAGGAGAGAGAGTGTTCTTTTTTCTGCAAGAGGAGGTGTCTTTTTTTTCCTTTTTACAAAATAGAATTTTTGTGTCGTTTTCAGTCATTAGAATTTAGTTGATGCTGCAGAGTCCTATAGTGGTCAATGTAAACAGAATATGGAAAACTTGCCTACTCTTGTCCAGGGGAGACAATTTATAGCCTCCAAACTTCAAATAGACTACGGCTACACTTTGTTCATCTTGTAATTATTCAGCCTTTTTTTTGTTTATCAGAGAAACTAAACATAAGAATTTAACTGATTTTAATTACTTATGACATTGAGTATTTTACAAATATCTCTCTTCCTATTGACCTATTACATTGGTTATAAAATGTCTCATTTATTTAAATAGAAAAAAAAAATTGGCCTTTTCAATTTGCTTTTTGGGCTATATCCTGAAATGTTTGTAAACAGCTTTCAAGTTGATAGCTATGGACTTTGACCTCCAACTTGCATTGTGGTTATGATAGTTGTATATTTTATAACAATGTCAAAAGTCAAGGTTTGAACACAGGTAAAAGCCAGGATTTTAAATGTTTATTTTAAAACCAGAAAAGTTCTCACTACCTGGAAGATTAGCACAACCCACTCTCTCTACCATTCTCATTTCTTTTTCCTTTACCTTGTGCCAAACGAAACTTAGTATATTAAAGATGAATAATGACTGCAGCTTTTATAACTCTTTCTAGTCTCAGCACAGTAATATTATTAAAACAACCAAAGTGGACTTTGGTCAATATCATCATTGAACTAAATGATAATGAACACACATGCACAAGGAACATATTCAGGCATTAGAAGATACCAAACAACCGAAGTGCAAGTTGGTATGCATCATAAAATGCACATATTGCTTATTGACCTATCTACCTACTTTTGGATTATTCGCTGCTACTTTTTTCTTTTCTTACCCACCCCTATCACCCACCTAAATCTTATGAGGCTTCTTTTTCATTTTATTTTTTTTCTGTTATATATGCTCCCCAGTGTTTTCTTTCTGATAACCAAATGTTATGCAATAGGAGTAGACATGATTGCTTATCATGTGGTTCACACTTGTTATGGTCCAGAATGATGATGATGATATTTCATCATTCTAACCCTCATCATTATAGAAATGACCTTGTCATCAGTAATGATAGAAAAGAAGGATATTTCCTCATCCACCACAAGAGAGTAGAGAATAGTAGACTAGGGTACCTGTAGAAGTACTCAGTGATGAGTAGATAAGTAGCAGTACAGAAACACATGTCTAGCCAGCACTCTGGGAAGGTCAAAAACAGACAGTTTAAATCACCTTCCTAACACAAGCTCATGTCAGTCGAAAGGAAAAGTTAATCCTATAAACGCCTTTTGTTTTGAACACTGTTACAGGTTAGTGTACTCCCAATTTATTCTTAACTTCCACATATAATTATTTGCTAGGATCATACATTCGTCATTAGTACGATTAGTAGTTAGGATGATACATTCATCCATAGTATGATTAGTAGTTAAGAGGCTGGATGTGTCATTAGTATTAGTAGTAGTTAGGATACATTTTTCATTACTATAATTAATAGTTAGAAGGATACACACGTAATTAGTATGATTAGTAGTTAGGATGATATATTTGTCCTTAGAATGATTAGTATTTAAGAGGATACATTCATCATAAGTATGATTAGTTACTAGGAGGCTAGATGTGACATTAGTATTAGTAGTAGTTAGGATACATTTGTCATTAGTATAATTAATAGTTAGGAGGATACACATGTAATTAGTAATTAGTATGATTAGTAGTTAGGATGATACATTTGTCCTTAGTATGATTAGTTGCTAGGATGATACATTCATCATTACAATTGGTTCTCCAAACTGGAAATTATTTATGACTCAACCTAATATTAGGTTGGTGCAAAATTAATGTCATTTTCTCACATGAAGTTGAACGTCAAAAAATGACATTATTTTTGCACCAACCTAATAGTTTGCTTACAAACAATGACTGCTTAAGACATAAACACCACCTTCCTCACACTGGAAATTACATTGACACAATGTAATAATATAGTTAAGATAATGTAATAATATAGTTAATATGGTTTATGTTAGGAAAGATTATCTATTAATGGTTTATTGCTAACTAGAAAGACTCACATTGGATGGATAAGTTTTTCCACAATAACTGCAGGAGAATGTCTAGCATCCACACAGAGCTGTAGTTTTGGAACAATGCCTCTTATTCTCCTCTAGCTATTTTGCCCATTGGCCCATTTCACAGAAGTGGAGAGTCCCTGTATCAATCATTTCTGCATAACCATTTTCTCCCACCCTTATTTCGTAGAATTTGGTAAGTAGAAGGAAATGAAATACTATCTGGTTGTATTGTCTAAAACTGGTTAAAACATTTTTAAGGGTGATGACTGGTCTTTTGAAATTGGATGACCATCAGTTGTTACTTATGAGGCTTTAAAATGCAAAACAGAGAAGAACCTGAACGCCAGCAATCAAAATTTGTAGAAGCTACAATCTTTAAAGCTTTAAAAACATACAATTTATTAAAAAATGAAAACATTGTTGATACGCACAAATACTTTCTTTCTTATATTTCATTGTGCAACTATATATTTATCCTTGAATATTCTATGAATATGACTGGACATTCTTTTAAAACATTTTAATAATATGATTGGGTTTGCGATATGCTTTAGATGTGTATATGAAATAAGGGTGGGAGAAAATGGTTATGCAGAAATGATTGATACAGGGACTCTCCACTTCTGTGAAATGGGCCAATGGGCAAAATAGCTAGAGGAGAATAAGAGGCATTGTTCCAAAACTACAACTCTGTGTGGATGCTAGACATTCTCCTGCAGTTATTGTGGAAAAACTTATCCATCCAATGTGAGTCTTTCTAGTTAGCAATAAACCATTAATAGATAATCTTTCCTAACATAAACCATATTAACTATATTATTACATTATCTTAACTATATTATTACATTATATTAACTATATTATTACATTGTGTCAATGTAATTTTCAGTGTGGGGAAGGTGGTGTTTATGTCTTAAGCAGTCATTGTTTGTAAGCAAACTATTAGGTTGGTGCAAAAATAATGTCGTTTTTTGACGTTCAACTTCATTTGAGAAAATGACATTATTTTTGCATCAACCTAATATTAGGTTGAGTCATAAGTAATTTCCAGTTTGGAGAACCAATTGTAATGATGAATGTATCATCCTAGCAACTAATCATACTAAGGACAAATGTATCATCCTAACTACTAATCATGCTAATTACTAATTACATGTGTATCCTCCTAACTATTAATTATACTAATGACAAATGTATCCTAACTACTACTAGTATTAATGACACATCTAGCCTCCTAGCAACTAATCATACTTATGACGAATGTATCCTCTTAAATACTAATCATACTATGGATAAATCATCCTAACTACTAATCATACTAATTGATGCAAGGTCTTGGTTTGGTCTGGTAAACCCACTTGCCGGGGCATATTCATTAAGTCCCATTATGCTGCCTTTTCGGGACCTTGTCAAAAAGAACTCAAAATTCACCTGGAACTAAACCCTTGAGAAAGCATTTCAGGAATCAAAGCAGGTCATTGTTAAACTAGTAAGGCGGGGCATCTCAACATTTGAAATCAACAGAGTTACCTGCTTATCCCGTGACTGGAGTAAAGACGGCATGGGATTTTTACTTCTTCAGAAGCACTGCACTTGTGCAATCGAAAGAGCCCCAGTCTGTTGTCCTGAAGGCTGGCACCTTGTGTTTGCTGGAAGCAGATTCTGTACTGATGCTGAACAAAGATATGCACCCATAGAAGGTGAAGCAGCAGCTATCAACTGGGCACTTGAAAAGTGCCACATGTTCATACTTGGTTGCCCAAATGTCATAGTAGTAACCGACCATGAGCCACTCAAAGGAAATTTTGGTGATCGAGATCTTAGCAAAATTCACAACCCATGCCTATTCCGACTCAATGAAAAAAGCTTGAGATATCGTTTCAACATGCAACACTGCCCTGAAAAATGGCACAGGGCTTCTGATAAATATTTCCCGCAATCCAGTCACTACAGTACAAAGCCTACTTGATACATTCCCCATAGAACCCTCCTCTATAGACATTGATGAATCAGATGAGACTTGCAGCAATGAGATTGACAGCCCTCACATCCATATCCCAATTAGATAATCTGCCATAACTTCCCCTGACAACAATCGTTTTGCTGGTCAAAAAGACACACAATACAGCTTATTAGGCAAAACCATAGACAAGGTTTTTCCAAACAGTCGTCAAGCAACGCTGCCTACAATCCGGGAATACTGGGAAGTTCATAACTACCTCAGCAATGACAATGGCCTAATACTACTTGACAGGAGGGTAATAATATCAACCTCCCAGCGCAAAAACATATTAAGGTGCCTACATTTGGCTCATCAAGGAGTAGTTGGCATGAAAGCGCGTGCCAATGACTCAGTTTACTGGCCTAGAATGAATGCCTCAATTCACAATTACAGGGATAATTGCATTACATGTTCAAAAAATGACCCCCATACCAAGTGCCTTGCCAGTGTCACCTGAGCTGACGATTACAGATATATATAGACCACATCAATCTGCCAAAAAATCGGGAAATGGTGGCATTACATTGTGAAATTACCTCGCATTCCAAGGCCCTACTCAATCACCGCCATCAAGAACCAGGATTCCCAGGCCGCTATCCCGACTACTCCCGTACAATTGGCCAGGCAGTAGGGAACTGATTCCTCCCCAACAGCCAATATACTTCCACAATGGGGAGAGGAGGGAGATGTAGAAGTCAAGTGGCTAACATGGCTGCCTTCTTGTGGTCTCTTGGAAAAGCAGGTCAGCTAATTTTACCTCATTTTATAGGAGATTACCTAATACACCAGTTAGTTGGTCCATTTTGCTAGAATGGACCTGCCCAACACATTTGCATGAGTGGTCTCTATTCACCCATATACCTCTCCATTAAATGACTCAAGTCAGTTTAACTTTGTGGTTACACTAGTCTACTTGCGTGTCAGACCACTTTCAAGCTAACCAATATTCTACACTAATGACGAATGTATGATCCTAGCAAATAATTATATGTGGAAGTTAAGAATAAATTGGGAGTACACTAACCTGTAACAGTGTTCAAAACAAAAGGCGTTTATAGGATTAACCTTTCCTTTAGATTGATATGAGCAAACGATTAGGTTGAATCATTAGTAATTTCCAGTTTGGGGAAACCAAATGTAATGACGAATATATCATCCTGGCAAATAATCATATGAGGAAATTAAGAATAAAATGGGAATACACTAACATACAATAATGTTAAAAATAAAAGACATTTATAGGATTAACCTTTCCTTTAGATTGATATGAGCTGGTGTTTATGTCTTAAGCAGTCATTGATAAATGAAAGCAAACGATGAGGTTGAGTCATAAGTAATTTCCAGTTTGGGGGAAGCAGTTGCAATGATGAATGTATCATCCTAACTACTAATCATACTAATTACTAATTACATGTGTATCCTCCTAACTATTAATTATACTAATGACAAATGTATCCTAACTACTATTAATACTAATGACACATCTCGCCTCCTAACTGCTAATCATACTAATGTATCCTCTTAAATACTAATCATACTAAGGACAAATGTATCATCCTAACTACTAATCATACTAATGACGAATGTATGATCCTAACAAATAATTATGTGGAAGTTAAGAATAAATTGGGAGTACACTAACCTGTAGCAGTGTTCAAAACAAAAGGCATTTATAGGATTAACCTGTCCTTTAGATTGATATGAGCTGGTGTTTATGCCTTAAGCAGTCATTGATAAATGAAAGCAAACTATTAGGTTCAGTCATAAGTTATTTCCAGTTTGGGGAAGCAATTGTAATGACGAATGTATCAT
>OZ038477.1:123357213-123377213 GCA_964036315.1 Acanthosepion esculentum | reverse complement strand
AGAATGAAGCTCAACTGAACATTTGCTGTAGTAAAAGTGATAGTGTCATGATTGGCTTATTTAATTGCATCTATGGGAAAGAGATTGCAGACTAGAGAATAAGAATTCCACCACAAGACTACATAAATAATTTTGAATCTTGTCAAGGCTGGAAAATTAGAATTGAACAGTTTCAGCTCAAATATGGCAGCAATACTCCATTTTTAGTTTAATCTGATTCTTGTGAAGATAAAGCATGGCAGATGTCACTTACTTCCTGGAACTGTAAAATGGTCTGACCATTTTTCCAGCATCTTTAGAGATGGATTCTTTCTATGAGTTCTTCTTGAGGTCATCAGTGAATTGAAACAACTCTCACTTTGAAAATCTGATATTTTCTCTACTTTTGGAGTACAAAACAGAATACAGTTCTTTTTTTCACTTAGTCAACTCAATAATTGTCACTGAGTTGATCTTTATTAAATGTCAGATCTGAGTAACATGCAGGCAACTATTCAATTTATCTTTGCATTGATTAACATATTGGGCTTTGAAACCAATAAGCTCAGTTGTCTTCATGTATCTTAGAAAATGGCTTTGTACCAAATCTGGCCAATTTTAACTAATAATTCTTCAATTTATCTCTTTTTCCCACGTTATCAATATACTTTTTTTTGTATTTTTTCCCTTTTTCTTTTCTCTTTCCTTTCCATTCTGTCATCATTTATTTCTTTCATCTCTTTTAAGTAAGCATGATATGAAATGACAAAATTATCACAAGAATTCTATAGATGGAAACAAGAGAAAAAAGCCAATCAAATTCACAAGGAAACCTTTTAAATCCGGTGAATACACCATCTTTTTTTATTGAGATTGTATTTATGGTTGAACAATGAATAAAATGAAATATTGATCCAAGTTCATTACTGTCTTCAAAAAATGTTAAATAAAATAATTCCTTTTCTTTTCAGCTTTGTTTGTGCAAGTTATCAAGGGAAATAACTCATAACAAATTTGGTTGTATTAATAGTAAAATGTAGAGTTTTTGATGGTGCTATGGAGGGTGTATAATTTAACAAATAAAAGAGATGAGTTTCAATAATAATAAAATTCAGTCAGTTCTTGTAAGTGTATAACAGTTTTTCTCCAGTTGATTTTTTATTCATATTCACTCAATACAATATCCAAATGTTGATCTAATCTTACAGATAAAAGTTCATTTTCTCCATCAAGACATTCATTTCTGTAGTTCACTGCTACCAGCAAGCAGAAATATTTTTTTTCTCCTGATGATGGCCATGTTGGCCGAAACTAGTCGAGGAATCTAAATGAAATAATAATAATAAAAACGAAAAAAATATTAATCTACAACCCAGTGTGTCTGAAGATTTTAATTTTTTTAATAATTTTTATTGTTCAAAATTATATATATATATATATATATATATATATATATATATATATATATATATATATATATATATATATTATATATGCACGCTACTTGTTAATGATTCTGCTGCTTGCTGATTTTTTGGTCTAATCTCACTCTTGCAAAGATAAAGCATTGAAGAAGACATCAAATACTCTTTGGAGCAGTACATTGAGTCAAATATTTTGCCAGTATATATAGGAGTTCCACTTGTAGTCTAAAGGGAACTTGATTCCCAATAGTCTTTTGAAGCTGGGAGTCTTATTGAGGGAGTTCATCATGACTGGGGAAAACTCTGGTTCTGATTAGTGATGATGAAATGATACTAACTTGGTTTTAGAGGTATTGAATGTTACATCCAGTTGTTCTCCATTGAGCTGTTTGAGCTAGATCAGATGAGAGATCAGCTGTCAGACTTGGATCATTTTCTTTTTGGAGATGCTTTTGTAAACTGGGGTATTGTATATACTAATGATCTCAAAATGTTCCGAGGCAGATTGTTAATAAAAAGCAGAAAGGGTGTGTTATAACAACAACTGTAAGTCTGCAGATGAATATCTGAGAAACCATAATAAGAAGTAACTGAAATTAACCTTTAACATTCTGGAGATGATCTTGGTTGGAAAGAAAAAGTTTAATTCTACCACCGCAAGAGACTCAGATGAATGAATGATAGCGCATTTGAATTCTGAAATTGTGGTGTCATATCCTGCTATGGCAACAGAAAATTACCATAACTGAAATTAAGTAAAGGAGCCTAGAAAAACAATATGGTGGATGAGTGAATAATGCAGTGTGTTTAAGTTTAAGATGGCAGGAACACTAGTGCAAAATTAATAATAATAATAAACTGTATTATCAGAGAAGAGCTGATTCTCTGTCTGTCACAAGCTGTCTGCAAGGGTCTTTGCACGTGCATATGTAATATGTATGTTAGTATTGTACAAGAGTGACTGACATGTACTTGTGCTATTTAATGTATACACAAGCACACATATTCATTCTGAGTTTGAAATAAGACATAAGAACAATACATTCCCTGCCAACTCAATCTGAACAACCTCTACCATGTGTTGAGCAATGAAATTATAAAGCTCAAAACCATGCCATGTTTGGAAGGTGTCTGAATTTCTGGGATGAGGAGTTATCCTTAGTTACACTATTTACATTCAAACTATTGTCCTCATCTTTGTTATCACAACATTTCAACTGTTGTTTCCTTCTAACCTTCATCAGGTACATATTGATCTTGGTAACCTACAGGGAATTCCAGACTGAACTCATTCTCCAATCTATAGGAGCAGACTCTGCTCTTACTGCACTGCCCATGATTAGTGATATCTCGTTTAGTTCCTAGTTTTTTTGCACCTCTCAGCCACTGCTTACTTGCTTCCATTGAGTCCAAGTATACACTACCCAGCACAGGGATTGAACTCACAACCATTATATCACCAAATTCACAAATCACTACTCCAATCTATTAGGCTATTGTTCCTTAGGGCAGTGGATTCTGCTTCCATAGATTGGGTATAGGGGATGGTTGTAAATTCCCTGTAGGTTAACCAGATCGATATATACCTGATGATGTCCAAATGGCACAGTAGCTGAAACATTGTAATAACAACAACAGAGATGAGGACAATAGTCTGAATTTAATTAATATAAATAATATTTGGAAGCTGTTGTTAGTTGTGCTAGCACCAATTCACAAGTCACCGTGACTGAGGGTTTGAGCATATTGGCCTTGTTTAATCATGTCAGATTATGTGCTCTCGTCCAAAAACTGTAACTACGGTTCATTCAGTTGGAGTATAGATCACAAGTTGCTCTGTAGTCATCGAGAAAT
The DNA here is from genome assembly GCA_964036315.1 of Acanthosepion esculentum. Taxonomy (NCBI): domain Eukaryota; kingdom Metazoa; phylum Mollusca; class Cephalopoda; order Sepiida; family Sepiidae; genus Acanthosepion; species Acanthosepion esculentum. The sequence goes on along the minus strand of OZ038477.1, from coordinate 123,373,956 downwards.
ATAAACATACCTGAGCAGGTATATGTTAGCTAGCCATTTTGGCAGATGTTGTTGTAGCTATTCATACTGTCCTAAATAAAATTATGAGTTGAACATATGTGCATCAGATGCAATATGCATAATGGCAAATGAGGTATGTGTGCATAGTGTGATAATAAATGTGTTAAAAACCATTGCAGCAGTTTCCGTGCACGTCTGACTGAGGAAAATGTCTCTTTACCCTGAAAATTACTTTCATTACTGAGTGGCGTCATTGATATAAATTTAACCAAAAACACAGTAAATAAAAAATGAAAAGGATAAGCTTTATTCTATTCGTTGAATGCATCTAAGGCTCACAGGATATGCCTTAAAAAAAGATGCATAGGTGATATACCACTAATGGTGCAAAAGGCTACCTAGATTTTCAGAAAGAGAGACCATTTAGAGAACAGAAACTCGAAGAAGGCATCCTGGAAACTACTAGTGAGATTTTTACAGCTCCTTAAAATGACCCCCGACTTAATTTATTACACCACTGGTAATACAGAATCACAAAGGACCATACCAAATAACAGATACCACGTCACTTAAGGACTTTCAACAACACAAATGGATAGCACATATAGCTCAAAGAGTTATACTGATTTTCCAAGCATACCTTAGATGTGGCACAAGGCCGAAAGTAGGGATTACCCAGTGAGGATCGAAACTCACTGCACAGTTCTAATTGTTCTAGCGAGACAAGCTTACTAACCATTACACCACCTCGAGGTGCCCTACTCAAAGAGTTATATGTGCTATTCATTTAATGACATTAATGTTAAATGTTAAAGTTAATGACTTAATCAAGACATTGACATTCCACACCACTTCAGATAAAAGGTTAGGAAGGAAACCCATATTAATAAGGGAAAGAGTGATAACAGCTACTGAACTTGAGAAATCTATTTTTTCTGAAAAATTGTTCTAAGAGAAAGATTTTATAAATGTCCACTGAAAGTAGGATAATCTGCTTGGTCAATAAATGCTGAATGTTTCCATATAAGGAAATGGCTACTATTGTCATTATCACAGCAGGATTGACTCCTAACATTTATATAAATCAGTGGTACCTGTTACATGATAGGCAAGTTAAATAGATACTTTGATAGATATATATTTAAAATCGTCTTTATGTTTCTCAATATCCAGATATTCACTTAACTGAAAGAATTAGTGAGAGATAGTAACGTGTCATTTAATCTGTTTGTTTAGCTGCACATCAACACCTTATGAGTCATTTAATGGCGAAATTTAATTCTCTTGGGAGCATTAGTAATTTAATTTACAAAAAATGTATTGCTGGTATTTTTACAATAAAAATTTATTTTTATACTTTCATAGTGTTTTAACCACAGTTTGGGGGTTAAAACTATTTGCCCATAGCTGGGACTCTAACATGTGCTACTCCACCAAGTCAAGTGGGTACAACAGCAATTAAGAGGTGGCCTTGATGCTGGATGTAGTTTATCATCATACCCAAGACATGCATCATTTAGAACATGTGACTCAAAATGCAAATGTTTGTCAAAATTTGTATTTATTTTTTTCAGCTATTTTAGTTTCAAGAGCAGCAAAGAAAACTATTAATGGAGGGAATATATAAGTTGTCTAAATGGTTGACATCAACTGGTGAGAATATATAAGTTGTCTAAATGGTTGACGTCAACTGGTGAGAATATATAAGTTGTCTAAATGGTTGACGTCAACTGGTGAGAATATATAAGTTGTCTAAATGGTTGACGTCAACTGGTGAGAATATATAAGTTGTCTAAATGGTTGACGTCAACTGGTGAGAATATATAAGTTGTCTAAATGGTTGACGTCAACTGGTGAGAATATATAAGTTGTCTAAATGGTTGACGTCAACTGGTGAGAATATATAAGTTGTCTAAATGGTTGACGTCAACTGGTGAGAATATATAAGTTGTCTAAATGGTTGACGTCAACTGGTGAGAATATATAAGTTGTGTAAATGGTTGACGTCAACTGGTGAGAATATATAAGTTGTCTAAATGGTTGCCGTCAACTGGTGAGAATATATAAGTTGTGTAAATGGTTGACGTCAAATGATGAGAATATATAAGTTGTCTAAATGTTTACCGTCAAATGATCAGAATATATAAGTTGTCTGAAGGATCAGCATTAAATGGTTAATGTTAAATGGTTAAACTATTAACGGAGAGAATATATAAGTTGTTTGGTGATTGTTTTACAAATGACTGCGCTCAGATTGATACTACAAGAGACAAAGAATGCAAATAGAAATCCTTGGAGTTTGTTTGATTAGACTCTTGTGTAAGCATCAATCAAACAGCTTTTGTTTTCCAGTAATTTTGTCAATATATCAGGATTATCTGAATTGTTGCATTTGTTCAGTAAGTTTAAAATTTTAATTAGAATAGCTCTTGATATTTACTGTCTGCTCTGTGTCCATTAATATTCTTTTAGCGGAATTACCGATTGGTGAAGAGATACATTTTGAAGTAAGTGAGAGGAGATTTTTTGGTGTGGAAAGTGTCTAGACACTAAGCAAGATTAAAAACAAGGCCCCTGTCAAAGGGCGGATAAAACCTTTTTGCTGGGTCACAGCCAACTAGCACAATAGGACAGCTTGCGGCTGTATCATGTTGAAATACTGGTTCCCGTACGATCACCAAAGTTGAGCAATGTTGAGCCTGGTCAGTCCCTGCATGAATGAGCATTTGAGAATACCAGGTGCTGTAAGCTTGGATGTGCAGGTGGTGTGATGAATAATGGGTCAGAATTGTTAATCAGAGAACTGAGTCCTAATTTCACCTGGATATGTTATATTCACTTACACACAAATACTCTCGAGAAAGGTATGAATCCACCGCTTCTCCCCAGCTATGGGTTAATTAGTAAGACTTGTATCACTAAACCATTATTATCTCTACCCCTACCAAAAAAAAATTCTTACAAACTAAAAATATTTTCCAGCTTTAGAATAAAATATTTTTTTAAAAAAGGCACAGGAAGCTATGTTCCTGTGGTGCAAAAGATACTAACGCTGAGATGCCAGGTCAGGACTGACACTGTAACATAATAATTCATATTTATTTTTTAACTTTGTTGCATAATATTTAAATTTGCATATGATTTTAATCAAATTAATGTATTTTCATAACACACACAAGTACAATTTAGTGTAAAAGTAGTGTATGGTTTAATTATGAGGACATTTTTTGGAAAAGAAGAATTTTGGTAGATTTCATCATGCATTTATTGAATATTGTTTTAGTTGTTTTTCAAACAGCAACATCTACATTTTTTTTAAAGCGTTTCACACCAAGCAAGGCGGGAAGCCACTAGCACGCAAGGGATTACAGAGAGTTGGAGCGAGAGCAAAGGGGAGTGATAGAGGAAAGGATGAAGAGAAGGATAGGAGATAGATCAAGGCATCTGGAGATGTCACTTGACATTACATTTCAATAGTTGGAGATTATAGCTATCAGGGAAACAGAAAAAGGGGAGGGAGTTCCACAGGCGAGAGGTGCGAGACATGAAGCTATTGGTGTAGAAGAGATGGCTACATTTAACAGTTTTGACAGTGAAAGGGTGAGTGTGAGATGCCAGCCCAGTTGAACGCTTAAATTTATGATGTCTGGGAACCAGTGAAAGCAGCTCATCGGAGCAGTTACCGTGAAAGTATTTGTAAAAAAGACGGGGAGATGATGGCATATCTGTGAGAGAGTGACTGCAGACGAGATGCCAGATCAGGGCCAATTACTTTGAATATCTGTCTCTGGATTTTATCAAGGACCTTGCGACAAACAGAAAGGGCTCCAGACTATATATAGCAGCAATACTCCATGCAAGGGCGAATGGTACAGTAAATTCATCAGAGCTACAAAGAAATTTACTGGTATCAGTGAGCAAAAAAAAAACCCAGATATATGGTGGTTGTTGGTATTCCTTTACCAACAATCCCATACAATACATGCAGAATAGCAAATTCCAATACCTGTATATCAACAAAAAGCAAGCAGAAATATACCAGTCAAAGCAAATACTTCTGTAAAATCTGGTATTTTTATAAAACAAAAAGCAAAATATTGTGTAATTCCATAACTCTCTTAATTTCTTTTTTCTGGGTGAATTTTTCAGGGATTTTTTTTATTGATATCATGTTTGTTCATTTCCAGGAGTCCTGGTTTTAGAGCTAAGCTTTATGCGTGTACTGATTCCTGGTAAACCTCACTTTTTCGTGGTTCTCATGTTCCTCTCATACATGATACTGCTGTATTGGATGCAAGGTAATATTTGGTGCATTATTTTGGAATATATATATATATATATATATATATATATATAGGCTGTTCAAGTCATCTGAAGATTGCATGAACATGTAACTTGGGTTATGACTAGAGCCATCCTTTTATAGGATTTAATGTTGGTAAGTATTTTTTGCTCAATCTAGGCAATCAAACAGAGGTTGGTAATGAACGATAATACTTAGGACAAGAACAACATATATAAGGTTTGCCAACTACGCATAGAAATAGTAGTCAATTGCTAGAAGTGAGTCAAGTGAATTCCGCAATGAATCTCCAACTCTAGGATATCTACCAACCGCCCCACGCAGTCAGATGTGGCACAAGGCCAAATTTAATGTGGGGCAGCCGAGCCCTTACACTCAGCCAAAAATTTCCACTAGACCCTGTATAAAATAGTATCTGGTAGCTTTTTCCTGAGACGAGACTTTGCCCTTCGACAGAGCCTCATCTGGGGATCCACTCTGCCCAGAGGCAGAGAGTTTGACCAGCACAGCTGGAGACGAATCTCCAACTCTAGACCATGTACAGTATTCACTACTGTATTTATGGAAATGTGGGCATACCCATTATTGTCCATAGGTATGCTACAACACTAGGCTTTCAGCACTTTACTGAGTAGGTAAGTTTACCTTTAGGTTTTTTCTCCTTCTTTTTTCAATATTGTCTGTTTTATTCAAGACTGTATCTGGATAATAGTTTTAGGCTTTGGCAAGTCTATTCATTCTCTCAATGTTTATATATTTTTGTAGAGTAAATAGTACACTAGTGGTGACTATATGAATTAGTCCATTAGTTCCAGGTCAGAGGTAAGACTGGTAGCCGTTTGGAGTTGGTCTTCAAACTGACCAATACAGGTGTCAAAGCAAGTAGCCAAAGAAGTATTTTATAGAGAATGCTGATATGAAGTATGTTATATAAATAAGAGTGTGTTATAACAACAGCCATAGAATATTGGCAGCAAGGGATTTTAGAATTTATAGCCATTATGATGAGGATTCACGAACTCATGCAAGTTGTAATTGGAGTTACAATGATTTCAACCATGTTGGTTTAAAAAAAAAAAAAAAAACCTATTCTTGTGAATATGGAGAAAACTTTGGCTTCCATATTTTAAATTCAGCAACAACAAGAGAAATAGCAACAACAACAAAATCAACTTTTGCTAGAACTACAAAAGCAGCAACAGATGTTGTTGGATACAATTCTTAAGAAAACAATAAATTCTTCAATGTCTCTTACACCAGATGCTGTCCAAAATACCATATCAGAATTTATATGCAATCCTGATGAGAGGCCGACGTTTTCTGCCTATTTTTATAGACATGAACAAATATTCAGTCAGGAATGGATCGACTGGTAAGATGAGGCAAAAACGAGGTTGCTGAGGAAAATAGCCCCAATAGAGTATGAAAAATACTGCAAGGAATCCAGCTAAATTTTGACCAATGGCTCGCGTTGGAAATGCTCAGGTTCCCTACAGAAATCTTGACCTTATGTCACATCTCATCTCAGTGGGGAGGAATGAGTAAATACCTAGCTGTTTCTAGTCAGGCAATTTGCTGTCTGGCTCATGACTGACAAGACCTCTGTCTTCAGGATGAGGGTGACAATCAGAGCTCTGTCTACAGATAGAGACATGGCTGAGAAAAAGTGCTTGTTCCCCGCATATGCAGGGAATGGGTAAATTTTGGACCAGTGGCCCAAGTGTATACATTCAGGTTCCCCACGTTAAACCTGACCTTGTGTCGCATCCTGTCTAAGTGGGGAGGCATGGGTAAATACCTAGCCATTTGCAGTCAGTCTAATAATTAATACAGGAATCACAGTCGAGTAGCCGAAGCATTACTTACAGAGAATCCTTATAAAAAGTATGTTATATAAATAATAGTGTGTTATAACAATAGCTATAGAATAGTATCATTATAATATATATAATTCAACCTTGCTAACCAGATGCTTCCTCTGCAGCTAAATGGTATAGCATATTCGGCTATATGACACGTTTGATTCCTGTCAGAGAACACATTTTCTATGAAACTTCTCAGACATTCAGCCCACTAAATGTAGTTAATATTGTTTATTATAAACAGAGCATTTACTTAAATTTTTGTATCTATACAAATAACATATAAACAATAAATATATTAAATTAATTGTCGTACTTAGTCCATTTCGTAATATATATATATATATATATATATATATATATATATATATATAGTATAAACATTTCTCAAGTTATCAAAGTTTCTAACCCAGTTTAAATCAATCACAATAAAGACTGAATCAGTATTTTCTATTCTGGGGAATTTGCCAATGTTTGAATGTTAAGTACGGTTGCTATAAAAGTCTATTTCTGAAGCCAACAATAGCTATGTATGTTCCCCATAATTATGTAGTTTGGTTGTAGCAATTGGCTACCTGGGATTTCTTTACATGACTCAACCTAATATCTCTTCACTGCTCTTAAGTTATCTAAATGGCAAAAAGCCTTGTCTTAGCATTTTGGATGGTAGTAAATATCAAGGATATTAAATGTTGTTTAGCTTACCAGATCCTTTACTTGTTTGGTTGAAGGCGATATTTGGATAAATATGCAGAGTCTTTCAGAAGAAGAATGGGTTAATCTCACTATATATAAAACCCAGTTTCAATTGGTTTGAACAGCACAAAACATATCAGGCTGTGTTTTTTGATCATCCTCACTTGATCCTACCTCCTCTTTCATTTATATCCCACACCTCATTCATCATTAGCATTTTGACTGTGCTTACAGCCATATCACATTGAAACACCAGTCCCTATACAATCACTGAAGTTAAGCAACATTGAGCCTGGTCAATACCAAGATGGGGACCATTTGGGAATACCAGGTGCTGTAAGCTTGGATGTGTGGTGTAATAGGTAATGGATCAGCCAGCCAAGTTCCAATTCCAGTTGGGTTCATTATATTCACTTATACGCAGATAGTCTTAGGAAAGGTATGAATCCATTTCTTCTCACCTCAGGTATGGGTTAATTAGTAAGTTTTGTATTACTAAACTGCTATTATCTTTCCCTGCACCCCACACCCAAATTCTTACAATCTAAAAATATTTTCTGACTTTAAATAACCTGCAAAGGGTTGATAAGCCATAAAAAATGAATTAATCAATCAATCATCTTGTCTATAAACACTCTACTTGAGTGGCTCTCAAGCTTAGTATTAAGTGACTTTCAGTATTAACAGAAACTGCAAACAAGGTTTACAAGTTCTAAAAAAATGATCGACATGATTTTGGCATTATCCCTATGAATTTAGAGGTCAGTTTTGTTATAGCTAAATTAATCAGAGGTCATAAATTTTTGACCATTTAATTTTTATGATGCCATCTTGATTTTTTTTTTTTTTTTTTTTACATACTTTGATGTGGTATCATATGAAGTACTGTAATGAGAAATGGGCTGTTTCAACCACCCACTGTTTTTTTTATTTGGAAAAAATGAAACAAATAAATTTGTTTTCTTGGACTCAATTGTTGAGTCCTGAGTATGATAACAAACTACATTACCTGGGTAAGATGATAAACTACATCTGACAGCAAGGCCTCTGATCAGGAGGTTTGGAAGAGTATAGAACTACCTCTTAATTGCTGGTGTTCCCAGGTCCATTCTGACCCAGGGTGGTAGTACCTGTTAGGGTCCCAGCAATGGGATCCTAACAGGTTTGATTCCTCCAAACTGGGATCAAAACACTATGAAAGTGTAAAAATAGGTTTTAATACCAGTAATACATTTTTGTAAAAAAATATTACCAGCAGTAAATGTTTGAATAAAAATTATTCCAGCAATACATTTTTGAAGAAAAAATATTACTAGCAGTATAATTTTGAAGGAAAAATATTGCCAGCAATACATTTTTGGCAAAAAAATAATATATTAGCAGCAATACATTTTTGCAAAAATTATTACCAGCAATAAAAATCTTGTCGGCATTAAATAAACCATTGAGATGGATATGCCATAAACCAAACCAAACCAAACCAATCAATTGCTGACAATGGTGTTGGGCTGATCTTTGTTATTTATTTAAACATTACTAACATTAATTTTCTAAAAGAATCAGAAAATGTTATTTTTCATTTATTTTTTTCTTAAAACATCTAAAATTTTAGAAGTCTTATATTTTGATTACTTCAAATGTTATCTTTTTGAATACCTAAATTTGAGTAGGACATCCTGTTTTTAAACAGTGCCCTCCAGTAGGATTTGAATTTACCTCCCCTTTAATATGAGGAACCATGATCCAGTGTACTTTAACCCTTTTAAGTTTTCTTGAATGTGTAGGCTGAGAGACGAATGATTGAGTTTGTTTAGCACCATATCAACCTCCATAACAGTGTTTCTCAACCTTCTTACGCTTGTGGAACACTTGAAACGGTTGTCATGTTTCAGGGAACCCTTGCATGAAAGTATTATAAACCATTAGTAATATCTAACTCTTTCATATTTTTATTGTAGTTCAATAGTAAACATAATATATGGACATCATGCATGTCAAACCGTACATTGCTGTCAAACTCTCCGCCTTGGTGGAGAGGAACCCAGATGAGGCTTTGCCAAAGGGCAAAGTTTCATCCGGGGAGGTAGACTGGCTCTGAACCCGTTTAAACGGGTTTGAAGGGAATATTTTTGGTCAAGCCTACGGGATCGGATAACCCATGATAAACTGGTCTTGTGCCACATACGACCACCATGGAGGGGGCCATTAAATATAATGGACATCATGCATGCACCCCGTACTTGAGTGAGTTACTCAATAATACGCTAATCCACCATGTAAAGGTTCTGTCCATTAACCAGTGAAGTCGTTTTACACTGACACCATACAGACATCGTTAAATACATTCCCTATAATTATTATAATTTTAAATAATATAAGATGTTGAAGATTTTAAAATAATAACCAAAGATTTTACAACAATATGCTGCATATGTAGAGCAAAATTACAAAAATCTAAAAAATTAAACATAAATGTGTTTCTCGTGAAATCCCTAGCAACCTTTTGCAGAACCCTAGGGTTCCAGGGAACAACAGATATGAATCCATCTCTTCTCCCCCTAGCTATGGGTAAATAGCAGAACAGACTGGATTCTATAGCCTTGGGTGGCAACCGGTCTAAGAAAAGGAAACACTGCTCTATAGGTTATTTAATACTAAACTCTAAATATTTTGAATGCAGTTGCATACCTTCAATTACAGATAAATTGTTAGTCATTTTGCTATAACTTTGTGTTTTTATACTTTCATAGTGTTCTGCTTTTGTTTTGAGGCTTCAGTATTTCTCCATAGCTGGGACCCTAACAAGTGCTACCACCCTAGTTCAAGGCGGACCTGGGTTGTTCCAGGCTCCTTAAAACCTCCAATCATCTGATCAAAGGCTCTACTGCCAGATGTACTTTATTGTCATACACAGGACAAGTTAGAAAGTTGGTATAAATTATTTTATTGGAGGTTATAGGCTGATGGCCACGTCACATTGAAATACAAGTTTATGTATGATCAGTAAAGTTAAGCAACCAGTACCTAGATGGGTGAACACTTGGGCATACCAGTTTAGAAAATGGGACGTTCTATCCAAATATAGATATTCACTAAAAATAACATTTGAGTTAATGAAAATATATCGGATTAAAAATCTGTTAACTCTTTAGAAAATAAGTCTTACATGCGGAAACAGTCTGTCAGTCTCATTCTAGTAAAACATGTAGAAGTGAAAAGCTCAAAAAGAAATCATTTATTTCTGGTAGAAAAAAAAATTTTACAGTAGAACAATAGATTGTAAAATATATTTATTTTATGAGAGGATCATATAAAAATATATAGAATCACGAATCTTTAAAACGTAACAGAGTACTTAGCACTTTCACTTTTAACATCTTATGTTGCCCCCACCCTGTTAATTTATTCTGTGACGTCTTGATATGTACAATATTAGAATAGTTTTACTTCTTTTTTTTTTTTTTGCTTAATGCTACCTTTTATAATTTAGCCTCAAAAAACTTCTTTTTTTTGCTCTTTACTTTTATCTATCTCATCTATTTTGATTACAATATCAGCCTAAATTACAGAAAGTACAATTAATGAAATAACAGCTGGACTTATAGCCATCCAACCATAATATTACAAGAAGTCTGTGCTCACCCCTTTGCTATTCTCTGATTGTCAGATTTTGCAAAGTTTTAACTTGCTCTGGGTTTAATAGAACCACTATTAACCTAACTGCCATTGACTCACCAAAGTGTTTTGATTATTTCAAACAGAGCAGAATGAAAAGTCAACCAAATTTATTATGACGTGATGCAGTGTATGCCTCTGTAAATATTCCTTTCAGAAAACAAAAAATAGAGAGCTGACAGTAGGTAACAATTATCTGAAATTTATAGCAAGATAACATTACCGTCTTTTAAGTGCTTTTCTTCAATGGCCATTTAACACTTAAAACTCTTTAATTCAGATCATCTAACTCCATTCACTTGACTTGAAGCTATATTTTTTTAAGCCAGGTCATGTGAGGAGATGCACTTCTCACATTCCAGCCTTGATAGAGTTTAAAATTGTTTACACAGGGCATGAACTTATTTTCTACTACAACCTCTTTCCCAGATAAGCAGTATTGCAAGCCCGTCACTACTCTATCACTGTTTCTGTGGTAAATGTTAAGATGAGCCGTAGTCTAAGCTTCACCAGTTCATAACTTTACAGCTAGGATATGCCATGCCACTTCCACAGAGTATGATCACCCTCGTTTCCTCTGTGTTTAAAATTTACAGAGGCACATGGAGTAATGGATTGCAGCTCGGATTGAGAAATCGGTGAGCTGAGTTCAAATTCCAGTAGAGTACATTATATTCACTTACTTGCTAATCCTCTTGGAAAAGATATGAATCCATCTCTTCTCCCTCTAGCTATGGGTAAATAGCAGGGCAGACTAGATTCTATAGCTTTGGGTGGCAACTGGTCTAGGAGAAAATTAGAAAGTTCCAAGATGGTTTTCTCTTGTCACATTGGGGAACAGGCTCCCCCGTGTGTGCTTCTCGGAACAATTCAATCTTGACTTCTTGAAATTAAGAGTTATCTATCCTCCTTATTACCATAATCTTAATGATTACTTGGTTTTTGCCAGGTAAGTTGAAATTAGTATTAGCTCAAGCCTCAGGCATGCTTATCCTTCAGATGGGGGCTGGGATTATTATCCAGCACCTGAGATGTCCCTAAAAGAAGAAGTGCAGAGTGTTTTGAGCAATTTTTCTATGGTATTGCTGTTAAACCCAATTTAAACTTTGACCTTGTGTTACATTCAGTAGCAATGTCGGTGCAATGACAAATCCCTTAGTTTTTACTTCCTTAAACTTCCTCTTCAATTCATGTCACATACTTCATTCAGCATTACTATTTTTACTTTAAACCTCTATCTTGAGTGGCTATCAAGCCTTGTATTGGGGGAAGTGTTAAGTTTTCCAAGCTGTCCTTCCTCAATTTGTCTTTTCTGATCTTAAGTATAATTGTCTTTCTAGTTCCCATTGGATGTGAATGTGCAGGTAGCATAACAGTTACTGGCATGAACAATGGAATTGGTGAACCAGGTTCAATCTCTAGCCTAGCCTGTTGCATTCACTTTTGCAGAAATACCTTTGGAAAAACAGTAATCCATCTTTTTTCCTCCCAGCTATGGCTTCAATAGCAGGGTAGACTGAGGTCTATAGCCTTGGATTGGGGAGTAGGCAATGGGAGACCACTCGACTAATTTTCCTTAAAAATAAGAGTTTCATGGATCATTAAAAAATGTAATCTGTGGAGAGCTATGATTACTGTGTTCTTCTAGTCTGGTTCTTGCACATTCGCATGTTGAGAGCGCTTCTCTCAACTGAGAAAAAAAAAACTGGTGTTATATAGCCCTCACAGTCCCAGACACATGCTGACTATTGGCTAATAAATACCCAGTATCATTCTTGTTAATGTTAAAAAAATATTACTTATAAATCCAGTTCTTCAGGCCAATCTTTGCAGCCGCTAAGAACATAAATGGCACACATCAACCTCAATTAAGATTTAAGCTGAAATCTGTGCATGAATTATAAACATTAACTTCAGAAAAGAAAAAATATTCACCTGTTTTTAAAATTTTTTTAAAATAACCATGTCCTTTCAAGACATAGGTGATTGTAACAGAGAATCGGTTCATCTCGAGTTGATTGTATGTGGAGCTGTAAGCACCAGGAGTTGCATCCTCTTCCACAATGGGCTGTTAAGAGAAGACCTTCTACTTAGAGTAGGTGGCACAGACTATTTGTATATGAATGTATTAGCATGTAAGGGTATGTAATAGATACGACTGGAATTTGAACTCAGCTCTCCGATTCCTCAATCCGAGCTGCTATCCATTACTCCACCATGCCTGGGTATGCTAATCTGAATAACCCTTTGTTAGTTCCAGTTCAAGGATTATTGACTGCAAAAACATTCCTCTCCCCAAATTTATAGACAAAAATACAAATGCATGCTGGGATTTCCTAGTCATTTCTCGGAAACATCTGCTATATTTCTGTTCTTTCTCTTCTTGAAGTCAGAACACTGCGATCCCTTGTCTGTATCCATTTTGTGTGTTAACATCATTCTTACTTTGTGAAGTTTTTTACCTCATTACTGTTGCCTTGCCTAGTTTCGTCTTGCATATATTGTTTGCTTCGCATTATTTTTACCCTGTCCTTTTTTCTTTCGTTATTGTTTATTGCAAACTTTGTTAATTTTGTTTGTTCGGCATTTCTGCCAATTACATTTAGCCATGGCCAATTACTGTACAGCCTTGCAATAATAATTTCATCTCAAAATTATGGAAGATTCCTTCTAATTGTCCTTTGTAATTCTAAAAATAAATTTTTAGGAAAGAAAAATCTGAATAATATCAATGGAAACCTCATACAATTTATCTTTGGACTATTTGATTTAATTTTTTTACACTAATATTCACCCAATACAATGCCCAAAAGCCACTCAAGGTAGAGGGTTACTGTGTAGAGTTATGTTAGCATAAGAAAGGACAAGTGTTAGGAGTATAGAGCTGAAGTAGACTTTAGAAGGAACCGGAAACCTGATCCTGAACAGGAAATAAGTGATAAACCTCTACTCCTGTTTAAAAGACTTGGGAAGAGTGTGAACCTGACATAAGCAGACCTAACTACATATCTACTCCTTGTGGGCCATTTAATGTCGAAATTTAATTTTCTTGGAAGCTTTGAAGTAATAAAAATAGGATATATATATTATTCTGCTTTCACAATTGGGTACATGGTAGATGATACTCAGCTTTTGTGGATATACATGTCTGTGTGGACATAATTACTGGAAGTGGTGATTTGTGTGTTTTATATTCTACTTTTTTAAAATTATATTTTGGAATACAGTTTGATTTCTTTAAGAAATTATTGCATATTATATCGGTTAATATTATGAAAGAGTTATTTCATGTTGGCTGTTTGGTTATGTTTAGTGGCATATAAACATCTCTATGGATTATTTAATGGCAAAATTTAAATATTTTGAACACACTTTTATGGCTTCCACTAAATATAATTTGAACTTAATTGAATGCCATCAACTACAAATAAAAAGTATTGTTGATCATTTTGCTATAAAATGTATTGTTGGTCATTTTGCTTTGAAATTGTATTGTTGGTCATTCTACTATAAATGTTTTTGGTAATTTTTTATATAAAAATGTGTTTCTGGTAATTTTACTATAAAAATGTATTGGTGGCGTCACTATTTACCCATAGTTGGGACCCTAATATCTGCTACCAACCTTAAACATAAACTGTCTGCTGATTAGTGCTGCTGCTGCTGCTGCCTGTCATGTTTGACTGCCACTGCTCTTGAAGACTTGCTGTCATTTGCCTTTCTTTATTTGTGGCTCCCATATTGTATTTATTTCTATGCTAGGCCTACTAAGGAGCTCCTCAGTCTTGCATATATGCTGCTTCTTTCAGACATCTAACTCTCTAGTGTTCTTCCATGTCCAGTATTTTTACTTCATTCCATAGGAGCTGATGACTATCTTTTCCCCCTCCATACATGACAAGCCATACCCAATTTCATTGTCCCACCCATCACTATGTCTTTTCAATGTTCCTTCAGCGTTAAACCTCCAGAATGATAAATAGCAAAATTTTGGTCTTCAGGCTGAATTAGTGTCAGGTAATAGAACTTTAAGAATTTTTATTTTAATTTGGGAACGTTTAGTCAGTTTCTTTATTGTTTTTTGTGAAATTTACTTATATTTACAAGTAAATATATGTAAATACCTTTAAATTAGTATCATAGTTTTAAGGCATATTTATATTTTAGATTCTTTGATGGTAGCAAAACTGCCATTGAAACCAAACTTCCCTTTATCTCATGGGACATATGATTATCAATTCTTCTGGGTCTTTCATGGCTTCCCACATCAACAAAGGATAATTATTTGGCACTTCCCATTTCTTCTTCAAGAAACAAGGCAATGAGTGCTGAGTCACATCTTATAAGGAACATGGAAGAATCCTAGACTTTTGTTCAAAATTCCTAGCATTTTGAAAAGATTATTACCCCAGGTGTTTTTCATTAACATAAATTGTAGTTTTTAATTAGACTCAGTTTTGCTTATGTTTTTCTCAATTTACTGTTAAACATGCTTAAGTAGCTTTAATTACAAAGAGCTTTAAATTATTTAATTAAAAACAGCTTTAATCAGGTACGGTAACATTAAGACGTATTTATGTCGTAGATTTTTTGTTACCAATATGCTGTATTGCAGAATTCTTCAAATCCTGACTTGAATTCCCATAAATTGCTCTGAGAGTGCCTTGAGTTCAATTCAGTTTAACTTGAGTTGTTTTCCATTGACTAAAAACTAAGCAGAATATTAAATTAGTGACTAATACAGAATATAGCAAGCCAGAAATTAGTTCTGCTCGAACCAAAACAAAAATGGTATCGGTAAATTTATTCATCAGACCAATGCTTGCAACACATCTAAGTAAATATTTCAAGTGATGGTTAATGAGCATATCTCACAGACCATTGCTGTAGTCATGATTTCAAGTACACTAGGTACTCCAATTTTGTTGCCTTGTGTCAGACAAAGCTTAGCAGATTAAATTTCTCTATGAACTTGTACTGAATAAAATAAATTCCCATTAATGTTTGCTATTTGTCTTGTATCTTGTTGAGAATGTGCCAATTCGGTTAGCAACTTAGAACATGGGAACAGTGAATTGAGTTCAAATTCTGGCCAAGGTAATTCATCTTTAATTTCCACAAATATGTTTTGGGATAAAAACTTGAATCCATCTCTCAAATAGAGGACATTTGGTACCATTTAACCCAGTACAGCCTGTCTTATATTATGCTGATGTATATATAGTCTTTAATCTTTGCAAATACTCTTGGGGAAAAAACTTGTGTTCATCTCTCAAATATAGGCCATGTGCTATTCTCTTCATTTGGTACCATGTAAACCAGTACAGCATTGTTTGTTTTGCTACAGCCATTTGTTTGAAGTGAATGTAAACTTTCATAGCCAGAGTTTGAACATGACCCACTGATTTCTTACATGTTAGATCGTCAACAGTTCGTATCTATATTCATAAGAATATATATTTATTTATGCAAAGCAGTTATAAAAATTACCTGAAATCTTCCATCTGTCAACGAGTTTACCATTTTGGTTCCAGTCTTTGAGTTTCCGTATGAAACACTCTTTATGCTTTTGGCTGAATGGTTAGCAACACATCAGATCAAACGGCAGTTCCCATTAGGGTTACAGGTTTGATATTTCTATGAAATTTCTCAAACATTCTGTCCGGTAAATGTAATTAATATTACCTAATTAAAAAATAGCATTTACTTAAATAAATTATATCTATAAAAATAATGTATAAACAAAAAATATATTAAATAATTGTTGGACTTAATCTATTTCACAATACACACACACACACACACACACACACACACACACACACACACATACACATATATATACACACACACACGAGGATCATTCAATAAATAAGGTGAATTTTTCGGTATAAGGACTTCTAATACAGATAGAAGCTTACTTTTTTTTCTTTTTTTTTTTTCAACGTACTCTCCCAGCACTGTCACACACTTTTCTCATCTGTGCACAAGCTTCCGTATTTCCTCAGCGTAAAAATCTTTGGACTGATGTCTCAGCCAGTCGCTCACAACACTTTTGACTTCATCGTCACTTTTACACTTCGTGCCTCTCGTGAACGCTTTCAAGGGACCAAACAGGTAAAAGTCTGAAGGGGCTTGGTCTGGGCTGTAAGGGGGATGAGGGAGCAGTTCCCAGCCCAGCTCGTTGATGGTCTGCACGGTTTGGGC
>OZ038477.1:123347213-123349713 GCA_964036315.1 Acanthosepion esculentum | reverse complement strand
CTAAAAAAAAAAATAAAACACCTAAGGTTAAATGGAAATTGATAAGGAAAGCCCTATACCTATGCCTTAACGAAAAATTTGAAATAATTAGATTTAAAAATAAGACTGATCTTTTAAATCAAAGGTATGAACTAACAGTTAACTGTAAACACCGTTTAAAGTTTAACTTAGTATAGAGATCATATACTTTCAATGATGATGATAAGTTAAATTCAATAGACTATTACCTTTGTGCCTGTATTTGTATGTATATATTTGTATGTATATGTGTTTGCATTGTTGGATGTGTATGTATGTATATATATATATGGGTATATATATGTTAATAGTTTGTTTAGGGAATTCTAAGAGCACACCTATATTTATGTAAGTATGCAGAAATATTTTAAAAGGATGTATGGTGATAC
Organism: Acanthosepion esculentum; assembly: GCA_964036315.1. Taxonomy (NCBI): domain Eukaryota; kingdom Metazoa; phylum Mollusca; class Cephalopoda; order Sepiida; family Sepiidae; genus Acanthosepion; species Acanthosepion esculentum. The sequence goes on along the minus strand of OZ038477.1, from coordinate 123,349,306 downwards.
TGATACGTGAGATTGCCCGTATGTGTCGATACACGTATGCCTGTGTAGATGACTGCAGATGTGGAAGAACGTGTGTATATGAAATTTACATGGATGTGTTTACGGTGTATGATAGAGCAAGATCCCTGGTGTTGCATTTAAATATCACTCCATATTGACTTAAGGCTAGATTTTGGGTAGGAGAAATTAACAATATGGCAATGGTCGCGGATTGAACTCATGAATGGGGTTCAGGCCGATGGGGATGTCGCCTTGATGGTCAATTAAAACTAAAGGTAAACTTATAATTGGAAAATAAAAAAATTTTTTTAGTGTTTTAAGGTAAATTCTATGAATATTTTTCTAATCGACTATTTCATACCAAAGTTGTTGTTTTTTTGTTTGTTTTTTAAAAACCTTAACTGACATATGGTTGGATTCCTTAGACCGCTTAAAATTATAATATTTATGAACTCTCAAAGTGAAACAAAAAACAGCGTCCATTTCAAAAAGAAAACTAATAAAACTTTATCATAACTTCTTTCTCTCTCTTTCTCTTTGTGCCTTTTTAACCTATCCCCCTCCCACAACTTTCGTTAACAGATTTGGGGTGTCAATGCCTGGTTTTCCTCTAAGAGTTTGGGGATGACAGAATGGGGATGTTACATATAACCCGGTCGTGTCTCCCTACCACCGTCACCCCCCCTTTCACTCATTCACTCCCCCACCCAGTTAGTTTATTTGATTTTTCATGTATATGCGTGTAAATGTAAATGTCTGTTTATATGTTTGATTTATATACATATGTGTATGCGTACGTAGGTATGTGTATGTAAATACGTATGTGTATGGGTACGTATATATGTATTTGTATATATGTGCATGAGGTTCAGGCCGAAGGTGATGTCGCCTTGATAATCAATTACAACTAAAAGTAAACTTATATTTGAGAATAAAATTTGTAATGTATTAATGTAAATTCTATGACTATTTCTCTAATCAACTATTTCATACCGGATTTTTGGTAATAAAGGTTTTTTTGTTTTTTGTTTTTTTTTTAAACTCTAACTAACATATAATTAAATTCCTTGAACCGTTCAAACTTTCAAACTTATATAAAAAATTGTGGTACTTATAAACTCCCAAAGTAAATGAAAAAACAGCGTCCATTCAAAAGAAAATAATGACACTTTATCACAACTTCTTTATCCCTCTCTCTCTCTCTCTTTGTGTCTTTTTGACCTATCCCCCTGCCATAAATTCCGTTAACAGATTTGGTGTGTCGGTGCCCGATTTTCCTCAAAAAAATTTAGGGTGGAGGGAGTCGAAGTGTTGCGTCTAGCTCAATCATATCTCTCTACCCCCTTCACACCCCCCATTGATAACCTTGCTTCGTTGTCGGGTTTTCTGAATCACCATATACTTGTATCTTGATTGGTCACTCTGACTTAAGTTACAGCGTTTACCCCTAGCGAAGGATCGTAAACGAATTTGGAACTATTTAAAACCATTTATTCGACATTCAACATCATCACTTGATAAGACACCAGGAGTGTTGAAACAAAATGGCTATTTTTGTAGTGATTTTATAACATATTTATGTTATAATATTTAAATAAATAATTATATATATATATATATATATACACATTATATTATATATATATATATATACACACATTATATTATATATATATATATATATATATATATGTATATACACATTATATTATATATATATATATGTATATACACATTATATTATATATATATATATATGTATATACACATTATATTATATATATATATATATATATATACACATTATATTATATATATATATATATACACATTGTATTATATATAAGTATATACATACACATTGTATTATATATAAGTATATACATACACATTATATATATATATATATATACACATTATATTATATATATATATATATATGTATATACATACATATTATATATATATATGTATATACATACACATTATATATATATATATATACACATACACACACACATATATATATATAGATATATATATATATATATACATACAAATTATATATATATATATATATAGAGAGAGAGAGA
>OZ038477.1:123289521-123332021 GCA_964036315.1 Acanthosepion esculentum | reverse complement strand
TTATCCAAATACTTTTGGAGTCTAAAAGAAAAAAATAAATCACCTAAGGTTAAATGGAAATTAATTAGAAAGGCCCTGACATGTAACTCCCTATATGCCCCGTGTTACCTATGCCTTAACGAGAAACTTGAAATAATTAGATTTATAAATAAGACTGATCTTTTAAATCAAAGATATGAACTAACAGTTAACTGTAAACATCGTTTTAAATTTAACTTAGTATAGAGATCATATACTTTCAATTATAACGATAAGTTAAACTTAATAGACTATTACCTTTTGAGCATGATGGTCGCCAGATCAATATGAATGTGTACTGTGTACTTACAAAGTATTATACGTATCTGTATTTGTATGTATATATTTGTATGTTATGTAGGGTTGTTTCTACTGTTGGATGTGTATATGTGTATATAGGGGTATATATATGTAAGTTTTTTTTTTATTTTTTTTTTTTATTATTATATGAAGGTATATGCTTGTGTATATTGGCATCTATCATATGTTAACCTGTTTATGTGTACGAGTAAGGGTGTAAATTCTGGTAAGTGTCTACCACTAAATGTGTAAGTATATGTTTGGGTATATAGAGATATATATGTGTACTTGTGTGTGTGTAGATATGTGTATACATATGTATATGTATGTGTGAGTGTGCATATGTGTGTGTATATGTAGTATGTATGTATATATGTGTGTATATGTAGTATGTATGTATATATGTGTATGTATATGTTTATATATGCATATATATGTATATCTGTGTATGTTTAAATGTGTGTATGTATGTGTGTATGTATATGGGTGTACATATATATCTGTGTATGGGTATTTATATGTATGCGCTCGACTGTTGGTGTACTCTATATCTGGATGTGTTGATATGGGTATTTATATATGATTAGATATTTGTGTATATATGGATCTATGTTTGTGTGTCGTATGTGTATTTGTATGTATGCTTTAGTGTCTTGGAGTGTATCATAGATACAAACTAAAATCTACTTTTGTTGATAAGGAACCTTTAATTGCTTATAGACCGTTGTTCTTTTCTTAAATTATGATAAACTTTTAATATATTTTATCATAATATTGTTGGAATATTATTAGAATATAAGTTGGTCTATGTATACTTATTCCTTTCCCTTTTTTGTGTATGTGTCTACATGTTTATGTATATATGTATATGTGTTTGTATATGTATGTGTGTATGTGTATATATGTATATATGTATGTATGTACATATATATATATGTATGTATGTGTATATGTATATATGTCTGTGTATGTATATGTGTATGTATGTGTGTGGGTATATGTGTATATATATGTATGTGTGTGGGTATATGTGTATATATATGTATGTATGTGTGTATATATATGTGTAGTTGCGTATGTATGTGTGTGTATATATATGTACAAGCTGATGTGTATATGCATTTTTATATTTATATCGTTTTAATTTACGTTTGTTTGATTTTTCATGTATATACATGTATTTGTAAATGTCTGTGTATATATTTAGTTTATATGCATATATGTATGCGTGCATATGTATGTACATCTAGATATGTATGTGTATGTATGTATGTATTTGTATATAGTTGCATCTTTATGTATATATTTCTTTACTTGCTTTATTTACTTTTCTGCGTTGACGTATGGGTCGATATATTTATATGTGCTTATCTATATGTATGTTTATGTGCGTATGTATGTATATGCATACCTATTATGCGTATATATATGTATATGCGGATGCATGTGTTGATTTGTATGCGTATGTGTGAATGTACAATTATATATGGAGGTGGTTATTTACTTTTGTCTGTAATGTGTTGAAAACTATATGATTTAAAAATGTATATATATATATATTTATATATATTTATTTGTTTGAATTTTATATATATATTTGACCGGATTAGTTATTTTTCAAGTTAAAATTCGTTTAATAACATATTAAGCCACGAATATATTCATTTTTTTAGCTATGACATCTGACCGTCTAGATCATAATGAATGTAGATGTATGTGCCTGTTTGTATTGATGTCTATGTGTAAGGAAAGTGCATTTGCGTACGTGTGGTGTAGATATTTTGTATGTGTGTGTATATATCTAAATACGTCTGAGCGCTTAACCTGCGTATGTTCGAATGATTTCGCGTGAGAGGCGACTAACATGTTGAAATGAAACTAAAGTGTATACATTTCTGTCTGGGGTTCTGAACATCCCTTTCAACATAATTTCAATGAAAATACAAATTAAATAGCATATATATCTTTTATTTTTATTTTTATATTTTTTCTCCTCGGTAATTCTACAATTTAAAACTTAATAGAGATTTGATTTAGATTTCTAAATAGGTAATTTTTAATTTTTTACTTTTAATTTTAATTTCAAATTTTATAAATCTTTTAATATCTATGATAACCTTGCTTAGTTGTCAAAATTTTTCGAATCATCCTATACTTGTATTTTGATTGGTCATTCTAGCTTATGTAACAGCGTTTACTCCTAGCTAAGGATCGTTAATTAATTTGAAACTTTTAAAACCATCTATTCTATATTCTATATCATCACTTGACAAGACACCAGAAGTGTTGAAACAAAATGGCTATTTTTGTCGTGATTTTATAACATATTTGTGTTGTAATATTCAAATAAATAATTATATCTGCTCTACTCTGTATTGAGCACTCTTTATAGAATAGTAATTGTTGGTTATTGGAATTCACTCCGTATATACCAATCCTAAACTTGGGTATATATATATATATAGAGAGAGAGAGAGAGAGAGAGATATAAAACATGTATATATATATTTAAAACATGTATATATTTATATATATATAGATATATAAAACATGTATATATATATTTAAAACATGTATATATTTATATATAGATATATAAAAAAATGTATATATATATATTTAAAACATGTATATATTAATATATATATATATATATATAAACCATGTATATATTTATATATACATATATATATAAAACATGCATATATTTATATATACATATATATATAAAACATGTATATATTTATATATATATATATATATATATATATATATATATATATATATAAAACGTATATATTTATATATATAGATATATATATAAAACATGTATATATTTATATATATATATATATATATATATATATATATAAAAGATGTATATATTTATATATATATATATATATATATAAAAGATGTATATATTTATATATATATATATATATATAAAAGATGTATATATTTATATATATATATATATATATATATAAAACATGTATATATTTATATATATATATATATGTATATATTTATATATATATATATATATATAAAACATGTATATATTTATATATAAACATGTATATATTTATATATATATATATATATATAAACATGTATATATCTATATATATATATATATATATATAAAACATGTATATATTTATATATATATATATATATATAAAACATGTATATATTTATATATATATATATATATATATATATAAAACATGTATATATTTATATATATATATATATATATATATATATATATATATAAAACATGTATATATTTATATATATATATATATATATAAAACATGTATATATTTATATATATATATATATATATAAAACATGTATATATTTATATATATATATATATAAAACATGTATATATTTATATATATATATATATATATATAAAACATGTATATATTTATATATATATATATATAAAACATGTATATATTTATATATATATATATATATAAAACATGTATATATTTATTTATATATATATATATATAAAACATGTATATATTTATATATATATATATATATATATATATATATATATAAAACATGTATATATATATATATATAAAACATGTATATATATATATATATATATATATAGAAAACATGTATATATTTATATATCTATAGAAAACATGTATATATTTATATATATATATATATAAAACATGTATATATTTATATATATATATACATATATAAAACATGTATATATTTATATATATATATATATAAATAAAACATGTATACATTTATATATATATAAAACATGTATACATTTATATATATATATATATATATATATATATATATATATAAAACATGTATACATTTATATATATATATATATATATATATAAAACATGTATACATTTATATATATATATATATATATATATATATATATATAAAACATGTATACATTTATATATATATATATATATATATATATATATATATATAAAACATGTATACATTTATATATATATATATATATATATATATAAAAAACATGTATATATTTATATTATATGTATATATTTATATATATATATATATAAAATATGTATGGGTAAATAGCAGGACAGACTGGGTTCTATAGCCTTGGATGGCAACTGGTCTAGGAGAAGGACCACTCTGAATTCAAAACCTGCGGAGGGTCATTTGGGGACCTTGTGTCATTTGCTGCACCAGGTGCCTGTATTCGTCCCTCCAAAATGTGTGGATGGCCCTGCACAAAGCCTTCACCACTATAATCAAATCTCATGTGTCGTGTCGGGCTTTCAGTTTCTGGGGACTGATCTGCCTGACCCTCATATGTCGAATTTGACGGGAGAGTCCATCGTATATATATAATGTGTATGTATATATATATATATACACATTTTTTTTTAACATACAACGCATATTAACATGTGCGATACCCTGTCTTCATCAGCCGCCAACCAGTTTCGATATCACAGTTTCGGTGGCTATGGCGGGACCGCCACTCCTAGCACCACCAGGGAGGGTATGAAGATAAACTAATTAATCATTCCTATTTGTAAATTCTTTTAATGAAATAAATAAACGATTGTTCCTCGTTGCAGCTTCTATCCGTAATGAAAGTTCCTGAACGCGTTTGCCGTTATTGACGCGCTCGTAAAACCCACGACACCCAATCTCAATAGGCATCATGTTACACGTCCAACCATTTTCCACACATTCGGCACGCAGTGACTCGTATCAGATTTTCTTTAGTTTGAGTGCCTCCACCCTGTTCTCTTCCCAGGGCACTGTTAACTCTATTAGGAAGACAGTCTTTTTTGAGTTGGACAATAACACAATGTCGGGACGCTTGTCTGTCTGTGCGATGTGTATTGGAAAATTTAAGGAAGTCATTAGATCCACTGAAACCTTCCAATGAATGGCACAACTCAGCAGCTTCATATTGGTGGCTGTTTGTTTTTTCTTTGCAGGGCATTCACCCTCCTAATGGAACTCGATCCTAGCTTCCTTGGCTGCCACAAACCATTGGTTTGCCTTCTCACATTGTGTTATTATTAGATCCCTGATCAGCTCTATTACCTTGTTGTGTCACCACGTGTACATTTGTAGTGATAGTGGACAAGCAGAAAGCACATGACGCAAGGTACCTTGGTCTTTTTTACACGAAAAACAGAGATCTGTATCTGTAATTTCTTATCCCAGTAGTGAGAGACTGAGAGGTTGTTCAGGGTATAACACAAGGTAGCTGTCAAGATAGATACATGGAGAAAATCAGCATATATATGTAGGTGAGTGAGGTAGACTCATGGGAGAAATGTTCCACAAATCATTACCTTGTAGTAGTTGAGAGTTAATCTCTGCTTCTGCTGTTGGTTTTATCACTAACCAAAGACATTGCTATTGTTGGAAGCACCTTCGTGTTGGTGTTGATGGTTTGGTTAAGTTTGCCTGCCATAGGTTCTGTCATAATTGCTAGACAAGTTGTATGTGCCTTTGTGGGTGGAATCAGTAACAGCTTTTTAGCGAGTCAGTCCCTGGTATTTTTGGATGGTATTCCAGAAGTGGGAGCATGGAGCTGGATGAAATTAATGTTTTTTGTCATATGAGCTGTGGATGGCAAGAATTGGAGTTCCAACAGAGAATGACAAATTTATCAAGCAATAAGAGGAATTCCTCAGTTTAGAACTGAACTGTTATGTCTAATCCAGTTTATATGCATCTGTGAGAATGGGTTGATATAATATACAGTATGTTCTTCTTTTATATACCCTGTCTCTTTCGATTGTGTGTGATCATAGCTCTCCACAACTATCTATCTCTTTTGATACTTGGCAATGTATGACCCCTTATTATCCCACCTAGACCCATTCCTTTACACAGACTTGCTAGGTATGCTACTCAGTGTTTCCCCTCTTGCCTTCAATATATCATGTGAATCTCAAATTCTCCAAGCCCTCTTTCCTCATGGTGTATTTCAGAAATTTCTATTGTCTCTTTCTGATCTTAAGCATAAGTCTTCTTTTAATATCCATTTTCCTTAAAACTTCTTCATTGTCCGCATGTTCCATAACCAGATCTCTATTACCTAAAGTCTCCTCATCTGTGAGGAAATTGTTCAGCATTCACTGCCATACAGCAGGATTGACATTATATAGCAGGTCAACACACTTTTCTTTGTTTCTAACAAAATTTTCCTGTTTCTTAATATTTAGCTTAGTTTTTGAAAGGCATTTTTCCATATTCCAATGTGCTTTCAAATTTCCATGTCACATTTTCCATTGTCTGTTGTATCACTTTTCAGATAGTTAAATTTCTGCTCACATCTTGGTCTGTTCTTTCTTATAAACAAACAAGATTTGAATGCTTTTGCATATGGGAATGATCAGTAAAAACAAAACAAACACAATAGAAGGAATTTCAAGATCAAGTATCAGGTGTAAAAGACTCTAAGGTCAGTAGAACATTGTATTGTATATAGCCTGATAGATACAATGTATATTTGACTTGCCCTTGTTTGTTTTGAGGTATGGGTGACCTGGTCCAAAGAACAGAGAGATGAGTAATATATTTTTCTGGGACAAGTATTTCATATAATGTAAGAACAATAGACATGATTCTAACCTGAAACTCTTGTTTGTCATCTTCCCGGTGTAATTTAGAAGATAAAGTCGTGAAGTTAATTATTATATTCTAATTATCCAGAAAGATGTTACCTGTATGGTCATTTGTTTATCCACTGGGGATGGTGGAGGGATAGGGTGCCACCCACCCTAAGATCAACAGGTTATCTTCACTAGTTTTTAATAGATGTGGCAGGGTGGGGTGGATGAGATGTTTATTTTTTGTGGAAATTTTTGGATATCTCTACATTGGAGTTTATTAAGACTATCCATTTAGTGATTTCACACTTTTGACCATTTAAAAAGTTTTCCAGTCCTGCTTTTTAGTAAGATCCTCTCCACAGCGGTTTATTGCATATTAAGAATAATCTCCCCCCACCCAATATTGTGATTTTCCCCTTTTGTATTAAGCAACTGAGTAAGGATAATAGTGCAGTGCAATTGTTTCATTATACACTTTTTTCTTTTATGTCACCTCACGACAGGAATAATCATAGCTCTCCTCAACTTCCTATTCTTTGCAACACTAAGCAATATTTGTCTCCTTATTATCCTTTCTCACTCCTGTTTTGCCATCCATATTGTTATATACCGTGCAAATGAATACTAATGAGTATGTCCCAATCCTCACAAATACATTGAACACTAGTGTAAGTGGAGATAATATGCTGTCTAAATAGTACACAACTAGCAGTGGTTTACCTACTTCACACTGCTGGCGAGTATTGTATTTTGTTGATGTTATAAAGATTACCATTTCATTTTCAACCTCTGTTTTAGTTATTCCTCATTCATTAACCCTTTCTAGGTTACAACACAAATAAACCAGCTTGTTAGGAAGGTTATTCAATGTTTCTCTCTTGCCTTCAGTATTTCTTGTGAGTGTCTTTGCTTCTCATGAAATTTTCCTGTCTCTTTATAATTTGTTTAGCTTTTGGAAAGCATTTTTCCTATATTCCAATGCACTTGCACATTTCCATTGACTGTTAAAATTATTTGCTAGTAGCTTGTATGATATATTCCAAATACGTCTTTCTTGTCCTGTTTAAAAAAAGTTGCAATTCATATCCATGGTTTTATATTTGTTTATAGAGCAGCTTGTTTTTAATTACGGAATATGTGATCGTCATTCCTTTCTATTTATTTCATTCTTTTGTTTGGGCTGATGTAACATATTTAAACATCTGTAGAAAGAAATTGTTCAAAGATCTCAGGAAAAATAATTGCCAATCAGTAGTAAACAGTAGCAAAAATGCCATTGAAACCAAACTTCCCTTTATCTCATGGGACATATGATTATCAATTCTTCTGGGTCTTTCATGGCTTCCCACATCAACAAAGGATAATTATTTGGCACTTCCCATTTCTTCTTCAAGAAACAAGGCAATGAGTGCTGAGACACATCTTATAAGGAACATGGAAGAATCCTAGACTTTTGTTCAAAATTCCTAGCATTTTGAAAAGATTATTACCCCAGGTGTTTTTCATTAACATAAATTGTAGTTTTTAATTAGACTCAGTTTTGCTTATGTTTTTCTCAATTTACTGTTAAACATGCTTAAGTAGTTTTAATTACAAAGAGCTTTAAATTATTTAATTAAAAACAGCTTTAATCAGGTACGGTAACATTAAGACGTATTTATGTCGGATATTTTTTGTTACCAATATGTTGTATTGCAGAATTCTTCAAATCCTGACTTGAATTCCCATAAATTGCTCTGAGAGTGCCTTGAGTTCAATTCAGTTTAACTTGAGTTGTTTTCCATTGACTAAAAACTAAGCAGAATATTAAATTAGTGACTAATACAGAATATAGCAAGCCAGAAATTACTTCTGCTCGAACCAAAACAAAAATGGTATCGGTAAATTTATTCATCAGACCAATGCTTGCAACACATCTTAGTTTAGTAAATATTTCAAGTGATGGTTAATGAGCATATCTCACAGACCATTGCTGCAGTCATGATTTCAAGTACACCAGGTACTTCAATTTTGTTGCCTTGTGTCAGACAAAGCTTAGCAGATTAAATTTCTCTAAGAACTTTTTACTGAATAAAATAAATTCCCATTAATGTTTGTTATTTTTCTTGTATCTTGTTGAGAATGTGCCAAGTTGGTTAGCAACTAAGAAAATGGGAACAGTGAATTGAGTTCAAATTCTGGGCAAGGTAATTCATCTTTAATTTCCACAAATATTTTTTGGGAAAAAAACTTGAATCCATCTCTCAAATAGAGGACATTTGGTACCATGTAACCCAGTACAGCCTGTCTTATATTATGCTGATATATATATGTATTTTTATATGCATGTGGAAAGGCAACTGAAGGCGGCTCTTAAGCTTGAAGTCAACTCACTTTCTATTTATTGAATGTTTATTTTATAATTATATGCAAATAATAGTACAGCCACTCAAATATTTTGTTTTTAGTAAATTTAGGAATGCAGTTTGTTAATATGTAGATTTGTGACTGATGAAATGGTTAGTAGCTTGGAAAGATAAATTGTTGAGTTCAAATTCTGACCATGTTCATTGCATTCACTCTCACACAAATACTGTTGGGAAAGGTTTTTTTAGATTGATTTGTTTTCTATGGCTTATCAATTATTTTTAGTTCATAAGAATTTTCTTTTTTGAAGATAATAATTGTTTAGTGATATAAATCTTACTAATTAACCCAAGGCTCGGCGGGGGGTGGGGTGTAGATTCATACCTTTCCCATGGGTAAGTGAATATAATGAACCCAACTGGAATTGCAACTTGGCTCTTTGATTAAAAATCCCGAGTCATTATCCATTACAGCACCCACACATCCAAGTTTACAGCACCCACACATCCAAGTTTACAGCACCCACACATCCAAGTTTACAGCACCCACACATCCAAGTTTACAACACTTGATATTCCCAAGCGGTTACCCACTTAGGTACTAACCAGGCTTGATGTTGCTTAATTTCAGTGATAATATGGGGAAACAGTGTTTCAATGTGACATAGCTGTAAGCCTCTTGGGGAAAGGTATGAATCTATTTGTTCTCACACCAGCTATAGGTTAAAAAGCAGGGAAGACTGATCCTTCTAGCCATCACTGGCCACTAGTCTAGGAAAAAAACGAATTCAAAACCAGTTATGTAGTCCTTGCAAGGAGCATCATATAATACAGTCATTTCCAAAGAATTTATGGATTTTATTTTATTAATCCGACATATTTTTATTACTTATGTTTGGAGGGTACATTTTCTTTTTTTTTCTTTTACAATAATGTTCAAGATTGTAACGATTATGGAAGCATCCTCTTGGGAGTTGGTTCCACAAAGCAGCGTTAAATTTTCTCAAGTATTCAGACTATTAGATGAAATAAATACTGTTTAAAATAAACAAAGTGTCTACTTAAATATGGGTATCTACTAAAAATAATGTTTGAAGTAACAAAAATATCCAGCGATTATAAGATTATAAATCAAATTATCAATGCCTCTATGAGATATTTTATGCTGAAATCTGAATATTTTATATACAATTTAATTAATTTTGGGGGAAGATAATAATGATTTCATTTATACAAGTTTTACTAATTAACCCATAGCTGGGGGAGAAGAAGTAGATTCCATCTTTTACTGAGAGTATTTGTCTGTAAGTCAATATAACAAATCCAACTGGAATTGGAACTTGGCTCTCCGATTAAAAATTCTGAATCATTATCCAATACAGCACCTGGTATCCCCAAGCAGTTACCCATTTAGGTACTGACCAGTCATGATATTGCTTAACTTCAGTGATCATATAGGAAACAGTGTTTCAATGTGGTTTGGCTGAAAGCCTCTTGGGGAAAGGTATGAATCCATTTATCTATAGGTTAAATAGCAGGGAAGACGGGTCCTTCTAGACCTGGTTGGCAACCAGTCTAGGAAAAAAACGAATTCAAAACCAGTTATGTAGCCCTTGCAAGGAGCATCATATAATACAGTTATTTCTAAAGAATTAGGGGCCAGAAATAAAGATACAAAGAGAGGAATTGAGTTAAACAAATATATTAACAGAAACCGTTAATACAAACATATACAAGCGAGAGTGTTACAGCCAGAAATGTTCGGTCAGACTGTCAGAGCTCTCCAAAAGGCAGTACTTGCTCCTAATTATAGCTGTGAGAGTCCATGCAGGCATGGGTAAATTGCTATAACAATTTTATTAATCCAACATATTTCTATTACTTACTAGCTTAAAAGCAGCTCTATTGGGTGGCATTTAAGCTATTCCCTGTGGTGATCTCTTGATTAGGCCTTCATCACAATAGATAGGGAGGAATAGATGCAATAGGCAACAATAAACTACAGAAGAACTCAAAATTGACTGCTGCATTTAAGTATTGCATTAGTATTTAAGCTTACTTTTTAAAAGTTTAACAATAATTCTGCCAGCACATAATTTAAAGACAATTTGATGTACATAGGTTCTTACTTTCCATACAAACAATTATTTTTATTTCATAGTTGATTTTCACTGGATTTCACAATTAATTTTGATTATTCCTAAATTTATTTCCAAGTTATAAAAATTGTTATTGTACAAAAAAAAGTTTGTTGCAAAAAAATCAAGTAAAAAAATCACCGAAAACAATCCCAGTAATGAAAACTTTGGAATCCAAAACTTCAGAATTGCCAGTCTGGATCCAGTCCAGAATGTTTTTAATTTTCTCACTGAGTTGGCCTGATTCCAAAATGTTATGTTATGTTGGGCTCCAACCTCGAGGAGTAAATTTGAAAAAGTGTGACATTTGCATTTATTATATAGAGAATATATTGGAGAATACATTTTCTTTTTTCTTTTGCTGGCCAGGCTTGACATTGCTTAACTCCAAGGATACATAGCCATAAAATGATAAAACTGTAAGCCAATGAAATTATATTTTTCAATTAGCTGTTGTGTTGGGTTTTGGACTCTTTGATTTTAACTGAAGTTGAATAAAAAAAATGTTTTTTAATATTTGTCTTCACCGGTAAAAAATTGTAACTGCTATCAAACATATTTAAAAAGTCTTATTTATGATATGAAACCTGGCAAATATATTTTTCTCTTCATTTTTAATGTCTTTTTGAACATGTCTCTAATGCTACTGTGTTAACAATGTTCTACTTATTAATCAGTACAAGCAGATAATTACTAGGATTTCCCAACAAGAAACATTAACATTACATAATCAGATAAATTAATCTGACAATTATTAAATAAAAAATGAATTATACATTTCATTTAAGCCATAAAAAATGCAGGTGGCTGAGCTAAACAGCAAAGAAAAGAAACGAAAAGCAAAAAAACAAGTAAAAACAAATATGGCTTCCAGAAGCAAATGTTGTTAGAAAAAAAAATTATGAGTGGTAGGTTAAGATAAAAGCCTGGTTTGCGAAGAAAGAACTATTAAAAATAGATGTCAGAAAGGGGGTCATGAGAGAAGAACGAGTGGAACCCAAGGCAGATTACTTGTCTTATTTAAAAAGCAAAAAAAAAAAAAAAGCCGAAACAACTTTGCAGATATATTAAGGCAGATTTGTTATTTACTAAGTTTAGCTTAGTATGGCTCAAGGCTTCAAATATAGGGCACCCAATGAGAGCAGAACTCAATACTTAGTTGAAATGGTCAACTCATAAATTCTATATCCTGAGGTACGCTTGGAAGATTGATTTGTTTGTTTAACAGCACATCAACACATAAGTCATTTAATGCTGAAATTTAATTTTCTTGGGAACTTTGAATTAATAAAAATACGATATACGTTATTCTGCTTTCACAACTGAATACATGGTAGATGATACTCAGCTTTTGTGCATATGCATGTTTGTGCGGACATAATTACTGGAGGCGATAATAAGTGTATTTTATATTGTAGTTCTGGTGAAGTTATATTTTGGAATACAGTTTAATTTCTTTAAGAAATTGTAGGATATTATAGGCACAAGGAGGTGTGGTGGAGTAATGGCTAGTGGCTTGGATTGAGGAATCGGAGAGCTGAGTTCGAATTCCAGTTGAATCCATTACATTCACTTACATGCTAATCACCCTTGGGAAAGGTATGAATCCTCTTCTTCTCCCCCCAGATATGGGTAAATAGCAGGACAGACCGAGTTCTATAGCATTTGATGGCAACTGGTGTACTGCAGAAAGAAATGGCAACCTACTGCAGGAAAAAAAATCGCCTAAGCATGTATCATGCAGGGCACATAGCTGACTGACTGTGGGTATTATATGGATTAATGTCATGGAAGCTCTTTTAAGTTTTTTGGTTGGTTTGTTTTTGTTTGACAGCATATCAATCTAGGGGTTATATAATGCCGAAATCTAAATATTTTGTACGTAATTTTATGCTTTCAACTACAGATATTTTGTACATAATTTTATGCATTCAGGGTAAACGTATGTTTTTAGTTATATAGTTTCTAGATCTTAAAATGTATTGTTTGTAATTTTACTAAAAAAATGTACAGTGGGGGGGTGTCACTATTTGCCCATAGGTAGGACCCTAACAGGTGCTACTACCCCAGTTCAGGATGGACCTGGAAACAACAGCAATTAAGAAGTGGTTCCACACTCCTTAAAACCACCAATGATCAAAGTGCCTTGGTGCCAGATAAAGAGTTGGAGTCATTTGAAATCATGTATGAACAAGATTTCAATATTTATTTTAAATTTTTACACGAAGCATTTTCATTATAATTATTTTTCAATGACTTTTACTCCATCCGATTACTTTTATCCCAACATAAGTAAAAAAAAAGTCCCCAAATTCTCAAACTTAGCTAGATGGCACTGATTAGTATAGGAATATGTGATCATGTAAGAAAAGGAAAACTCCAACGGAAAAGCAACCCTTTCTCAGTTAATGTAGGTTGGGCATGTTCCCTCCCCCAAATGAAACAATTTGATTACAGAAATGTCAACATTATGTGCCATGATCACTGTTCAAGTAAAGCTTTAAAGGTTCTGAAGCTTTTAGTCTCCCAACTTACATTATTTACAAACTATCTTTGTTGTTATTATCAAAACTTTTCAGCTATTGTGCTCTCAAACCTTCATAAGGTGCTTGTTGATCCGGGTGTCATGCAGGGAATTTCGAGCTGAATCCTTTATTTAAATCTACAGGGTTTGAATGTTTTTGTTTCGCTTTCCATATCTTGAAATATCTCATCTAATTTGTATTTTTTGTACTGCTCAGTTATTACTCATCTGTTTTATGCTGAGTCCAAGTACACACCATCTAGGTCAAGGACTGAACTCACAATTTTTTTTTTTTTTAAGCTTATCACCCCAAGCAAGGCTGGAAGCCACTAGCACGCAAGGGGTTACAGAAGGTTTGGAGGAAGAGCAGATAGGAGTGGTAAAGGAGAGGATGTGGAGAAAGACAGTGGATCGATCAAGGCAAGGGGGTTACAGAAGATTTGGAGTGAGAGCAGATAGGAATGAAAGGTGAAAAGATGTGGAGAAGGGAAGTGTATAGATCAAGGCAACTGAAGATGTCGATTGACGTTACACTTAAATAGTTGGAGATTGTATTTGTCAGGGAAACAGGAATGAGGAAGGGAGTTCCACAGGCGAGATGTGCGAGACATGAAGCTATTGGAGTAGAAGAGACGTCTACATCTAACAGTTTCAACAGTGAAGGGGTGGGAATGTGATGCCAGCCTCGTAGGACGTTTAAATTCATGAGGCCTAGGAACCAGCGAAAGCAGCTCCTCGGAGCAATTACCGTAAAAGTATTTATGAACCAGTGCTTCAATCCAACTTTTAGTTTCGCTTTTCACAAAAGTCTACCATCAACAAGGAAACCATGAACCGAAACTACTTTCTTACTATCTACTTTTACAAAACTCAGCAATATAGACTTATTTTGTTTACAAGTAAAGAGTTATTTTGTTGTTTACAAACAGATGCATATTTTTAATGTGGGGAGCAGGTCACTTGAGCAGTAAGTATGAAAAGCTGCAGAAATTGAAAGCATCTGCCAAATTCTTTTCTTTTTTTTTCTCCTCCTCCTTGGCTTCTTTTCTGCATTTAGGAGAAAAAGAAAGAAACAGGTGCCAAACACAAAGAAGTACTTCACATTTGGATTGCTGTTAGAATTTTTTAAAATGACAGTATTTATACACAATAGTAGAATTTGCACTTTTGACGGATGTGCAAAACTGACATTCATCATATGTCTTGCAAGATTGTTGATTCTAATGTTTGTAATCAGTGACTAAGTATGTATTTGTGTCATCTGCAGAAACAGATAAATCAAATTAATATATTTTGATAACTGAGTAATTGGATGGATGTAGGTCCTGTAGCCTCCCTCCAGCTTTGTCACACTAGGCATTGTGGCTGTGACTTCCATGGAAAGTAGGTTTTTACTGGGTGGAGTTGCTAGTGTCACACCTGACTTGTTTTGGATTCAAAAATTTTTCTTCTCCTAGAGTGGTTGCCAACCAAGACTAGACAGCCCAGTCTTCCATATTAGTAACCATGAACTGAGATGGTTGGGGTGGAGGGAGAAGTGATAGATTTGTACTTCCCTATGGTATTTATGAAAAAGAAGGCACAACGGTCTTTACTAAAATTTTAACTTGGTATGCTAATACTACTTTGCATGGTGATAATCACAACACTACATACATATCCAACCTATTATTTTTATATATGTATTTTAACCCTGTAAACTCTCAGGAAGAGGCAGCTGAAGTCCCTGGGACACATAATGAGGAAGGAGGGCCTGGAGAATCTTATACACATGGGTCGAATAGAGGGAAAGAGAGACAAGGGAAAACAATGCATTAAGCGGCCTTAAGCAAGTGGATTACAGAATGTAGTCGGGGGGGGGGAGGTGGCAGAGGGAAGGAACTTGTTGAGAACTGTAAGGAATAGAGGGAGGTGGAGATCCATGATCACCTATATCCTGAAAGGACATGGCACATAGAAAGAAAGAAACTCCCTGTGATTGTAATGCCACAGCTTCACTACACTAGGTGTTGCTGCTGTGGTTTCTCTGGCAAGTAGATTTTTACAGGGTGGAATTTTGAATTCAGAGTTTTTCTTCTCCAAGACTGGTAATAGTTTACTGTTGACATTTTTATAATGTAAGATGGAGATATTTTACCAATTCAACAAAAATATTCTTCTTTGCCTGATTCTGTCAAAAGCTAATTTGCATTATTCCTTTAAGGCCGTCACTTCTAAAAAAAAAAATGTAACCGTAAAAATTATACATGCAGTATTCTTAGAAAATTCACACTTTATTTTTGCAATTTAGGAATAGAACACTATTTTATATATTTTAATATCAATAATATTAACCGTTTCCTTATAAGGAAACATTTGGCATTCATTTACTGACCAGCCAGTGCTACTGTCAATTGAAATTTATAAAATCTTTCTCTTAAAACAATTTTTCAGGAAAATAGGTTTCTCAAGTACTGATGAGAGTTTCCTTCTTAACCTTTTCTTTGAAGTAGTGTGGAATGTCAACATCTTGACTGTTATTATTTTCTCTTCTAGTTACATGTGCTATCCATTTTAGCTGTTGCTGCTGTTGAAACTCCTCAAGTGATGAGGTTTCTGCTATTTGGTAGAGGTCTTTGTTTGTGATCCTGTAGCACAAGTCCACTAGGTTCGAAGAAGGATGGTCCTCACTAAGACCTACAGGCTTCATTCACTCAAAGTTATTTCTAATTGTTGATCTGAGGAAATGGTTGTGTACAGCCAACAAGTTAGATGGTAATTTTGTCCTACAGATTTCATTTATGTGAAAGTCTTGATCTGCTGAGGCTAAAAGTGCAGTTTGCACCAGTTGAGACTGGGATATTTATTATCCTTGTTCCAAAGTGGAATTTTGTATAAAACATCACCAGTGCATTTTTTTTTATGTTAAGTTTCCTTTATATGGGAAAGTGTGATTAGTTATCATCCCAGTCCACTTCTCAATATATGTTGTTAGTTTTTCAGAATTTTAAAATTTAAGAATGTTCATAAAAATACTTCAGGCTAACTGAAAGTCAAGGTAAACTATGGAATATTCTAAGTGAATGTCTAATAAAAGAAAGTGAATAAATGTTGTTGAATTTTTTTATCATGTAATTAGTATTATTTTAATTTGAGATTAATTTCATATTACATGTGTTAAATAATAGATTTTGAATTTAGATTCTGATAAGATTCAATATCAGCACTCTGAAGAATTTTACATTTAAGTAAGTTACTTTGTTTTTTAATAAGTGTGGCATTCTTTAGAATATATATAATAAATTTAAATAATTGTCGGACTTTGTCCATTTCATAATGTGTGACATCATTTCTCTACATTTGATACACCATGAGCAGTTATGAATATACGTGAGAGATTCATGGAAGATTGAAGTTTATAAACAGTAAATTCGACCTTGCCAACCGAATGATTCTTAGTGGCCAAATCGGTTAAGGCACGTCAGGCTATATGACGGTTCCGTATAGGATACAGGTTCAAATCCTGTCGGAGGACGAATATTTTCTATGAAAATTTCTCGGACATTCAGGCCAGTAAATGTTATTTAATACTGTTTATTATAAACAGAGCATTTACATAAATACTTATATCTATAAAAAGAATGTTAAACATAAAAATGTCTTTTTATATATATATATATATATATATATATATATATATATATATATATATATATATATATATATATATATATACACACACACTATACCATGCATAAACCCGTTCGGTTTCTTTTAAAAGCAGTTCATGAGAGGAAATGGAGAGGTAATAATATTATCAATTTTATTATTAATTACACCTATTTTAATTTGTATTTGCAATACAAGTTATTTTAATAATTATTATTGCTCACAATATTACTTACATCAAACGCAATAATCTCTATAATAAATGCCAGTGTTAGTCTATCAGTATGCCACATTTTTTCAGCTAAAAGGACACAACTTCCAATAGCTTGTCTTCTTCTTCTATATAATAAATGTCAATGTCAATCTGTCACACTTTTTCAAATAAAAGGACACAACTCTCAATAGCTCATCTCCTTGATTGAATTTTTAAAAGGTAAGCTTAAATGTTAATGGAATACTTAAATGCAGCAATCAATTTTAAGTTCTATTGCATCTTCTCCTCCCTGCCTATTGTGATGAAGGCCCAGTCAAGCTCTCCACTGGAGCTAGCTTAAATGCCACCCGATAGGACAGCTTTTAAGCTAATAAATGAATAAATGAAAAGGTTCACAGAATTTTTGAAAATGAATGGAAATCCCCCAAAAAGCCTTAATGCAAATATATCCTGATTTAAATTATGAAAATAAATCATTTCATGATATCATTTTGATATCAAGGCATATGTTTTACTTCTTTGCATCAAAAGAGAAATTTATATCATAAATTGTACTTTGAATACAAAATTAATAATTAATACTAAAGACAGCGGAAGAAGGTTTATTGTTCCACTGAGCTTCATAGTAAACACATTGCCTGAAAATTTGGAGTAATAGATTAAAACAGGTGTAGTCTTAATAACTGCATTCTTTATTGTACATTCTTGTTTCTTGCATTTATTTCAAAATATGTAACAGCAACCAACTAGTATACATCTATTTATTTATTTACTATTAACTCATGTGACACATATATAGCCTCTTCACTTGTCAAGTAGTTGTTCATAAAAAAGTTCTAATGTAGTTAATTGTATGAACATGTTGTATTATGCCTATTTAAATTTATTTAATAATGTTGTTATAATGTATTATGAATATTTATTATTTTACACACACATATTCAGTTGGAATATAAAATGCAAATGTTTGTCTCTATACATGGACTGATATAAGAATGTGTATCGAAAGCAAATATTGAATTTCCTATTAAAAATGTTGTAAAAAAGAAAATGGCTCCAACTCAAGAATCCCTTCTGTAATTTTAATGAAATTTGACACTACACTTGACAGAGGTTCAAGGTACAATATGCTTTTAAATTGGTTTGGGTATTATATATCATTTAAGCTGTATCCTGAGAACATACATACATACATACATACATACATACTTAGAAGATTGGTGTCTTATATATATATATATATATATATATATATATATATATATATCTGGTAAGTATTATACCAGTATTACAATGGTGGTTCTAGGATTCATTTTCTACTACAATTAATTTATTAAAATCATTTTGAATATTTATTTATTTTTATAATTATTATTATAATACATTTATATAATTTTTATTTTTAATAAATAATAATAATAATAGTGATAATAATAATTCTTTTGCGGATACAGAGGAGGGTGTAAATGATGGGGGCAAACAGTTTGAACATTTGAGGGATTGATATGTTTATTATTGATCTGTTTCTATAATCAATACAATACATTATGTTAAGACATTTTTATGTTTAACATTCTTTTTATAGATACAAATATTTAAGTAAATGCTCTGTTTTATAATAAACAGTATTAAACAACTTTTACCGGCCTGAATATCCGAGAAATTTTCATAGAAAATATTCGTCCTCCGACAGGATTCAAACCTGTATCCTATACGGAACCGTCATATAGCCTGACGTGCCTTTTAACCGATTCGTCCACAGAGGATCGTTCGGTTGGCAAGGTTGAATTTACTGTTTATATACTTCAATATTCCATGAATCTCTCACGTACATTCTTTGAAAATTTCTTGGACATTCAGGCCAGTAAATGTTGTTTAATACTCTTTATTATAAACAGAGCATTTACTTAAATATTTGTATCTATAAAAAGAATGTTAAACATAAAAATGTCTTTAAATAATTGTTGGACTTTGTTTATTTCATAATACATTAGTGCATACATTTTGTTTTTCATTACTGTATACCTACTTATACATACACACACACACACACACACACACACACACATATATATATATATATGAAGAAATATAGTTTTAAGATGTACTATATTTATAGGATAAAGTGCTCAATATCAGAGAGAGAGCATATGAAAATATAAATATAAAAGTTAACATTGAAGTCAAAACTCAGAGGCGACAGACTGTTTCATGTTAGATGCATTGGCCTAATGATTGCTTCTAAGATGAAACAGCCTGTCACATCGGAATTTTGACTTCAATGTTCACTTTATATATATATATATATGTGTGTATGTGTATGTGTGTGTGCATTTGGGTATAAAATTTTTCTTCATTAGTTCTATCATCTTTAAATACCTGGACATATTTTTTATTAGGTGGAGTGTAAACCATATTTGCCAGTATAAAAACAGTCACCTTATGAAAATATGTAGAACTAAATTTTGTTAGACTGATGAAAGAAATTAAATTGTACTATTTTCTCAAGAGCCTATTTCCACGCACTCTCAATGAATAACCCCCTATAGTAGGAGTAACAAGCATCCATTCATATGGTGAAATAATGTTAGTGCCTCATTTAGTTCAAATTCAGTGTTTTGGTGGTACAAATCAGTTCTTTGATGGTATATAGAGGCAATGCTCTGTTCAAGCAACATGGCCCTTCTCATCCATACCATCACATGAGCAAAACATCTTGTTATTCACTCTGGGAAAATGAAATTTCTTGCAAGATACCTCACCAGTCAGTTACAAATATTTAGTTGGTGGTGTTATATTAAGTGTTTGTTAGCAAGAGAAAGGAATAACAAGGATTAGAATGAAACAACATTTATTGTTAGTAGATGTAGTTTAAATCAGTCTCTATTACTACGACGTCACTTATACAAATCAAGATACCGCTGGTTCAATTAGCCCTTCTTGCTTTCTAAACACTTCACAATGTAAATCCGTCTTCTCCCCCCGTTTTCACTGCTTCAGCCCTCTTTTGTCAGGCCAACACCACGGTCGACCAACCAATCAGCAAAACCTCAATCATTAATGAACAAGTTGATGCCATTCACCATATGATTTTGGACGACAGACATCTTATTGTCCAGTAGATAGCTAAGTCCATAGGCATTAGTTCTGGTTCAGTCCATACTGTTTTGACTGAAGTCTTGGGAATGGGCAAAATGTCTGCAAGATGTGTCTCAAGAATGCTGACATCAGAACAGAAGCTGAAAAGGGTTGACATTTCCATGACACTTCTAACTTATTTCCAGGCTGACTCTGAGAATTTCCACTGCAGATTAGTAACTGAAAATGAAATTTGGGTTTAATCACCACTTTGAACTTGAATCAAAGGTTCAAAGCAAACAGTGGAAACACTCTGCTTTTCCACTCCTGATGAAATTCAAGCAGGCAGTCTGTTGGCAAGGTGATGGCTTTGTTTTGTTTTGGATTCTGAAGACGTAATCATGATAGACTATTTGGAAAAGGGATAAACTATTAATGTACAGTACTATGCATCAGAATTGACAACTGAAAGAAGCAATCAAGTTGAAATGCAGGGTGAAGCTGAGGGCAGGTGTGCTTTGGCTTTAGGATAACACACCTGTTCACGTTGCAGTAGCTGAAGCAGCCAACTGTGGCTTTGAATTGCTACCCCATCCCACTTACTCACCAGATTTAGCTCCATCAGATTTCTTCCAGTTTCCTAAATTCAAATCCCACCTGCATGACCACCACGTGGGGCGAGGTACAAAAAACTTTCTCTAAAAATTTCCAATATGTGAACTCTTATACACAACCAGCGTTTCCCATATTCTGGGAACACGCTAAAACAAAATTCACCCGTACGGACATTCAACTAAAAACAAAACACACACAACTTTCCATACAGACACTGTAACATTTTATTCATGTCTTCAATGTATTGTAACTCGTGTTTTAATCTATTTGTAATTCACGTATTAATATATATTTGTTTCTTTGGACTCCATTTGGACCGGCCAGCGGAAGCCTTAACCTAGAGATAACTCATCTTCTCTTCTTCCATTCACCACACGGCATGGTCCACTACACTGTCTTGTTTCATCAGCTCCTTCTGGGTGAGGCTTAGAACTTTTTGAATAACCCTTGTAACATGCAACACCATTGGGAAGTGTTTACAAAGCACACCACAGGTTAACTCAAGCATTGTTAGTCAAATTAGGTAGATGAAATTGTATTGAAGCTATCAATATCTGTGATAATACAAAGTTACAAGTCTTTGTGACTAAGGATTTAAGTGCACTGACTTTGTTCAACTACTGATCATGCTAGATTATGCATTCACTCCCAAAAATTGTAACTGCATAATTGCAGTATAAGCCGCAGGTTGGTTCTGTAATAGTTTAAGGAAAACAAATGTGATTGAGCAGGCACCTGCAAAAGGGATTAGCTAGCCACCCGAATAGACTTTATAATCTCCCAAAACTGACACTTTCATAATACTTAGATTCATTTAATATAAAGCCAAACTGTCAACGGAAGACTGTATTCTGACAAACTATCAAGTCAGGAAAGTTTGTCTTGAATATCATAATTCAAAATATTGACTTTACTTGAGATTGAACACTTACCACTGGAATTGGTAGGATTATGCATCTATTTCACTCAAATGTCATATATTTTTCATATTTTCTTAGCTAGTTTGGTACAAGGCCAAGTGGTGGGTGATGGGGGTATAAGGAGATTATGTTCTTCCAGACAGGGCTTGAAGACTGACTGCTGGAATAGGTAAAAAATATGTAACGATCCCACCCAGTAGATACTGGATGTCTTCATTCATTTTTGATAGATATGAAAATGGCATTTCTGTAGAATTACAAGACATTTCAGAACAAGTGATTTCTTTTACAACAAAGAAATTCCTCATATTTACCAAGTTATTATTTTCATTGCATTCATTTCAACAGGAATTTTTGCAAAATGTTCTCTTGCCAACGCACAAATTCTCCAATTCTCAGATATGTGCTTATTATAATGTCAGGCTGAATCAGCTATGGTGGCTTCTGCAAACAACGAAACAAAAATTCTCTGAGGCAAATACAAAAAGAAGATAACGTAACGGTATTTTGAAAAGCAAAGATGCAGTCGAGTTGAAATGCAGAACATTGAATCACTGTCAAGATGATATATTGTTTCTTTTATGCAATTTTATCTACTAATTTATTTAACCATCTACCTACATATATATATATATATATATATATATATATATATATATATATATATATATATATATATATCATCACTGTCATCATTTTGTCAGACTTGCTTAGATTTACTTGACTTTATAACACCTTCAGGATCATGGCTCTCCGCAACCTCCTGTCTCGCATAACTCTTTGAGCAGATATTTCTCCCTTTTTTAGAATTCCTGTTCCTCACCATCATTCTGCTGTCCACTAACACAAGCTCATCAGGTAAGTAGCTCACTGCTTTCCCCTATCTCTCTTACCTTCAATATGCCTAATGAGTGTTAAGTTTTCTAAGCCCTCCTTCCTCATTATGTGTCCAAAGAATTTCAGCTAATATCTTCCTGGTTCTGAGTATAAGTGTTCTTTCTGTTGCTATTTTCTTTAAGACTTACTTGTTGCTTCAATGGGTTTTTCAGTATGTTTCTGTAGAACCACATTTCTGCTACCTTTAGTTTTTTCCTCATCCCTAGGGAGATTGTCCAGTATTCACGGTCATATAAGAGGATCGATATGACATAGCAACGCAGCTATCTTTTTTTTTTGTTTTTAACAAAATTTTCCAGTTCTCAGCACTTTACTTAGCTTTTAGAATTGATGTTATAGAATAACCAGTCACCCCCATGAATGATTACACAATAGGTAGTAAGTACCTATAAATTCAACTGTCTATGAGAGTCTGGAGGAAGAGTGAGAGCAAGAAAACGCAAGCACGCCCGACCTTCCAATTAGTGGCACTCACTACTAGATTGACCTGTGTGTATAACTGTACCGTATTTCATATTGTACTTGTTGTGTACAATAAACCTTTCTTCTATTATCCACCTGGTGTTAAGTATTTATTCCCTTAGCATGGAATATAACAGGAATGCTTCTTTTGCTAGTCCAATATGTGTTCAGATCTCAGCGTTGCATTTTCCATCTTATGGTAAAATACTTCCCAGATACTAGAACTTCTGGACCCGCTTGATGTTTATATTTCTAATCTTGGGTTTTTCTCTTGCTGATGACCGTACCTTCAGTCTTCCTGCAGTTAATGGTTAGTCCTTTTTTCTCTCTTTCTTCTACAACTGTAATTTCCTTTCCAAATTAACCATCAAAACAGTCTCTTCTGCACATCATATATTATGCTCACTGATAATAAATCCTGGTAGGGTCTCCAGTTTCCTTAGGATAGCGTTGCTGTAGTCTGAACAAGTCTGGTGAGAAGGTGCATCCTTGTTTCATTCCCCCTTCTATTTTTGTATATCTACTCATTTTATTCTCTATCCATATGCAAGCAATTTCCTACTAGTATAAGATCTGGATTATTCTAACCTGCTGACTGGAAAGCATTGAGCCGGAAGGGAGTTCCACAAGTGAGAAGTGCAAGAGAAGAAACTCTTAGCATAGAACTTACAGCTCCATTGAGCCAGCTCAATTGTAAATTGATGAGAACTCAACACCAGTCTAGTACTGAGCTTAAATTCATAAAGCCTATGTACCATAGTGAAGAGCAATAGTTATTCTGCTAAATACACAAATGTGGCACAAGGCCGAAGGGGGGATTGGGGAAAGGACGGTCTTCTTCTGTCTTAAATATAACTTAGCTAGCCGCAAACACTGACCCAATCGTACGAACAATATTCCTTACACCAAAACAACACATTCATACGTACCTTTCTTACTGCAACCACCATAATACCTCACAGTCTCTATGTAAATACTAAATAGTCCCCATATTTACAATTCAGTGTCTGTGGGGGGAGGGAATAAAATGACCATTGTGAAGAGCTCATCCAGACAATTACCATGAAAGTATTTATAAAACTTTTCGTATAGGTCTAGTTTGTCCATATTGTGATCCAAAAGAACGTGCGTGTTGAACCGTGCAACAAGTAATGCAGGATGTATGACTCACGATTGAAAGTCAGAAAGCTCCCCAAAATCTTTCAGAGGTAAATCCAACAATGTTTACCAGTGCTATACTTATATTTGTAATTTGCTTTTGGAACTAGATAACCTTAGACATTTTAATTTGTCCAGAATCATTTGTAATCCACCATTGACATTGATCCTACCATCAAATCAACATGACCACCATGCAGTGTGTGTATGTCAGAAAATGTGGTGTATTTTAAAAAAAACTCATTTAACCTTCAAGTTTACCACTGATATTAATGGTAAAATTAGCCATTTCTTCACCAAGTCATTAACGCTACTGTTGGCTGAAATTCATAAAATATTTCAATTAAAAAAGTTGATTTCATTGTTGTCACCCTATCTCGTACTAATGTGGGGCTTCCTTCCTAATCTTTTGTTGAAAGTTATATGGAATATCAACATCTTATGCCATCATTTTCTCTTTGTTGTTACTGCTGTTAAAAGTCTTCAAGTGATGTGGTTCCTGTTATTTCTTACAGTTCTTTGGGGTGATTCTGTAGAGTTAAACAACAAGTTTTGTAGAAGGATGGGCCTCACCAAGACCTACAGCCTATCTGTAGCTTGAAAGTGAGAGAAAGAGAAAAAAATCATGTACCTATAAGCTCAAACATAAACTTGATTAATGTATACCTATAGACTTGAGTATAAACACAACGAACATGTACTGAGAAGTTTAATATAAGTTTAATCACTGTTTACATGTAGACTGGAGTATCTTCTTTCTTTTTATGTGCCGTGTTTCTTCAGGACGTAGGCGATCATGGCTCTCCACTTCTCCCTATCCCTTGTAGCTCTCAATAAGTTTTGTCCCTTTGCTACTTCCCCCAGGCCATGTTCTGTCACCGACTTGCTTAAGCCTGCTAGGTATGTCACAAGTTGCTTTCCCTTGTCTCTTTTCCTCTATTCAACCTGTGAGTATCAGATTCTTCAGGCCCACTTTCTCATTACATGTCCCAGAAATTTTGTCTGCCTCTTCCTGATGTTAAATATAAGCTTCCTCCTTGTTTGCATCCTCTCCAAAACCTCATCGTTGCTCACATGCTCAGTCCATGGTATCTTTAGCATCCTTCTGTTGAACCATACCTCCGCCGCTTCGAGTCTCTTCTTCATCATTGAGGAGACCATCCAACATTCACTGCCATAAAGGACGAGAGATGTCATGTAGCATCTCAGTACCCTTTTCTTTGTTATCAAAGAAATCCTCCTGATACTCTGCCTAGCTTTTGGAATGTGTCTTTGGTCATCCCAATGCAACTTCGGATCTCAGCATCACACTTGCCATCGTCTGTTAAAACACTTCCCAGACCTAACTAATATTTATTGACAGACTCATAATAAAAATCAGATTTTGGCATTAAATAGCCCAACAAAGATTTATATGTTACAAAATTAACTAAGCTATCATTGTCATAGATGGATTTTCTAGTTGGAAGTAGTTTCATGAAATATGGTTCAAATTGCTGTTACCCAAAACAAGAGAGTTTATTTTTACTTAATTCAGTCACCCAAAGGCTTCTCAACAACATCTTACCTTACTGCTTGCCAAATGCTAACTGACAATAAAAAAGCTGCTGCAGTTGAAAATCTTATTCACTTATTGCCAAACATGGGACATTTATACATTTTTGCTGTAATAAACTTCAAGAGTTTCCTTGTGAAACAGTGCATCATGACTATGAGTATCTTAAATATTTTTGATTTAACAAATTATTTAAACTATTTCTGTTGTCATTATGCTATGTATCTGTCTGGTTTCTGTATTTACACAAAGAAATATGCAATAGACACACCCACACATTTTGTGGGATATGTTTGTGACAGGGGACATGAGCAGTGGGATTTTCTTTCAGCTTGATTTCCTCCTGTTTGAATTCTTTTTCCTAAAACTGATGCTATAAAATGGTTGCTGATCTGTTAAATTGGACAGAATTCTTGCGTGAGAAGAGGAAGCAATTGCTGCAAATTCCAGGTTATTCCTTTGAGACGCTAATGTGCAATCATTCAGAGAGAGAGAGAGAGAGAGAGAGAGAGTATTCACCAACTTTAGTTCCAGCATTATTGCCAGAGAAAAAGCTGAAACCAATTTATTGGATATTGTGTGGCAGTTGAATCATGCTTAATGTAATCTGAAATCAGCTTCTGTGGGTGAAGTATTTCCTAAAACGATGTGCCTTACGTATACAGTTGAAAACTCATGACTTTATATCACTTGCCTATAAGAGATCTAAACTTGGAATCCAGAATATAAACATTAAAATAAGGTCTGTATAAACTTAATAGAAGTACACCTCTAATTTTCCAGCAACCTACACCCTTGTACAAATTAATTGAAACAAAACGAATAATTCCATGATTACTTACTTTTTTTTTGTATTTTTCCAATGAAACATGATCCAGTGCACATATTAGTACTTCATATGTCAATTCCACAAAGTCATTCCTTGCAGATTTGAGCACAGATTCTCAATGGCTGTAGGACAACTAATCAACAGTTGAGACAATAGTGTCTTGGTGTGATAAAAATATGATGCAATCACAGATGATGCAATATTTTTCGAGGCCAAACAAATTTCATCATACACTCTGAAAATAGATCCATATTACTGCACATCACTACAAATGACCTAATCCGAGGAAAAAATAGCAATCAATTACACCCTGTCACTCCAGTGGGTCTAAAACTGACCAAATGGTGAAAGAAAGGAAACTAAAGCAGTTGTTTCAATTAATTTGTACAAGGGTGTAGCTTCCAGTAGATTTCCAACTTATTTATATTGCCAGATTGTCAGAGGTTTCATTATAAAAATTCAGAAAGACATCTCTGACTTATTCCTGATGCACGTCTCATATTTGTTTTATGTTTAAAATTACAAAGACTGTTAGAAATTTAACTCAAACAAATATTTTCTCAATATCTGTCTATATTTCTAAGATGAGGTATTGTAACTATTTACACTATTTACATCATTCAGATGGTTATCCTCATTTTTATTGCCATATTCACAATGTTTTGGCCATTGTACACTCCAACTTTCATCAGGTGATACACATTTGAATTTTGAACTAAACCCTTTATTCAGTTCATGGGGGTAGATTGTTCTAATTCCACATGCCATGTCTTTTCTAGATATCTCAGTTTCAGTTAATTCCCTTTAGTAACTCAAATCTCTATGGACACATATCCCAGTGGATAAAAGCATTGGTTGAGTAACCCAAAAGGTGACTTAAACCAAAGAATTGTGAGTTCAATACCTGGCCAAAGCAGAGGAAAAAAAATCTTGATTGATGGGAGTTTCCTTCCTAACCTTTTAAGTCAACATCTTGATCATGTCATTATTTTTTCTTCAAGTTACATGTGCTATCCACTTTAATTGTTGTTGCTGTTGGAAGTCTTCAAGTGATGTTGTTTTTGTTATTTGATAAAGCTTTTTGTTTAGGATTGTGTAGCACCAATCTATAAGATCAAAGAATTGTCTTCTTAATTACTTATATGATTCATTCATTTGAAGCCATTTCTAATCATTGAATTGAGGAAGTGGTGCTATAATATCTGATCATTTATACATTTCTGAATTAGATGTCATGCATGACATCCACATGAGAGTCTAGATCTGATGAAGCTATTTAAGTAAATGACTCAAGTTCTCAGTTTAATATTTTGCTTTTGTAGCATCTTATGGTGTTGGGCAAGGCACAGTCAACTCTATGTTCAATTTCCTTTTCGTTTATGCTAAATTTGTTATAAATGATCCAGACACCGAAGTATTTAAAATCTTATAAAGATATAAAATGTTTCTTCTGCAAAACATTACACTCAGTGAATTAGTCTTTCATCATAAAATATCTGGCCATAGTGTACTAATTTCAGAATGTAGTTATGCTAAATCTATATTAGTTATCACTCAGAAGGTTGTTCAACTTCTTATTGACTATAGATTCAGAGTTTGCTGATGACTGACACTAAGAAGACTAATAGGATTCCACTGAGGGTGAGCATTCACCCACATTCTTAAAACAGGTCATAGTTGACACCTTCCATAGACTTGGGAAGCATCTGTCCTTCAGGATAGATAACTCTGGAATGATATTCGTCAGAATGACCTGGGATTTAATATGGACCAGTGTCCTTAGAGTCAAGGCTTTTGATATGTCTGGGAACTTCCTGTGCCATGACAGAGATATTACAATGTATGTATTTCATGAGTAGAGGGAAGTCAGGTATGGGGTGGTCCTTATCAGTACTGAGGAGAGAATTTCCGAGGTCCGGCACTCAGATTATTTTGAGGATAACCCTGTCAGAAAGGGAGATGCTCGGACAAAGAAACTCTATCTAGCATGTCTTACAAGACTGTCTGTAAGTGTGTTTTTCTGGTAGGGCCGTGATATGTTAAATATCATTTTTCTGTTAAGGTCTTTATTTGTATTTTTGAGGACAAACTTTTATGCATAATAATACAACACTTGGCATACCCAAAACTTTGTAAAGTCTGCCCTCTCTTACGGCATCAATACTGACTGTTGCTCAGCCTTGAACTCATGGATACATTGTAAATTGTTGTGTGGGAATGTCAGGCATCTCCATTAGCTTCTTGCAACTGATGAACTAATAAATATCCAAAGGATGTTTGCATGCAACTGGAAGACAAAGTTGTGCATTTAAAGAAGATATTTCATGACACAGTTTGAAACTGTATTGGAATGGAACCCATTGAGAATATCCAGAAGTCAATTGAACTGTTGAACAGGATCAATGTGTTGGGTTTGTTGAGAATTTTCCCTAATATTTTTGTTTCTCTCCAAATCTTCTGTCATTCCTGCCACAGTTGCATCTGCAGAGTGCTTTTTTAATCACTTAAAATGAATAAAGAACTATCACTGCACAATAATATTTCAAGACCGCCTTACCAACTTGGCAACTCTTGTGATCAAGTCTGATTTGGCACGAGAATTAAACTTTGTGGAATTCATCACGCGTTTTGCTTCAATGAAAGTTTGAAAAATGCACTTTTAAGCTGCTTTGGAACTGGTTTTATTCTTTATATTTTTTTCAATAAAATACCAATTCATAATTTTGCTCTCTACTTTTTGTAAAGAAGCCCTCCACTAAATCCATAAAGGTATATTCTTAAGGCCCCTTGGGTTTCAAGGCTTGGCACATTTGTGCTGACTGTTCTTCCCTCTCAGCAACACTGGTCCTTATCTTTTAATGTAGAATTAGAAGTCAATTTCATTGCAAAGAACTTTGCCTTGTAATGAGGATGTAATAACTTCAGGGCCATTTATAATATTCTCTATTTTCTCTCTCTCTCTCTCTCTCTCTCTCTCTCTCTCTCTCTCTCTATATATATATATATATATATATATATATATATATATATATATATATATATATATATATATCAATTATGTAGTGCGTATATGAATACGCACTACATAATTGATATTAAAATAACCTGATCCTAAGTGCGAATTCCTGATAATAACTGTGACATTTACTCTAACTATTGAACAATTTTGTTCATGCCACCTTTCTTCAGTACAAGAACGCACAATTTTCAAATTTAAAAAATTTCAACCTCAGCGTCGCGACTGCACGCTCCAAAATTATTCTTACATTTAACAATATCTCATTGCTAAAAAAACACTCTTTCGGACTGCACAATCTTTCGATGTCGCATTACTACCTGGAATTTAACAAAAACACACTGAAATGTCTACCTGATGATGGTCATTCGAAACGACTGAAAGACCGGCTAGTAGAAAAAATAAGACCTGATAAAACCGAAATTTATAAACAAGGATCATACCATTCATTAACGGATTCGAAGTTGATTGTATTTTATTATTAAATATTGTTTGCGAGAGTGATTCTTGCCATATAATTAGCTTCAGTATTTGTTTTTCGTATGAATGATTTACGTTATATATAATTTATAATATTCATTTATAATATTCTTGTAATAACTTCAGGGCCATTTATAATATTCTCTTAGCCTCTGTTGAGAATTTTATTTGAGATGTTCCAGAACTCACAGAAACCAAGTTTTTTTGTTTTCAACATTTAGCTTGGACTGACTGTGCATAACTGCTCTTGAAATTTTATAGAACTGTCTTACAATGCAGTTTGGAATGCTGTAAGTGTACAACAACACCATTCTTTGTGGTAGAGATGTTAGTAGTGGTTATGGTGTGTGATGTTTGCAACACATTCCGTCAATAACCAAGGTTAGCTGTTTGGTTTCTGATGGTATTTTATTCTTTGGGATAAGATTATCCCTGCCTGAGAGGATCTGTTCACAGATGAGGGAGGCATTTGTGGAAGCCCTATGTTAGAAAAAATCTGAAAGGGGAGCTTCCACAATGTAAGATCTGAAGCTATCCCAGTTAGCTTTGGTGTACCAAATGATTGTCATATGAAATAGTATATTACGGGATGCTTTTAACATTGGTAATGCAATGTTCTACCTGTACTCCTTCTTAGAAAAATGGCAAAAGGATAAAGATCAAAAGTGACAGAAGCATAAGCCCTATCATTTTCGTAGTTGATCACAGCCTCCACAGTGAAAACTTTCTTGGACACTCAAACAAAGATTTTATCTGCAGTCCACTGCATCTTTAACCAAAATTTCCTTCCCTCCACGAAGCCATTTTTGCTTGGAGAAACTTGAAAGCAGCTGTCATTGTTGAATCTTCTATGGTTTTATCCCTAAATCCTTTTTTACAATCCTTCTTAATGACCCATCTGAAATATGCAGGTCTTTTGCTTCACCCTCGTCTTGACGGCTTCAATGACTCTCCTGGTATGAACTGAATGGTTTCTTCCTGAAATTGGATTTAGTGAGGTTATTTGCTCCTCTTGAAACTTTTTCAACATATTAAAAACAGTTTTTCTGCAAACATTCAACTGTTTTATCACCTCACAATTCTTCATACCAGCCATTTTCAGTGCAACAAATGCTTTGTTTGTGCCACCATATTTAATTCAACAGCAAGCAATAAAACAAAAGAATATCAGGAAGTCTTATGCAAAATTTGAAACTATTTTTATGAATTGATATATTTCAATTTATGTTTAAATTATGCGTAATTTTTTGTTTAAATAATAGGTAAATATTTATGCCACTGTCCAGGGTGCTCCGAAAGTCTTGTCAATTCCTTTCAAAAAAGTAATGAGGACAATAGTAGAACAAGTAAGACAGTAATACGAAGAACATGGACTGGATTCAGTTTATTCACTTTCATTGATGCTGTCACACATCAAGAAGGTCTGTATGAACACCATCATTTTCGTGGCGCAAAATGATGCGGTGTCATGTCCTGTGTGATATTTTATGAAGCTGTGCTTTATTGATTGTTGCAAAGGCTCTCCAAACGGTGTCCTTCAGCTGATGGGTATTTTGGTATTATCCATATACTTGCAAGCAGCCACTCTTCCAAACTGTAGGAGCTTGTGTCAGCCATCTGAAATAGAAAATTATATTATCTAAGGGTGACAAGACTTTTGCATCATCCCGTACCTTATCTGTATTTTAAAGCAGCAGAAATTACCATAATTGATGGCATATAAAACCAACATTTTTTCCTCCCAAATGATAGAATTTCAATAAATAAAATTTTAATGTAGAGAAAGGAACTTGTTTCAAACTTAACTAAGTAAGCAACTAAGCTGAAGTTGCAGTAACATTCGATGTACAAGCCAATAATTTAAAAAAAAAAATATTCGTTATTGAAATGGTTTATGTCATCAAATTGATTAAGTTCAGAAGATGCAAAAGTTATATTTCATTTATATTTTGAAGATCTAGATCGAATAAGTCTCCTTAAAAAGTATAGGTCGTGCACTTTGATGACAGTCATTCGGAAAGTGAACTGCGGTGGACAGTTGAGGTGATCAACTATGAACAGATTTTTATTTCTATTTTTGAATGACATTTTATGATGTTTTCTTTTATTTTTTTACTTTATTTTAACCACTGTGTTAAAATTGAATCAAACCAATTAGAAGTGTCCATCAAACGTATCGATCAAAGCCATTGCTGCAGGCAATGTTGGGTTTGTTTCTCAGTAATTCAGTAAAAACTTTCAAATTTGCTGACAGACTTTTATAATATTTGGTTTCTAATTTTCATGTTGCCTGCTGTTTGCAGCAATTACTAAATCATTTGAAGGATATAATTAGCTGGAACTTGTTAATGAAATACACAATTAGTAATAAAGACGGCTCAGTTTTTTCTTGTTATATTATTGGACTATTTAGTTTGAAATTTTCAAATAAAACATTTTTTACACTGTGTTAATTTTTGCTGTTTTTTTATCCAGTATTTTATATCAATATTCTCTTTGACCACTTGAGCTATCAGTGAAACTGGAAATAAATAAGTAGCTTTCAACACTACAGGAAATCACATTCCATACTTTAGGAGTATGCATTTCATGGATGTTGCTTTAAACATTTTGGTCAAGGTAACATGATTAAGTAGAACACAAATCTACAATATCTCTACCAGTTCTTGTCTGATACTCAACTTTTTTGAAATTTAAATAAAATTTCAAAATTATTTTACTCTATGGCTTGTAGGATGTAAATAACATTACAGTTATCAGAATTAAAATTGGAAATAGCAACCTGAGTTCAAATCCCACCTAATCTGTTGTGTTCCCTTTCACACTAATACACTTTGTAAAGACTTGAATCAGCTCTTCTCCTCTCACATATGAGTTAAATAGTAGAGTATACCACATTCTCTAGCTTTCACAGCAGCCAGTCTAGGTAAAAAAATACTCTGAATTCTAAACCATGGAGAAGGAAAATGAGAAACAACAATATCTATTCCAGGAACAATTTTGGTAATACACAAATAATATAATTATTATTGTTGCTTTTTTTGATGAAGCATTTTCACTATTATTATTTTATTACTAGTTTCACTCCATCTTATTATTGTTGCTTTTTTTGATGAAGCATTTTCACTATTATTATTTTATTACTAGTTTCACTCCATCTTATTCTTGCTTTTAGATGTAGCATTTTCCATATTATTTTATTACTAGTTTATACCATCTTATTATTGTTGCTTTTTAGATGAACAAGATTGAATACTGAAATGTTACTGGAGATCATTTTTATCATTCATGTCCAAATAATAACTTTATCGGGACAGCAATTTTCAAGTGATAGGCAAACATTAAATTTGCTTGCCCACACACATACATTCACTGCATATTTGCTATTCTCTCTCACTATCTCATCTAACTTTTTCATTAATCAATGCTCTTTCCATGATGATTATGTAGTGTTATCTCCACTTTTATGATTAGATGTTTTGCGTTGATCAAGGTAGATGGTACTAATGACTAATTTGTATGGAAATTGTCGTGCTGAGTAATTGACAAAAACAGGCTGGGATCTGCTTAAAAACTTCAATAGTGAAACTTCTCTCTTTAATATGTATTTAGTCATGAATTGAAGCTGATGAAGTTGTGAACATCAGAAGACCGCATATGCTGCGGAAGCAAGCATGGTTGAAGAGAATTGACAAAATTCTCAATAACAATAGAAGACAAAATGTTACGAGTCAATGTAAAAAACAAAAAGGTATGGCAAAGACAGTAGCAAAGTAAGAATTTCACAAAATTAAAATAGTTTCAATAGACAAAATGGATACAGTCATGTGGTTATGGCCTTCTGATTTCAATACAAGAAAGAAAAAAAAATTGTATTAAAGACCAAGAATTGTTCATTTTTATTGACTAAAAAGAAATCCCAGTATGCATCTCTAGGATTTGTTAATAATGAGGCTCATTCGGTACAGTCTCCGAGAGCCACTTGAAGTAGAGGTTTACAGAGTAAGAAGCACAGTTTATGCAGATATGTGGGAAGATAAGGGGTAATACTAGATTTGACTAGGTTAAGATCATGGTGATCAGGGAAGCATCTTCTTGGGGGTCGGTTCCACAAAGCAGTGGTTCATGAAAAAAAGCAGTTCAAGTGGAACTTACATCTTGCCAATGGAATATGAAGGGAATGAGGTTGGTTTGCTAGAATGCGTGTAGCATGGGCATTAAGGTTAGAACTGGTGGAACTAAAGAGTGTAGTTCATCTGAGAACTTTCCATGGAAATGGGCTGATAAAGACATATGCCGCTGCTGACTAATTTACATGGGAGAAACCAAAATAGTAAAAAACGGTAAATCTTAAAATTATACAACAACAGTTACTAAATCTGTTATTTTATACTGTATTCAAAAATTCTACAGCTTCAGTTCTATGGAAATGTCTTTCTTTTCTAGTTACAAGAGCCGAGCATAAAATGTCTTTCTTTTCTAGTTACAAGAGCCGAGCATAAAATGTCTTTCTTTTCTAGTTACAAGAGCCGAGCATAAAATGTCTTTCTTTTCTAGTTACAAGAGCCGAGCATAAAATGTCTTTCTTTTCTAGTTACAAGAGCCGAGCATAAAATGTCTTTCTTTTCTAGTTACAAGAGCCGAGCATAAAATGTCTTTCTTTTCTAGTTACAAGAGCCGAGCATAAAATGTCTTTCTTTTCTAGTTACAAGAGCCGAGCATAAAATGTCTTTCTTTTCTAGTTACAAGAGCCGAGCATAAAATGTCTTTCTTTTCTAGTTACAAGAGCCGAGCATAAAATGTCTTTCTTTTCTAGTTTCAAGAGCCGAGCATAAAATGTCTTTCTTTTCTAGTTACAAGAGCCGAGCATAAAATGTCTTTCTTTTCTAGTTACAAGAGCCGAGCATAAAATGTCTTTCTTTTCTAGTTACAAGAGCCGAGCATAAAATGTCTTTCTTTTCTAGTTACAAGAGCCGAGCATAAAATGTCTTTCTTTTCTAGTTACAAGAGCCAAGCATAAAAAATATTACAGCAACCATTTAAGCAACTTGAGTATTTGTTCTTGCATGAAAGTTAAGCATCCCGGGTACTGACCAAAATCCTAAGTAGCTTTTTGAGAAAAAAATATGCTGTATTTTTTTCTTATTTTCATTCTGTCTTCTGATTGCTGCTTCTACTTGAACATTTTGACTGCAAAAGCAAATGGCAAAGAATGAATGAGAAAACAAGCACAGATTTGTGTCCCCAGATTGGTTATGGCAACATCCCCACTAAAAAAAAAATGCAAGATTCCCAAGGTAAATGATACTAGTTCATGCTCAGTTGGAAGCTTCTTATTTATTTCTTAAGTTTTTCACTATTTGCCCAAGCACTCATTTATATTTATAGACTTACTTGTGTTTGAAATCTCTATTTTATAGCTCAGATCTTAAGCATTCTGTCTTCTTATAACTGATAGTTAGTCCTTTCTTCCTTCTATCCTGTACTAATTTGTCCAGGAGTCCTTGCAGTTTTTCTTCTGTTTCTCCCATCAATATGTTATCATCTCTGTAAAACTGTTCTTAGTATACACAATCCATGCTAAAACCATATTAAAGTTAGATTTCTTTTATCATTTCACTCCAAAGCAAAGCAATAAAGCCACTAAGACGCAAGGGGCTACCGAGTGTTAAAGAATATGAGGGAAAAACCACCATTAAAGAGATAGAACAATAAAAGGACAAGAATTCTGACAGTAGATAATGATTGACATTGTATTTAAATTTTTGAAAATCAAAGTTGTCTGGGAAGCAAGAAGTCAAGAGATTCCACAAACGTGAAGTGGGAGAAAAGAAACTGTTAGCATAGAACTTGCAGATATATCTAGCCATTTCAACTGTAAAATGATGAGATGTTGCCCTTAGGGTAGTACTGTGCTTAAATTTATAAAGTCTAGGTACCATAGAGGAAAGTAATATTTATTTTGATAATGCAAAAATGTTGCACAAGGCCAAAAGGGAGGATGAGAGAAGGCTGCTTTTCAATTCATCTTAAACTTAGCTATCCACAATTACCGACTCAAACATACCACAACATTCCTTACACCAAAACAACACATTCTTACTAACCATTCTTACTACAGCCAACATAATAGTTCAATATCTCTGTGAAGTCCTAACTAGATCCCATATTTACAATTTGTCTGTGGAAGAAAATTCACCAGAACCATTACCATGAAAGTATTTATAGAAAAGGTACAGGGAATCTACGTTACAGCAGTAGGAAAGTAACTGAAGGTGAGATGCCAGGTCAGAACCAATAACATTACAGGTTCTTCTTTGGATTCTATTAAGAATCTCTAAATATATAGCAGGAGCACCAGACCAGAATTGGCAGCAATATTCAAAATTTTGGACAAATGGTAAATGTGCAAGATAGATTCTGGTGAATTTGCTTCTTTTATATTCTTCTTCATCATTTCTTTTAATTTTCCATTTGGTCTCACATTGAATCCATTGATCCATGAAGTAAAATATTCCACTCATAAAAAAATAGAGAAAATCTTTCAAAGAAATAATTTTTGTAGATTATCTTCCTCAAGTTGTGACATTACTCAGGATCAAAAATTATCCATTTTTTATTATTCTACAAGAATCTCTAAATATTTACAGATTTATCTAGACTTAACTGTTCTGTGTATGCAAACACACTTTATTATTTTCAAATAGATTTCTTTTCAATAAAATAGAAATATATACATAAATTGAACTAAAAATTTATTTAATAAAAGTATGTACATGTTTATTCTTTGTTTAAGATAAATAATTATTATCCTCCAGTGTTTGTGTATGTGCTTCAGAAAAAAAAGTTTTGAAAAAAATGTTTTGAAAAATCAGATAATTAAAAAATATATGCAGATATCAATGACATAAACACAGTTTCAAACTTGACATTTGAAAATAATCAAGTTCAGTAATTCTGTAAAAAGTCAGGGATCAATTTTTTTTTTTTCCGTATCATTATTGTAAGCAGAACCTCCTTTCTAAGTAGATTAAAAATGAATATTTTTCAATTTTAACAAATTTTGTGTCTTGAGGAAGGTCTAATCTACAAAAATTACCCACCTCCTTCTCTTATGAGTGGATTAATCTATTTAAGTAGTTCCACACCCTGGGCTTTGGGCTGCTGTAGTCCAAAATGTTTATACATAATAAGGCAGAGATGTACTGATTAATGAGAACAAGTGTACATAAAGGAATAACATGAGACTTGAATCTTTCATGTTTAATTCTGATACTTTGATATTTAACCTTGGCCAGTGTGTGTTATCTGTTACATGGTCCCTACATTCTCATCTGAGATATCTGAGAGACTGCCGAACTCTTCTCTGGAGTGGCTGTTTATATCTCTCTCTCTCTCTCACACTTGTCATTCCCACACATGCAAAAGTGGATGCAGCTGCTAGAACATGCAATTCTGCATTTTACAACTGGTTATAACCTCAAGCCAACCCTGCACCTGGTTTCCTCTGATGTTTTGAGAAATTGAATGCAAATTCCATTCTGGTATAATACTGTATATATTCAGATGTTGGTACATGTGACAAAAACACTGATTATTAGATTCCCACCAACTGACAGTGGTAATCATGATCACAAGTTCTGTAGCCGATTAGGGTTCTAGTGGGCATTACATGTAGTGCAGCTGTAGCAGCTATAGTTTGCTTTGGGCAAAATAACCTGAACCCAACTCTCCTGGTTGGTTTAAATTCAGAGTTTTCCTTCCCCTAGACTTGTTACCAACCATGGCTATAAGGCCCAGTCTGATCTACTGCTTAACTCATAGCTGGGGAGAGAAGAGATGGATTCATAACATTCCCAAGAGTATTTGCATGTAAGTGAATGTAACAAACTCAGATAGAATTTGAACTCTGCTCTCCAGTTTCTCAATCCAAGCTGCTACTACTACTACTACTACTACATGTCCCTATTGTCAATGATTACATATAAATTGTTTTGAAATATGCCATCCAGCATCTGAAGGATGCTTTATTACTTTTAAAAACCCAAGTTTCATAGCTGTAATGTACTTTGTACGATGATCAACAAGACGCATAGCTGTGACAAGGATTTTGCTGATATCCAAATCTCAGTTTCATTAAAGTATGAGCCGAGGGAATTCTTTGTCTTTTACAGCTGCATTCCTCACCAGGCCGTTTAATTTCCTTCCACTTGGATGGCAAAATGGCCAGTGCAATTTAGTGACAATTTCTACTTGTGTACTTTTACTAGGGATTTATTTCACAAAAAGTTGGAGAGTTAATTTACCATTCTGCGGCAAAGAATGGAAAAGTATATTCTGAAAGGGGTAGTAAAAAAAAAATGGGTGTTAGTCTGGGATTCCTTACAAAGTAGAAAACTTGAAATTTTGATGCTGATTTATGAAGTTGGAAAAGCAGAAAGCAAGAATTTTAAAAAAAAAGCAAAAAATAATAAGTAAATAAAATGCAAACATTTAAAAAAAGAAATTATCCCCAAAATTAAAAGGATAAAAGATTTGAAAATGTTGAGAACCATTTTCTGAATTTTCCACCCAAGAATTTAAAAAAAAGAAGGAAGTAAGAACAAAATAAATAAATAAAAAAAGAATTAAAAAATGCAAAAACATTTAAAGAATCTGATAATGCAGCATATCATTTTTTAGCATTTCTCACAACCAAGTCTGGTTTATGAAAAGATATTTAACAGGAGTACAACTCAAGAATGATGCCTCCCAGCCCCAACTTGACTCTTTGATGATAACAGCTAGACCCCCAGAGTTACTACCATTATTTTTGTAATACAGTATGACTGAAAATCTAAACTACTTCTTTCATCATGCTGTAATTTTATTAATAAGAAAATCAGGAACATTATTATTACTTCATACAATCCATCTCGTCACTCAGTTATGTGCCATACGTGATACACGCTTAGGCGATCATGTATGTTTCGGTACATGACTGACGAGGCAGATTTTTCCCACAGTAGGTTGCCATTTCTTTCTATCCAAGGCTATAGAACTCAGTCTGTCCTGCTATTTACCCATAGCTGCGAGGAGAAGAAGAGGATTCATACCTTTCCCAAAGGTATTAGCATGTAAATGACTATAAATGGATTCAACTGGAATTCAAAATCAGCTCTCTGATTCCTCAATCCAAGCCGCTATCCATTACCCCACTGTGCCTCCTCAATCCATATCATAGGAACCGATAAAATAGACACATTTTGTTGATAGAACAAATATCTGGGTGAGTGCTGAAGGGCAAGGGAACAAACTTAGATAAATTTGGATGTTTGGGAATGTTCTTGAATGATTCTGTGATAAGTGTTTTTAAAGGGAGCAATCTGTCCTTTAAAAAGTGCAAAAAAGGAGCCTGTGTTTTCTGGATTTAAGACCATGACAAAAAATAGTGAACAAAATATGATCAAATATTGATAGTGGGAGTTTTC
This sequence comes from Acanthosepion esculentum, assembly GCA_964036315.1. Lineage (NCBI taxonomy): Eukaryota > Metazoa > Mollusca > Cephalopoda > Sepiida > Sepiidae > Acanthosepion > Acanthosepion esculentum. The sequence continues at coordinate 123,291,722 of OZ038477.1, read as the reverse complement.
TTCCCATCCTTTTGTTTGAAGCAGTGTGGAATATCAACATCTTGCTTATGGTCATTATTTTGTCTTCTAGCTACATGAGCCATTCATTTTAGTTATTGTTAGTCCTCAACCCCTCATTTGGAAATTGAAAAGATAAAAATTTAATAAACTAACCTTGTCAGGGGAATTTAAGCAAACTTGTTTGGATACACATAGATAGAGCAATATCTCTGTATATTTCTGAGATGAGGTATTATAATTATTTTCTCTATTTACATTGTTCAGACTGTTGTCCTCATCTTTGTTGCCCTTTGACAATGTTTTGGCTGTTGTATGCTCCAACCTTCTTCAGGTGATTGCGATTTTGTCCTTTCATTTCATCCACCAGGGTAGATTGTTCTTGTTCCATATGCCATGCCTCTTCTGGATGTCTCAGTATCAGTTATCACCCTTTAACACAACTCTCCAAGTTTTTGTTCACCTCAACTGTAGCAAGGTAATGAACTCAAAATTCAGTTCTAAATTCCAATCATCTGAAAAAGGCCAGAGCATAAAATGGTTGAAACATTATGATTATGGCAACAAAGATGTGGACAACAGTCCGAACAATGTCAATAGGGTGGACACATTGAGCAACTCTGGTTTGTGTGCATGTGTGGTCACATCAACATAAATGAACCGAGTTCAATGCAGTCAAAACACATCACACAAAAACTTTTTATACTTTGTCGTGTATGTATATATATATATATATATATATATAAAAAGAAAGAACAGTAAGATATATAATCCGGTGTTCTTATAGATATTTTTATTTTTACACAATAGTGCTCAATGTAAATTTACAGAGCATTAATATTATAAATGAACTGATTTAAAATATGTTTTTTTCACTACACATTAATAACCATGTTTCAAAAATGGAAGCTAAAAGCTTCGAATTTAATTTTATTATTAATTTAAAGACATTAGTTCCATATGACAAAGTGGAAAAATTTTTCACCTGACTTATTTCATCCCTTAGGACTTCATCAGATGAAACACATTACACAAAAAACTTTTTCCACTTTGTCATACATCTTTCCTCCAAAACTATTCTTGGTATATAAAAATTTATATATCATTATACCACACATAGATATGTATATTTGTGTGTATAAACTTATATGTTGGGATGTCCTGAGTATCCTATATATTTTTGTAAAATGGGCAGGTATTAATATTTTTTTGTATTTACTTAAAATCTATTAGTCTTGTCCATGTTGACAATATGTGAGTTATGATATTTAAATATATATATATCATACAGAGTAATTAAATGACAGTCAACAAAAGCCTAAGTAATACGTCTCATCTTCAGAAGGAACACCTTCAACTTATAATGGATTTATCACTGGAGTCAGTGTTATATACATAGTCAAACTGAACCCTTTATTTCGTTTGCTGGGGTAACTATTCTAGTTCCACGTGCCATGTCTAATGAATGTCAGTTATCAGTTATCTTCTGTTATTTCCCCTCTCCAAGTTCTCCACCACCTTAACCAGGTATTGAACTCACACTCTTTGGGTCCTGTCACTGGATCTAATTATCCACTGTGCCATGTGTCCTTGAGGGCATCTGTGTATAAATTCTAAACCTAATGTCTTCAGCAAACATTTTTTACCAGTGCTCATATTGCAATTTTTACTGTTATCATTGCATGTTTTTACTGTGTGCCCCAGTGAGCGAAATAAAGGGTTCAGTTCGACATTCCAACCACCTGGAGAAGGCCGGAGTGTACAATGGAGGAAACGTTGTGATAAATATGGCAACAAAGATGAGGGTGATAGTCTGAACAATGTAAATAGTGTACATAATACCTCATCTCAGAAATATAGACAGATATAGATTCATGGGTTATATATCAAAATACAGGTTTATAGAGCAGTCATATTGATCATACTGTTGTACTGCTCAGAATCATGGACTATATATAGGTCCCATCTCAATCAGGTGGATGTCTTACACAAAAGTTATCTCCGTGCAATCTTTGGTTTGGTTTGTTTTGTTTTATGGCATATCAACCTCAATAGGTCATTTAATGCCGACAACTTTTTTTTTTCTTGATATTTTTGTTTTGTCAAAAATCTATTTCTGTTAATATTTTTTTCCTCAAAAATGTATAGCTGGTAATATTTTTTCAAAAACGTATGGCTGGTAATATTATTTTTTCAAAAACATA
>OZ038477.1:123219521-123287021 GCA_964036315.1 Acanthosepion esculentum | reverse complement strand
ATAACAACAATAAATAAGAAAATTACAAAAACGTGGCTAACCAGTTTTCGATCTTCACCCTTCAGATCTGATCATGGACAAATGTGCAAATTGTATACAATTTACTTTACTGAAAAGCAACGATCAAAGTCCAGGTTGCCTCTTTTTTTCTGTTTTCATCTTTATTGTTGTTATTGTTGTGATTCAACATTTTATTTGAATTTCTTTTATTGTCCTCATTATTATTCTTCCTCTCGTTTGCTGTGTTTTTTTCTTATATACAATTTTAATATGTCGGTTCTGATAGCTTTAATGATCAGGGCCAGTACATACTACACCTGAACCTGATTGGATGTCCCAGGTAGTGCTTTGTGAACCTTGCTATCTTAACATTCATTTTGTTTTACCTACATTTATATATGTTACAAATTAAACTAAGTACAACTGACTATTAAAGGATAATAAATTTTGACAGATTTTGACATTTTTTTTTCATCCAAATCTGAATATATTTTACTCAAGTTAAGTCTCGAAAAAAACAAAATATAAAATATGCTATTTTTTAGCCCATAATGTTGAATTTGTTAAAATTAAGAAAAATCTCAAGTTGAACAAAAAATTGTTGATTTATTTAAGATGAAATGATTCATTATGACATGTCTCTAAGTTGTATTTAGATAGATTTTATTTATTTTAACATTTTTCTAGTTGAATTGTTTACCTGTATTGCATATGATCCATTGTTGTACATAATTAGGTTACAATAAAACTTTTATATTATATGAATACTACCTTATGGAAATCAAGATGTAGTAGAGTTGGGGGGCTATATCATAGATGGTGGGATTATCATAGATTTAGGGCATCAACCCTGTTAATACTTGAGATATGTACATAAAGGGTGCGATGGGTAAATTGTTGGCACTTTATATTTTTTATTTTGCACATTTGTTGTTTGTTTTTTGATTTTGTTGATGGCACAGTATAGTAGGTTCAGTTGGACACTGTCTGTGTGAAAAAGCAGATGATGACTCAATTCACTCTGCTAGCAATTTGGAAATGCTATGCTGTACTGTTTGGCATTCGCACCGCAAGCTCCAATACAAACATTTTGAGTGTTTGAGTGTCAATCTGAGAACAGCGCAGAGAATTCCGAAAGAGTTGGTTGATATATCCAGTCAACATCATGGTGTTTGGAGTGATCACTAGCGATGGCGATGTTATGCCGTCATTCATCTTCCCACAAGGCCCCCAGATTCAATAGGAAGGCCTACATCAAGTACCTTAAGGAGGTAGTGCTGCCCTGGGTCAAGAGGGTGGTTTCTGGAAGACCTTATGTCTGGCAACAGGACTCTGCACCATGCTACACAAGCAGGAGAACCCAGTCTTGACTGTCAGACAATTTCTGCAACCACATTATCCCTTACATCTGGCCACCTAACTCCTCAGACTGCAACCTCCCTGATTATTAAGTGCAGGGCGCAGTTGAGCAAGAGACTAAAAAAACTCTTTGTAACTCCAAAGAAGAACTGATTATGGCAGCATTCACCAACTTAAACAAGGAGACCTTCCAGAAGAAATTGGGGAAACTTCCAAAAATTTAAAATTATGTATCTTGAACACAAAAGGGATCTTATACACAACAATTTATCAAATGCATTAGTTATACATAGAAATAAATTCAATCACAAATTTGATCTAAAAAATAACACATTTATTAAAAGAGAAAGTAACTTAGAAGGAAATTTCTCAAATGTGCCAGTATGGAATCTTATCAAAATATAAACTTGCACCCTGGATTTTTTCCAGTATCTCAATACTTGAAAGAATTACTACTTTCCCAAGCAAATAAACATGACTATAAAAATGTTAAAAAATTAAAAGAAAATGGTTAAATTCATAACCAAATGTTATTTAAAATATATAATAAATAAATTAATCCCAAAGTAAAATAATTTAATTACTAATTTGCATTAAAAAAAATTCAAGAACATCACTTATGCACTTTTGTTTATTAGACTTTGGATTGTGTTACTTGGCATCCTCAATAGCTAGCCTAAATTTTTCCGCTAAGCTGATGAAAATTTATAAGTGTTCTTAATTTAAAAAATTTTGGAAACCAATAACATTTTTGTTCTTGTATATAAATATTTGTTACAAAATTTTCTTTGATAATATCCCTCAGAGGACAAAAACCATTGGCTTAGATAAGTTTTCCTTTTCTCTTTATTCATATTGTCCTTTAACAGATATACTCGATCTGAAATTTTTATATATATATATATATATATATATATATATATATATATATTTAAATAAAAACAGACTACTTTAAGGTTCCATATAATATACAAGGGCTGTGGTGAAATAATTTATTATATGGAACCTTAAAGTGGTCTGTTTTTATTTAAATTATTGAGCTCTCTGGATTTTATCCTCCTTGGGTCTTCCCATACGGATTACCTAGTTTTTCGCAAACTAAATATATATATATATATATATATATATATATATATATATATATATATATAGATTAAAAATCCAAAACTACCGCATTCTAATCTATGTATTTTACATGCTCTGTTATAATAAATACATTGAACTCTTTTTGTGGATCAGTTTTAATATTTTATATTATTAGGATTCACTTGGATTATATGCCTTCAGATTATTACCTGTGTATATATATATATATATATATATATATATATATATATATATATATATATATATATATACACTTATATATATATATACTTATATATATATATATATATATATATATATATATGATTACTTTAAACATTATTTTTAGTGGATACCCATATATTGAGTAGATGCTCCATTCATTTTAAATACTATTTTATTTTGTTTACCTGTCTTCTCTATTCGAGAAAACTTATAAAAAATTTTCACTCTTCCGCAGGATTTCAAACGTACATCCCCTTTTGCAGGAGAAGCTGCCGTTTAATCTATCTAATCAGACATGCTTTGACTGCTTGGCTACAAAGAGCTTCACAAGCAAACAAGGTTCTGTTTGCCTTTAAAGCACATTCACTTGTTCATGTTTTCTCAAATGTTATAACTGCTCAGTATCTATTGAAAAAAATGAATCAAGAAATAAAATTTCCTTGAAAATACCATGGTTGATAAACCATAAAATCTTCCTAGATTGTAGGAAATAAAATAATATGATTGATTTCTTTTTTATGGCCTATCAACCCTTTGCAGGTTATTTAAAACCAGAAAATATTTTTAGATTGTAATAAATTTTTTTTGAGATGGTAATGATTTATTGATTCAAGGCGTACAAATTAACCCATAGATGGGGAGAGAAGAGGTGGATTCATAACCTGGTATTCCCAAACAGTCATCCATCTAGGTACTGATAAGGTTTGACATTGCTTAACTTCTGTGATCGTACTTAACTTCAATGTGATATGGCCGTAAGCCTGTGAAATTATAGCCCGTGAAATTATAGCCCCCTTCAATTTTATTTTGAGAACACGATAAATGCAAACAATTATTCTAATTTCTTGGAAGGCGATTTTCATTTGTACTGATTACAAAGAAAACATTTTAATTTAAAGCATACCTTGGTACAAGACAAACGTCCTTCACATTTTGCAAAGTTGACAGTTTTTATCTTGCCAAAAAACATTTTAAAAACAAAAAAATTAATGAAATGTGCTTTAGCATTTCCAGATATAAGAGACTTGTGCAGTTTCCATGTGAAGCATGTTGCCTTAAAATTTTTCTTTCTGGGTGAGTCTGGGGGTGCTACTCTATTGTCTTTTTCTCTTAGTGGTGATTCCAGGTGTCATCTGCTATGACAATCCTGCTGAGAAAGGTGTTATCCAGGTATGATATAAAAGCTCTGGGGTAACAACCAACATCTTCCCCTATGTAGAGCAGGTCACTATTTTGGAAAACCACTTTACACAGAGCTTTGAGTGATCAAGTGACTGCACTAAACTACTGGTACTACCATGGCTCATGACAGAGCTTTCACAGAGTTATTTCAATCATGATTTTTCTGTCAGCTTTAATGAGAATATCAGCCTGTTTGGCCTGATTCTCATCTACAACAGCAGCTGACCTGCCACTGTGGAGTGTGTCACTAATGTTTTTCTCTCTAGGATTACCATTAACTCAACTGACCCATCTTACATCAAACGCAGCCTTTCCATCAACATTCATTAACCACTTTGCAGCAGTTTTTCCTTCTCAAAGCAAAACTTTCATGACATCTCTTTGCTTTCTACTTGTTTCCTGATGGGCAACTATTTTTAAAAAGAATTATTGGTAGGAAAAGAGAGGCTGATAATAAATTTTTCCTCTGGGCTTCTAGATATTATATGGTTTCTAGCTAAAAATGCCTTAGAAATTCTGACTAATTCTTTTTAAATTAGAAACATATTACCTTTTGACTGACCCTCATATATATATATATATATATATATATATATATATATATATATAAAGCAAATTTCCTCACTGATTTGCAATTAAAATGTAATTGGCACAATCACCTTGGGAGTGATGAATCTGTCATTGTTATAGGAACAAATCTCCTAGGTCTATAAATACTGAAAGTGCACTGAGATATTAGATATTAACTCATGCAAAGAAATATATATGAGTATAGCATTTTGTAACAATTCCTGATAAAACTGATTTAAGAGATCCAATCATTGTTTAGGCACTCATATCTTGAGCTCTGAGAAGAGATTTGGGCATCTGAATAATGTTGGATATGTTAATGACTCTTTTCAATATGACAGACAATACATTTTTCAGTCAGTATGGACTTGAATTAAATATACAATGGAAGCAAACAAAGAAATTGACACACAATTCACTTGGTTTGCCAACCATTTAACATTTTTGTGTCGGTGCCAAGAGGAATTTTGTTACCATCAAGCCTAGAAGAGACTTGTGCAGTTGAACAATGTTGGATATGTTTAGTAACTCTTTTCAAAGTTATAAACAATACAGATTTAATATTAGGTTGAGTTATAAATAATTTTTATTATTTTGTTAACTGCTTTATTCTGCAAGAAATAAAGTACATTTTATCCAGTTTTTGGTTTGGTTTGTTTAACGGCATATCAACTTCTTATGGGTCATTTAATGCCATTTTATTTTCTTGTGAGCTTTGGTATTTTTCTTTTTCCAAGAATGTGTTGCTGGTAATTTCTTCTAATGCACTTTTATATATGCATGTTCACTATTTGCATAGCTGGGACACTAACAAGTGCTACCATCCTGGGTCAGACTGGACCTGGAAACAATAGCAATTTTAGAGGTTGTTCCACGTTACTCAAAACCTCCCAATCAGAGGCCTTGCTGCCAGATGTAGTTTATCATCATACCCAGGATGATTATTCAGTTCTATATTCACTATTACTTGAAATGGTTTGTTACTACTTATCAGGCCTCTCTTTAATACCTTTTGAGTGAAACTTGAGTGAAGTGAATTCATATACTACATTAAAAACAAAGACAAGAATACCAAACTGTTATGTAATATCAATCCTCTTATATGGCAGTGATTGCTGTACAATTTCATTACAGATATTGACGAAACCGAGGCTCAGTCATCTTGGGTATGACTATAAACTACATTCAACAGCAAGGCCTCTGATCAGGAGGCTTTGTGGAGCATGGAACCACCTCTTAATTGCTGATGTTCACAGGTCCAGCTGAACCTGGGGTGGTAGCACCTGTTAGGGTCCCAGCTATGGGCAAATAATTAACCCTTCAAACTGGGGTCGAAACATTATGAAAATGTAAAAATAGGTTTTAATACCAGAAATACTTTGTAAAAAATTATTACAAGCAATACATTTTTGAAACATGGCTGCCTTCTTGGAAAGGCAAGCTAGCTAATTCTACCTTATTTATAGGAGAGTACCTAATGCAGCAGGTGGGTTGGTCCATTTTGCTGGAATGGACCTGCCCAACACATTTGCATGAGTGGTCTCTATTCACCCATATATCTCTCCATTAAATGACTCATGGCTAGTTTTCAACTTGGTGGCAACACCAGTCTACTTATGGGTCAGACCACTTGTAAGCCAACCAATATTCTACAACCAGCAATAAAAATCTTGTTGGCATTAAATAACCCATTGAAGTTAATATGCCATAAAACAAACCAAATCAAACCAAACTGAGGTTCAACAGAAGGATACTGAGAAAGAAAGGAGTATTAAACTGTTATGTAATATTGGGCCCCCTATATGGGAATTCTTGATACTGGTTTACATCAAAGAATATTTTCCCCATCTTAATGAATAATGGACTCTAACATTCAGTGATGGATAAATTTGCATTGATCTTTACCATATGTTAAAAGCATTCTGTAGGAGGTAAAAAGAATATGTTGTCTGTAGAATATCAGAAGAGTATTTAAAAATGGTCCCACACTACACAGATACCTCACCAAAGTATAGCTTCCACTTGAAGAATGTCTGAGTGCTACATGTACATCATATTGTTGTGATGTGAAAGGAAATACACCGGTGAAAAAGCTGCCTGCTAAGACTAGAGGAGCATCAGAAATTTGTAATGAAACTATTACATCAGGAATAACTGATCATGTGTGGAGTGAGAAAAAGAGAGACAAATCTTTATGCAAATAAATAAGTACAAACTATGTGTAACTTGATCAGTACACCAAGCATAGATATCTGTAGTATATGGGAGCAACTGATAAAAATAAAATTTAAAACTATAAAATCCCTGATCTCCACAAAATTCATTAGAAAAGCATCAGTTCAGTGCTTCAGGAGAGGACAGTTCTAAAAATGCAAACACAGAGAAACTGAATGTAACATGTGTGGAGAGAAACACATGCTCCATTGAAAGAAAATTCATTGTTTCAAAATAGAGCAAATAACTGAGGGATGCTGGAGAGCACAGTGGCTAAAATAATTTTTTTTTAAACTGGGAAATTAATCCAAATAAGGCAATTTTATGAAATTTATAACACAGCACTAATATTTTTTCACTGAAAAAACAACATTGTGACTTGAAAAATGTGTATGAGTGAAAATACTTCATCTAAACTTTACTGAGTTTAGTTTTGTCTAGCATAAGGCCACTAATTTCAGGCACCTTGTGAGGATCAAAGTCACTTCTTGTTTTATCTGCTGTGTTCTTTCAATTTGTAGGTGATCATGGCCCTCCATATCTTCCTGTCACTTGTAGCTCTTAATAAGTTTTATCTTTTTGTTATTTCTCCCAAACCCTGTTCTACCATCCATTTACTCAAGCGCATCAAGGATGTTAGGTGCTATTTTCCTCTGTCCCTCAATCTGTCCTGTGAGTATCAAATTTTCCAAGCCTTGATTATGTTCCCCAGAGTTTTCAACTACCTCTTCCTGATGTCATATATAAGTTTCCTTTTTGTTTTCGTTTTCTCTAAAACCTTGTTGCTCACATGTTTGTCTCATGGTATCCTCAGCATCTTTCTGTAGAACCACATTTTTGTTGCTTCAAGTCCCTTCTTCATCTTTGAGGAGATTGTCCAGCATTCGCTGCCATACAGGAGAACAAATATCACATAACAGTTCAATACTGTTTTCTTTGTCTCTAATGCAATTTCTCTGTCTCTTAATACTCTACTTAGCTTTTGGAATGCGTCTTTGGCCATGCCAATACACCTTCAGATCTCTGTGTCACACTTTCTGTCCTCTGTTAAAACACTTCCCAGATATTTAACTGTTTGTCAATACAGCAGCAATAATCCGTGAGATGAGTATGCAGGCCATCCTTCCACAGAAATTCAGTATTGAATAATCAGCATATACATCAAACATTGCACATCAAAATTCAACTCATGACAATGTGTCAGGCTATGTACTTATTGACCCACATTTATATATATTTTGATTCGCATTTAATTTTTTCGTCTCAGATGCTACCTGGATTTTATCAAATCAACTATATATAGTCCACCCTATATATATATATATATATAAATATTATAACATAAATATGTTATAAAATCACTACAAAAATAGCCATTTTGTTTCAACACTTCTGGTGTCTTATCAAGTGATCATGTTGAATGTAGAATAAATGGTTTTAAAAGTTTCAAATTAATTAACGATCCTTCGCTAAGGTTAAATGCTGTTACATAAGCTAGAATGACCAATCAAAATACAAGTATATGGTAATTCAAAAAATTTGACAATGAAGCAAGGTTATCATAGATATTAAAAGATTTATAAAATTTGAAATTAAAATTAAAAGTAAAAAAATTACCTATTTAGAAATCTAAATCAAATCTCTATTAAGCTTAAAATTGTAGAATTACCGAGGAGAAAAAAAAAATAATAATATATATATATATATATATATATATATATATAATGTGGTGGACTCTCTTATTGCAGATAATAAATGTGGTCTCAGTAAAATAAATAGGTACTCAACTTCTATGGACATGCATGTGTCTCCTGAGGCCTGCAAATGTTTTGCAAAATTTTAGACAGATAGAATATGTGGTTGACCCATTTCACTTGAGTGGTTGAGGATCAATTGTCACATGTTTCCGCAGGTGGACAGCAAGACCAGCTTTACTGCTGTTTAACAAAGCTACAGTGGCAGGTAAAGCTATCAATTACATATCTATGTATTATATGATTATACATTTTAATATATATATATATATATATATATATATATATATATATATATATGTGTGTGTGTGTGATATAACGATATATAATTTTGTATAATTTTATATATCAACAAAAAGTATTTAGAAAAAATATGACAAACTGGAAAGGTTTTTTGTGATGCATCACAAAAAAACCTTTTCCAGTCAGATTGTCATATTTTTTCTAAATACATCTATCTAATATATATATATATATATATATATATATATATATATCCAAGTATAGGATAAGGTGTATATGGAATAAATTCCAATAACAAAAAAACACTATTCTTAAAAGAGTGCTCAATACAGAGTAGAGCAAATATAATTATTTATTTGAAAATTATAACATAAATATGTTATAAAATCACTACAAAAAAATAGCCATTTTGTTTCAGCACTTCTGGTGTCTTATCAAGTGATGGTGTTGAATATAGAATAAAGGGTTTTAAGTGTTGAAACAAAATGGCTATTTTTGTAGTGATTTTATAACATATTTATGTTATAATTTTCAAATAAATAATTATATCTATATATCTATATATCTATATATATATATATATCTCTATATATATATATATATATATATATATATATATATATATATATATATATATATCAGTTCTTATGTTCATTTCCTGATTTTTTAACAGTGAAATTGTTACCAGGTATGCTTTACTATTAGGCTACAAGGAGTCGTTACAACAAAGGAAGGCTCAGTTACTTTATTTCAGAAATGTACATCTCTCATTTGAACTTTTTTTGTCCCTGAAACATAAAGAAGGTTTTTTTTTAGCAATTAATAGATTTTTGAATCCAACATTTTTATTACAGTTAATATTATTTTTAGTGGGTACACATGTTTAAATAGACATTTATGTTTTTTAACAATTAAATTAGTATGTACCTGCCAATTAAATTAGTATGTACCTGTATCAAAAGGCTTATTAAAGAAAAGCTTCTTCTTGACAGGAATTCAACCTGAATTCTCTTTAATCCATTCGACCTTTATATATATATATGTGTGTGTGTGTGCCATTGCTCTGAATTTTTACCACTAAAATGTGTTAAGGAAATGTCTTAGCAAGGAATCCTATAACCGAAATTTTAAGAATTCATGTCTATACTTAATGTCTTCTAGAAAATTTCCAAAATGTAAAATGAGTGATAAACTCAAGCATTTTTCTTATGGTTCTCAGAGAAAAAGAACTATTTGAAAAATCTCTGATACCTGACACTTGGAAGTTTAGCATTTTGAAAAATGTGTCCCCTGTGGCCAGTGGAATGAAGGATGGTAAACTCCCAGAGTGAGTGACAATTCTTTGTCCAGTCAATTTCTTAACTTTATAAATTCCTTAAGGGCTCTTCCAATCTTTCTTTAGATTAATAATTAATGGTTAGAAGTTTGAACTTGAGGTGACAGCCAAAACCTGTTTGTCAGCCTTTACTGATAGCAACTAAGTCAAAAGCAGGAAATCATGTGTCATATAAGGCAAATAGGATTAAAAAGTTTGGGCCCCTAAAAAATATCTTGTTTGTCTCAGATTGCCATGGATTAGTAAAGCTGGTATGAGATTTGCTAAATAAATCTCCACCAGTGTTGTGCAATGTTATTTTTTAATTTAATCTGTAAATTATACTCTCTTCTCAACTTATATTGGAATCTATCCATAAGAATGACCTTCTTCTTTTATGCGCCATGCCCCTTCATAATGTAAGTGATCATGGCTCTCCACAATTTCCTGTCCTTTGCAGCTCTTAGTAAATTTTGTCGTTCTCCTCTATCTTCTAAACCCTGTTCAGCCACCACAAAGCACATTAGGTAGAGAATACATTGTTTTCCTCTTTTCCTCTAATATGTCCTGTGAGTGTTAAATTTTCCAAGCCCTCTTTCTTCATTATGTTGCCAGAAATTTCAAATATCTATTTTTGATGTTAAGTATGTGACCTTTTTTTTTATTTTCTCTAAAACTTTGTTGTTGCTCAAATGTTCAGTCTATGGTATTCTCGGGATCAGAAATTGTGAATAGCCACGATTACCAACGCTCTGAAGAGACATGGCATATAGAAGAAGAACTAGGGCTGTGGAAACTCCTATAAGATTATTTGTTACCTTATACCTCTCCTCTCACTCTTTGCCTGTATCTTCTCATGCTATTCCTTATCCTTTCCAATCTTGTTAACTGTCCATGTGTCTTTAAATGCAATACATCCCTGGATTAGTTTCATATATTAGAATGGAATAAGGAATATGCACATATTTTCTATTTCATTCTCTTTCTTTCAAGACCCTATTTTTTCTTACCAGACCCTATAGACTAACACTACCAAATCACAAGCAAACAACTTTACTAAATAGTAGAAACCACATTGTTTGAAGACTTCCAACAACAGCAACAACTAAAATGGATAGCACATGTAAATATAAAGGAAAAGAATTATATAATCAAGATGCTGACATTCCTCACTGCCTTAAACAAAAGATTAGGAAGGAAACTCTAACAGTACTAGAAAGAGCAATAACAGTGAACTTGAGAAAGCTAATTTCCTGAAAAACTGTTTTAAGAGAAAGATTATATAAATTTCAATGTACAGTAATGCTAACTGTTCAGTCAATAAATGTCAAATGTTTCTTGTATGGAAACAGCTAATCTCACTATTACCATTTGCTGTGTCACTCCATAAAAAAAAGTTAATGTATCACCCTTTTTATTGCTTTTTATCTTTACCTGCCTGTCAATCTTTCATTGTCTCTTGATATTCAGATAGTCTCTTTTTATATCTTTCTTTTTGTCTCCCCCCCCCATCTTTCTATATGCATATATCTTTATTTTTTCCTTTAACCTGGTTTTCTTTTCATTTTTCTCTTGTACCTTTCCTTCCTTCACACCCATTTTTTCTTTTCACTTCCTCATTTCATTTGCTTTACCCAATTCCTTTCTGTCTAACGTTATTATGTAGATTTCCTGGTCAGAAAGTGTAGCTGATTTGATCTCTGAAAGGCTGCAAGCTGATACTACACTCTGATCTGAGGAGGAAATCATAAAGATCATACATACAAACAATCAGAATGGTAATATAGAGATGCTATACTTGAAAATTTGTCATAGGTCTCTCAGATCCTTGTCCTAGGTATGACAATAAACTGCATCTGGCAGCAAGGCTTTTGACTGGAAAGTTTTGAGGCATGTGGAACAACCTCTTAATTGCTATTCTTCCCAGGTTTACCCTGACCCAGAGTGGTAGCGCCTGTTAGGGTCCCAGCTATGGCCAAATAGTGAACCCCCAAACTGGTTTGGTTTATTTTGTTTTCTGGTATATCAACCTCAATGGGTTACTTAATGCTGACAAAATTTTTAGGATATGCTCTTATGAATAGAATATGTATTCTTTGTAAGAAATCAGTTTGTAAATCAGGTTTCATTGATGTATTTTTGTAAAGAGGGTTTTTTGCCGACAGTCAAATGTATCACTGGTAATATTTTTTTCCAAAAATGTATTGCTGGTATTTTTACTATAAAAATCTATTTTTATATTTTCATAGTGTTTTGACCCCAGTTTGGGGGTTAACTGTGCTACCAGCCTGGGTCAGTATAGCCCTAGAAACACCAGCAATTAAGAGTTGGTTCCATGCTCCTCAAAATCTCCTGATCAGAGGCCTTGCTACCAGATTTAGTGTATCCTTATATCCAGGACACCTCCCCCAAACTGGGGTCAAACATTATGAAAGTATAAAAAAAACATTTTTGTAGTAAGAATAGCAGCAATATACTTAAAAAAATGTATAGTATAGTAAAAATAAATTACTATCAATACATTATTGGCAAAGGAAGAGAAAAATTATGAGCAATACATTTTTGAAAAAGAAATTACCATAGCTCTCAAGAAAATTAAATTTCAGAATTAAATGACCCATAAGGTGTTGATATGCCGTTAAAGAAACCAAAATCAAACCCTCTCTCAGATCGACTAATTTACACACTTAACTGTTTTTCAAGTTTAAAAACCTGGTCTAACAGGTTATATAATTTGTTTCATAAAATTTTTAATGTTCATTAACCACAAGCAATTATGCACAAGTTCTAATTGGGTGTTTTGACAGTGAGTAATAGTTTTACGTAGACCAAAGTCAAATTTAATTGAAGCCATGTGACCAAGGAACTATTGACCTTGATGCCTGTAGTGAAGGCTGAGGATATCAGATAATTTACACCAGAGGTGTTATATTATACAGCAAATATTTCAAGAGCCACTCAAGGTAGAAGTTTACTGTTAAAATTGTTATGATGAAAGAAATGTTGATATGATGTGAAGATTATGAAGATCAGGAGGATAGATAATGATTTACCCATGACTTAAAGAGGTAAGGATTATAGAGTTTTAGGAAATACCCACACAGGAGCAGTTTTTGCAAAGAAGTTTTCTGAGTAGAACTTTCTCCTTAGTTTTAGAATATGGAGGAAATGAAGGGATTCAACTCCATAGAAATAGCATGATGTCTCTTAGTTGTAAAAGTTTGAACTGGTGTAAAAACTGGTCTCTTAGTTGTAAAAGTTTGAATTGGTGTAAGTTTATGGTTTGAAAGAATCTATAATAGTAAGAATATCAAATTTCAGAAATTTAAATAGAAAAGAATCCAGAGAATGCAATGGTCAAAATATTATGATCACAAAAATAGTAATAAGAACAGTCATCTTAAAGATGTGGTTTTGTTAATGTTATGATAATGTCAATGTATTTGAAACTTACTGATGGCTCTGTTAGAAGACTGCTTTACACGTTGTAAATGAAAAATATACAAATGTTTAAGCTTGTAGTGAAGCTTTATTCAGTGCAATTTAACTTATGCCCATAAGTGAGGTTCAGCCATTTCTTTTATGGTAGAGTAGGTCAAAAGGGAGACAACTATGGTTACCTACCATCAAACACACTGAAGACATTTATGATGTATTTTTTTTTTTTTTTTTTTTTTTAAAGCTTATCACCCCAAGCAAGGCTGGAGTCCACTAGCACGCAAGGGGCTACAGAAGGTTTGGAGGAAGAGCAGATAGGAGTGGTAAAGGAGAGGATGTGGAGAAAGATAGTGGATCGATCAAGGCAAGGGGGTTACAGAAGATTTGGAGCGAGAGCAGATAGGAATGAAAGGTGAAAGGATGTGGAGAAGGGAAGTGGATAGATCAAGGCAGCTGGAGATGTCAATTGACGTTACACTTAAATAGTTGGAGATTGTATTTGTCAGGGAAACAGGAATAAGGAAAGGAGTTCCACAGGAGAGATGTGCGAGACATGAAGCTATTGGAGTAGAAGATATGTCTACATCTAACAGTTTCAACAGTAAAGGGGTGGGAACGGGATGCCAGCCTCGTAGGACATTTAAATTCACGAGGCCTAGGGACAAGCGAAAGCAGCTCCTCGGAGCAATTACCATGAAAGTATTTGTAAAAAAGACAGAGCGAGGCAACGTCGCGTCTGTGAGAGAGCGACTGCAGACGAGATGACAGATCAGAGCCAATTACATTGCATATCCGTCTCTGGATCTTATCAAGAACCCTGAGGCAAACAGCAGGGGCTCCAGACCATATATGGCAGCAATACTCCATGCAAGGGCGAATGGTCGATTTATTTTCATTCAGGATCATTTTACGATCATATTTTTATGCCCAGAACTTTCACTGATCGTGATGAATGCATGTACAATCAAGGAAGTTCTCTGTACCACTCCAGTAAGTACCTGACTCCTCTTCCTATCCTCTACCTTTACAAGAGTCAGATCTGTCCAAAAGTGGATTACTGCTGCCATATATGGACTGGAGCTGCACAGTCTTCACTTTTCAGTCTTGATAGAGTCCAGAAGAATCTGTGCGTCCTTGTGGCTGACAAATTATTTTCCACCCTACAACCTCTTTCCCACAAACGAAATATCGCAGACCTCTCACTGCTGTATCATTATTTCCATGGAAAGTGTTCAGACAAACTATATTCATTAGTCCCTCCAGTTCTAACATTCATGGCTAAGATCAGCCATGCCTTATACATTGTAGCGAACCTCCCTGTCTCTTTGTAGTCCATTGGTGATATGTAAGTTCCATTCGATCAGCTTCTTTCCATAAACCACTGCTTTGTGGAACCGACTCCCAAGAAGATACTTCTTTGATCATTACAAGTCATTCAACACATTCTCATCTCACAGGCCCTTCATTTTAACCTTGTTTCTTACTCAATGTTACAGATGTGTCAGCTCGTGTCAACTTTGGCATTTCAGTTTTTTGCCAAGTCTTTTCATTGTTATTACTAGCATGACTCTTCTTCTCTGTGCCATACCTCTTTAAAACATCATTGATTATGGCTCTCCATACTTTCCTATCTTTTGTAGAACTATGAAATGTTTGTCTTTTCCATCCCAGTCCTTCTTCTACCATCCACCTACATAAGTTCATTAAGGAGGTTACTTGCATTTCCCCCTGTCTCTCTTACCTTCGATGTCCTGTAAGTGTCATATTTTCCAATCCTTCTTTCCTCATTATGTATCCCAGATTTCAACTGTCTCTTTCTGATTTTAAGTACAAATCCTTTTTGTTCACATATTTCTTAAAACCCCCTCACTGCTTACATGCACCAAGCTTCTTCAGAACCACATCTCTGTTTTACATATGGATTGGATCACCTATATTAAGGATAAGCGTGTAGGATCTTTAGCTATTGCTTTGGGTCAAAAAGTATCACTTTCTATTATTTGACATGAGATTAGGGTGTAGTTCCTTGGCCTACAGACTAGTCTGACGACAATGCTTGTATTCAGCTGTGCAGAGTGCAAAAAAAAAAAAATTCTATAAACTTGCTCACTGAAAAGTAAAGCGAATTTAGCATTTTCACTGAGAAATATTAAAATGTGTTTTACCTCTCAAGTGAAAATTGTTGGAACACACTTTGGCTTGTCTGTCGAAAAGTCTGAATGATAGCATGAAAATAACTGTCACTAATAAACAGAATCTGCAAACAATAAGGCAAAGATTCAAATAAAACCAAGTAAAATGTTGAAGAAAAAAAATCAGCATTGAAATAGAAGAAAAATAAAAACAATAAAAAGCAAAGAACTTTACAATCAAAAACATTGCAAAGAAAATAATACGGCCTCTATAAAATCCTTATTACTATAAAATGTTGCAAAAACATTTTAATGCATTTTTAATACATAACACATTTGAATGAAAAAAAGAAAAAGAAAAGTAAAAGAAAACCACAAGTCTTAAGTTCTCCAGTGTTTTTTGATTAATAAATGATGCTTAAGTCATTGATGTAAAGTGTAACACTAATAAAAACAAATCCCTGTATGAAGAGTTGCAATGGCGGATACATCAATGCAGAAAGCAAAATTACGAAACGAATTTCTTGGCAGTGGGGGAGACATGAATCTACATCTCTATAATTTCTCTTTTCAGATATCTCGAGAAAAATATCTCATTACTGACATGACACAATGTTTGTCAGAGTGTGTAAGCAAAACATTGGCAAACTACTTTTCTAGAAAAATACACAGGCCAAGGTATTCCAAAATTTTGCATTGCTAACACACTTTTTAAAATTTATGTTTTACATGTAAGTTTTGTCATTCTTTTATATGTCATATCCATTCAAGAAGTGGACAATCATTGCTCTCCTCAACTTCCAGTTTTTTGTTTCTCTAAGTAACTTTTGACTGTTTAAAATCACTCTTTCCTTGTTCTCTCATCTAGTTATACAAAGTAGGCTATTCATGGTTTCCATCTCTAATCTCTTGCATTAATCATGCCCAGTGAGTGTTAAATTCTCTAGGCTCTCTTTCCCATTTCAACCAAACTTCAACTATCTCCTTGGGATTATCTGAAAAGCAGAATTTTTTTATTAATTATTTAAATTATACTATCATTTTTTAAAATTTTGGTTGATTGTTTGCTTGATTTTGTATAGCCCTCACTCCCACCCCCTGCTGCCTTAGTTAATGTCAAATTATATGTGCAACACCCATGGAGGATCAATTTCACTACACAGTAGTATGCTTAAATTCATGTGGTTGAAGTACAAAGGAGGAGAGCTCATAAACAACTGATATAAAAATATTTATAGAAAAGGCAGAGGGAAGCCATTCTATTTTGGTGGCGAAATGACTGGTCGAGATGTAAGATCAGGACTGAGAATATTACAGATCCTTCTTTGGATTTTGCATAGAATCTCTAGATATAATCAGAACACTAGACCATATATGGCAGTAATATTCAAGACAAGGATAAATGTTATATTTATAAATCTGCAAGATGGATTCTGATGAGAAAGATTATCTGCTATGACACAATGAACCAACTTTCTTAGCAGCAAACCTAGCAATTAATTTAATATAATCACTCCATTTCATGTCAGTAGAAAACGTGGAGCCAAGATGGTAGAATGATTTGCTCTCCTGGAGATTAACATCAGCCATGCTGGTGGAGGGCAAAAATGTTGCTCTATGATGATTAAAAGATTGAGCTTTTGTTTTGTAGGTGTTAAAATTTACAAGCAATTCTTGTCCTGGTTAACAACTGATTGGAGGACATTTTCAAGAGCAGCTTCCAGTTTTATTTGGTTGAACCTATTGGAGTAAATAGTTGTGTCATCAGCAGAAATACCAAGTTGGGAACTGTGGATGGTCATTGATGAAGATAAGAAACAATATAAGTCAAAAGATAGAGCCCTGAGGTTCCCCACATCAGTGTGAAATAATCTAGAACCTCCACACATAATAATCAAGGAGTTTCCAGCCTGGGGAGTTAGGTGGCCAGAAGTAAGGGATGCTGTGGTTGCAAAAATTGTCTTCTGACTGTGTTCTCCTGCTTGTGTAGCATGGTGCAGAGTCCTGTTGCCAGACATAGGGTCTTCCAGCAGCCACCCTCTTGACCCAGGGCAGCACTACTGCCTCAAGGCATTTGATGTAGACCTCTGTGTGGAGTCTGAGGACTTCAGCAACAAATTCAGGAGTTCTTTTCACATCAGAACAATCAGTGAATTTTCCGAGTTGCCGTACCTTGGTAATCCCCATTAGACTCCTCCAACTCTTTCTTAATCCTCTACACTGTCCTCAGATTGACACCCAAACACTGTATGTATTGGAGCTTCTGGCTTTGAATGCCAAGCAGTGCAGCCTGCTGTTTCCAAATTTCTGGCAGAGTTAATTGCGTCATGGTACTCTTTTTTACACAGATGGTGCCCAATTGACCCTACTATACCATGCAGTTGACAAAATCAAAAACAAACAATGTCCATATGTGAAATTGAAAATATTTCATGGCAAAAATTAATCATTGCACCCCTATATACAAGATGGAGTCTGGCAAGAAAAATTGTCTTGCATGACATGATAAACCAACTTTAATTGAACTATTGTAGAATGGCTACTATGTCTTCTCATTTTACTGTTGAAATAGCTAGATGTAGCCATAAGTTCTGTACTGATCATTTCTTTTCTTACTTTTGCAGATCTGATTTTTAGCTCCTCTGCCACCAACGATTTTCAAAAATTTAAATGCAATGATAATCATAGTTTTCTGTCTTCCTCCAATCTGTTCTTTTATTGTCTTTTCTCTTCACTAATCTTCTCATTTGCTTTCACTCCCAGGAACACTTGCATCTTAGTGGCATTATCACCTTGCTTGAGGTGAAATGATTAAAAAAATAAAATAAAATGATAAAAAAAATAACAAAAAAAGACTTTTCGAAGTAACAAAAAGTATTGCATAACACTGTGATAAATTACGACAAAGTATGAAAGTAAGAATTTAATACAAATGAATTGCCTTTACGGTAGGTGATGGGGTGGGGTGGGGGGTAAGATGTCTTATCAGCTGGAAATAATGTCAAGGATGAAAAGCTCAATTAAGACCCAAGCTTACAATATCATCTTCCATGTATCAAACTTGACTGTTTTTCCTGCCTGCTTCCACTGCCATCTTGTCCACCCCTCATCTTCCAACAGCAAACGCTGCCCTCACCATCCTTACTTCTCCTCCTCTGCCACTTGACACCCACATTTACATGCAAAAGTGCAGTGTAGTGCACATATTGTGTTATTACAATTACTATTGTTATTTCTCATTACTTGAAGACAAACACGCACACACAACTTTACATATAGGAAAGAAGAGACCCACTTTAATAGTTTGCATTCAGGTACTTATATGATGCCTATGCCTATGCCTATTACTTTGTGACTTTACAAAACAAATCAACTGATGATTTTAGTTTTTTTCTTTGCCATATGTGATGAAGAACTGTTTAAATTTATGAGCATCTCATTCAACAGCTAAAGTATGGATGACCAGAAATAGCAAAAAATGATATGGAAAAATCACATTCTGAGCATTAAAACACCATCATGTGACTGACAACACTCCAGGACAGACACGCACACATATATATATGTGTGTGTGTGTGTGTGTGTGTGTATAAATATATATATATATATAGATATAAACACACACACACACGTGTGTATGTGTGTGTATCATATATATATATATATATATATATATATATAAGGTATTTTTTATTAATCTGACAGATTTGTATCCACTAAAAATAACTTTTAAAGTGATACATACATATATGTAATGGTGTTATAATGCCCACACATACACACACACATATATATATTGGTGTGTGTGTGTGTGTGCACATCTGACCTGGTATGTTGCTTTCGTATGTATATATATGTGTGTGTGTGTGCTTGTGTGTATCTCTGATTTTTATGATGTATTTTTATTGTTTTTGCATAAGTTGTTATACATCCAAATCAAAATTATGGATGAACTGCTAAGGTCCATTTTTTTGGAATGTACATCAACTTATTTGAAAGCTGTAAAATTAAAAAAGACTTAGACTGATCTATCTATCTATCTATCTATCCATCTGTCTATCTATATATATATATATATATATATATATATATATATATATATATATATATAAAACTGAATGGGTAAATATAGGTAGGTATACAAGCAAGTGATTATGTACAAATACATATAAATACTCTATAGTGTAAGAAAAAGCAGTGCTCAATGTTAAGTAACAGAGCTATTTAATATATATATGAAGAAATATACCTAATATCTTACATTAATTGCACAACTCTGAGTTTCATGCTGAAGCAATATTTATTTATTTATTTATAAATGATAATTAAAATAATAATTCCAGCACTTGAAAATTGTTTTGGCATGAAACTCAGAATTGTGCAGTTAATGTAAGATATTATGTATATTTCTTTATATATATATATATATATATATATATATATATAAAAGGCATTATGTGTGTGTGTGTAACGAATGCACGGCTGCAATTTTCGACGGATTTGCACCAAAATTTACATGAACATGCTCTAAGTTAGTGGAAAGGCCAAGACCAACTTTGCATTTCCCAACTCCCATCAATAGTGGAAATAATTGATTTTTTCATGCTTCTATGGCAGTTTTCATATAGTTTGCGGCCATTTTCTTCTGGCCAGAGTGAGAGCCTATAACTGGCTGCCACAAATAGGTAGGAAGATTCTATTGGCCAGTGTGAGAGCCAACAGCTGACTGACACGAATGTTAACTAGCATGCTAGCATGCAAAGAAAATCGATAGCTGCATTCATCACAAGTGGGAAAAATTTAAATCTGCATGGCACTTTACTCCAATTGCCTCATTCACTTGCTTAAACTCAACATTGATTCTGATTCCACAGAACGAGGTTGGGTGTGAAAAAGTATTTGTTGTTAACATTCTTTTTTCATTCGTTTTTTCCGGTTACGAGTCCTTTTTTAAAGCTGATCGTTTTGTGTTCATTTTGTTTAGTTCTTTTTTTGTAACAGATTTAATGTTTAGTATAGAGCTTAGGAAAAATTCACGGTGTGAGATAGGTAAGAAGTAAGGCATGTAGCAACATCAGCACAGCAAAGGGCACTCCTTTAAAGTCAAGGAAGGGCAAAAATATTTTAAATCAAGTGATAGCGATTGCTGTATGAGTCGTACGATTTTTGAATCAAGCACGGGCAACGCTGCTAGTATATATATATATATATATATATATATATATATATAAAGAGAGAGAAATTTGTTTGAAGTGCAATGAAAATTAATTGTTCAAGATTTATTTTCTTGAGTGTGCACCTTTTTTTTCAGTTTCAGATTTTGATCACATACTGTCCATTGCTTTCTGGATACTTTTGGCTTTCATAAATTATTATTATCAACAATTTTTTGTAGGTTGATAAGTATAGCTTATGAAAGCCAAAAGCACTCAGAAAACATTGAACGTTTATGTTCCACTTCTGTAAAGAAAACAGAAAATTGTTGCAGACAGAAAACACTTGCTTGCTCTCAACCAATCCTAACATGAAGTGCCAAGATTTCTTGAATCAATTGCTAGATCTGCTGCTAGGAAAGTTGGTTTGCTATGTCATGCTAGACAATTTTTCTGACCAGAATCTATCTGACACAGTTTTATGTCTACCATTCATCCATTCATTGAATATTGCTGCCACATCTGGTTTGGTGCTCCTATGTATTTAGAGATTTTTGATAAAATCCAAAGAATCTGCAATGTTATTGATTCTGATCTGGCATCTCTGCTTCAGTCACTTTTCCCACTGCCATAACATAGCTTTCCTGTGTCTTTTCTATGAATATTTTCATGGTAATTATTCTCATGAGCTTTTTCCTCTTTGGTACCTAGACTTTATGAATTTAAGCGCAGTACTAGATTTATGGCAAATTCTCATTATTTTACAGTTGAAATAGCTAGATATAAGTGTAAGTTCTATGCTAACAGTTCCTTCTATCACACTTCTCACTTGTAGAACTCTCTTCCGGGTTCTTGGGTCCCCAGTAAACTTTGATCTTCAAAAATTTACCTATAACATTATCATCTATCTTAATGTTTGTTCTTTTATTGTCCCCTCCCGTTTATAGTAGTTTCCTTTGTTTCTCATACTCTCTAAAACTCAGTAACCCCTTGCATCTTAGTGGTTTCTTTACCTTGCTTGGGGTGAAATGATTAACAAAAAAAAATCTCGACACACTCAGAAGTCATTGAAGATTTATTTTCAAACTCTTTCTAGAAACCAGAAAAATGATCCAAACTGAAAAAACCTTGATCCTGCTTAAATAAGAAAGCTCAAATAAATAAAAATATATGCATGTGTAATAATGCAGGCCATATATAAGCATTCTTCTCTCTCACCTCCTAATATTAGATCAACAATTTTTTAAACTTCTATCCAGCACAACAGAAGTACCTTTTTATGATCATTATGGCAAAATTTATATACAAACTGGTGGCCTAGCTATGGGTTCACCTCTTTTTATCAAATTGTCCTATTTTATCAAATTTCTACATGGTGAATAGAAAACATCCTTTAATAATTTGGCCTTACCTATGAATATGTTCTCTATATCAATGACATATTTATGCCTATGAAAACCTAAGGCAAAAGAAAAATACTTAAGGAACCTTGAGGTGAGGGGTTATTTCCCCCTCCATCACACACTGACTGCATGTAACGTATGTGCGGTATATGCATAGAGAGGAGTACTTCCCATTATATGTGTGATGCTGCACATCGACAACAGAAAAGAGAAGAGATAATTATTTTTGAAAGCTTGGATTTTAAAGACTGCTGCTGCTATTTCGTATCTCCTCCCCAGACAATCGTCGGTATAAGATCCCAGAGTCATCGCATTTGTTACAAACTAAAAGTTGCTTTCTGAAGACTTGACACTTTGATTCTGATAATTCAATGATGTTGCAATGAAACATTTTTTTTTTTTCTGAGGTTATTTCCATGATTTGAGCTTTTGTTGCACTTAGACTCCAGAGCTAATTGCCCAAGGCTCACAGTTTAACTTTTATCCAAATCTTTTAACTCGTCATAAATAATCTTTTGATGAAATTCAAACCCACAACATATCACTAGAGTGAAGCCTATTAGCATGATAATGTGCCCTTAATTGTATTTTGTGAATACTCGTTCGATATTTCTCACTTATTGACTGCAAGATGATCACATTTCAAATCTAATTGTTTATCCATTAAAATACTATATTTATGAGAAAATGTATTCAGTTTAAATACAAAAAGAGTCATAAAAATGACTGCAATGGCTACATTTCAGCTGAGACTCTTCAGACAGAAAAGGAAAATAACCATTGTGACAAAGACATACATTTTAAAGACATTCAAACGATGTATGTATGTACGTTTGTGTGTGGTGTGTGCCTGCATATTCTGATTCGATGACTGACCCCAAAAATAATTCTCGTTATTAACAAATAATTTCTGAAAAGTTAAATATAATCTCATCATTGTCTGACATTTATGGTTTAAAAAGTTAAATTAAATTTTTATTTTATCTATTTGTTGTGGGATTCTATGATGTTTGAGTAAAAATAAGTCTCCACTTTGTAGTGGGATTCAACACTTTTGATACGAGTGCGTTGACGTTTTATGGTAAATACTTAATGCTCCTGGAACATTTGTCTCACAAACAATATTGGTGGACTCAATATGTGAGTCCGAGTAAAAATAAAAACACAAAAGAATTAATTTAAAACAAGCAGCAATTATATGCATGTATTACCAAAATTAATTGCCTGTGTACAACTGAAATGAAAGGAAAAGACATTGAAACTTTCTATAAAAATGTCCTTGCTATAGGAACCATCTTGTTGTGTCTGTGTGAAACAAATATATGTAAGAGTTCAGTTAACAGTGGAACACAAAAATGAACGTTCCCAAGTGGGGGACACCACGCCTCCATGCAACTACATCTGGAAGCAAGAGGGGAGAAAGAATGAAAGAATATGCTTGCCTTTTTTTAGATTTAAATAATTCTTCCCAACAGTTGTTTTTTGAAAAACCAAGTTGGGTAACCCACATATTTTATTTTTTCATTTATTTTTTTGTCTCAAAATTTATAATTTTTATTAATGAGATAGGGTAAAGGTTGTCCAGACTGATTGAGAAGGGAATGTACTATTCTAATGTCTTTTCTCAAACTCTGTCAGATTGTGCTTTGTGTGTATGTGTGTATGTGTATTAAATGGCACAAGCACATGTAATGCACTCATGCTCAACACAGGCATACACACACACACACACACACACACACACACACACACACATATATATATATATCAAAAGTGTGATGCAGTTTAATTTATATTACAATGAATCATTCATACAAAAAATAAATTAGTAAAGCTAATGATATAAAATGGTGAAATCCCTTTGCTAACTAAATTTTAAAGATGCATTAACCCACTAATCACTTGATGAATGTTATGATCCTTGTCTTTTAAAATTGTAAACTGTATTAGGTCTTCCTTAAATACGCAAGTACTTTCGACTGTACATTCAGTCATCATCAGACATGGAAAGTATTTTGCTTTTGGTAAAATTCAGGTAGCATCCGAGACGAAAAAATATAATATGTATCAAAATATGTTTATTTTTAAATGTATTTACTTCTTATATGAATGATACATTGTAATATATATATATATATATATATATATATATATATATATATTAAATATGTGGTGCAGTTCAATTTATAACAAAATAATTTCCATGCCTGAAGATGACTGAATGTACAGTTGAAAGTACTTGCATATTAAAGAAGACCTTATACAGCTTATAATTTTAGAAAACAAGGATCATAACATTCATCGAGCGATTGGTAGGTTAATGCACCTTTAAAATTTTGTTAACAAAGGGATTTCACCATTTTATATCATTAACTTTACTAATCTACTTTTTGTATGAATGATTCATTGTAATATATATATTTATATATATATATATATATGAAAATGTGACACGCAGTCAATGTGTAACAGACAGACAATCAACATTATAGATTAATGCTTGACTGTATTCCAGAAGTCTCTCAGACACTTGAAATATGTAGAACATGTTATCTCTAATCTGACAAGAAGGTTACCTCCACACTTGAACAGGTATACAGACAACAGTACACCTGGCCACCCAGATAGAAGGTCAGTCCCTGTCTGGTTCAGCTAGTTAATCAGTATTGTAAACTCAGATAGACATCGGATAATATAAAATGACTTAACTTTACTAAGCATCACATGTGGCAAACAACACAGTTAAGTTCTTGTTCCTAATTCAGCTCATTTGTTTGATGAACCGTAGAGGAGAGGATTATGAAGAAAAGGGTTTATTTAATTATTTATTAGCTAGATGTTCTTGGCCTTAGTATCATCATCATCTGACCAATAACTGGGTGTGGTCATAGGTTCATTGTTCAGCTGAGCACCTGATCAGTACTGTCCACATATCTCAGTTGAAACCCAGAAAAGTATTCATAACCATGTCTAGAGTAAGTAGACCTGAAAGAGCCAATCTCTCTCTAGGTCAAACAAGAGCCAATTTCCTCCAATTTGAAGGTTTGCTTTGTTCACAGACACGTGGCCATTGTTTCCACCAAGAGGGCCCTCCATCCTTGGGGTTGAATTCAGACTCAGGCACCCTCCACCCAATGGTGCTGTGTCATAACTGCACTAGCTGCATGCACAGAGTTCAATTTACCCCCATTTTACTAGATTAGTCCTAGGTATGAAAATAAACTACAACCGACAACAAGGCCTCAAATTGGGAGGTTTTGAAGAGCATGAATTAATAATAATTTCCCAATACCTGTCATTATATCAATCAAATTTGGCTGTGATGCATGTGCATAGTGTACCTTTATCAGGTTAGATGCCATGATGGGTATATTGGTCTTAATATATTTGTACCCTACTACTTTGTTGGTGTACTTCTCTCTCACTCAATAATAATGATAATAATAATTAGTATATCACTCAATTATTTATATATGGATCAGCACTTCTGCCTTGGATCAGTGTAGTATCTGTTCATTTTGTCTATAATCAAAATGTTACTTCCTGGTACTTCTGTTTTGGAATAGTGTAATATCTGTGCAGTCTGCAAAAAGTGGTGTCCACACACACACACACACACACATACCAACTTATCCATTTATTTCCACACAAGAGAAGAATTGGGGCAAACAAGGGAGATAAGCAAGAGACGAAGAAATTTTGAAAGAGGAAAGGTAGACGGCAAGAAAGAAAACTAGAGAAAAGAAGACAGGCTGAAGATGAAAAAAAAACATTGTCTTGGTGTCTTGAAATTCATTACTCCTTTATCCCTTTGATCTTTTCAAATGGGTGAATTTTTTTGTTTTGTTTTTTAGTGTAAAGCACACCTCAGACCTCAGGCAGGAAGGAAGGTAAATATTATCTTATACAGAGCATAATTGAGAATATTTATATATGTAACATAAAATGTATTGCAATATTCTTGTTGGGGCGTGAGTGATTGGTTCTCCTGTACTTTTCAGGGTTTTCTGGCCAATTACAATAGTTCTATTATTTGAATTAGTTCAATTTTTTCTTCAATCAGTTGCTTCATCAGTTTTCTTGAAAAGGTATTCTGGGAACACCCAACCCCACCCTGCTAGAAAATATTCCTGTTATAGAAAAGATTGTATTTAAAGGGAATTTCACATTGACAATTGTATTTTTGATTAATTGATTCACCTTTTGCAACATTTATTTAAAGCAAGAAAATATTCTTTTAGATTGTAAGAACTTTTTTTGCAATAATAATGCTTTTACTTATATAAGTCTTACTAATTAACCCATAGCTGGAGAAAGAAGAGCCAGATTCATACTTTTCCAATGAGTATGTGTGTACAAGTGAATATAACAAATCCAATGGAAATTTGAATCTCTAATTAACAATTTTAGCCATTATCCATTACACCACCCACATATCTAAGCTTACAGCACCTGGTATTTCCAAGTAGTCACCCATGTAGCTACTGACTATACTTGATGTTGCTTAACTTCAGTTATCGAACAGGAACTGGTGTTTGAATGCAGTATGGCTGTAAACCACAATTTTATATTGAAATGGATAAACTGAATACACACTTGAATTTTCTTTTTTTCCAACTAACTGTTGAATCTAATAAAAATCCCCAGAGAGAATTAATAACAACACAAGGCTGTATTAGAATTAAATACAATATATAATGTCTTATAACAGGTGACCAAAACAGTTGTAAAATTATCCTATATCCTTTGTCATTACTGTTAATATACTTGTAAAATCTGATACTCCTGAAAAACATCTAATTATATCAAACTGTTCATGTGTGTCTAAAAATTAATTTCATTTTATTTGTATGTTTGTTTCGTTTTTATCTTTGAATGACTGAGTTTATTTTATCTGTATTTTTATGCTTTGATTTCTTTTTAATCTATAAATGATTATTTAAAAAAAAAAATTAGGTAACCATAAAGGTTGATACAACTTTCTGGTCTCCACTTTTGCGTTTGATCAGCCTGTAAAAAGTTAAGCCTCTTCAGTGGCAACTCTCTGTAAGCATTTTCATCAGCGTCAAACATACACATAACATTTATTGTCAGATGTCTTCGAAAAGAGTATACTTACAGCAGTAATGAGTGAAATCAGCTTGGCAGTCGGAAATTTTATTGTAAGAGCTTTTCTGCGAAGTTAAATGTAGAAAAGGCTTACAGACATATTGTGTTGAAACACTGGTTCTTGTACGATCATCGAAGTTAAGCAACATCAAGCTCGATCATTACTTAGATGGGTGACAACTTGGGAATACCAGGTACTGTAAGCTTGGATGTGTGGGTAGTGTAATGTTTCTAAATTGAAATTAGACTCGAAATTGGAAATCGGAGTTCCGTGATCCAATTTCAGTCCGATCCGTGACATTCACTTATAGCCATATTACATTGAAACACCAGTTCTCATATGATCACCAAAGTTAAGCAACATTGAGCTTGGTCAGTACTTAGATGGGTGACTGCTTGGGAATACCAGGTGCTCTAAGCTTGGATGTGTGGGTGGTGTAATGGATAACAGTTCAAAATTGAAAATCGGAGAGCCAAGTTCCAATTTCAGTTGGGTTCACTATATTCACTTACACAAAATACCTTTAAGAAAGGTATGGATCCACCTCTCTCTGCCCCCAGCTATGGGTTAATTAGTAGGACTATTTTCTCTCCAGAAAATTATAGCCATATTACATTGAAACACCAGTTCTCATATGATCACCAAAGTTAAGCAACATTGAGCTTGGTCAGTACTTAGATGGGTGACTGCTTGGGAATACCAGGTGCTCTAAGCTTGGATGTGTGGGTGGTGTAATGGATAACAGTTCAAAATTGAAAATTGGAGAGCCAAGTTCCAATTTCAGTTGGGTTCACTATATTCACTTACACAAAATACCTTTGAGAAAGGTATGGATCCACCTCTCTCTGCCCCCAGCTATGGGTTAATTAGTAGGACTATTTTCTCTCCAGAAAATTATAGCCATATTACATTGAAACACCAGTTCTCATATGATCACCAAAGTTAAGCAACATTGAGCTGGGTCAGTACTTAGATGGGTGACTGCTTGGGAATACCAGGTGCTCTAAGCTTGGATGTGTGGGTGGTGTAATGGATAACAGTTCAAAATTGAAAATCGGAGAGCCAAGTTCCAATTTCAGTTGGGTTCACTATATTCACTTACACAAAATACCTTTGAGAAAGGTATGGATCCACCTCTCTCTGCCCCCAGCTATGGGTTAATTAGTAGGACTATTTTCTCTCCAGAAAATTGTTATATAGAAATAAAGTATCGCTGCCAACACTTGGGTTTGAACACAGATCACCAGAGAGCAAACACAGGTGATCCCATTTTGAATAAGTAGATCATGTGATGGTAAAGGAAATGTATATATGAGAATTAGCATGGCATCTAATTGATCACTATTCCTCCTCAATACTCTACTACTATTCAGATCACCATTTCTAGTCTATCCTCTATTACTATACGGATCACTATTCTCTATACTATTCACTATACGGATTACTATTCAAGTGAGTTTTATTGAGCAAGTACTATTAATGCGAGTGTTATTGGAAGTCATCTGACACCAGTATTGTTCTACGGTGTTACTATAATTGTATCTGTGATTACAAAGGCTCTACTACAACAAGCATTACAAAAGTGACAATGAGTGTTCATTGACATCACAAAAAAATCTTAAAATCTAAGAAAAAATTCTCACTTCAAATAACCTGCAAAGGATTGATAAATCATAAGATATCACTTGATAAATGGAGAAAAAAATGGCCAGTGATTGCCAGTTGAAAGTATGCAATTAAACAATGCATCTCGTAAAGGACAGATGGTAAGCACTGAGGATGTTGAATTGAGAACATGCAACAAATCTCACAATGCATTAAAACTTTGCACCTGCTCAACATTGGATAATTACATTTGAAATGAGTGGAAATCAACATGGCAGACCAGAAGTTGATTGTAGTGCTGGTCTACTGTATGAATTTAAACTTGTAATAAAAATAGTCTAAGCAAAGCATTTAATATGTACAACATTTGGTGGAATTAAAGTTTGTAACCAGACAGATGAAATGTGGTAAAAAGGTTGATAATGAACTTCTGCTGAATGTAAAACCACTTAAAAAAGATTATGTCCTTATATGAAGTCTCTCCAAGTGCAATATGGATATTTGATTCCATTCAGCTTCCAGAGAAACACCAAAAAATGAGATTCAAGTTAAAATGCATTTTCTGTGTATAAACTTGGGATGCCATAAATTTGCATATTGATTTTATTTTAATTATTTGCACAAATTCATATTCAAAAATGTATTTCTTTCCTACCAGAATATCTTTGGAAGAGGAGGGTTGACCTATGTAGATAATTTACAAATTGAACTTAAATTTGAGTTGAAAATAAAGTAATAATAATAATAATAATGTAAAATGTCTTAAAGTTCAACATAAGCAATGAAATTGGACATCCCCCTCCTTGCCCTCTATTGGGGTGTGGTGGAAAATGAGTTAGCAATGGCCTCAAAAAATAAAACAAACAAAAACCACATTTTTTTTTTTAGTCCCAAGCTAAATGAAATTTTTCAAATGACATAATAATAATTTTATGTTCTATTGTAAAATGAGAGTTTTCTGTTTTTCGATTCATTATCTCTTGCTTTTATCTTAACCCCTTAAGACTTAGTGTCAGTTTTATCAGAACAATAGACAAGTGATATTATTGCATCCCCCCACACCAAAAAAAAAATTGGATAGTGGGCACAAACAGAAAGAGAGAAAGAGACAGTGGGTAAAATGTAAACAAGAGGAGAGAAGAGAGTACTTGTCAGGTTTGCAATGACCTGGTTTGCAAGCTATTGATAGTTTGATTTTTATCAGGTGTTCCAGATATGTGAACTTTAAGAAAATTTGAATAGGTCTTATAGGTACCTCCAAAGAAATGTAGTACCTAAGGTTTAAAATGAATTTTTAGAAATGAAAAATCTTTCTTCAAGCTTTTATTTTAGTTTTAATTTCAAGCTAATAGATTAAATTTAATATTTCCAATAGGCAAAATACTTTGCTGTATATCAAAACTAATTTAAATTGACTGGAAGTAGTTTTTTTTTTTTTAAATTGGTAAAAATAGCTGATTTTAGCGCCATTTTTAGCCATCTTCCATCATAATGTATTTCTCTTTATTAAAAGACATTTCAAAAATAAAATATACTTACTGAAACTTTATTTGAGGAATATTGATTAGCTGATTTAAAATTTAATTAATCTAATTTGAAACAAATATTACCTATTTTTACTTATATGGTCTGGGGCCCCTGCTGTTTGCCTCAGGGTTCTTGATAAGATCCAGAGACGGATAGGCAACGTGATTAGCCCTGATCTGTCATCTCGTCTGCAGTCACTCTCTCACAGACGCGATGTTGCCTCGCTCTGCCTTTTTTACAAGTACTTTCACGGTAATTGCTCTGAGGAGCTGCTTTCGCTTGTCCCTAGGCCTCGTGAATTTAAACGTCCCACGAGGCTGGCATCCCGCTCCCACCCCTACACCGTGGAAACTGTTAGATGTAGACATATCTTCTACTCCAATAGCTTCATGTCTTGCACATCTCGCCTATGGAACTCCCTTCCCTATTACTGTTTCCCTGACAAATACAATCTCCAACGGTTTAAGTGTAGCGTCAATCGACATCTCCAGTTGCCTTGATCTATCCACTTCCCTTCTCCACATCCTTTCATTTTTCATTCCTATCTGCTCTCGCTCCAAATCTTCTGTAACCCCCTTGCCTTGATCGACGCACTGTCTTTCTCTTTCTCCACATCCTCTCCTTTACCACTCCTATCTGCTCTTCCTCCAACCCTTCTTTAACCTCTTGCGTGATAGTGGCCTCCAGCCTTGCTTGGGGTGATACGCTTTAAAAAAAAAAAAAAAAAAAAAAGTTTAAAATATCAAAATATTTAAATTTATATTTAAAAAAAAAAAGTTTAAAATATCACAAAAATGCATTTTTTGACATGTAGGTATGTGTTTATTTAAGGTGTGGACAGGTTAATAGCTTGGTTGACAAGCAGAAATTTAACTCATTTTTTCTCTAATGGATATATCTGCAAAAATTACTTTAGAAATATAACATGAGCACTTTCTAATATAACTTTTAACTATCCAGTAATCTTGAAAATTTATGAAAATATTGTCTGTACTCTAATGTTTTATTGAATTTTAGGTACCTTGGTGTTAAATTTACTATATATATTGCCCTTATGCTCTTATAATGTTATGTATGAACATCAGTCTCTACAAAAATTGACACATTTCTACACATACAAAACAAATTCAAATTTTTTTAACTATTGGTGTTTGATGAATTGTAATAAGCTTTTCCATTTATGACTAGTAAATATAGTTTTTAGTTAATAACAATATTACCTAATAGGGACAAAGTAATACTGAAAGTTATAAGATTTAAAACTTTATAAATTATTATAATTAAAATTAGAGAAAAATGAAAACAATTCTTGTAATTATTCATTATTCACTGAATTTTTTTTTCTTAAGACCCATAATATATCTTATTCATAAAAAACTTTTGTAATTAAATAATGTCTTAATTTTATTGCATTTTTTATTTTATGATTCAGAGCTTATTTTTGGTAACCGAGCTTCCTGTTTGACAAAAAGCAAAAACTCATGATTTAAATTCTCCAAGGACTTCTGCTTTTAACTAATATAAAAATTAAGTGGCACAAAAATTGATTTCTCAGAATTTCTTAAAATTAAAAAAGTGGAGGTTAACAGATAAAAAAAAAAAAAAGAATTTTATCAAGATTTTCTAAAAAAAAACATTTCTAAATGATGTAATGGAATAACCTGTCACCCCCATGAGTGACTACACTATAGGTAGTAACTACCTATACGTATCTGTAAGTCAACAAACTACAGAAACTAGCTTCGAGCAGAGAGGAACCCGGATGACGCTCTGCCGAAGGGCAGAGTCTCGTTCGGGAGTTAGACTAACCCTGAACCCATTTATACGCGTTCAAAAGGGAATATTTTTGGCGGAGCCTACGGGCTCAGAGAACCCACACTAAACCCAGCCTTGTGTCACATGCAACACTTGTGGTGGGAGTAGCTAAATATACTAGCTGGGATCTATTGTGTGCAACTCAGATTTATGTGAGAACTACCGACCTTCCAATAGTAGCACTCACTACTGGATTGACTTGCGACGACCTTGTGTATAACTGTTACCTTTATTCTTATTGTACTATTTTTTTTACAATAAACCTTTACTTATTTTATCCACCTTGTTTTTCAAGTATATATTCCTATTAACACAGAATATAATACTAAAATAATTTAATTCATTTGTAAATAAATCCTGAACGTTTCATTAAAATCCAACAATTATTTGACTTTTGCAAGAATTTCCAAATCAGTGTGTTTTCACTGCAAAAATGATGCTAAAATTTTTTATACTAATCTTTAGGGAATGGGGAAAAAAAACCAAGATTTTTAACCAGTATTTTGAATGTTCTAAAAAGGGTCAAAATAATAATTTAATAATCAAATAATCCTTTCATTTTTTGCTCTTAATAATAACAAAGATTTTGAAGTTAAAACTTTGTTTTTATTAAGCTTGTAGCATTTTTTCACCATGGTGTGCTAACTTTTTTAGCAAATCAATAGTTGTATCTATATATATGTACATATATATGTGCGTGTGTAGTGTGGTGGTTGTCGTCAGCACGAAAAGTAGGATTATTGTGTCAAGATCAAATTTGCTTTTTCACAAATACTCATAGGAAAAGTATGAATCTATCTCTTCTTTCCCCAGCTATGGGTTAAATAGCAGGGCAACCTGGCCACTCTCATTCTGTTTGACAACGGATCTCGGAGAAAAGTGACTGAATCTATAACATGGTGTTAACAATGCCACTTCCGTAAAAAAAAAAAAAAAAGGAAGCAACTTGTAATACAACCCACAGCTGCAACACCGAGCATGGTAAGGTCATGGCTCTTTACTCCACTGGGAATCTACAGGGTCAAAACACACATACACACATTATATATATATATATATATATATATATATATATATATATATATATATATATATATAAGGAATTAAGATCAATTTAAAACTCACATATCAGCTGCTACAGTTTTGTTGTTATTGACTCTTCATGCTGACTGAGAATCAACAGGCTTCTGGTCACATAACGTTGAAACACCAGTGCCTGTGTGATCACTGAACTAAGGAAAGGTTGAGTCTGGTCAGTACCTTGATGGATGACTACACAGGCGCTGTAAGCATTAATATGATGGTAATATAACAGATAATGCCTTGGAGTTATTAATCGAAGAGCTAAGTTCCAATTCCCATACAATATTCACTTACACACAAATACCTTTGTCAAAAAGATGAATCCACCACTTCTTCCCCCAATTATGGGTTAATTAGTAAGACTTGTATCACTAAATCATTATCTTCCCCAAAAATTCTTAGACTCTAAAAAAAATATTTTCTGGCTTTAAATAATCTGCAAAGAAAAAATCAAATCAGTCAGTTTCAAAGCATGTCAATATGTACTTGTGTGAATGTCTACACCCTGACATTATCTTACCGTTTTTATTATTTCATAATTTATTTTTTCTACATACGTATCTATGGCTACTTCCTCTTTTGGCATTATTGATATCAGTTTGTTAAAAAAAAATGCCCGGTTTTGAATCAATTTTTATTCCTGAATTAATGTATTTAAATGGTGTATAAAATTGAAAAGCCTGAACACCTATACATTTCTACCATTGAGTTATAATGTTATTTATGCCTTTCCGATAAAACTCTAAAGGTTTGGAACCAACTTATCAAGACTCTTCACCTTGCCAGTTGTCTTGAGATGAACCGATGTTGTTGAAATGCTGACACCCATTATCTGAGACATTTCTCTGGCACTTTGACATTGGTTTTGTTTGACTAGTGTTTTCAGACGTTGATTGTCAGTTGCAGATGGACATCTTCTACCATCTTGACCATCACAATTTGTATCTCCACCACAGAACTTCAAAAATCAGTGTCATACTGTCCAATCACAAGTGGATCCTTTGCATCATGTTCATTACACTCTGTTAATGTTGGCAGCAGTTTAAGAAGTATTATGACAAAGCTTGAACTCATGCAAAATAAGTAAACCCACGTTTTTTCACGTTTAAGATGAGGGATATATGTTTTCAGTTAAATTCTGAAATAAATTGATATAAAATTAATAAAGAGGATGCTTTAATCATTAGGAATGAGTAATATGTTTTGGGGTAACCTCTTATAGTAATATATTAGAAAATAATTAAAATGTTTATTCTAAAATCGGACATTATTTTCCAAACAACCAATTAGCAGATCCCACTTTATAGCTTTTAGCTTTCTTTGATGTCTTTTTATATTTTTTGGTGATTTAGAGGAGATCAAGAAAACATTTCTTGTCTGATGTTGTCTCTTCTATCCGTTATTAGTCAAAACCTTTCATGGATTGCATTTCGTTCACACTAATACCCTTGGAAAATGGAATTAATCAGTTTTTTTCTCTCCTCATCAACTTCAAATCCAGGACCTTCTAACTCCTGTTGGATGAAACCCTCCTTCATTGAACATGTCTTCAGGGGTTGGTGAGGCTATTTAATTCATAGTTGGGTGGATGACCATTGACCCTGGGGAGTTCATCTGCCCCTTAACAGCTCTTGTTTTTGTACTACTCTGGTTCCACTTACTCTCAGATACCAGGAATACTTGGACACTCAGGTTTTAAATTGAAAGTTGTACTATAGGACCCAGTCTGTCCTTCTATTTACCCATAACTGGTGGCGGGGGTGGGAGTGGTTGTAGAAGTGATGGATTCATCTCCATAAGTGAATGTAACGAATTTGACTGGAATTTGAACTTGGTTCTCAAATTCTTCAATCCAGGCTGCTATCTATTATTCCACTATGCTTCCTCCCCAACTGTAGGTTAAATAACAGGATAGACAGGGCTCTGTAGCCTTGAGTGGTACCCAAGTGAAAGATCACTCTGAATTCTAAACCACGGAGA
Organism: Acanthosepion esculentum; assembly: GCA_964036315.1. Taxonomy (NCBI): domain Eukaryota; kingdom Metazoa; phylum Mollusca; class Cephalopoda; order Sepiida; family Sepiidae; genus Acanthosepion; species Acanthosepion esculentum. The sequence continues at coordinate 123,251,827 of OZ038477.1, read as the reverse complement.
AGGCAACAGTAAATTAGTCCACTATCTTTCTCAAGAAATCATAATTAATAGATAATAATGAAAACGGAATGTGTGGAGAGCCAGGATCGCCCATGTCCTGAAGGGACATGGAATTAAAAAAAATTAACTCATACAATGAGATATCTCTGTTCTTTTTCTTCCTCAGCCTTTCCCATTATGACTATTGTGTTTTGTCAACAAACTTTTTTTTTAAAGAGGCCCTGAAATCTCTTTAACCACCTGTTTACTGGCTTTATGAGCAATCATTTGTTCAGGTGTTGACACCTTTCTTTTCACAAATGTCACTTGATAAAAAAAAAAAAACAATATACATGTATATATATATATATAAAGCTCACATGCTGAACAATAATACGAGATCAATACAAGTCTCCATATCTCCCCTCCCTCCCAATTATCTCAAGATTCCCTGGGCTGCCTGTATTTTACAACGAAGAGTGGACAGATGTGGCCGGTTGACCTACCTGAACAGACTTACCTACCACTTCTCTTTGTCATTCAACATGGTTATCAGGACGAACTGAGTGTTTGTTCATTTCTCAGCCTCTGTTTAAAAAAAAAATACATACATACAAACAGATTAAAAAGTAAAAGGCTTCAGTGAACTTTAAATAGAAAAGAGCTGAACAAATACTTTCACACTAACTGATGCACTCATCTAAAAAGATAAGTACTTCAGCCAGTTTTTACTTTAAACCGCCATGCCCCTTCAAGCATTTATAGCTCTCCATGTATTCTTTTTTATCTGTTATTTGCCATAACTTCATGAGAAAGATAGTGAAGTGGTTTCTCATTGCCTTCTCAGTGATTTTGAATTCAAAATTGTCCTACTCATAGACTGGCTGCCATCCAAGGCTAGAAAGCCCAGTCTACCCTTCTATTTAACCTGTTGCTGGTGTGAAAATGAACATAACAGACAAGGCTGAAGTTCGAACTCGGCTCATCAATTCTACTTTTCACACAGATAATTCTTTCACCATCCACACATCCTGAAGTTCTCATCTATGCTCATCTATTAAACTTGGACCGCAGCTGGTTATGATGACAGTAAATATATTTCTTATACTACAGTGTAACAAAATGTAACAGATTACTGAGAAATATCTACTTTATAGTCTTTGTTAATTAAATATTTGTGCTTGTCATTATTTACATTTCATCAGTTTTCAGCAACTCTGGGCATGGCTATAAACTGTGTTTGTATTTACTGTCCCAATTGAATTTGTTTTTAATAATAAAAGAGAAATTACAGTATTATACTGAACGGTTACAAATGGTAACTGTTAATATACAAAATATTTTCACTTATCAAGAAAAAAGGTAGAGCCCTCTTTACGCACAAACACTCTTTCTTTATGAGGAGCAAAGATTTTTATGTTAAATCCTAAATGTGAAGATTCAGCTTTTTGTTATTATTTTTCTGATATTTTTGCCACAACTGTAACTCATTTCAATGTTATTTTTTTAAAATAATTTCCCCATTTTTTTTCAGAAATAGCAAAATGTTTTTTTAATTAATTTTTAGAAATAATCTTTCTCTATTAGTCAGTGCTGCTATAGTACGATATCTACTAAGTCATTTGTGACCTACCGTAAATAACAATGCACTCATTATTGTTGGAAAATGCTCAGTAAAAACAATGACCTGTTTACTGTTTTTTTTAAATGACATCAAATCAGTTTACAAACATTAAAATCACTATTTGATAAATTTTTATTTTTTGTTTAAAAATTGTTAATGATTTTTAATACATAACCAGTTCACATTTCACTGCCTTTAACCTCTAACCTCTAACCCTAGCATATTTCATACTTCCAACAGTTGGTATATATCATACCATAGTAGAAAATGAATAGTAAATATCATCAGTCAGTTATGTGCCGTGCGTGATACACGCTTAGGCGATCATGTATCTTTTGATACATGACTGATGAGGCAGATTTTCTCTCGCAGTGGGTTGCCATTTCTTTCTGTGGTAGACCAGTTGCCAGTTAATGGGCACATGGCCGAGTGGTTGGAATGTTCACATTCTGACCATGAGACCCGGGTTCAAATCTCATCATGGTCAATTTGTCAGGAAGGAAACTTCTTGATGTTATCAAACTGGAGGGGTCGATATCAGCGTGTGGCGCTTTTAGAAAGAGCCTGAAAACCATGCCACGGGTTGACCCAAGCCTTGTGAGTGAAATTGGGTTGATGGAACTCTTGGGTGCTGTCAATAGCTGTGCTAGCATGAAGTCACAAATCATCATGGCCGAGGGCTTGAGCATAATAGCCTTGTTCAAATTGTTGATCATGTTAGATAACATGCTCTTTCCCAGAAACTGTAACTAAGGTCTGCTCAGCATAGTTGCAGTATAAACCACAGGTTGGCTCTGTGGGTGTTGAATAAACACAAATGTGCCTGAGCAAGCGTCTGCAATAGGGATTGGCTCACCACCTAGTAGACAGGTATCCTCGAATACTAGTGGCCAGCTATATATATCGGGTATTAGCACATAAGTGAATGTAATGGATTCGACTGGAATTTGAACTCGGCTCTCCAATTCCCCAATACGAGCCAATATATGGACAGTAGATATGGTAGCACCTACTAGTCTTTCCTGATTTACCATATGGTGGATTAAACCATATTATTTTTCTACTTCTATTATTGTTTCGTTGCTGTTTACTATTTATTAGGCGGGGGTGTCTGCTTTTTTTCCAGTGTTTCTTAATATAGCACCTAGTCTCTTATTTTTTTAAAAGATTCCTTCATTTTTTGATTTGGTTGATAGTCTAGATCAGTCATGGGCAAATTGCGACCTGCAGCCATGTGCAGCTTGTTTGGTTTTACTGAATGGCCTGCTTAATTTCATAAGCAAAATAACGTTTCTTAAAATTTTATTTTGTTTCATTCTCATTTGTTCACACACACGCTCTTTCATACATAACCGCCTGCCTACATAAACAATGATTAAGTACAACATTTCTTGAATTTTGTAAACTTTCAGGGAAACTGATGTTGTCAGCATTTTAAAACATTTGTGATTTTCACTAAGGAAGCGTAAACATCTTTTGCTTTTTAAACAGGAAACATTCATGAGAATTTTTTCTCTAAAGAAGAAATGTTTTCATTTCCAAATAAATAAATTAGAAATAAATCCCACGCAGTGACATGTCTTAATCACACTGCCATCAGTGAAAATATTTTATACCAAGACTTCAAATTTTAAATATAAAAAAATATTTTCAAAAAAATGAAATTTTCCTTCCATTTCTAATATATATGCATACACACATTGTCGTCTGTATTAAAAATAGCTGAGGTATCTGTTACCATAAATGACGTTGAATCTTTTTAGAAGTGTTCCCACCTTGTTGCGAGCCATAAATCATGCAGTCCACTGCTTGTAAAATGTTCGCCATGCCTTGTCTAGATGCTATGGACTTATATAGGTGCTTTGTAATGATATTAGGGTGATCAGACTCAATGCTTATGTATAATGCAAAATTTCCTTTTTTCTGTCTGGTTTGTATTCCTCTGTGGATACATTTAAATTCATATCTACATGGTTCACTTCTATAAGGTTTGTTTCTGCTTCTATTCTGTGTCTGCACTGTTTAAAAAACACTTTTAAGTTTTTACGGTGCTTATCGTTTACCCTGTTACTTTTTATTATCATTAGTCCATCATCACTGTATAGGCCAACTATTTCTTTATTGTATTTATAGGATAGTTTCCACAATAAAATAATATTCCTACTAGTTCAGACAATACCACACCATCATAGCTTCCAATTCTGATGTCAAAGTCCTTATCTTTTTTTGTCTATATCTCATTTTTATGGAACAATAGGGATTACAAACAGTAGGTTAAGGATTTTCTTCTCTTCTTCGCCTAAAATTATGAATTTCTGAGCTAAATTTATAGCCTTATTTAATAGATATTCAGAAACATAGAAGTAGAATTCTTTGATATCAAATTGTAGGAATCTATACGCCTTCTTTTCTTCTATATTATCAAACATTTAATGGCCACTTTGGTATTTTGTCAACTGTGCAGTTGTCAACTGTCAACTGTGTGGCTATCCAGGCTTTTTTTAATGAAATTATTTTTTTCCTGTTTTTTTTCTATAAAGCTCACCCCTCCCTTCTTTCATTCCATTCAAGTCATCTGAAGATCATATAAGCATGAAACTCGAGTTACAACTAGAGCCATCCTTTTATATATATATATATATATATAGTGCTGATTTATGTTTTTTGTCATAAAAAATAGATTGCCATTTTTAATATGACATAACATTCCACACTCTATTTCAAGTGGGAATATAAAGAAATAAAATGGTCCATCGACCATTAGTGGCACTACATCCATGTTGCCACGAGAAAATCAATTTTGAAAATACAACTGGAGTCTTTAAGAATATTTATTTAGAGTAACTTTAGAGGTTTCACAGTTCTGTGATTTTCAAGAGTTTGAGATGAAGAGATGTTTGGCTATACCATGATCTGTTTTGCATCTGACTAGAATTGTTGAATTCTTTCCATTTTTGCAGAAAAAAGGTGGCTCTGATTGCAATCTGATAGGTTGATTATGATCACATGATCAGACATAGTCATTTTTGGGCCCAAAATTGATCATCATAAAATTTTCTTGTCAAAAATTGGGAGTGTCATAGTTCAGTGAGCATGTCTAATGACAGCAAAATGTTAAGCAGTTCACGGCAACAAAGTGTTAAGTAGTACATGTGTCAGGAATTCAATTTTACTTCTCCTCTATGTATGTGAATATGATGAGACAAAATGGAAAATCTTTAATTAAAGACACGTTTCGCTGGAGAACAGTTGAGCTTATGGTTTCTTTGGCTTCATCAGTTAAACTAAAGCAAAGTTTTTCTCTATCAAAACATGCCTTTGATTAAAATTTTTTGATTTTGTTTCAGCATCTTCACTTTTGTTCCAGATACTATTATACATCCCACAAACACAAACACACATACATGGTTTGATACTGGCCACAGTTTCAGGCAAACAATATACTGGAAATCTTAGAGCATGTACCCCATCAATGATGGTTGATTACTGCACACACACACACACACACACACACACATATTTTTTTAATCATATATATATATATATATATATATATATATATATATATATAGAACATTTCATACCATTTTTTAGTAGATGGAATTTGAATATATGATTTAATTTTACCTGAGATTGAAATTTATGACATGCATATTCCATGTATCTTTCTTTATGATTCGTGTGTGGATAATGAATTTTTAATGTTTTTATTTTAAAACTTAAAATGGGCTAAAAATGAGATACATTTTCATCATTTGGTGTTAATTTATTTCTGGAAAGCAAAAAAAAAACATAAACAAAGCTGGCAAAAAAAATATGTACCATTTATACAAATGGTGCCATAGCAAACATAAGTGGTTTACTATGTTCAGAAGTGTCAGTTTTGATCTGGAAGACTGCATTCTACTAGGCCTGCAATTGTTTCATTTGATTGATTCATTGGCTACAGCTTATCAACATTTTGCAGGTTATTTAAAGCCAGAAAATATTTTTAGATTGTAAAAATTTTTCTTTTATGAGATAGTAATGGGTTAGTGATACAAGTCTTACTAATTAACCCATAGCTGGGGGAAAGAGGTAGATTCATATCTTTTTCAAAGTTATTTGCACATAAGTGACATGGGACATCACAGAGATACTCTACAATATCTCAGAATTGTAAAGCATTTCAAAATACATGGATATGTGAATTGCTACAATGATGCCTCATGACTTAATTGAAAAATCATTAATGAATCACATTCACACCATATATCAATATGGCCGTGTGTTAAGAGTGAAAGAAAATGCACAGAATCTTAATATATGCAAAATAAATTTTATATAAGAAAATATAGAATGATAAGTGAGAAATTCAAAAGTTCAAATGTAAATGTCCAAGTGCATACAAGAGAGAGATAGTGTCCAGGAGAATTATATATATATATATATATATATATATATATATATATATATATATATATATATATTCAGATGTAATAGTTGTCTTTATTAAAATGTGGTTGAAGGAAGTATGTATGTTATATTGTCAATGCAGGACTGTGTGCATGTCAAAGACCACTAGTGGGTGGTGAAAAGAGGTATTGTGTGAGTCTATGCAAGAATATGTGGATCATGCATTTGTTATATTTTGGCTCTGAGTATTTTATGATAACCATATCATCAGAAAATTGATAAAATTAATTCAGTTCTGATTTAGGTTGTTTCCAAATTGTTGTTATATATATATATATCGAGAGATCTATTTTGAAACTGCCACTTGACTTTTGATTGGCTCACTATCAGTGACCTTATATACTGTATGAAAACAAATCTGATTTCTGATTTGCTCACTAGAGTATGATGTTTGTATCCTGGTCAGGATGGTTTCTGAACTGATTGAAATATAACTTCATAGCCTAGAAATTATGAATATACATCTATTTTTAGAGATGATGAAATTTTGGTTTCTGTGTTATTATTTGTTTATTTTTATTTGTGAAAAATGAAAGCATCCAGAATCAGCTAATCAGGACAATGCTAGACCTCATGTCTTTTGTAGACTTAGCAGCAACTTAGCTGGGATGTTTTACTACACCTTTTTTTTACCTTCAGAATACTACTTATTTTGATCCCTACAAATTTTTCTTGATGGGAAGAACATCAGTTCTCTAGAAGCCTGCAAAAACCACTTAGACCATTTCATCACTCAGAAAGATGCCAAGTTTTAGGAGGATGGAATCATGAAGCAACCTCAAAGATGGCAAAAGTTAGCGGAACAAAATGGCACAAATATCAGAATATTGTCCTTTAAATTCATTTATTATACTCTTTTGTTCTAACCTAATATTTGAAAACTGAAGTAATTTTTGTATCTTGAGAAAAGGGAAACCATATTTATAAAAATGTTATTATATTTTTAAAAATACATTTAATTTTCATTTTTGGATCAAATACAAAACTAGACTTGATTTTATATTTTAAAATCATTCATTTTAAGATAAAATAAAGTACTTAAAAATAATTACATAATTCATTATTTTCCATTTTTTAATATTCTATAGTTTTCACAAAAGAAAAACCTTTAATAATATGCATAAACTTTTAAAATATCTGTTCAGACTGAAAATAAGCTGTCTTTTGAAAGTTTTTCTTTTAAATAAATCATTCTGGAGTGTTAATTTTTTTATATTTAGAATAGAATTTTTTAAAATGACATTTAATTTTTGTAAACACATTTTATTATTTCTGAAAATTTTACTTTAATTTTATTACTATTTTTTCTTTCTCCACAAACATTTTAGTTCAGATATATTTTGAAAATAAAAAACACATAGCTTTTAAATGCATTTTATGTCAAGTGCTTGTTTTAATTTATTCAATTACATGAAATAAATATGCACTAAAAAGATTTATTTCCAAAGTGAGCAACAGTTTTCTTTATTTTACAAACAATTTATCAGATTTTCTTTTTTTAAATTTTTGATGGTTGTATAATTTCCAATATAAATTATCCATTTTAGAAAGGTAGTGGAATTCGCAGTCAATAAACAAATTAAAGAAATGCTGACAAGATAAAACAAAAGACAGAAATCTTTGCAGAAAAAAAATGAAGTCAAGCATATTGTTGTTTCCACAGATGGTTTAGTTTCCTTTTCAAACAAAAAAAAAGAAAATATCCTTCGTTTTTTTTCTTTTTTAAAGAAAATGAAAAAAGAAACTAATTTTTTTTCTTATTTTGAAATGTAAAAAAGATAATAAGAATAAGTGAATTCAGGAGAAACAAACAAATGAAAAAAGCATGAATAGAAAAAGGAATAATGTCAGTGAATTGTTAGGGGACAAAAGATTTTAAATAATTCTGATGACAAAAGTCTTCTGGGAGATTTTTTTTTTTGTAAAAGACAGCAGTATAAAAGGCACCAGAGAAGCTAATATCAAATTTAGGAAGTGAATTGGAAATTTCTTTAATTAAAAGATTCCTTGTTTAGATAATTTTTTTCTTTGGATATTTCAAATTTTTTTTGCCAATACTTAATTTTTGGTTTGTTTGAGTCAGAATTTTCCTTCCTGTATTGTTTTCTCTCTTCCATTTGTTTCATATACAGGGTGTCCCAAAAAATCTGACATCATTTCGCAGGCCAATAATTTTGGCAATTCTTGTCAAAATAACCTCGAATTTTCCCAGAATGTCTAGAAACAGATCAGGATTTTATATTTAATGGTAGAGGACAGTACGTGTTTATATCAATGAGAATCTGCCAGAGAGATGGATCGGGCATGGTGGAGATGAAGATAGTTTTCTGATTAAATGGCTGCCGTGGTCACCAGACCTGTCCCCGAGTGATTTCTTTTTACGGGGATATGCGAAGGGACTGATCTATGTAACCCCCCTCTTCTTGCTAGCATTGATGAACTCAAGCAGAGAATCACTTCTGTACCGGATAATGTTACCGGAGTCATGCTACAGCGTGTTAAGCAAGAGCTTAACTACTGACTTGACGTGTGCCGTGTCACAGACGGTGCACATATTGAGCACTTATGAAATCGGTCCCATAATAAACTTATGATGTTCAACACTTAAACTGTTCAATTTCATTGGACCAGGCTTAGTAATTTTCAAGATAATTGCTTTTAAAATGATGTCAAATTTTTGGGGGCACCCTGTATATTTGCGTTTATTATTATTATTATTATTATCTTTTGCTCTTTGTTCAGGACACACCCTTACCAAGCCATTACCCCTCCCCTTGCCAAGACCTAAGCTAAGGAAACATAGGAAATATATGCATTTTGTTCATCAAAATCTTAATGTAAAGTGATACTTAACATGTGCTGTGTTTATATTTTCATTACCTTGAGTTACCTGAGTAAATGAGCAGTTTCACACAGTTCAATTTTTTATGTCTTGTGAACAGAGGCTACAAGAAATCTTGTTCAGTTACTTGTCAGTACTACTTAAACTGTGTGGCCCACACATAAAAAACAGGGGAAATTTTTTTTAGGTATCAATTTTTATAGATTGGCATTCATTAAACCTTTGTCAAGCCACAGCATCAATCAATCCCTGACTTTTTACAGTTATGTCACACTTTAAGGAAGGCTTAAATAATGCTAATTCTGATGAGCTTTCCTCTTTGGTACCTAGATTTAATTTAAATGCAGTACTAGAGTGACAGTTATGTCTCACCATTTTACAATTAAAATTTCCAGCTATAACTGTAAGTTCAATGCTGACAGTTTCTTCTCTTGCAATTCTCACTTGTAGAACTTTCTTCCGGCTTCTTGCTTTCCAGTCAACTTTGATATTCAAAAATTAAAATGCAATGTCAATTGTTATCTTTTGTCTTCTAAATTCCTGTTCTTCTATTGTTCTCTCTCATTAATAATGTTTTCTTTTTCTCATATTCTCTTACACTCAGTAACTCTCTGTATATTAGTGGCTTTATTGCCTTGCTTTGGGTGAAATTATTTTTTTAAAATTCTGTACAATGTTTCTTCTCTGACTCTTAAATTTCAATATGTCTAAAACTGAAATCATTGTTTTACGACGGAATACACAATTTAGTTGAAAGGTTATGTAAGGTCAAAGTAAACTAGAAAAAATGTTTTTGATACTAAAGTTCATCCATTATAAGCCTCAAAATCCACTCAAGGTAGAGGGTTACTGTTTAAATGGTTTTGTTGAATGAGGTGTGATATGAGTAAAACAGGAGATTTTAGGAATTGAAGATTATGAAGATGAGGATAGATAATGATTGACTTGAAAAGGTTAATATTATTGCCTTCAGGGAAGCATCCTCATAGGCTAAAAAATAATTCTTGAGGAAAAACTGTGTGAGTGTAACTTACTTGTTGCATCTGGAATATAGAGGAAATGAGGGTGATTTAACTCTTCGGAAGTAGTTTTGAACTGGTGGAACTTTTATTATCATTTCAGCCTAAGAAAAGCAATAAAAAGCCACTGAAATACAAGGGGTTACTGAGTGTTGGAGAATATGAGAAAAAGAACATTATTAAAAAGAGAGAACAATAAAAGAACAGGAATTAAGAAGACAAAAGATAACAATCGACATTGCATTTAAATTTTTGAAGATCAAAGTCGACTGAAAAGCAAGAATCCAGAAGGAAGTTCAGCAAGCAAGAAGTAAGAGAGAAGAAACTATCTGCATGGAACTTACAGTTACATCCTGTCATTTCAACAGTAAAATTATGATACCTTACCGCCAATCTAGTACTGCATTTAAATTCCTAAAGTCTATGTACCATCGAGGAAAGTTCATCAGAACAATTACCATGAAGGTATTTATAGAAAAGGCACAGGGAAACTACATTATGGTGGGTGAGAAAGTGACTGAAGCTGAGATGCCAGGTCAGGATCAATAACAATGCAGATGCTCCTTTGAATTTTATGTAGAATCTCTAAACATATGACAGGAGCACCAGACCAGATGTGGGGGTAATATTCAAAGCAAGGATGAAGGGCAGACTTATAAATAAGTAAGATAGATTCTGACACAAAGGATTGACTAGCACAACACAGTGAACCAACTGTCCTAGCAGCAATCCTAGCAATTGATTCAATATAATCTTTGCACTTCATGTCAGCTGAAAATGTTAGTCTAAGAAGACACAATCCATCCTGGGTATGACGATAAACTACATCCATGTTCTGGGTAAGATGATAAACTATGTCTGACAGCAAGGCCGCTGATCAGGATGTTTTGAGGAGTGAGGAACTGCCTCTTAATTGCTGGTGTTCCCAGGTCCACCCTGACTCAGGGTGGTAGCACCTGTTAGGGTCCTAGCTATGGACGAATAGTTGAGACCGCCACCCCCTAAACTGGAGTCCAAACACTATGAAAGGGTAAAAATAGGTTTTAGTACCAGCAATACATTTTTGTAAAAAATTATTACCAGCAATGAATTTTTGAAGGAAAAAATTATTACCAGCAATACATTTTTGAAAAAACAAAATATTACCAGCAATACATTTTTGAAGGAAAAAAAATATTACCAGCAATAGAATTTTCGAAAAAATATTACCAGCAATAAAAATCTTGTCGGCATTAAATAACCCATTGAGGATGATATGCCATAAAACAAACCAAACCAAAGACACAATGAGTCACTTTTCTGGAGGTTAGCAGCAGCCATGCTGACAAAAGCCAAAAACGGTTCTCTCAGATGATTAACAGAGAGAAGTTTCATTTTGGAGTTTGAAAATAACTTTTGTGATGTCAGCAAATACTCAATATCACTTTTGTAATGCTCATTGTAGTATGGACTTTGTAATCGCAGATACAACTATAGTACATCATTGAACAATACTGGTGTCAAATGCCTTTGAATATCACTCACACTAATAGTACTTGCTCAATAATACTCGCTTGAAAGTAACCACCATATAGTGATCAGTATAGAGGAATAGTATAGAGAATAGCAAACCGCATAGTAATAGAGGATAGAATAGAAATAGAGATCTGAATAGACTAGAATATAGCGATCATTAGTCCTCAGCTACTTCCTACATATATGCATTTCCTCTATGGTCACATGATCTACTTGATTCAATAATGGGATCACCTGTGTTTGCTCACTGGCGATCTATGTCCAAACTCAGTGTTGGCAGCAACACTTTATTCCTGTATAACAGTAACTAAACAATAGATCACCTCTGGACATTTGCTATGGAAATAACCATACAGGAGCAATAGCTTTGCGATTTTATGTCTGTGGGAAAAATGGTTGCAATGTGTAAAAGAGGCTTAGATGAATTCATATGAATAAAAGAATTTAATTTAAATTTGAAAATAATGGATACTTTGGCATTTTAATTGGTAATTTTGGGGTTTCATTAATTTCTAACTTGGGAGTACATGTAACATAACAGTTGTCAGCACAGAAAGTGAAATCACTGAACCAAGTTCAAATTCCAGTTTAGTCTGTTGCACTCACTTTCACACAGATGCCCTTGGAAAGGCATAAAAAAAAACAACATTTCTTCTACCTCCATTTATGAATTAAATAACATGGTAGACCAGGTTCTCAAGTTTTGCTGACAAGCAATCTCGGAGAAAGACAACTCTGAATTCAAAAGACTAGAGAAAGCAACAGAAAACAACTCCACTATTTTATTTTTCCAAGAAGGCATGGCAGTTCACAGATAATAAATAAATGGGTTATGTGGAGAGCCATGATCACCTGCATGCTATTAGGACATGGTATTTTTAAAAAAAAAGAATTTAACTGTGATAATATTCTTTGTGGTTTTCTTTAAGCTTTTAAAAATCTAAAATTTTTCTCTTTTATTGTCTATTTTAAATAACCAAATATCATTTCCTTTTCTGTCTTGATCCTTCTTCTATGTGTCATGTACCTTCAGGATGTGACCAATCATGGCTCTCTGCAACTTCCTGTCCTTTGTAGCTCTTAGCAAGTTTTGACTTTTCACCATCTCTCCCAGTCCCTGTTCTACCATCCATTGATAAAAGCTGCTTTCCTCTGTCCCTCAGTATGTTGTATGTGTCAAATTCTCCAAGCTGTCTTTCCTCATTACATGTCCTAGAAATTTTACCTCTTTCTGATTCTAAGTATAAACATTACTTTTTTTTTCATTTTCCCTGAAACGTTACATAGCCGTTCAGTCCATGGTATTCTCAACATCCTTCTGTAGAATTACATTTCTGTTGCTTCAAGTCTTTTTTTTTTATCAGTGTAACTAGAAAATAAATTTTTTTAACTTTTTGCTGTATTTTTTTTTTTTTTTGTAATGTTCTATTTTATTTTTGTTTCAGGTAAGAAAAAATAACTTCTGGATACTTTTGGACACATTGAATATTTTTAGCATCAAAAAAGAGCTGAGCACAAGACAAGGTTTGATTTACCACTTTTCCTTTCACACTGAATTATGTGTTAAATTTTGTCTTATTTTGTTTTCTCTTTAATGATAGACTATTTTACAACCTGCTTATAAATATATCAAAATACCTTTTTTCTAAATATATAGGAAAATGAAAATTATTGCATACATCATCATAATTTATCATTTTGTATCCACTGCTGGTCAAAGGCTTTCTTTAATGTTTCTTGTGACAACAGGGGAAAAAATGTGAAGCTGCCCACAGTAATCTGTCCACTCCCATCTTTTATGGTACATTTTATGTAACTGCTGATCTTTGGAACATTGACTGTGGGCACCTTCACATTTTTTCCACTGTCATAATTTTCTTCTCTGTCTTCACCTTGACTGGTATTATCTTGTTCATCTGCTCTCCTGTTATGAATATAGCACCCAAGTTGAATTGACTTGTCTAAATGGAAAGATATTAATTAAGGATAGTTCCTTGTTGCAAAAATTCCAGTGTAAAGATATCATTCTGTTTCTCAGATTTTCACAGTATCGATAATATTTCTGTTTCGTGTGTGTTATAAGCAGCTCTACTATAGGATATCATATTTCAACTTGTTATTAATGTGTGCTAAAAATAAAATGGCTTAATTAAATGTACTGAGATGGGTGAAAAAGATAAGGATATCAGTCGAAAGCAATTATCTTATATCAGTCAATAAAAGCTGAGTCAAACACACAAAACAGAGTTGAGAATAATCAGCTGTAACATTTCAAAATGATTCCTCAAAGCCAGAAGTTCTATGAAAGGATTTAGAAGATCCTGTCCTAATTAGAAGACGCTTGCAGAAAGAAAAAATGGCAACTCATCAGTTTTTGAAAACAGCTAATCTGGACAATGAAAAGATAAGCAATCATTAGATAATCCAATGTAATGGACAAGTGTTATTGATGAAAAAAAACTCTTAGAACATTGTTTTAGAGTCTGTCTATATTTCTGAGATGAGGTATTATGTACAGTATTTACATTAGTCGGACTATTGTCCTCATCTTTGTCGCCATATTTGTCACAACGTTTCGGCCGTTGTACGCTCCGGCCTTCTTCAGGTGGTTGGAATTTCGAACCGAACCCTTTATTTCAATCACTGGGGTAGACTGTTCTAGTTCCACGAGCCATGTTTGATGGATGTCAGTTATCAGATAACTGATAACTGACATGGAACTAGAACAGTCTACCCCAGTCTACCAGTCTAGAACAGTCTACCCCATGTTTGATGGATGTCAGTTATCAGATAACTGATAACTGACATCGATCAAACATGGCTCGTGGAACTAGAACAGTCTACCCCAGTGATCGAAATAAAGGGTTCGGTTCGAAATTCCAACCATCTGAAGAAGGCCGGAGCGTACAACGGCCGAAACGTTGTGACAAATATGGCGACAAAGATGAGGACAATAGTCCGACTAATGTAAATACTGAACATTGTTTTATTGTTTTGTTTCTAGTCATTGATTTTATGTTTTGATGTTAGGGAGAATTATAAAAGAGATAGGATAAATTTTGAGGGTGCAGTTCCAGAGAGAATTATCTTGAAACTGTCACAAGACAGGAATTATTTGTCAACTAGCATATTATCCATCATATCAGATTTTTAAGTGATAAATTTAAGTAAACACTTTGAAAGAATAAAGAATATATACATTAATTATTTTAAGATATTGTTCTTATCTTTATTGTTATAGACATTATTTCAGCCAAGTACCCTCTGGTCATCTTCAGATGTCCATTGATCAGCTGATATGGAATATCTGTTGATTATTGGGATATTCTGTCTCTGATATCAGTTATTGTTCATTGCTGCTGAACCAGTGTTTCACTGCCTTATCCAGGGATTGAACTCATGATCACAAGATGACAGTAATACATGTACAGGGTGATTGTAAAGTAACTCCCTATTTTTATGCATGATGGATATCCTGTCTCGTAAAAGTTTTAGTTAGACAGGAGAATCCATCATACATAAAATAGGGTGTTACTTTTCAATCACCCATTTTAACCAACTATGCCACTGAAGAACATCAGTGGTGTATCTATGGACCTTTATATTCAGAGGGCGTCAATATTTGATTATCATGAAGAGTTTCTACTGCTTTTCATTAATTTTGTATTTTATTTTGAGGTGAGTAATTTTCAGTATTGTTGTAAGCTAGGGAAGGTTACTAAATAGAATAGTCAAATGAAGGTTGGTAATGCATAATAATACTTCAGACAATAGCAACACATATAAGATTTGCCAGCGACGCATAGAAGTAGTCAACTGTTAGAAGCGAATCAAGTGAATTCCACAGTGAATCTCCAACTGCAGACCAACATACAGTATTTACTACTGTATTTATGTTAATGGGGACATACCCATTATCGTCCGTAGGTATGCTACAAGTATACTTTAATTATTTCAGCTACTTGATGATGGCAAGAGGGTACTTGGCTGAAATGTGTCTATAATAACATCTATAACCAAAATCAGAATAATAGTTTGAAATAATTCAAGTTTATTGATAATTAAAGTCATCTGAAAATGAAATACAAAATAATGACCTTGTCCAGTTGGGTCAACAATCTGTAGATCCGTGGATACAAAGGAAAGAGTTGGATTGTGTGATCTAATATTCTCATTAAAGCTTCATTTCCAGGAATTGTGGAATATCTGTAATTCTTGCAAATATTGGGGGGAAACTAGCTAATGCCAGAACAAAACTTTACCTTTGTAACAACATTTGTTAAATTTAGTATCAGTCAGACATTCAAGTAAAAAGTTGAAGGAAAAACAAAACTTACAAACAATGCCTATTTCGTCACAACTAATTTGCTATCTGGATATCTTGATATTTATCAGCTTGCTATAAATAGTAAAACTGCTTAGGAAAGAAATCTCAAGTAGGGTACTTGGAAAGACAGAAGTCTCTCCTTTTCTATTTCTTTCCTCTTCTCTATCTTTCTTCATTCTTTTCTACTTTTTTCTTTTTTTCCCTTTACTTTTCCTTTCACTATTTCTGTCCTTTCTTTCACTTTTTCTTTTTCCTTTATTTGCTTTCCTTTTTCCTTTTTTCTTCCTTTCTTTCCATTTTTCTCTTTTTTTCTTTTCTTCTCTTCTTTCTTTCTTTTTTTTTGTTTGCAATCCTCTCTTATTTTACTCTCTCATTTCCCTTTTTCCATTGGCTATTTCTTGTGCTTTTCATTTACATCCTCTTCCTTTCTTTCCATCTCTTTTTCTCTTTCTCTTATCTGTTTACCCACCACCCTGCTTTTTTCCATTTCTAGATCAATTAATGACCTTGTACTATTTAAAAAAAATTATATTTATCAATTTGCTATAAATAACCAAACAGTTTAGTATATAAAAAACCAAATGGCATACTTTGAAAGAGAGAAGAAATATTTTGATCTTCTTTAATCTCCAATGTCCATGAGAGGCATTTATTGTATCCATGATATACTAACAGCTTAACAAGACAGAAAGAAGAACTAAAATATCCTAGAGAGATGAATTCCAAGAACATTAAAAATGAAAATATTTTATATAAAAAATGAGTAAACAAATTAAGTCATACTGACATACTTTTTGTGAATTACTCTTCTATTATACTACATTATAATTATTACTATAATATACTATAATTACTATAATATACTCTATCTTATCTTATTGAGTGATATTTTGTAGGTTACAAAACCACAAATACTGACTTTTATGTATATAGTTTCTTTTACTTTGGTTATCAAGCTTATGAATTTTATGAGAAGCTCCTGAAACGTTATCAGCACAACCAAGAAATATTATGTTTGGTCAAATTTTGGAATATGAGTTCAGCTGAGAACTTTTAAGGTGTTTTAAAAGAAGAAAATTCCAAATCAAAAACAGCAGAAGTAATATTTGAAATTATAAATAAAAACTTATTATCAATTTTAATTAGTCCTTTTGCCCGATTAATATTGCTGAAAATCTTGTAATTTAGCATTCCAAACTTTTTATTTAATCATTTCACCCCAAGCAAGGCAAGAGTGCCACTAGTACACAGGGGGTTACAGAGAGTGAAAGTGAGAGAAAAGAGTGGGGATAGGGGGGATTGAAGAAAGGATAAAAGATGAATGGGGTTCAAGACAACAGAAAATGGCGATTGATGTTGCATTTAAATTTTTGAAGATTGTAGTTACCAAGAAAGCAAGTAAGTGGAAGGGAGTTCCACTGTCAAGAAGTGTGAGCAGAGAAACTGTTGGAGTAGAAATGGCAATTGCATTTAACTACTCAACAGTAAAAGGGTGGGACCTAGATGCCAATCTTTTAGCAGACTTAAACTCTTGTAGTCTGGGCACCAGTGAAAAAAGCTTGTCAGAGCAGTTGCAATGGGGATATTTGAAGAATAGACAGAGGGAAGTCACATCACATCTGTGAGAAAGTGACTGAAGTCAAGATGCCATCTCAGGATCGATTACATTGCAGATCAGTCTTTGGATTTTGTCAAGAACCATGAAATTAACAGCAGGGTCACCAGATCAAATATGGCAACAGTATTCAATGCACAGATAAATGGTAGTTTTTTAAATGCACAAGATGGACTCTGATGAGAAAAACCTTCTGGCACGATACAATGAACCAACTTTCCTTGCAGTAGATGCAGCTATTGATTCAGTGTAGTTGTTCTACATCAAGTCAGTTTAAAATGTGAAGCCAAGAAGGCACAATGAGATGCTCTCCTGGAGTTGAGCATCAGCCATGCTGATGGTGGGCAGGGAAGTTTCTATATGGTGGTTAAATGAGGGCAGTTTAGTTTTGGAGGCATTAAAATTTACAAGCCATTTCTTGCCCCAGTTAACCAGTGATTGAAGGTCCTTTTCAAGAGCAGCAGCCAGATTAGCTTTGTCAGATCTGATGCATTTTCTATTGAGACAAATGTAAATGATAGTGTCATCTACATAAAGGCCTACTTGGGAATAGATGTCATCAGGAAGATCATTGATGAAGATCAGAAACAGCATGGAACCCAGTATAGAGCCTTGGTGGACAGCCACATTCATGAGAAAGGATATGAAAGTGTATCCATTCAGAAGGACCTTTAATGATTTGATAGGAATGATTGGATTGAATCAATCATCCTGTAATACCATAGCCCTGAAACTTGCGTAGAAGACCAACATTCCAAACCCTGTCAAATGCCTTTGAGATATCTAGTGTCATGGCTCAAGCTTCATTGTTATTATAAAGAGCTTTATATACATATTCAGTGGTGGCTTTCATGATGTAAACGTCAGGGGAGGTAACTAAATTTTGAAATGTCCATGTTTTTTTTTAGTGAAATTTAAATCGTACAGTATATAACGATAGCATTTTTCACTTGAAAGAAATTTAACTTTCAGATGAATACAACAATTTTGTCTTAGAAAAAACATCACCACCTGATGATGACATTGTGCTAATGTCGAAAGTACTCAGAATAAATGAATATGTATCAGCATGGTAATTTTCTCTCTTCCTTAAATAAGGATACTAAGAAACTTATGTGTAAATATGAGAAGATACTATTGAAAATAAGTTGGCAAAATCTGTCTAAATTATTCAGTGAGATATATCTTAATGAAAATATGCTGCCAAAATATACATAATACACACACAGACACACACATATATGTATGTATGTATATATATATATATATATATATATATATACACTATACTAAATCTAGTATATCCAACTCAATTATTCGCAATGATTCTTCTCCCCCGGTTAGCAATTTGCAAAAAACCAACATAGTTTACAAATTCAGGTGCCCTTTGGGAGATTGTATCTCCAATGAACTAAATAATATCTATGTTGGTCACACCACAAACTCGCTTTCACGACGCTTGACACTACATTTGAATGATAACTCTAACATTTTTAGGCATTTAAAACAACACGCCTGGCCGCATACACAATTCCGGAAAATCCTTGTCGAAAACACAACTATACTTAAACATGAAAAGAATAAACAAAAACTAAAAATTCTTGAAGCTATATACATAAAACAGTTGAAACCTAACCTGAACAAAATAAACTATGAAATCTCCACAAATATCCTTAAATGCCTATAATTAGTAACAGAAGCCATTGGTTCATACCAAAAGCTTTCCATACTCAATACTCATCGGATTCACTCTCGCGTGGTCATGTGTAACATCATGAGCTGTGGTGCGATTTTCGCTTTCAGCATCTTATATGCACGTGTTTATCGTTGCTTGGAAATCATCCATGTAAACAAAAACAGACTATCATCAATTTCTTGTTCGTGTATTGCTTAATATATTGTGTAATTGTCATCTTCGATAATGGCTTATGTAAGCTGAAAGCTTAGATTGGATTAAAAAATATGTATCAATATTGTGATTTTCTTTCATTGTTTAATAATAATGTTATTAAGCTTATCAGACGATATGAAAAGAACTTACATAAAATATATAGACAACACTTATCTATATTATTTAATGAAACTATATATATATATATATATATATATATATATATATATATATTTAGGCCTCCTTAGACTTGATACTGAGAACTCATATAATTTTGTTGTTTTCTTTCTCCATATGACATGTCCCTTCAGAATAAAAGTGATAATGACTCTCCACAGCTTCCTGCCTTTTATTATTTTCAGCAATAATTACTTCCTTATGAACTCACCCTACCTTTGTGGTATTCTGTGTTTCTCAACTTGCTTTGTCTTCAATGTGTCTTGTGAGTGTTAAATTCTCTAAGCCCTTTTTTTCTAAATATGTATAATACAAATTTATTTACTTCAAAACAACCATAAATTGTGATAAATATGAAAATATTTGTTTACACTATTTACATTGTTTGCACTGTTGTCTTCATCTTTGTTGCTGTATTCATGTCATTTCAGCCATTGCATGCTTCAGCCTTCTTCAGGTGATTGGAATCAAGAACACATGGCCCAGTGGATAAAAGCATTGGTTGGATCCACTGACTTGACCCAAAGAGTTGTGAGTTTACTACCTGGCTACTGCAGAAGTGAACAAGAACTGAGAGAGTTGAGTTAAAGAGAGATAATTAAGACATCCGGAAGAGGCATGAAACTAGAACAATCAACACTGGTAGATGAAATAAAGAGCTCAGTTCGAAATTCCAGTCACTTGAAGGAAGCCAGAGTGTACAACAGCTGAAATGTCATGAATATGGCAAAAAGGATGAAGACAACATTCCAAACAATGTAAATTGTGCAAATAGTTACAATACCACATTTCAGAAATTTAGTCAGTTCCTGAAGAAGGCCAGAACATACTATGGCTGAAACATTATGAATAGGACAACAAAGATGAGGACAACAGTCCAAACAATGTAAATAATGTAAATAGTTAAAATACCTCATTTCAGAAATATAGGCAGATATGAAAATATTTGTTTACAAGCCATTGACAGTAAGTCTTTTTCCAATTGGATTTCAGCCAGTTTCACTTTTACAAAAGTGTGTTTTAGATTCTCAGCACATCACAGTGTATTGTTGAAAATCTTGAACTCCCATCTATAAACAAGTGTTGATGATGTTTGCAATGTTGGCCAGTGTTTGTAATTGTTTTCCAAAAAATTGTGTAGATTTTATTGCATTTTTGTACTTCAAGGTTAAACAACTGAAAAAAATATGGCAGCTAATGTATCAAGATATTTTTTTGTTGTTTTTTTATTTGCTTTTAACACAAACATTGTAAAAGTCATTAGTGTTGTTATTTTTTAATCACTATCCCATTTTCTCTCTCTCTCCCAGTTTTATCTTTTTAATTCTTGATTTATTCAACTTCTGTTTCCCAACCCTTGCATTCTTTTATCACTCTGCTTTGCTTTCTCTTTCCACCTTCCTTCTCTCTTCTCAACTGTCTTTCTTTCTTTCTCACTTTCCTCTAATGCATTCACTATCTTTTCTCTTATTGTGACTCTCCTCTCTCCTCAACTATCTGCCTTTCTTTCTTTCACCTTCCTCTTATGCATTCACTAGCTTTTCTTTTATTATGACTCTCCTCTCTCCTCAACTATCTGCCTTTCTTTCTTTCACCTTCCTCTTATGCATTCACTAGCTTTTCTTTTATTATGACTTTCCTCTCTCCTCAACTATCTGCCTTTCTATCTCTTTTTATTCACAGTCTTATGCATTTCTCTACTTTCTCTTATATTACAACTCGCCCCTTTTCTCTACATTCATCTATCAGCATTTCCTTCTCATTTTGTTTTTCTTTTGTTTACTTTCTGTATTTATCACGTTGAAATAAATTTAGACTGTTTCTTCTTCTATGTGTTGTCTTCTTTCAGGATGTTGGTGATCATGGCTCTCCAAAACTTCCTACTACCTTTTTGTGTTTTCATTTTTCTCACTTTACCTCTCCTCTCTGCTTCATTAATTTCCTTTTTCTCTTCCCTCTTTTTGAAACTCTTTGCTTTCCTTTTTAGCTTTCTTTTTGTCCTCCATTTTTGTATTTTTTCCCTATTTTTTATCCACGCTCTTTAATTCCTGTTTTTCATTCTTTCTCTTTTTTCTCTTCTCTCTCTCTCTCTTTAATTTACTTTCTCCTCTCTCTCTCTTTCAAACTACTTATGGCCATATCATGTTGAAACACCAGTTCCCATCTGATCAGTAAAGTTAAGCTACATTGGGCATGGTCAGTACCAAGATGGGTGACCACTTGGGAATACCAGGTGCTGTAAGCATGGATGTGAGATGGTGTAATAGATAATAGCTCAAAATTGAAAATTGGAGAGCTGAGTTCTAAACCCAGTTGGGGTTATTATATTTACTTATGTGTAAATAGCCTTTTGAAAAGTATGACTCTACCTCTTCTCCCCACAGCTATGGGTTAACTAACAGGACTTGTGTCAGTAAATCATTATTATTTCCAAAACTTCTTATTTTATAAAAATATTTTCATGCTTTAAATAACTTGCAAAAGGTTGATAAGCTGTAAAAAACAAATCTCTCTTTTTCAAACTCTTCCCTTGCTTTTTAACCTTCTCTTTGGTTTTCTTCATTTCATACTTTTTGTCTATTTTTTATTCATACTCTTTCTTTTAATTCCTATTTTTCATTCTCTCTCTTTTCAGTTTCCTTTCCTCCTCCTCCCTTATTTTCAGACTCTTTCCTTTTCTTTTTATCCATCACTTTGTCTTTTTTCATTTCATGCTCTTTTCTCTCACTCTTTCAATTCCTCTTTTAATTTTAAGCTTCTTCCTCTTCATCTCTTTTGCTAGCAGAAGCGTTTCATACAGATTCTCTCTCTTATTCTTTTTTCTTTTCCTTCTCTTGCTCTTTCTTTATCCAGTTTTTTCCTTCTTTTTAACTTCAGAACCTCTTGCTTCATTCTCCTCTCTTTTTCTCCTCTCATACTTCCCATCACACATTTCTTTACCACTTTCCCTATTCTCTTTCCCTCACTTTCCCTATTTCTCTTTCCCTCACTTTCCCTATTCTCTTTCCCTCACTTTCCCTATTCTCTTCCCTCACTTTCCCCTATTCTCTTTCCCTCACTTTCCCTATTCTCTTTCCCTTGTTTTTTTTTTGCTCTTTATCTGTTTCTCTTTGCTTGTTTTTTATCTTTTTCCTTTTCCTTTTACTTTGTTTCCCTTTCAGATTTTTGTCTTATTTCTTTCCTTTCTTTACCTTTCGCTATTTTTGCCCTTTATTTCCTTTCCACTTTACCTTTTTCTTCCTTTCTTTCCATTTTTCTCTTTTCTTCTTTTTTCTTCTCTTCTCTTCTCTGATTTCTTTTTTTTTCTTTTTTTCATTCAATTCCTCTCCTTTTACACCCTCTCTTATTAATTTACACCCCCATTTCCCTTTCTTGTACTTATAATTCACATCCTCTTTCTTTCTTTCTCTCTTCCTGTTTTTATAGCTTTTTTCTTTCTCTCGCTGTCATCTTTTCACCCACCACCCCTTCTTTTTTTTCCTCCCCTATATCAATTAATGGCCTTGCACTATTTAAAAGAAAATGAAAAGGAAAACAGAAAGTTGCAAGTGAAGGTGTGGAACTAATGCGCATATGGCATCTTCAACCCATTTTTCTCATTCATCTCTTCTTCCAAACGACCACATCCACCCCAATGCTACTCGCATCAATGTTCCTATCCCACTAAAATTCCTGCCTGCAGAGCAAAAATCAAACAGGCAGTCACGATTACACAATGGATGATAGCTGAAATCAATCAGTGCTTGTTGCCTCTCACTTGTTTGTTTTCATTTGACAGCACAATCTGTGCAAGTAGAAAAATAAAAGGGTTTGATCAATTATTTAACGAACATTAATTCCATTAGCATTTGCAACTAGATTGGTGCCATCGGTTATGGTCCCAGTTAGTAATGCAGAATTGTATTTGCAGAAGAAGCAGCATAACTATTATCAATGGCTTAATACCGCTTCCAGTATTGTCAAAGCAAATTTTTTTTAATTACAAATGGGTTTTCAATCTTAATGCAGTCATTAAAGGATCCATGGGTAGTAAGATAAATTGCAGATCTATAATGAATATATTTCTGTCATAAAACATAGAATGAATATGTTTAAATCATTAAAGGATCCATGGGTAGTAAGAGTCATTGATTTGTTTTTTATGGCTTATCAACCTTTGCATATCATCTAAAGCCAGAAAATGTTTTTACATTGGAAGAATTTTTGGGAAAAAATCATTTACTGCTACAAGTCTTACTAATTAACCCATATCTAGGGGGAGAAGAGGTAGATTCAGACCTTTCCCAATGGTATTTGCATGTAAGTGAATATAATGAACCCGATAGGAATTGGAACTCGGCTTTCCAATTTCCATTACATCATCTGCACATCCAGTCTTAGTTCACCTGGTATTCTCGAGTGATCACCCATCTAGTTACTGACCAGGCTCAATGTTGCTTAACTTTGGTGATTGTACAAGAACTAAATAAATAGTAAACAGCTTAACAAACAACAAATACACAAATTAACACAAGTAAATATAATAATAACAATCAACAACAAATAATAAAGAAATGAATAAAAAATAATGAGTGAAAAAAGTTAATAAACAACACTAAACCACCCACCCAATAACCATGAGGATAATACGATAGACCTTCTACTCATAATGCATCACTGACCAACATATATACATAGTCAGGCCAAAATACAAATAATAATACAAATTTAATAATAATAATACAAAATACAAATAATAATTTAATACAAATAATACATTTAATAATATATTTAATAATACATTTAATAATACATTTAATAATACACTTTTGTAAAAATACAAATAATAATTTAATAATAATTAATAATAATAATACAAATTTAATAATAATAATACAAAATACAAATAATAAAGAAATGAATCAAATAATGAGTGAAAAAAGTTAAACAACACTAAACTACCCAACCAATAACCATGAGGATAATGCAATAGACCTTCTACCCATAATGCATCACTGACCAGCATATATAAATTGTCAAGCCAAAATACAACAGACACGGCCTAAAGATCGTGTTTAAGCATAAAATAAACTGTTGCCACTAGGTGTTGATAATGTTTATATATATATATATATATATATATATAGTTAAAATAATGAGAAAGAACAGTAAGATTTATAATCTGGTGTTCTTATTAATTATTTATTGAAACATGGTATTTCCTGTGTAGCAATGGGACCATACTTTTAAATTAGTAAATTTATTTTATATATATATATATTTTCCTCACTGGTACCACAGAGTTTTATACACAATGCAATTTTCAGGTATTGAGTTAAGACTGTTACAAAATTTAAAATTTGGTATACACAGGACTATCATAATAGTAGAGCTTAGTATTTACAGGGATTGTTTAAAAATAAAAATTTATATTTAAAATAAGCATAAAAATATTATATATAAAGATCAGGCTGAAAATAGAGTACTGTTGCCATATCTGGATAGGAACTGTCCAGGCCTCACTTTCCAGCCTTGATAGAGTTTCCAAAGTGTCTCCAAGCCTTTGTTGGAAAATAATTTTTTTCCAACCTTCAACCTCTCTCTCTCCTCTATCACTACTACCATGGAAATTGCTCAGACAAACTACATTTCTTGGTACCACCATGCCATTTACGTAGTAGAAACCACCCACATTCCCTCCATATTCTATTGTTGAGAAATACGTTCCACTCAAACAGCTTCTTCCCACGAACTACTGCCCCGTGGAACAAACTCCCAAGAGGATGTTTCCCCAATCACTGCAATATTACCCTGTTCAAGTCTAGAGTCAACTGTTATCTTTTCCTCCTATTCATATAAACTACTCCTTAATGTAGGCCTCTACCTTGAGTGGCTTCTGGGACTTAATTATACACACTGAACCTTACTGTAAAATATTTATATATATATATATATATATATATATATATATATATATATATGTGTGTGTGTGTGTATGTATAGATATATATATATATATAGGTGTGTGTGTACATACATATATATATATATATATATATATATATATATAGGTGTGTGTGTACATATATATATATCTATGCATACACCTATATATATATATATATATATATATATATACTAGCAGTAAACTCTGGTGTTGCTCGGGTTTTATGTAGTTACATTGCTTTGGGGTTTGAATTATTGAACATACACACATATCCGCAGTTGTTGACGTCACTGATAGGCCAGGAATCTCACTGGTAGCAAAATCAATGAGATCAAGGGCAGCCGGTTGCAATACGTGGCTGCTGTGTTGCTGCTTCGTGCTTACCCGATTATTGCCACCCGTTCATAATCGGTCAAGATTTTTAATTCTGGCAATGTAAAATAGTGGTTGCATTTTCACTGTAGGACTCGCCTCTTCACTATTAAATCCATAAGTTTTCCCAGTTTTAAGCAGAATATGCGGGCAGTAATGTCATGTCTGTGAGTGTAATCCTGTCTGAGTAGGAGTTCACGTGTTATCTCAATCCATTTGGGGTTGCTGGTAAACGTTATAAATAAGTCTGGCCTCCTATATTGCCTAATGTATGTCATAGCGTCCTGCATGCATTCATGCATGTAACGAGACCCCCAGTGTAGGTAGAGGGCAGAATGCACAGCTTCCCTAGGTCATGGGGATTGACTTCATTTCGAAGGCTGTCACGTAAGTGTACGTAGGAGTCTGAACGCAGCTGTTTCTGATGATTCTGTATAAAAACAAAGCCTCTCTGATTCCATCTTAGTGGCCATGTTAACCGCAAACTGGTGGAAAAGCTCCCTGCATCTATGAAGCAGGTTGAAGTCTCCATCCCTAACCATGAATTGGTATGAGTTGAAGGCCTTGCATGATAAGGCTTTGGAAGATGTTGTAGGTTTGCCACCCAGAGTATGAAGGGGAATGCTGAAGTGGTAGCCATCGTCACCATAAGGGAAAAGTAAAGGGTACTGCAATGCGTCATATGATCGATGGGTCTCTGAAATCCTGCAAAGAGCGCCGCCTCTTGATTTGAGGACAATATCGCAAGTGCGGTCTTGCTCCCCACGTAAAAAAGCGGGGACTTCGTTGCACGCAGGAGCATTGTAGCAGCATTCGTGTTCATCATGAGGCCATTTATCAGCGTCAATTACAATGCTGAAGGAAGGAAAGGGAGCATTTTCCAAAGCATATTTGAAACTGCAAATGTAACTAACCTCGTGAAGCATGGCCTGAAGTAGTAGTATGACGTCCCTGTGAGGAACTCTTCCCAATGGTGGCAAAATACCAATTCAAGTTTTGGCCTGTAGGTTGTAGTCTGCAATAAAGTATAGTTGAAGGAATTTAGGCGTAAAGGTCTCCTCTGGCAGCAGAGACTCAATGTGGTGGTATACCTGCCTCTGTACTTTGAAAGTGGGCATCCAATCCTCTTCAAGAACCACCTGAGCCCCAAATGAGGTCATTTGAAAGGAGTTGTTGTATTGCCTAATTATTTTAAGGAAGTGGTTGGAGTTGGGATGGGAGCCGGCTATTAGTCCCCTCAACTGGGTAAGTGGTTCATGCAGAGGTGGCAGTCGAACTTTGCTGGAGGAGCATCACAGACCGGCAGGGTCCCCGGCCCATTTGTGGGTGTTGCAGAATTGGCAATCACAGGTCATGAACCCTACATTGATGTCATCACACGTAGTTAAGTTAATGCCGGGGTCGTAATTGAAAGCCAAGAGAGACCAAAAAAAGCTACTGGGACAGGTAATATCATGGGCGGCCACAAGGCGGCCCTGTTTGTAGCAGCCCTTGAAAGTCTGTTTGCGCTTGTCTATGGGCCCTTGGAGTTTCTGGCAGTAGAAGTCACTGCAGTGTTGCGGGTATTGCGGGTTGCCCACTGCAGCTCTAGCTCAGACTCCCTCGACCTAGCTGTAGCAGCAGCGTTCCTGGATTGACGGGCGCATCTCCGGTCAATTGTTTCAGCTGCCCTCGATCTGGCAGTGGTGGCAGTATTCCTAGCATTTTGCACAGACCTACGGAGTGGTGTCTCAGCAGCCCTAGCGCTTGCTGTTGCAGCAACATCCCTGGATTGACGGGCGTGTCTGCGGTCAAGTGTCTCTATTGCCCTTGATTTCACAGTGGTAGTAGCGTTCTCTACATTACGAAGAAGCCTTTGATGATGAGTCTTGGAAGCCCGAAATGCAATAGTGGTTGCTGAAGCCTGTGCATTCATTCTCGACCTTTGCACATTCTTGAGCCTTGATCGCAATGAAGCCCTGTAGGCAGCTTTCCCAGTCAAGCAGGTTGCACGCTCCTCTGGTGACTGTGAGGGCGTTGCGTTGAGCGACCTGTGATAGTTGCATTGTAGTCTGCTCCTGAGACTCACGGGCCCTTCTTGCCCTCAAAGCAGATGCTCTTGCAGATCGAAGGCTAAGACATGCCCTCCTTTTTGGCAGCATGGGGAAAAGTGATGCTAGTAGTGGTTGATTAGGGTTGCTCAATTCCAGGAGTACAAAGTTTAACTTAGTATTGCAAAACTTGAGCCAGAATCAGGAAGGCAGGTATTTAAGTAAAACACCTGAATAAATTGTTTATGGTAGTTGGAAAAATGTAGTTAAACAGACAAATGGAAAACAAAAACATAAGAAACAACTTGCGGTAGGAGAAATGATCAGTTGAAGGAGCCTATCGTATCAACCGGATGGCAGCGTAACAGGAGCAGAAGTGAGACCTTCGTCCCACAGCTGTGCAAATTCAAAGTATTACTGGCCAATTGGTTATGCCAATCAGGGAGCATCCTATGGTCTTGAACAAGAATCAGCGACCGCATACTGCACTCAGCCAATGAGATGCCGCTATGTGAAGCATGGTCATGTGTGTGGGAATAACAATCAGCTGTAGAGTCTGTAGTGTAGACATCTCATGTTTGATTGGTGTATTCGCAATTTCTGATGAAGACATGATTGTATCGACTCCCCTCAGGTATTAGTTGGTCACAAAGGAGCTCATAGGGCAAAAGTTTTTAATTGTGATGACTAAAGCCAATAAAGTTAATCAAAATCCCAAGCAAGTTGCGAAAAACATCGCCAAATTCAGGTAAACTCAATTTGAATGGGAAGTCAAAAGGGGTATGATTTCATCGATTTTTAGCTGATAATTGAAACTGATACTGAAAATGAAAGTCAGCACCTCAATACTGTTGGTAAATACTATGGTCAACGGGAATTTTGCTGAAAATTCTTTGCCATTTGAGAAAAATATAGCCAAAAATCAGCTAGACTGAACTTGAATCGGATGTCCCAATGTGATCGATTGTATCGATTTTTTCCAGTAATTGATATCGATATTGAAAATGAATGTCTGCACCTCATAACTGTTGATAAAAACAATGCTCAACATAATTTTGGTGGAAATTCTTCACCATTTGCGAAAAATATAGCCAAAAATTAGCTTGACTGGATTTGAATTGGAAGTCAAAAGTGGTATGATGATATCGATTTTTCCCAATAATTGATACCGATATTGAAGAAAAAGGTCAGCAACTAATAACTGTTGATAAAACTAATGCTCAACATGATTTTAGGGAAAATTCCTTTCAGTTTGTGAAAAACAGAGCCAAAAATCAGCTACATTGGATTTGAATCGGATGTCACAAGGTGATCAATTTTATCGATTTTTTTTCTGATAACTGATATCAATTTTTAAAAACAAAGAACAGCACCTCAAAACTATAAGTAAGGACATTGCTCAACTTGAGTTTGGTGGATATCACTTGTAATTTATGAAAATTATCACTGAAAAACTGATGAATTTTTTTCGAATCAATATTCGACCCCCTATCGGTTTTAATCTATTTTTTCCAAAATCGGAGGAACAATTGAAAAATCCGAAGAGGCCAAGTAAGAATGCCATAAATTTCCAATCTGTGTGTGAATTTTCATGCCAATCGGATGAACGGTTTGCTCAGGATGCGGTAACGAGGTGACAAACACACAGATACACTAACAGAAAGCCATTTATAGATGCACACACACACATACATGATGCGATGGGTAAATTGTCGCCATTTTATATTTTTTTAATTTTGTGCATGTGCATTGTTTGTTTTTGATTTTGTCAACAGTACAATATAGTAGTGGGGTCAGTTGGGCACTGTCTGTGACAAAAAGAGCACCATGATGCAATTCACTCCATGGATTATTTGTGCCAGAAGCTCCAATACAAACATTTCAGAATGTTTGGGTGTCAATATGAGGACAGTGCAGAGGATTCTGTAAGAGTTGGATGATATATCCAGTCAACATCATGATTTTTGGAGTGATCACTGGTGATGGTGAAATTATGCCTCCATTCATCTTTCCACAGGGCCTCAGTCTCAAAACAGAGTCCTACACCAAGTGCCTTGAGGAGGTAGTGCTGCCCTGGGTCAAGAGGGTGGCGACTTGAAGACCTTATGTCTGGCAACAGGACTCTTCACCATGTCACACAAGCAGGAGAACCCAGTCACGGCTGTCAGACCATTTCTGTAGTCACATCACTCCTTACATCTGGCCACCTAACTCCACAGACTGCAACCCCCTTGATTATTATGTGTGGGGTACAGCTGAGTAAGAGGCAATCAAAACTCCTTGTAACACCAAAAATGAACAGAAGGCAAGGATTATGGCAGAATTCACCAACTTAGACAATGAAAACCATTATTTGATTTGACATTTTGCTCTAGACTTCTCAGACACAAAGTGTGTTGATGGTCAAGTAATGTTGAATAGTGGCTTCATATGCAAATTTTCCTTACTCTCGAAATATACATATCTGCTCTGTTTCGTATGCTAATGCAAACAATGCAATTTCTAAAGAAAATTGATGGATTCTTTTTTGTTAATACAGCAGATATTTTTTACTTAAATGTTGTTTTTAGTGGATACTCATATTTGAGTAGATTCTCCATTTATTTATTAAACAGTGTATTTATTTATTTTTATCTACCGGCCTGAATATTCAAGAAATCTTATTAGAGAAAAATAAGTAATCTCCAACAGAATTCAAATATGTGATCCCCTAGGGGAAACTTTTTTTTTTAAGCTTTTCACCCCAAACAAGGCTGGAAGCCACTAGCACACAAGGGGTTACAGAAGGTTTGGAGGAAGAGCAGATAGGAGTGGTAAAGGAGAGGATGTGGAGAAAGATAGTGGATCGATCAAGGCAAGGGGGTTACAGAAGATTTGGAGTGAGAGCAGATAGGAATGAAAGGGGGAAAGGATGTGGAGAAGGGAAGTAGATAGATCAAGGCAACTGGAGATGTCGATTGACGTTACACTTAAATAGTTGGAGATTATATTTGTCAGGGAAACAGGAATAAGGAAGGGAGTTCCACAGGCGAGATGTGCGAGACATGAAGCTATTGGAGTAGAAGAGACGTCTGTTTCAACGGTGAAGGGGTGGAAACGGGATGCCAGCCTCGTAGGACGCTTAAATTCATGAGGCCTGGGAACCAGCGAAAGCAGCTCCTCGGAGCAATTACCGTGGAAGTATTTGTAAAAAAGACAGAGCGAGGCAACGGCGCATCTGTGAGAGAGCGACTGCAGACGAGATGACAGATCAACTATTATTAGATTTGACATGCTTTGACCTCTCAGCTACAGAGTGCATTGATGATGAAGCAAAGATGAATAGTGCATATATATATGGTAAATATGTAAAAAAATTTGAAATATATATATATGTGTGTGTATGTTTATTGTAAATCAATAAGAACATTTTATTTTTGGATGTTTCATTGATGAAGTGATGTCCAGAGAAAAAGAATTTTATTTCCCAAGAATGAAATATCTGTTGGCCAGACAAAGCATCGTTCCTGCTAAGTGGATGAAAACTTGATTTTTACTGTAACTGTTAACTGTGTCATTATGGAAATTAGATTGTAACTAATTTCAACTGTTTTTATTTTTATTTGTTCAAAATTTTCATGAATAAAAACCGAGTTGAAATTAGTTCAAATCTAATTTCTATGACAAAATTTATAAATAAGGGGACTCATATTTTACCTCACAGATGTACATTTTGTTCATCAAAAGAGAAATTCTTTTTCTGAGAATGCCAGTTCACTAGGAAGACATATCAAAGTAAACATTTCCCAGAATGTCTTCATTATTTACCATTTCATGAAATTCTCATCCAAATTTACCATTTATTTATTTATTTATATTTTTTTTACATATATTTTATGAATAGATCTAAACATAGTGACAGATTACACACACACACACACATATATATATATATATATATATATATATATATGTGTGTGTGTATTTATGTACATGTGAATATGTATATCATATTTGTATGTACAAATGTATGTAAGTGTTGATGCATATTCTTATATATTTGTATATGTGGATATGGGAATTATAGTTGTGTATATGTGTTTAAATTGTATTAAAACTATATTTACAGGCTATATTGAAAAGTAACTAAGTGTGTATATATATATATATATATATATATATATATATAGCGTGTATCAAAAATATGTTTACAAAATTTGTGGATCGGTTCCTCACACCAAAACAAGGACAAAAATCCACATAAATCATTCATTTTTCTGTTATTAAGTTTAAAGAAAGTTTATAGTAGATGGTGTTGTGTTGCTATGTAGACAAGGTTACATTTGCCATTTGTGTACATTTGTGGCTAGTCTGTATCCAACACTTAATGTGTGTTGTAGTCAATTAACTGAGAAGTGTTCCATTTAACAATTTCAGGATATTCATACTGTGAGCAGGCAGACATGATTTTTAAATATGGCTGCTGGAATGATAATGAATGTGAGGCTACATAGCTGTATCAGATTGGGTTTCTGAGACTGAAGGCAACTGAGTC
>OZ038477.1:123182021-123212021 GCA_964036315.1 Acanthosepion esculentum | reverse complement strand
CCTAAATGGACACAGCACATAGAAGAAGAAAAAGAGTTATCAATGTATGAAAACAATGTTATTATAATTAGCACCATTTTGGGCTATTTAATAATAGCTTTTTATTATACGATTTTTATAAACTGTTCCTACTGTAGTGAGTCAATCCTAACTGGGTATTCAACACTTGTGACATGTTCTTATACTAAACTCAACTTAGTAAATATCATTAAATGGTTTTAGGGCTTTTCTAACTTTTAAATTCTTCAGTATCACATGATTAAAAAGCAACTATTGGGAAATTCTTAAAATGGCAAAAACAAATTTTGTTTCAAGATGGCATTAGATAGAATAACCAACATTTGAAAGGGTACACGATTACACACACACACACACACACACACACACACATACTGAAGGGGTTGGTGGGATGGTCACTTGGTAAATATCACAAGACAAATGATAGGCTTATGAGTGTGCTCTGATAAGGGTCAAATAACAGTAATAAAAAAAAATAAGGAGAGAAAACTGATGAGGGTCTATGACAAAAATGTACCCCTGAGGATTGGCAGGGGAGTGAAATATCCCACTATAGTCACAAGCTTACAAGTTCCGCATGTGATAATGACTTTCCATTGCATACTATCATAGTACCCATAAAAAATGGCAATATTATTTATATATGGAAGAAAATAAATGTATTGATTGCAATTATTTCTTGAGGATGGCATTCTTTCCTTGAGTCTACTTTGATCTTTATAATCTTCCATCTCTACTTTGAAATCAATGCAATTCTTTATTATATAATGACATATAGTTGACCAAAATTGAATGTAGGCGATAAGAGGAACAAAAATTATTTCATCAAAGGGATGTCCTTGAAACTTTTGTAGTGCTGTTGCTGAAGCAACTGGAAATTTTCACCTTTTCATGTGAAAAGTTAAAGTTTTCTCATTTGCAGTAAGATCAATTATTGATTGAGTAAGAATAATTCAAGCTGTTTGTGAAAAGACCATGTTGAAAGTGTTTAGAAAATACAAAGAAAATAAATGTGGCCTTGTAGTTGAGGAACTATTTTGCAAGCTGCAAACCATCTCCCACAGACACATCATCAAAAGTCTCTTGCTACTCTGTCTCTCCATGTTCAGAAATATCTAAACTGTCAGATGTATACAACCGCCTTCTAAAATCAATGGTTAAAAATGGCTTCAAGTGAATGAAACCTATAGGTCTTAGCGAAGACCATCTTTCTTTGAAACTCGTGGGTTAGTATTACAGAATCACAAAAAAAACAAACAACTAAATCCAGGGTCCTCCTCCTTCCCTTACAACAATCTCATTCAGTAACCCTCTGCCTTGAGTGGCCCTTGGGCCTTGTATTCGGTGAACTATGTAAAAAGAATTAGTGCAGGAAATATAAAAATTGAACAGAGAATAGGCTGCACTAGAAGTAGTTACACCCAACACCACAGATTGCTGCAAAAACAAACATTAATGTAAATACTCAAATTATATTTTTAAATAGCCTTGTCAGATCAGGACTTTCATATGTATGCCACACATGGCACCATACTTGTTCAGAAATATCTAAACTGTCAGCTGCATACAACCGCTTCCTAAGGCCAATGGTGAAAAAAGGTATTGAGCGAGTGAAGTGTGAGGCAAAGATCACCTTTCTTTGAATATTGTGGACTGGCAATAACATAACATTAATCTAAAAACTAAAGCCCTATTCTTGAATAGCCTCATCAGATCAACCCTTTCATATGGATGCTATACATGGCTCCAAACCCGTTCAGAAATATCTGAACTGTCAGCTGCATACAATCACCTTCTCAGATAAATGATTAAAAATAGTTTCAACCGAATAAAACCTGTAGGTCTTAGTGAGGACCATCTGTCTTCAAACCTCGTGGAATGGCACTACAGAATCACAAAGAACCTTGAGGACTTTCAACAGCAGCAATAACTAAAATGGATAGCCAATGTAACTCAAAGTGAATGACATAATCAATATGTTGATGTTCCACATTACTTCAAACAAACAGTGAGGAAGGAAACCCCTATCAATACTAGAAAGTGCAATAACAGTTGGTGGACTTGAGAAAACTATTTTCTTGAAAAATTATTTTAATAGAATTTACAAATTGGTCAATGAATGCAGCTCAGTTAATAAATGCTGAATGTTTCCTCACAAAGAAAACAACTAATATGACCATTACCATTTCCATGGAAAATGTTCTGATGAAGTAGATTCTCCTGTTCCATCAGTTCAGACATTTACAGCTAATATCCGCCCTGCCATATACACAGAGGCAAACAATCCTCATTTTCTTAATATTCCATTGGTAAGGAGGAAGTTCCATTTAGACAGCTACTTTCCAAGACAACTACTTTCCATTATGGAACAGA
Source organism: Acanthosepion esculentum (assembly GCA_964036315.1). Taxonomy (NCBI): domain Eukaryota; kingdom Metazoa; phylum Mollusca; class Cephalopoda; order Sepiida; family Sepiidae; genus Acanthosepion; species Acanthosepion esculentum. The sequence continues at coordinate 123,209,630 of OZ038477.1, read as the reverse complement.
CTCCCAACAAGATACTTACATAAACACTATAAACTTAACCTTTTCATATCTATAGTCAACTGGTACCTATTGTACATACTCTCATAATCTATACTTTTTTTCCTCTTACACGTCCATACAACAAACCCATTTATTATAATAAATTGTCATATAATTATTATTTAATTATTATAATTATTCATGTGATATTTATTATCTCCTTTTAATTAAATATTTGCTGTAACCTGGGGAAGGTTACTGAATTGAATAATCACACAAAGGTTGGTAATGAACGATAATACTTAGGACAAGAACAACAGATATAAGATTTGCCAGCGGCACATAGAAGAAGTAGTCAACTGCTAGAAGTGAGTCAAGTGGATTCAATGAATCTCCAACTGCAGACCAACATACAGTATTTACTACTGCATTTATGTTAATGGGGACATACTCATTATCGTCTGTAGGTATGCTACAATAATATTAATTACGTGTTATGCTATCTAAGTATCCATGAAGCTGCACAGCATGGATACCACTTTCTTAAGTTTCAGGAGATGATCCCTGGATTCATTATTATAAGTCAGAGTGTGAAAGAAGACCAATGTAATGGTACCACCAAGATTCAACCAGGAAAAAAAGGTTTAAGGCAGCATGCTCTACAAGAAAAGTAATGAGGATCATCTTTCTTCAAACCTCATGGAATGGCACTACAGAATCACAAAGAAATGTACCAAATAACAGAAACATATCACTTGAAGACTTGTGCTTTGAAACCAGAAGAGAGTCATATTCTTTGGCATTACTTTTACTTCTGACCAGGGCCAGCTGAAGGCACTGGTAACTTGCGCAGTCACTGGGGTATCATCAAGGCCAAGAGCACCATCATGCTGCCATGTCATATGTTTGGGAACTTCCAAAACTAAAATTAATTATAAAACATACCTTTGGTCATCCATGACTCAAGACAGATTAAATCTTTTGGCTATTTCATCAATAGAAAATAATCTTTTAAAGAAGATAGGTGAAGAAAGAGCCACAAAAAGATTTGCCGATATAAAGACTAGAAAAAATGTTTTAGGTAGAATAATGAATGTTTTCTTTACCTTGTATTAAGTTGTATATTGTAATTTTAGTTTTTCTCCTTGTGAAAATTTTAAAAAATTATACTTGTTAGGATGTCAAAGTTCAGCTTGCCTGGGGTGCCAGCAACCCTAAGGCCATCACTGCTTTTGACTCTTACAGAAGTCCATTAACAACAATTAGAACAAGGCTTCTTCAGGCAAAGCCACAGATGTGTGACGTACTTTCACCAACAGAATGATGCAAGGCTTCACGGCAGCTTAAAGTTCAGACAAGCAATCACTGTACGTGACTGGACAATTGTACCTCATCTACCCTAGAGTCCTGGCTTGACACCGGCAGACTTTCATCTGTTTGTGCTCATGAAGGTGGAATTCAGAAGACACTGGTTTTCCAATGATAAGGTGAAAGCAGCATCTTGCACATAGCAAGGACAGCAGCCAAGAAACATATACAAGACTGGTATACATGCTTTCATTCAAAGCTGGAAGGCAACATGTTAGAAGGCAGCAGAAAATGGTAAGGAATAGATTTGGAATCCAGAAATGTCTGTGATCATTTTGGTATGCTTAATGTTTTTCTGGTATTAAATTTGCTGTAACGCATTATTTTTTGACTGACTCTCGTATACACATATGCAACCCATGCAAACAAACATGGATATAGAAAATGTGTTTCTCTTTCAATAAAATCAAGTCTAATCCACAGTATCAAATCAACACTCACCCTCAAGGTATTAAAGCAACAATGTTTTAGCAAGAGTCTGTACCAAAGGATATTATTTTATAACTAGACACAAGCCGTATAAATGTGTCAGATTTAAGACAGTCTTGTGCTACAAGGCATAAAATACAAAATAGATTAAAAACATTAAATGTTGAAGATATTAAACCCTTAATCAATTTATTTGCTTATAATTTATTTTTAATTTAACCTTTTCTTCTCCTTTGTTTTATCTGGAGATTTATGTAAATGATATTTATAAAAGTTATATCTATGATGCCTTTAAGGGTCTGATTTTTTTAGAATTCTTTTAGAAGCAATTGTAAGAGTTAGAAAATAAAACCCTTTTTGAAGGGAATCATCAGTGTTTTATAAAATTAAGGCATGCATAGAAACATTTCTTAAGAAACAAACAAGAGTGCTGAACTGTAATATAATATCCAATATAGCAGTGAATGGATCCAAGATGGAGAGTGGCTCTGAAGTCACAGAGATATGATTTGACTGACATATTATGAGAATACCATGAATGGAACATGTGGGAAACAAGGAAATTTTAATGAAAATGTGAACAAAATATACTTCTATTTAGAATCAGAAAGAAACAATAGAAATTTCTGGAACACATGAGGAAAGAGGGCCTGTAGAATCTAAAACTCACAGAACACAGGAGAAACAGGGAAAAATAAGTAACCTACTTAATAGGCTCATCCTGGGTATGATGATAAACTACATTCACGTCCTGGATTAGACGATAAACTACGTCTAGCAGCAAGGCCTCTGATCAGGATGTTTTGAGGCGCGTTTTAATTGCTAGTGTTCCCAAATCCACCCTGACCCGGGGTGGTAGCACCTGTTAGGGTCCCAGCTATGGGCAAATAGTTAACCTCAAAACTGAGGTAAAAAGCATTATGAAAGTGTAAAAATAGGTTTTAATACCAGAAATACTTTGTAAAAAATTATTACCAGAAATAAGTTTTTGAAGAAAAAAAACTATTACCAGCAATATATTTTTGAAAAAAAATATTGCCAACAATGTTTTTTAAAAAAGAAAAATATTATCAGTAATACATGTTTTAAAATAATATTACCAGCTATCCATTTCTGAGGAAAAAAACTATTACCAGAAATAGATTTTTGACAAAACAAAATATTACCAGGAATAAAAATGTTGTCAGCATTACTAACCCATTCAGATTGATATGCTGTAAAACACAACAAAACAAACAAACAAAAGCAAAACTTAATAGACTTGTACTACAGAACAGTGACAAAAGGGGTAGATTACCTATGTTATGAAACTATTAGCTCATTCACCATAACATTGTTTCTTTATCTACTCCATTAAAATATCTTCTTCTTTTATGAGTCATGCCCCTTTCAGAAGTTGCCGATCATGGCTCTCCACAATTTCCTGTCCTTTGTAGCTCTTAGTAATTTTTGTCTTTTCAGTATCTCTCCTAAACCCTGCTCTGCCATCAAAATTTACAAACTGGTTAAGTAGGTTATGCACTGATTTCCTCTACTCCTCTTGCCTTCAATCTGCCCTGTGAGTATTAAATTTTCCAAGCCCTCTTTCTTCATTATGCACTCTAGAAATTTCAGTTATCTCTTTCTGATGTTAAGCATAAGTGTCCTTTTTGTTTCCATTTTCTCTAAAACTTCATCATTGCTCACATGTTCAGTCCATGATATTCTTGCCACCCTTCTGTAGAACTACATTTCTTTTACCTCAAGTTTCTTCTTCATCTTTGAAAAAACTGTCCAGCGTTCACTGCTATATAGGCAGACTGATATTGCATAACAGTTCAATAATTATTTATTTGTTTCTAACAAAATTTTCCTGTTTCTTAATACCTTGCTTGGCTTTTGGAATGCTCTTACCCTATCCCAATGCACGTTCAGATTTTGGTGTCACACTTTTCGTCCTCTGTTAAAACAATTCCGAGATATTTAAATTGTTGCACGTGTTTGATTTTGGTATCTCCAACTTATAATTTGCATGTTGGACTCTTCCTTTTAGCAATTCTAAGATAGCTGATACCAAACTTTTGTTTTCCTCCTTGCAAAGAGTTATGTTATCCAATAGATTTATAAATATAGTGTCTATCTGGAAAGCCCCCAGCCATTTTGAGTTAGTGTGGCCTTGATTTAACTAGACAACCAATTAGAGGGGACTTTACTGCACATGCATGAACAGTACTTCCTCATGGGTGAAATGAATTAACAGATGATATTGAGTGAACTTGAGTAGTATGCAATCATCACATACACTTTGAATTCATCTATTTTAGAGATTTCCTATCATAAGCTATCAGTTTTCAAGTTTTTTTTTCAATATCTTCACCCAATTATCAGGCCTAAAAGCCATTCAAGGTAGAGGGTTACTGAATGTGAGAGTAGGAATTAAGTGCAGATTATGAAGATATGTAGGAGAGATGATAGTTAAACCCTAGACTTGAAGAAGTTAAGATTGTAGTGATCAGGGAAACATCCTCCCGGGATTCTGTTCCACAAGATAGCAGATCTTGGGAAGAAGCTACCTGAGTGGAACTTGCTTCTTACTAGTAGAATACAAAGGGAATGAGGATGATTTGATCCTGTGTACATAGTATGGCGGGTCCTAGCGCTGAAGGTCTGAACAGATGGAACTAAGGAATGTACCTTGTCTGAACATTTGCCATGGAAATAGCAGTTAGAGTAGCAAGACACTTGTGATGTATCCTATGAGGGAAAGAGGGGCTATGGGACTAAAAATATTCCAAGAATGCATAGACACTTCTGAACTCTGTTGAGGCTGCTAAGTGAAGATTGTGCAGCTCCAGCTCAGAGAAAAAAATGAAGTTTGTCTCTAAATTCTTCATATACAGACGATTGCTGTGATGCTTGGAATCCAGTGATCAACTGTAGCATATTTACTCCTAATCAAAGAGATTGTATATCTATTGAAGAGTCAATATTATCAGGAAGAGAATATCTGTATTTGGAGTAAGTGATAAAATATTGCAAAATTATTGAGTAAAGTTAATATGATTCAGGTTATTTTTTTATTTAATTTCAATCTAGTTTAATATATTTTCTCTTTTGACAAAAAGAAGATTAAAATATGTATAAACTAATAAATTCATATATGCCTATAATGATATATAATGGGTGTAACAGCAAAATTGTCCAAATCATGTTACAGCAAGGGATAATTGTCCATCCCACAAAATGCTTAATATCTAAAAACTGCTAAACTAATTGAGTTTCTTTTTTCCAGATTTTCATATAAGACATTTAGCCAATTTGACATTATTTGTCAGAAGAAACATTGAAAAACCAATTTGTTGTAAGAATGACTGAAAAACTCTGAGTTATTTAACTAGAGCAGGTTAAAATTGTTTTGTGTCAGACCCATTCTCTTCTCAACTGAGAAATGGTGAGAGGAAAAACATCATTCAGGCCTTCAGTAATGGTACCAACATTCATACTCTGGCTTCCATTTTCAAAGTCCATTCAAGAACCATCAAGAGAATGGTGAATAAGTTTAAAAAAGAGGGAACAGTAGAGAGGAAAACTAGATCAGGAGGTCACAACAGGAAGAGGGTGTCATCCTTTCAACTTAGAGCTAAAGAGATCAATTAAAAAAGATCCAACTCAATCCATAAGACGTGTGGCACATGGGAGAGGAGTTTCAATTATGATAGTCCAAAGAGCAATAAAAAAAAAAGATTGAAAATGTATGTGAAACTTGTGAGTCCCCTTGTTACTCTAGGACAGAAAGCTAGAAGGTTAGAGATTGCTAAGATCATTTTAAATAAGTTGGAAAATGATCCTTGAATAATATACATATTTGAACTTAATTTCAATCCTTCATGAGCTTCCGATCCTTAGCTATGATTAATTAATGATGAACATGCCATCTTTGTTTATGATCAATTTCATCACAGTTCTTCTGTTAAGCTTGGAGAGTAATTATACATTCTTATTGCTCAAAGTAGAGTCCATTAGTGTTATAAAGACCTCAGAGAATTCCAGTAAGATAATTTTTATACATTTCTAAGATACAATGGTTCAAAGCTTAATCTAATAACTGAACAATTTTGCTTTTACATGATTTGGACAGTTGTGCTGTTACACCCAGTATCTGTGTTCCCATGTAAATACTTTTACATAATATTTATTTTTATGTCTGATTGGGCTTTTGTAAAGATAGGTAATGGCAGGAAACCTGGGTACTTTCTGGAGTGATACAAGGAACTGACTATTTTTCAGCATCTTTAGCAGTGGACCATATATATGAGTTCCACTTGAAGTCTGAATTAAATTTATGTTCTAATGAACGTTCAAGACAGGAATCTCCATTCTGAGTACAACTGCTCAACACAACTAGAGAAAATTCATGTTTATTCATTGCTGATAAAACATTACTAGCTTGGTTTTGAAGGAATTGAATGTTCCTGGTTATAATCTGAGTCTAATTTTTCTTGCTTTTTTGGGATTTAAATTTTGACAAGGAAATATACTCTTAAATATGAAAGCTGAGAGCCTCCAACAACAAATCTCCAAAATAAACATTGGACAAATAAACAGATCGATTCAAGTGGTTAAAAAGGCTGTCGATGAGCAGGAACACCAATAACATTTCTTATATTGTCAGTTCAAACTTGACTGGGAATCATGTGAATGTGATCAACATTTTGGAAGGTTTTCTGCAAGCAGAACACACAAAAATGCTGATTGTGTGTGGGTAGCAATCAGAGGAACTCAGTTGCTCCCAGATAATTACAAGAAAATATAAGGATTCCACAGACTGTCTGAAAAGTATCTAAATATTTTGAATATCTTGACTGCTCTTTCTTCATGTCTCAGATCTCGGAATGTGGATAAGATTAAAAAGAATGTAAAGAGACAACGGATGGGGATCCTGAAAAAGGATTTTACTGACTGTTTAAAAAAACCCAAAAAGATGGATGCTAGAATGTGTGAATTCCAAAAAGGTGTACTTTGAAGTAAACTTTGGCATAATTTTCCTAGGTTTGCTCAGTCAGTTATGTGCTATGCATGATGATCATGTATCTTTTGATACATGACTGACGAGGCAGATTTTTTTCCACAGTAGGTTGCCATTTCTTTCTGCGGTAGACCAGTTGCCATCCAGAGCTAAAGAACCCAGTCTGTCCTGCTATTTATCCAAAGCTGGCAGGAGGAGAAGAGGATTCATACCTTTCCCAAGGGTATTAGCATGTAAGTGAATGGATTCAACTGAAATTCAAACTCAGATCTCCAATTCCTCAGTCCAAGCTGCTATCCATTACTCCACAATGCCTCCTCTCCTAGGTAGGCTACTTTTCCATTAATATTAAATGGTTGGAGATAATTTTAGAACAGACATTGTAGGTGCTTAACCCTCCATTTGTACCATTATCTGTTTGAACTCGCAACAAAATGTTTTGTTTTTCAATATTTAACAAGTAGACAAGTTAAAATACCATGATTAACCAAGTAGCTTTCTGAATACGTTAGTCAAATAACGACAAGAAGTTTTGGTCATGATATTTGCATGAATTACAGGTAGTTTTATTTTTTTACTGAAAAAATGAAACCTATTTTTGCATATTTGAATTTTTGAAACTTACAAATTCCTTCTTTAATGTTGGTATCCTAATTCATTTTTTCAAAGTAAAACCATTTTTTTTAATTTTTTATTTATTCTATTAACACCAGAGAAGACACTCAAGACAATATGTCACAAGAAAATTAAGAACTAAATCAGGGTTCTTCAAAGTAGATATTAATCACTGAGGGGTGTTTCTAGGACTATCCAGGGAGTCAAAAGAATTAATAAATAAATTGTGTTGACTTACAACTAAAACACACCAATTTCCAACCACATACCAATGCTGGTGATACTGCTCATTAAATACATCCTTCCCATTAATGATGTTAACCAGTTGAATGAAAAGGTATACTCATGTATTTTTAATGTTTAGTGTTACCAATATTACCAATTCTGTTTGTTCATTCGTACGTATGTTGCATCCCTGTGAGTACATAAATAATAAACTATTCTGTTTTGTTGTCAAGGAAAGATGAAAAGGAGACATCAGTGACACTGTTTGGTTTCAGTGGGAAGAAAGTAAGAAAGAAAAAAGAAAGACGAAAAGAAAGTAAAATGCTCTCTCACATGTTTAGTGTTTGTGTAACACACTGCTTCAATGAAAAACTTGTGAATTTCAAATCTGTTCATTTGTACCCTCTTACTTCTTTAAATAATGACCTGCACTCATACTTATGATCATTATTGCAATGTTTTGTTAAAGATTTTAAGCCCAAATGTTTAACGAGGCAATAAAGGAATTCCCACAGGTATTTTATATCTGTGGAGCTCTTAAGGAACTTATTTAGTCATTAACTTAAGAATTCAATTTTTATGAGTACTACTGGTGGTTATAATTCTTCTTAGTTCTTGTGTCTTGGAATGTTCATCAACAATGTTCCTTGCTTTGCAAATGGTTGACAATACAAGATCCTGTTTATTGACAGTATAACTGGTTGTTGTTGAACAGTTGAATCAATGTCACCTAGCTCCCCCATCAACAGCTTCCGAACAGTTTGTCTACTCATTTTCACTCACAAAGTTTGGGTCAACTTATAGTATGGTTTTCAGGTACTTCACAACTGTGCCTCATGCTTGAATTGTCTCCCCAGTGTGTTAATATCAAGAATTCATCTCCTTCACAAATCGATTATGGTGAGATTTGAACCTTGCTCTCGTGGTGATATACACTGATTTTCACTGACAAGCACTTGGAGAGCAATTGCCATCATATTTTGTCAATTTCAAATCTTTTCATTTGTACCCTCTTACTTCTTTAAATAATGACCTGCATTCAGACTTATGATTGTTATTGCAATATTTTGTTGTTGTTGTTGTTAAGCTCAGAGATTTAACGATGCAATAAGGGAATTTCCACTGGTATTTTATTGTCAGAAACTTGTGAAGAACTTATTCAATCATTAACTTATGAATTATGATTCACCAGAAAATTAAAATAAAAAAATTGTGAAAATTTCACTGTTACTACTAGTTATCCTTACTTCAAACAGTATTATAGTGGACACTCCATTTTAAATAATGAGTATTACTTACATAAGTTAGCACATGCAAGAAATCTTAATAAATAAAATGTAAACCATCATTTGATCCAGCATGCTTTATCATTTGGCCAATTCTCATTTGAAATAAGCACATCTAGTATAGGAAGAGAAATAGAAATTGCAACAGGATTAACAAAACAAAATGAATCTTATCGAGAAACAATAACGATGAAAAAGAGTAACGGAATTTCTCCCCTTAAATAAAAAATAATTATTAATGATATTTGTTTGGACATGCCTGACTGTCAGTGTGGAATCAGAATTTCCAAGAAATACTCAATGGTCAGAGAATTTTAGGGGCACCTGCAATATTATCAGTCCTAATCTGGCATCTTGGCTTAGTCACTTTCCCAATGCATGTAGCTTCCCTGTGCCTTTTGTACAAATATTTTCATGGCACTTTTTCCTCTTTTATACTTTGATTTCATGAATTTAAGCAGAGCATGAGATTAGCAGCTTGGCCTCAATATTTTACTTCTTTTTTTTTACAATAAGGCCCAAGTGCCACCCGAGGTAGAGGTTTATGTTAGGAGGCTGTTTGTATGGAAAGGAGAGGAAGGTAATGGTTAGCCCTTGACTTAAACAGGTTTAGATTGTAGTGATCAGGGAAACATATTCTTGCAGGTCGGTTCCACAGATCAGCAGTTTGTAGGAAGAAGCTGTTCGAGTGGAACTTTCTTCTCACCAATAGAATACAGAGAGAATGTTGGTATTTTGCTACACTGTAAGTGGCATGGCAGGTCCTTACCATGAAGGTTAGACCTGGCGGAAACAAGCGATGTAGTTCATCTGAGCACTTTCCATGGAAGAGGTTTGTCACATCCCACCTGTGAGAGAGAGATTAGAGGGTGGAAAATAATTTGTCACCCACAAGGACCCTGTTGAAATTGCTAAATGTAACCATAAGTTCTACTCTAATAGTTTCTTCTCTCGCATTTATCACTTGCTTCCCTGCCACCTACAATCTACAAAGATTTCAATGCAGCATCAATCATCATCTTCTGTCTCCTTGAAGCCTGTTCTTTTATTGTCCTTTTCTCCTCAGTTTCCTTCACTCTGTTGTTTTTTTTTTATCCCCAGTAATTCCTTGTGCCTTTATCAGCTTGCATGGAGCAGAAATGATTAAAATGTGTGTGTAACAGCAAAATTGTCTAATTGCTTGATTAAGCTTTGAACCATTGTATCTTAGAAATGATTAAAGATATCTTACTGGAATTTTCCGGGGTTTTCATGAAACTGATGAACTCTACTTTGAGCAATAGGAATGTATAATTACTCTCCAAGCTTAACAGAAGAACTGTGATGAAATCCATCATAAACAAAGATGACATGTTCATCATTAATTAATCATAGGTAAGGATTGGAAGCTCATGAAAGATTGAAATTAATTTCATATATATATATATATATATATATATATATATATATATATATATATATATATTATTATATGATCATTTTCCAACATATTCAAGATGATCTTCATCATCTCTAACCTTCTTTCTGTCCTGGTGTGATAAGGTGCCTCACAGGTTTCATATATGGCCTCATTTTCAACTCTTTTCCCACCGCTCTTTGGACTATCATAGCTGAAAATCCCTTCTCATGTGCCAAACATCTTATGAATTGAGTTAGATCTTTTTTAATTGATCTCTTTAGCTCTAAGTTGAAAGGATGATGCCTCTTCATGTTGTGACCTCCTGATCCAATTTTCCTCTCTACTGTTCCCTCTTTTTTAAACTTATTCACTGTCCTCTTGATGGTTCTTGAATGAACTTTAAGGATGGAAGCCAGAATGTTAGTACCATTACTGAGGGCCTGAATGATCTTTTTCCTCTCAACATTGCTCAGTTGAGAAGACAGTGGATCTGACACAAAACAATTTTAACCTGTTCTCTTTCTAGCTGAGTAACTCAGAGTTTTTCAGTCATTCTTATAAAAAAATTGTGTCAAAATGGCTAAATGTCTTATATGAAAATCTGGAAAAAAGAAACTCAATTAGTTTAGTGTTTTTTTTAGATATTAAGCATTTTATAAGATGGGCAATTATGCTGTACCACAATTTTGACAATTTTGCTGTTATACCAGGTATATATATATATATATATATATATATATATATATATATATATATATATATAGTGAACATAGAAGTCAACACTTAGAGGCGACAGTCTGTTTCATGCTAGATGCAATCCTCAGGCCACTGCAGCATGAAACAGACTGTTGCCTCTAAGTGTTGACTTCTATGTTCACTTTTATATTTACACATCTATCTCTGATATTGAGCACTTTATCCCATAAATATAGGACACTTTAAGACTATATTTCTTCTTTTTATATATATATATATATATATATATATATATATATATATTGTGTATTTAGGCAGCAATCCTTCATTTATACATGTTTCATTAAAGACAACAGACAAATTACTGAGATTGAACTTTTTATTTAATTTTTCTTTTGTTTGAACAAGTGTTTTCTTTTTTGGACACTGAGTGTGTATAAACTGTCCAAATATTCTATAATTCCGAGCACTTTCTAAAAGTATAGCCGAAAGCACTTGGAATTATAGAAGATTTGAACAGTTTATACACACTCAGTGTCCAAAAAAGAAAACACTTGTTCAAACACAAGAAAAATTAAATTAGAAAACTTAATCATAGTACCTTGTCATTTCCAGTTAAGTAAAGCTTTAATTACTGCTTTTAAATGCACACCTTTGCCGATCTTTCTCAATCTATCATATCTGCTCTGAATTCGTAACCTAACATAGACACTGACAACATATCATAGGAAATGGATTAAATCCAACAAATATTTAATATATTTTCTGGTTATACATTATTTTTATGGATAGACTTATTTGAGTAAATGGTCTGTTCTTTAATTAAACAGTATTAATTACATTTACCAGCCTGTATGTTTGAGAAATTTTGTAGAAAATGTGTGTTCTCCATCAGGAATCAAACCTGTATCCTATACAGAACCACCATTAAGCCTGGCATGCTATGACCATTCAGCCATAGAGATCTTTCGGTTTTTATATATATATATATATATATATATATATATATATATATATATATATATACATATATATATTAAATGGGGTGTTTAAGAACCCTATGGTACTAATGCTGTGACAATGTCCCACAGTAATATCTGGGAGGGGTTAAATATTTCAGTTTTAAATAAATATAAATAATTTCATCTATCATCCAGTTCACACTCCTCCCCAGTCTTTTGAACGGGGTTTATGATTCAGTTTCTGGTTCCTTCTAAAGTCTGTTTCAATTCTATACTTCAAATGTCTCCATCTAAACTCTGAAATTTTATATACTGTTTTTGTTTTCCTCAATAGGAGTAGATAGGTTTGCCTATCATCCAGTTCACACAGCTCCCCACACCCAGTTTTTTTTAACAGGAGTAGAAGTTTATCCTTTGTTTCCTGTTTAGGATTGGGTTTCTGGTTCCTTCTAAAGTCTCCTTATTCTCTTTCACTCCCAGTAGATCCTTACATCTTAGTGGCATTATTGCCTTGATTGGGGTGAGTTAATTAAAAAAAAAAAAATAAATATTTTCCATCCAACCAAAGAAATCTTGTGTTTTTATCCCAGTTGTTTAACTGTATTGTAAATGATAAAATAATCTGATAAACACAATTTGATGTTTAGTTTCAAAACATTCTACTAAATCCTTTGAAAAAAAAAATGGTCATTGTTTTCAAGCAACAATCTCTATACACTGAAAGGAAATAATCACAAGGTCAAAGTTCAAGGGAACAACTGAACAGCTGGGATCAATGGCGTATTCAAGCAGGTTGGTTCTAACTACCACACACCAACCCTTGATAACACTCAATCCTATCAGCCAGCTCTTGTAGCCACTCATAACATAGAAACAACACTCCCCTCACCTTATACCAATATGTTAGGTAGAAATAACAAAAATGATATATGACAAGGTATGAAACAAAATGGCTGTTAAGTGATAATAAGTCAAAAGGTTTACTTGTTAGTCATGAAACCTCTCACAGTAACTAGAAGCATATCTAATGCTCACATTTAATATTTTCACTCTGGTGATAATAGACAAAATGGTTTGTCTTGTGATCATAAAATGATTTCTGACATGGAAATAAGAAAAATTGTCTGTCTCAGGAACTAACAAAATATTTTGTCTACAAAAGACACCAATTCAATTAACCCATAACCTGACAACGTTATTAATTGAATTTTGATCTGAAATTTGTACTCTATAATGTTTATTCTATGAGATTAATGGAGAATAGTTTAATAGCATAAATTTAAATAATGTTCAACATAAATATATGTTGTCTAAAATAATCATATTTTTCATTATTAAACTATGGATTTATTGACTTACCTATGTAGTGGTAATCAGCAAAGATTCTCCCTCTAAGGGTAATAAGCAAAATGGTTTCTCTAATAATGATAATAAGCAAAGTGGTATCTGTAATGGTAATAAGGTAAACAGTCAGTGTTGTAATAAGCAAAATTATTTCTCTAATACTAATAAGAAGATGGTCTTTTTGATGGTAATAAGCAAAATGGACTCTGTTATGGTAATAAGCAAAACAGTAAATGGTCTCTCTCAGGGTAAAAAGCAAAACGGTCAATATTGTGGTAATAAGTAAAATGGTTTCATTAATTGTAATAAGCAAAACCGTCAATGTTGAGGTAATAAGCAAAATTGTCTCTCTAATGATAATAAAATGATCTTTCTGATGGTAATAAGTAAAATAGTCTCTATAATGGTAATAAGCAAAATTCTCTCTCTAATCCTAATAAGAAGATGGCCTCTCTGATGGTAATAAACAAAATGTCCTCTATAATGATAATAAGCAAAACAGTCTCTCTAATACTAATAAGATGTTCTCTATAATGGTAATAAGCAAAATAGTAAATGGTCTCTTTAATGGTAATAAGCAAAATGATCTTTATAATAGTAATCAGCAAAATAGTCAATCTTGTGGTAAAAAGCAAAATGCTCACCCTAATGCTAATTTAGCAAAGTGATTTAATCTAGCCATAGTAAGTAAAAGGATCCAACGGATGATACAGTGAGTCAACTAAAGTATTAACCAGAATTATTCAAAACCTAAAGAAATCATGAAAATTTGCTCTCTAGTATATTTTTTCAGTGCCATTCCATATAAAAACAGGATACCCATGATAAACTTTGACAACCATCATTATTTTATAATGGCTTCTATAAAAAATATTAAAAATTCAATATTTCAACTCTCATTACCAATGCATGCATTAATGACACAACGTGTGATCATATATTTTTATGCACAAGGAATTAAATGTAATTGATAGAAGCTCTCTGTTCTACAAAACCAAATTACAATAATTATGGTAGAATTATCAAAATTTTCACTTAAAAAGATTGTTGAAGATTATCAGGGTGGTTGTGTAACTGTGATTGAGAGGAATTTAAAACTGAGAATGCTTAAAAAGACTGTGGATCTTATCAGGCGGGTAATTTGATTCACTCAACAATAATCCCAGCGATTCTTTATTTGGATGCGGAATTGACTTAAAATCTCATTCTGTAGGGAAACAGTTAATTCCCTTTTTTTCTAGACAGAATTTTCTCTTTCCTTCATTTATTCAATTAATGCATTTTGTGTCGCTGTAGTTACCATTCTCCCCTATTTCTGTTGTAATTGTGGTTCATGGTCATGTTCAAAGCAAAATAGTGCAATGGCTTGCCAGTTCCTTTTGCACTGGGGATGTTGAGGTTACACTGTCCCTCCTCTCAGAAGTTCCTCCACCCACTGGTAAAGCTGCTGTCCTCTGAGTTACAGCTCCTATGCCCAGACTGGTGACTGACCAATGACCGCTTGGCACAGGTGGTTTGTAGAGAGGCATTCCTCTTCACCAGTCGAGTTGGGAAACCCTTCTGACTACCTTCACATAGTTTAGCCGACAGGTTGGTGTCATTGACCAGGGTGTGGCTGTTGCAGTGCCAATGTGACTTCTTGGAGTCATGTGTGAAATTTGGATGTAGGCTGTGGACCTGAGCAATTCCACACCCCAATTTACCTAAAGGCCTGACCACTTCACTGCAAAGGTACTTCCACTGACAATACCACCCCCATTTTCTCTTTCTAGAACTTAAAAAAAACAAAAAAACAATGACTCAAATATTTTTTGATTATTTAACTATTTTTCTGCCTGTCATCACAAAAACATGTAAACTTGTTAAAAATATTTTTTTTTAAATTATCTTAAATGGTGATAAACAGAGTAATAATCTTAACTAAATCTGGACTATGTTTTTGTTTTTGTTGTGATGAAGTTTGGACTCTTTCCAAACAATTAAATTTGGTATAAATGAGAAGGCATGAGTCAAGTGCTTTATGTCATTGCTACAACTACCACTGCTATTTAATTCTAATAACAAACATATTTTCAAACATTAATATCTCAAGAAGTGATTTTTCACCAGAGGAATTCAAAGCCCAAAAACAAAGATGGAGGTAGTTATGAAAAACTTTAAAGTAAGTGAATAAATATTTCCTTAAACAAAAAAAAAACTACTCATTTTTTGCCAGAAATATTAATATTTTAATATTTTGTTGTCTCCTCATATCTTTCTCTCAATATTTTCTTAGGTTCAAATAATTTTTCTTTAAGAATTCATTTCACCTTTTCAAAAATGATGATGTATTTATAAAATCTGCTTGTAAGATGTCTCAGCATAATTTTCCATACAGTTGGCTAATACTTGCTTTTTAGCATATTGCACAGAGTTCTTTTTGAAAACTCTTAACATCATTAATCCTTTTTTGTTATTTATATTAACTCATTAATGCCTGTGCCCGAAGTGATTTTTGCTAGAAATCTGTGATTAATACCAGATTTTTTTTAGAAATAAGTAATTAATGACAGATTTTTTAGACATTTGTATCCAATTCCAGATCTTTTAGAAATGTGTATCCAATTCCAGATCTTTTAGAAATGTGTATCCAATTCCAGATCTTTTAGAAATTTGTATTCAATTCCAGATTTTTTTAAAATTGGAATCCAATTCCAGATTTTTTAGAAATCTGTATTCAATTCTAGATTTTTTAGAAATTTGTATTTAATTCCAGATTTTTTAGAAATTTGTATTCAATTCCAGATCTTTTAGAAAGATATATGCAACAATAGCTTTTTTATAAATGTATAATCAATACTAAATGTTTTAAAAACCCATTATTATTACTAGATTTTTTATCCTGACCCGGCATCTTGGCTTCAGTCACTTTCCAATGTAATGTAGATTCCTTATACCTTTTCTATAAATATTTTCATGTTAATTGTTCTAGGGTACCTAGATTCTTTGAATGTAAGTACAGTACTGGATTAGCGGTACAATCGCATAATTTTACCATTGAAGTGGCTAGATGTAACCATAAGTTCTATGTTAACAGTTTCTTTACTTGCACTCCTCACTGGTGGAACTTTCTTCTGGCGTCTTGCTGTCCAGTCAAGTTTGATCTTCAAAAATTTAAATGCAATGTCAGTTGTTATCTTCTGTCTTCTTAATTCCTGCTCCTTTATTGTTCTCACTCTTTAATATTTTTCTTAGATTCTTTCACACTCATTAACCCCCCCCCCGTGTGTTTGTGGCTTTGTTGCCTTGCTTGGGTTATACCTATCTACTGCATTTTGACTTTTATAATTAATACCAGGTTTTATGGTGGATATTTATGAGTTAAATGAGTATCAAATCTTTTCAGAACATTACAATTGAACATCATTTTTGTTTTATTCCATGTCATTTTTAAACTTACATCAAGATTTTCCTTATCCAGGCCATTTAGCATTTCATGTTATTGATCTGATAATTCTGAGATAAGTAAAACTGGCCTCAGTAATTCATAAATGGGTTAACTATTCTCCCAATTTGCTTTCCTCCTGAATATACTTTCAAGACTTGCTGTGAATAGTTGAGGCAAAATACCCAACTGACCAAATAATCAACATATATTTATTGTGTAAAGAACCTTTTAGCACCCTCCTTAAAGAGATTATTCATCTTCTAATAAAATAAGCTCATCCCATCTCCCCTCTCACTTGTAACCATCCACTATAATAAAATAAACGTTTTCTACACTAACTCTGAATTAGTCAAATAAAGCTTCATAAGCTTCTACTTGTTGTTGCTATATTACAATTTATGTCTTATTTTGTTTCACAGAATAATTTTCTTGTCAGAATTATCAGGAAACAATCTTTGGTACTATTTAAATTTACTGATCCACATGTAAAAAGTTATGTTACTAGTCCTGATCTGGCATCTTGGCTTCAATCATGTTCTCACTATTGTAATATAGCTTTCCTTTGCCTTTCTTTATAAATATTTTCATGATAATTGTTCTTATGAGATTTTCTCTTTGGTACCTCGACTTCATGATTTTAAGTGCAGTACTAGATTGGCAGCTAGGTCTCATCATTTTACTATTGATATTGTTAGATTTAATCATAAGTTCTTTGCTAAGTTTCTTCTCTTCCAATTCTTGATTGTGGAACTCTCTTCTGGCTCCTTGCTTTTGTGTCAAGTACGATTTTCAAAATTTTAAATGCAACGTCAACCGTTATCTTCTGTCTCCTTGAATCCTAGTCTTTTGTTGTCTTCTCTCCTCATTAATATTTTCCCAGTTTCTTTCACTCTCAGTAACCCTTTGCATCTTTCTGGCTTTTTTGTCTTGCATCGGATGAAATGATTAAAGAAAAAAAAAAAGGGAGGAATTTTTTTAATCAATTTTTGTACCTTTGCATTATTAGACCTTCATCAATGCACAACAATTGTCAGAATCGAAAAATTATTGATTTTCTTTATCATTTTAGAAGCAGATCCTGTTTATAATATAAGTACAGTTCCAAATCAATCTCTGACTTTGTAAAGAGTTATTTGTACTTAATTTTTATTTACAAATATCAGGTTTGAAACCGTGCTTAAGTTATTGATAGATGCATAATTTATGAACTGAAAAAACTGGCAACATCACTAGTACATATTTATCAGTGATGTAAGCAGTTTTCAACTTGACATTTGTAAATAAAAAAAAGTACTGATAACTATTTAAGAAGTCAGGGTTTGACTTATATTATGACTAGGACCACATTTGTAAAATTACCAAAAAAATTCAATTCTTTTCAATTCTGACAAATGTGGCTTGAGGAACCTATAAAAACTATTTCCACCCCCAAAATTTTTCTCTATTTTTTATGAATGGACCAGTTAATTTAATTAGTGCTGAAACAATTAAGAATTAGCAGTTGCTCAGACTATGGAACTCATTTGTTTGGCTGTTTATTCATTATTCAGCCTTCATCTTGTCAGGGAGTTGTAACTGTGAGTAAATAATTATAAACTCCTTAACATTTATATATACAAAAATACTCATTCAAAAGGAAAAACAGCAAGATGCAGAAACAACAAAATGAGTATTATTTATTATCTGGTTGTTTTGTGGTGTTGGAGACACGAGAGACAGTAATACTGAGTAAAATTATGAGTTTGGGGTCAAATGTAGATCAAATATGGATCAGAATCCGACAGAATGATAAGATAAATAATCAGTAAAGTGTATACAGTTTTCTTGTATGTTTTTTATACATTTATGTAATGAGTGTCCAAATAATTTAATTAAAAAATAAAAGAAGTGTCTGAAGTTTTCCCACTTCAAATTTTTGTTGAGTTTTAAGAGTTTCACCATTATGCCTGTCTGATAGTGGGGATGCCACATGTTTTTGTGTGTTTAGGTGAAAAGTGGCGTTGATACTCATTGTTTTAGAAAGAGTGAATGATAATTATAATTATAATTGCTATAATTATCATATAATTATTTTTGACACTATAATTAATTTTTATTTATGTATTTATTATGGACACGATATCTTAAATGGAAAACAAAAATGTATGTCTTCAAGCACAAAGTTATATATTATGTAGTGTGTCTTGTTGTGGGGCAAAAAGTACTTCCATTTTGACTACTTCTCTGGACATATCAAAAGTCAATAATTATATATTCACCTTTACCTCAAATTCTTCACTATCTAGCACTTTCTCTTTCATTCCTATCATATACCTCATTAATCAACATCATGTCGACTGTAGTCCTCTCAGTTGAGCTGCTTTCGAGCACTGTACTGCGTGAAATTTAATAAAAGTAGACAACAAAAACTGTGATATGTGTTAGTGAAATGCTTTTATTGTGAATTAAAACTAAGAATAAAATGAGACCTCATGACGTTGTTAAAACCATTTCGGTTTCATGTCAACCATCTTCAACTACCATCATACATATTTCGCACTTGTAGGGGGGGGGTTATAATATTGAGTATTATTTATTGTCTGGTTGTTATGCGGTGTTGGAGACACGGGAGACTGGAATACAGAGTAAAACTGAGTTGGGATCAAATGTAAATCAAATATGGATCAAAATCCGACAGAATGATAAGATAAAGAATCAGTAAAGTGTATGCACTCTTTCTCGTATGTTTGTTTTTATACATTTATGTAATGAGTGTCCAGATAATTTAATTGGAAAATAAAAGAAGTGTCTGAAGTTTTCCCACCTCAAATTTTTGAGTGTTAAGAGACAAATGTTATGAATTTTTTTTCCTTTTTCAAGCTATTGTGGTTTGAAAAAAGGAAAGGAGCCAAAATTTTTTTGACCCACATGTTGACTGCCTGTCCAATATTGAGGATGTCACATGCTTGTGTATGTGTAGAAAAGAAAAGTTGGGTTGATTCTCATTGGTTTAGAGAGAGTGAATTAATGATAATTATAATTTTTATATTGTAATTATTTTTGACACTATAATTAATTTATTTTTATTTATTTTTTATGGATATGACACACTGACAGTATAACTAATTTTTTTATTTATCTATTTTTTTATTTATCTATTTTTTTTATGGACATGACAATCTTATGCATAATCCATTAAGAAACAGAGAAGTCATACAGCCAATTCTATGTCTTCTTATATCTTTGAATGCAACCCAATTCTCTTTCTGCTGAGTAAAGAAATCTATACTGCCTCTTTATTTGGGTTTATCAAAAGGATTTTCTTCTGCATGCATACACGGTTTGTTCCTTGTACCACTCCAGAAAGTACCTGACTCCTCCTGCCAATGCTGTCTTTACAAGAGTTAGATCATACCAAAGATGGAGTATTGCTGTCATATCAGGGCTGGAGATACTCAATCCTCACTTTCCAGCCTCAACAGAGTTCAAAAGTATCTATGTAACCTTGTGGGTGATGAATTATTTTCCATTCTACAACCCCTTTCCCACAGATGAAACATTGCCAGCCTCTCACTATTATATCACTATTTCCATGATCACCAACATCCAGAAGGGAAACAACCACAACATATAAAAGAAGTAGTTCTTCTGGTTGTCAGGTTCTCTTCTACTTGGCATTTTGAAGAACCATAATAGTCAACTGATGACTGTGCCATTTTCAATGTGAGGCTTTCAAGAGACAAGTCACTAGTCTTAGAATGCTTAGATGAGTTAGCGGCAGTATATTCACATTTTGTCCCATTTTCTTTTACTTCCAAATTCTTCAAGCAGCTTCAGTAACTTTAAAGCTGAGTTTAAAATAATGCCTTAAAAATGCCAGAATTTCAATATTTGCATTTGCCATTATTGTGTCACTGAGGTGGTGAAATGGCTAAACATTAATTCTAAGCAGGAAAAGAGAAGGATTAACTCAAACTGAAATAAAGACTGGTTGTCATAGAGAGAGAGAGATAGATAGAGAAAGAGTGGAGACATTTTCCTCAGTGAGAATGGGACATCTGGATTTCTTCTCTCTCCGAAAAGTTTATTTTTCTTATCTATCGAGAGTCTGGCATGCAGACAAAAACAGATTCAGGAGAAATGGCTTTATCTCTTTCTTGACAAATTAGGGAAACACATTTTTTGTTGACTAAAACATAACCCCCCCTTCCCGAGTATGAACACTTTTTCTTCAGATTGAAATTATGAAAATCAATCATAAATCAAGAAGTTAATCTGATTTGAGTTTTCACTGAAACACAGACTGAGACCCACTGACTGGCTTAGGGATAGAAAACAGAAAGTCTCTTTTCTTGAGAATTTAGGTAAACAAGTATATTTTTGTTGAAGAAAACAGATTGGGGAAATAATTTTTATCTATTACTCCGGAAGGTTAAAATGAGAACAAACTTCTCTTAGATGTACTGTACAATTAAGGCTGGAGTTATGAAAACAAATTTTGTCATCAGTAGTCTAGTTTATATTTTCACTGGACAGAGATAGTTCCAGAAAAATAGAAAAGATATGGAGAATTGAAATTAATGGCTGGAATGGAACTCCGCCTTTCTACCTACGTGCTTTAAAAAATTAGATTTGTCATAAAGACAGGTATGCATAGGGAAGTGGGCTGAAGTTGAATGCTAGGAAGGAAGGAGGAAGGGGCAGAATTTGGCCCCACCTGTGTGAAGTAGTGGTGCAAGTTGGGAAGTGAAGCAGGTTGGAGTACTCCCAAAGAAGGTGGATAATTCTCCAAATTTGGAAAATTAATTAAGAAAGCAGAAATAGGGAATAAAGAAAATCTTTATTTGAATTAATGAAAATAGGGGAATCACTGAATTCCCAGAACCCTTTGACCCATGTGAGTTTTAGGCCAAAGTGAATATAAGCAAATGATTTTGGGGAGCTTGAAGACTTGAGCTGGGAAGCCACATCAAAAGCTTCTGGAACCCACATCAGCTGCCAACCAGAATTCCTAATTCCAAGACTTTGAACCCAGCCTTGCAAAAGTTTAGACAAGGCCCAGT
Source organism: Acanthosepion esculentum (assembly GCA_964036315.1). Classification (NCBI taxonomy): domain Eukaryota; kingdom Metazoa; phylum Mollusca; class Cephalopoda; order Sepiida; family Sepiidae; genus Acanthosepion; species Acanthosepion esculentum. Next base: position 123,187,853 of record OZ038477.1, on the reverse strand, counting down.
ATCACTAGAGAGATTGATGTGGTTAGGGTTAATTTTTGTTGTAGCAAGAGCTATACAAACCAACTGAAGTTTAACCCCATTATTTTTTCATTGTAAAAATATTTCTTTGACCAGTGCTGTGAGACTGTAACATTCAATCCTCTACTGCTCTGATATCAAGAACACAATGTGGGCAGAAATGATGTAGATCAAAGTGACCAGCTCAGACCAGTATCAGCATTGCCCAGTGCAGATTTAGCCCATGGTTGAAACATCGTTCTCAGACCTTGAGGAACAGACCACTAAGCATGGTTTCACCACTGGGTGTAGATGGCAGCAAAAGGTGTTACATTATTTGGTGCCAATGACCAAGGATGTGCCCCTGTTGCAAGGGGGTGTTATATTATCAGTGTTACTCAAGTTACGCTTTTCTTCACTACTTCACCATCAGGTTGGGATCAAAGTGTAGTATTTTTTTCTCTTCATCCCTAATGGTGATAGTCATATCAGCCATTTCCCTATGAGGAAATATTCATCATTCATTGACCGAGCAGTCTGAATCAAGTTATGATTTTCTTCACTCCCTGACCATCAGGGTGAGATCAAAGTGTAATATCTGTTTTTCATTTCTAATGGTAATAGTAATATTAGCAGTTTCCTTATAAGCAAACATTCTGCATTCATTGACCGAGCAGCCAGTGCTATGTTGCTAATAGGTTTCTCGAACTCACTGTTATTGCTCTTTCCATTATTGATGGGGGCATCCTTCCTAACATTTTGTTTAAAGTTGTGTGGAACATCAACATTTTTATTGTCATTATTTTCTCTTTTATGTGATATCCATTTTAGTTGTTGCTGCTTTTGAAAGTCCTCAAGTGATGTGGTTTCATTTTTGTTATTTGGTACAGCTATTTGTGATTCTGTAGCACCAGTATATGCAGTTCGAAAAAGGCTGGTTCTCTCTTAGACCTACAGATTCCATTCACTTGATGCCATTTTTAACAATCTATCTTCGAAAGTGGTTGTAGCTAAATAGATTTATAATGGTATAATAATAATATAATAGTTATAGATAGTCTTTAGATGCATATCTGGAATAAGCTTTGGAGTCAAAATTGGGAAAAAGATTACTTCTGATACAGCCTAATATTATTATTACTACTACTACTACTACTGTTGTTGTTGTTGTTGTTATTATTATTACTATTATTATTATTATTGTTGTTGTTGTTGTTGTTGTCATCATCGTCGTCGTTGTCGTCATTATTATTATTATTAATAATAATAAAAAAAAAAACTCGGCACAACAGAGTGGGTCAATATCTGCACTGGGAAATCTGCAACTTTTATGGTAAGGAAACTGCAAGAAATTGGTATGAACACCACCCAGACCTGGTTACAGGGATAGGACCTGTAGCAATTTTATGGAACTTTGCAATACATACAGACAGAAGAATCAAATCTAATTACCCAGACATCATGATCAGAGACCACAAAAACAGAATGTGCTTTCTTATTGACACACCGGTTCCTGTAGATTGTAATCTATCTTTGGAGATCTTCAAACAACTAACAAAATCCAAGGATCATGAGGTGGAAATCTCAAAAATGTGGCACATGAGGATACCAATAATTTCTAGGTCTTCTGCTAAGAAAGTTGGTTCACTATTTTGTGCAAGAAAATTTTTCTCCCCTCAATCTATCTTACTTATTTATAAGTCTACCATTCATCGATGCTTTGAATATTGCTGACACATATGATTCAGTGCTCCTGTTATATATTTAGAGATTCTTGATAAAATCCAAAGCTGGCATCTCAGCTTTGGTCAATTTCCCACTGACATAATGTAGCTTCCTTGTGCCTTTTTTATAAATATTTTTGTTGTAATTGTTCTGATGAACTCCTCTATGGTATCTAGACTTTATGAATTTAAGTGCAGTACTAGATTGGCAACTAGGTCTCATCATTTTACAGTTGAATTGGGTAGATGTAAACATAAGTTCTAAGCTAACAGTTTTTTTCTTGCACTTTTCAATTGTGGAACTCCCTTCCAGCTCCATGCTCTCCAGCCAAATTTGATCTTCAAAAATTCAAATGCAATGCCAATCATTATTTACCATCCTCTTGATTACTTTTCTGTTGTTCTTGCTCCTTAATAATATTTCCATTTTTTTCTTATTCTTTCACACTCAGTAACTCTTTGTGTTTTAGTGGTGTTACTACCTTGCATGGGATGATGTGATTTATTTTAATTGTTTTTTTTATTGTCCCCCCTCCTCATTTTCTGGAAAAAGGGGCATGACTTTTCTGTGCAGATTGTACACCTGAGAAAGGGTTGGACTACTGACAATTCACCATGTTACATCCACAGAGTTGAATCACCAACATTTCCTCTATATTTCATTTATAAGGTGCAAGTTCCACTCAGCCAGCTTTTCTCTAAGAACTGCTACTTTCTGGAACAGACTCCCATGTGAATGCTTCCCTGAACCTTACAATGTTAACCTCTTCAAGTCAAGGGTCAGTTGCTATCTCACAATCATCACTTCCTTTTACTTCTTCTTACATTCATATCACACATTTCATTCAGTAATCCTCTACCTTGAGTGGCTCTTGAGCTTTGTACTGGCTGAACTTTCATGAGTAAAAAATACTTTTCTCAAAATTATACTTTTGTACTTTAACTATAGTTGACTTTGGAGTATCACTTTAAAGTATTATTTTTTTAATGTAAATTGAATCTTCTGTTTAGACAGCAGATATTTTCTGCCTGACCCCAACTGCAAGAGTTTGCTTGTCATAATTATTGGTCATATTAAAAGAAATGGCATACATTAATATAAGCAACTGGTTGATTTCTTTGATCAGCAGAAGAACTGTACAGCATTGTCACACAAAAAATAGGGAAACAGCTGTATTACATAGTCTACTGAGAAAGGAATTATCTCTGTGGCACACACTGCTGGAAATGAACTGAACCAGTTATCATATTCTTTTATAAATATGCTCCCAAGAAAAATCTGGCTGAACTCTCGAGAGAGAGAGAAAGGTTTTTTTTAAAAACAGCAGCTCCTACTACTATTAATACATTGCTCTTCAAATACGAATTGAGTTCTCTGGGCCACTGGCGTATTTTGCATAGAAAAATGTTAAAATTTTGCTTCTTCTCTTGAAGCAATCATTGGACGTCTAGCCAAACTGAAGAGCTGTGATACAGTGAAACAGTCTATCTGCGGATGAAAATATATATATATATATATATATATATATATATATATATATATATATATATATATATATTGTATCCTTAAAGAAGGTTATAAACAGACGAAGATGGTACTCAAGTGAAAGGAACAGCAACACGGGCGTAGATAAAAGAAAGAGAGATTTATTGTAGAAGAGAATACACTACTGAAAGACAGGGAATCGGTTAGCAGGCTATCAATTCTCAAAGCAAGTTCGCCAAGTATATCCTGTGCACACTATATATATCTACTGATATAGTCAGTCCACAATAAGCTGTAGGAAGTGTGGGATATTCCATTACATCAATATATATATATTTCTATATAAAATAGATAAGTTAGTTAATAAAGCAAGGACAAACGAAAGGGTACCAATATAATCAGTACAATAAACATTTATAAATATTAATTATTAACCACATGACAGAAATGAAGCACAGACAAAAAATTTTAAGTTCAGAATTTTTGGACACACCTGTGTCCTTCATCAATGGAGTGAGGAATAAATAGAGAAATGGCAATTATTCACCGACAGATGTTTTTATAGATGGTGAATTCTCTAGTGGAAATCATATTGATGTGTGAAACTTTGAATATATATATATATATATATATATATATATATATATATTTTCTGTTTATATATTAATACTGTTTATTATAAACAGAACATTTACTTAAATATTTGTACCTATAAAAATAACGAATAAACAGAAAATTTATTAAAATTATTGTCAAACTTAGTCCATTTCATCATCATCATATATATATATATATATATATATATATATATATATATATATATATATAAATAAATCAAAACAAGCAAGGTGATAATGCCATTAAGAGTCAAGGGTTTATGTGGAGAGAAAGAAAATGAGACATATTTAGGAGAAGGAACCAGAAACCCAATCCTAAACAGGAAACAAGGGATAAACCTCTACTCCTGTTCAAAAGACATGGAGGTAAGGAGTTTGAACGAGGTGATATTTTCTGGAAAATGAGACGTCTACTCTTTCCTTACAAACTGAGCTCATGAAAAAATCTATAGAATTGCTTGAAACAGTAACAACATCAACAAGAAATGCACACATGAAGAAGTCTGGAGACTGAATCAGCCAAAATGCTTGTTAGAATATAAATCTATTTATGATCATCTATTTGTGGTGGTCCTCTTCTGCGTACATGATATCACATATGCAAATTAAATATAAAGGACTGTTTTCTGTAGAATATAAACTTATATGTGGTCATCTATTTCTGGTAGGGCCACTTGAGCATACATGATACCAAACTAAATAAAAAGCACTGCTTTCTGTAGGATACATTTCTCTGTATAAATGGGTTGAAGTTGTATTGTCTCCACTCATCATTTTTTGTATTTTACCCAGCACTGAAAAAAACAATTCTAATATTTGTTTATTTCACTCTCCTGTCCTTTCATCTCATGAGGTTGTGATAACAACAAAATAAGCATACAGTTTATGACTTTGAACTTGGGTTGGTAATAACATTTCTGAAAATGATATAAATTAGCCACTGAACAAATTGTAAGTAATGTATTTATACTCTGGCTAATTTCCAAGTTTTTAAAGAATCTCAGTGAAATTCTTTTGGAAGATAAATATCTTTTTTTCAATATTGGCAGTATTTTTTCTAAAGTCAGTTCTTTCTTTTTTTTAACTGCCAAACAAAACTCATGAATAAGTATTTCTTTGGTTAAATTGTTCGTATGCAAATATTTCCAAATAAATAACTCAAACCAGTTAAATTGCTTAAAATAACAATTACAACTCTAATTACTTCAGACTCGGATGTTTTTTTTTCCCCTGGCAAGAAGTTTGTTCTTTTTAATTTTGTTTTTGTTTTTTTAATTTTACTAATTTTTTTTTTTAATTTAGTAAAAATTCCTACTTTTTTCTCATAATGTTTCTATATCAGTATGTGACATACCAGTAAAATACTAAAATATATCTCGTCAGCTGCTCCAGATCAAACGTTATCCTGTCCTCACAGAATTATCTTCTCTCTTAGTTACATGCACTACCCATTTTTGTTGTTGCAGCTGTAGGAAGTCTTCAAGTGATGTGGTTTTTGTTATTTGGTAAAGTTCTCTGTGACGGTGGAACACCAGCCTATCAGATCTGATGAAAGATTGTCTTCCTTAAGACCAAAAGGATTTTTACTTGAAACAATTTTTAACCATTGAGTTGAGAAAACAGTTGAATATCAATGATAGTTTAGACATCACTGAATGAGTTGGACAACACAGAATTCTTTTTTGCCATTTCTAAAATGGAATGTTTAATTAGTTTTTTATTGACTCGTGTACAATGAAAATAAAATGATATAATTTGTCCTCATGATTTATTTCATTAGATAATTTAATTAGTGATTCTAAACATACATTTTTTCAACTAATTATACCAATCTAGGTTTATATAAAAATAAAGTATAATTCATTAGTCGTATCTACATTTTGTCAGAGTGAGATCTTGGTAAGATTATCATGACTACAAACATGTCACCCACATCACTATTCTCATTATTAACCTTGTCAATTTTTAGGGATTATATTTGGAGTTTCTTAAAAAAATAAACCCCCTG
>OZ038477.1:123172021-123177021 GCA_964036315.1 Acanthosepion esculentum | reverse complement strand
CTATTTGCACCGTTCACTGTTGTCATTATCTTTGACATATTCACAAAGTTTCAGCTTTTATACGATCTGGCCTTTTTGTCCCCAAGGACACATGTACCAGTGGATAAAAGCATTGGTTGAAGTAATTCAAAAAGTGATTTAACTCAAAGAGTTGTGAGTTCAATACCTGACCACAGCAACAGGAACAAAAACTTGTCAACTGACAAGACACCTGAAGTGTTGAAACAAAATGGCTATTTTTGTAGTAATGTTATAACATATATATGTTATAATTTTTCATATATATATATATATATATATATATATATATATATATACACATATATATGCACACATATATATACATATATATATATATACACACACACACATATACACACATATATATATATAGACATACACATATATATACATATATATACACACACACACACATATATATATACACACACACACACACACATATATATACACACACACACATATATATATACACACACACACACACATATATATACATACACACACACACACACACACATATATATATATATATATATATATATATATATATATATATATATATATATATATATATACACACGCACACACACAGGTATATATGAGATAATGATACAATATATAAATTTTGGTATGTATGATTAAGTGGAAAAAGCTTACTGGTGTCACATTTTGTTCTTCAGGATTTCATTGGACTAAATTTCTTATGATCCTATGAATATGCATGTGCCTGAATGAGAGGTGCTGGGGATTTTAGAATTTTCTTAATATCTTTTTTACTTTTTTTCATTTCTAGCTGAATTCATCTGGGTCCTACATTTTGCCATTCTTTAAGTTATGAGTTCAATACCTGGTTAAGGCAGTAGAGAACTTGGAGAGGTGAATTAACATGAGATAACTGATAACTGACATCCATTAGACATAGCACATGGAACTAGAACAGTCTACCCCAGCGAGCAAAATAGAGGGTTCAGTTCAACATTCCAACCACCTGAAGAAGGCTGGAGCATACAACGGCCGAAGCGTTGCAATAAATATGACAACAAAGATGAGGATGAACATCGTATTAGAAAAAAATATGGTATTAAAAAAAAAAAAAAATGTAACAGTCATACCCAAAATTATCCATAGATAAACTGTAAACCTTATATATACAATGTTACTTTTTCTTATTTTTCTTTAATAAGGTTCATAAATTAGCACTAATGTTATATTAATAACTAATCACAAAACAGAACAATATAAAAATTAGATAAAATTTGCATGGAGTATTGCTGCCATATATGGTCTGGAGCCCCTGCTGTTTGCCTCAGGGTTCTTGATAAGATCCAGAGACGGATATGCAATGTAATTGGCCCTGATCTGTCATCTCGTCTTCAGTCGCTCTCTCACAGACGCGACGTTGCCTCGCTCTGTCTTTTTTACAAATACTTTCACGGTAATTGCTCTGAGGAGCTGCTTTCGCTGGTTCCTAGGCCTCATGAATTTAAATGTCCTACGAGGCTGGCATCCAGTTCCCACCCCTTCACCGTTCAAACTGTTAGATGTAGACGTCTCTTCTACTCCAATAGCTTCATGTCTCGCACATCTCGCCTGTGGAACTCCCTTCCTTATTCCTGTTTTCCTGACAAATACAATCTCCAACTATTGAAGTGTAACGTCAATTGACATCTCCAGTTGCCTTGATCTATCCTCTTCCCTTCTCCACATCCTTTCACCTTTCATTACTATCTGCTCTCGCTCCAAATCTTCTGTAACCCCCTTGCCTTGATCGATCCACTATTTTTCTCCACATCCTCTCCTTTACCACTCCTATCTGCTCTCACTCCAAATCTTCTGTAACCCCTTGCCTTGATCAATCCACTATCTTTCTCCACATCCTCTCCTTTACCACTCCTATCTGCTCTTCCTCCAAACCTTCTGTAACCCCTTGCGTGCTAGTGGCTTCCAGCCTTGCTTGGGGTGATAAGCTTAAAAAAAAAAAAAAAAAAAAAAGGACAGAACGTTTACTTTAGATCTTATTTGACACAGTAAGAGATCAACAACCATAACTCATAATAAAATAGAACAATTATAACAACATCCTATAATAATGATTATGTGATGGATAGTCTCTGGATTAACTCAACCAATGCTTTTATCCGAAGAACACATGGCCAAGTGGATAACAGTGTTGGTTGAAGTAATCCAGCGATTTGACACAAAGAGTTGTGAGTTCAATACCTGGCCACAGGAAAGTTGAGTTACTAAAAAAAGGAAAATAACTGAAACTGAGATATCTGGAAGGGGCATGGTATGTGGAACTAGGAAAGTCTACCCCGGTTGATGAAATGAAGGGTTCGGTTCAAAGTTCCAAAGAAGAAGGCCGGAGCATACAGCAGCAGAAATATTTGTGAATATGACAACAAAGATGAGAACAACAGTCCAGAATTACATTGTAAATAGTATAAATAATTATAACAATAAATTGCAATAATAAAAGAGTACATGTGTAAAAAAGTATATATGTGTGAATATGTATGTATGTATGTATGTATGTATGTATATATATATATATATATATATATATATATATATATATATATATATATATATAGTGTAACCCTGATATAAGAGATTTTCTCTGGTCCCAAATTAGAGCCTGTGTTAACGTATATATAATAGACCAAACCCGGATATAAGATACTTCTTCTCCGGTCCCGACAACTCTCTTATATCCGGGTTACACTGTATATACAGTGTAACCCGGATATAAGAGAAACCCGGATATAAGAGTGATTTTCTCTGGTTCCAAATTAGAGCCATACTTACCTAAACAAAATAGACTAAACCCAGATATAAAATACTTCTCCGGTCCCGACAACTCTCTTATATCCGGGTTACACTGTATATATTTATATAAGTATGCATATGTACAAATATGTATGAACAAAAAATGTAATTCTTGTTACTATAAGTGTTATTTTACAAATAAAAATGTATCACTGCAGATGTGTTTGGACACGTGTGTGTACACGTGTGTGTAATTGTTGTTGAATATGTACATCAGCATTCTTGTTTACACATACATAGTCATTTATTTTGTGCATGTGCATGTGTGTGTGTATGAATAGATCTGAATATATTGAAAGAGTCCATAGAATGTAGCAATTGAAAAATCAACATTGTAGAAGAAAAAAAAATGCCTTCCCTTACATTTATCAGGAAGTTCAGTGTCCCTTACTTTTAAACAGATGTCAAATATCTAATGTTAAATAAACAAGAGTCCGGATCTCAAAAAAATAAAATAGGGTGCTCGAAGGATCAAAATCCCACACACATGCCATATTTGTAAACTGATAACATGCATATTTCAGGTACATTTTTTGCATTCCTGTTCTTAACCTTTTTATCTCTACTTAGCTTCCGATCTATAATGCCAGTATATAGAACATGATGTGATTTTGAATACTTGTCAATAAGAGTAGAACTGCAACTTGAATTAAAGTCCTGGTTATGACAATAAACTATATCCTGCAATAAGGCCTCTGCTTGGGAGATTGGAGCTTTTGAGGAACATGGAACAATCTCTTAATTTCTGTTCTTCCTAGGACCATCCTGACCTCGGGTGGTAGCACCTTTTAGGGTCTTAGCTATGGGCAAATAGTGAGCCTCCCAAACAAAACCAGTATGAAAATACATTTTAATAGTAAAAATACTAGCAGTACATTTTTATATATAAAAAAACAATACATAATCAGCAAAACATTTTATCTCTAGTTGAAGGCATACAATTGCCTTCAAAATATATTTAATTGAAGCCATAAAATTGTGTTCAAAATATTTAGATTTTGGCATTAAATGGTGTTGATATGTTGCTAAACCAAACCAAACCAAACAGTCAACTTGAATTAGTTTATGATCGGGATGGGTGTTTAAATAATTGCATTATTTACTAATAACAAAGTAGTGACCAATTAAAAACATTCATACTGGTCAAAGTTGCAGAAAATTTGTTCTCAGAGTTAATTTATTATTACCTATGTGTTTTTTTCTTTATAAAAATTCCATATGTAGATATCGGGCTTTACCTAAACAGCAGTAGAAATCTGTATCACCTTTCTGTATGCATATCTGAATAAATGTATTTGTCGCTTATAGACAATTACATTTTGGGTGCGTATAAATAAATGCATGCTGATGCACTGGTAGTGTAATGATTTGTGAGACAGAGAAATCCGCAAGCCAGGTTCAAATTCCAGCCGAGTTAGTTGCATTCATTTTCACACAAATACTCTCTCTCCACTTCAACTATTATTAATCTTTTACCTGTATTGATTTCATCTCAGTTTTAGGTATTTTTCACCACAAATCGTCATGCTCCCAATCTACAGCAGGAAGTAAATAACAGCTGAAGAGAAATAAAAAATTAACTTCAAGAAAGACTTGAAGATTTTGTAACTTGAAAAGCAAGCTTCTTTTTAGCAGACTTGGACCACCAGAACTTTTGTGGTTTGCATAAGATTGAATCTAACTCTTAAAGTCCTTTTTTTGGTCACTTGCTGCTGTATTTGTTATTATTTTTACACACATTCTTAGTATTAGTAGTAGTAGTAGTATGTTGAATTTTTATTTAATGAATGATAGTCAACTATTATTCATTTCTGACTCAGTTTTCTTTCATCTTAATTTTACTACCACTCATACTCTCACTGTAAATAAAGCAATTAAAATCAAAATGAAAAAAATACGAGTCAAAAATGAATAATGATTGACAATAGGTTTGCCTATCATCAATCCTCATCTTTTGTCTCCATGAATCCTGTTCTTTATTGTCCCTTCTCCTCAGCAACATTTCCTCAATTTCCTTCACTCTGTTGTTTTTCATTCTCACTAACCCCTTATGTCTTAGTGGCTTTATCACCTTGCTTGGAGGAGAAATGATTAATATATATATATATATATATATAGTTTCAAGGAGTGCTATATTTATGAGATAA
>OZ038477.1:123139521-123169521 GCA_964036315.1 Acanthosepion esculentum | reverse complement strand
ATATATATATATATATATATATATATATATATATATGAAGAAATATAGTCTTAAAATGTGCTATATTTATGGGACAAAGTGCTCAATATCAGAGATAGAGCGTGTGTAAATATTTGCCTGACGATTGCATCTAGCATGAAACAGACTGTCGCCTCTAAGTATTGACTTCTATGTTCACTTTTATATATATATATATATATATATATATATATATATGGGTGTATCAAAAATACTTTTACAAACTTTGTGGACGGGTTCTCCAAAACAAGGATAAAAGTCTGTATAAAAATATGTCTATATGTTGGTCTGCAGTTGGAGATTCATTGTGGAATCCACTTGACTCACTTCTAGCAGTTGACTAATTCTTCTACGTGCTGCTGGCAAATCTTATATGTGTTGTTCTTGTCCTAAGTATTATCATTCATTACCTACCTTCATGTGATTATTCTGTTCAGTAAGTTTCCCTAGGTTACAACATTAAGTTTAAAGAAAGTTTATGAGAGATGGCACTGTATGCGTTTGTGTCTCGCCTGTCCTCAACGTTTAACGTGTGTAGTAGTGAGTTAACTAAGAAGTGTTCCATTTAACAATGGCAGGATATTCATAGCGTGAGGAGGCAGGTAGGATTTTTACTTATGGCCAAATGAATGATAATGGACCTGAGGCAGCATGGCTGTGTCAGATTGCATTTCCAGACTGAAGGCAGCCGAGTCATCCAACCTTTGCTGCTGTTCATTGTTGCGGTGCTGAGACAGGATCCATGGCACCACCAACTATGGATTGAGGAAGACCAGGATCTGCTTGAATGCCAGACCACGAGGAACACATTCTACAGACTGTCAGAGATGATCCAGGTATCAGCACACTTCAAGTGGTCTAGCATATTGTACATCTCATAGTACCACATGGAGGGTACTTCAAGAGCAACTCCTTTTTTATCCGTATCATTTGCAAAGTATACAGGGGTTTTCTCCTCTGATCATTCACCATGGGAGAACTTTTGCCAATCCATTGTTTGTCTCTTCAGTCTTGTTTATAGATCAGGCAACATTCGGAAGAGATGGAATAACAAATTTACACAATCAACATTTGTGGGCAAATTGGGATCTCCATGATACAAAACAGGCTAGACATCACTATCAGCTTACGATTAATGTGTTGGCTGAAATTGTAGATGACTGTCTGGTTGGTCCATATGTTCTCTCAGCATGTCTTACAGGAGCTATCTACAGAGACTTTATTTCAAACACATTTCCAGACCTGCTAGAGGATGTATCCCTGTTAATATGAAGACACATGCTGTTCATGTATGATGGGGCTCCAGCACATTTTAGTCACATTGTTCAAGATGAACTACTGATTGATCAATATCATGTTAAAATTTTATGTTTTAATGTAACAGTGAAATGGAAAGCATTGCCACTAAGCAATGATTTAATCTGGAGAAGAATTAATGAAATGTCAGCAGATGTGGAAAGTCAACAAGTTGAAAAATTAAAAAGCACTAAATTCTCAATTCAAATTGACAAATCTACGGTAAGCAATAATACAGCTATTTTTATGGTATATGTTCTTTATCTATGTGATTACTGCAAACTGTGTGAAGAGTTGTTCATGAAACTTTTAGAAAGTAATACCAGTGGATTATCCATTTTTGAAGCAGCAAAATCTTGGTTTGACGAAAATCAAGTATCCTTTGAAAACTTAGTATCCTGCACAACGGATGGTACTCCATCCATGTTTGGTAAGCATAAGGGGTTTATTGCACATTTAAAAAATATATGTCCTTCTATTCTTGCCATGCATTGCATAGGGCATCATCATCATTCAGTTGCCAAAAATATTAGCCCTGATCTTCATGAGTCATTGACAGTAGTTATTAAAACATACAATAAAATAAAATCTCACAGAAAATATGACAGACTTTTTCAAGTTTTATATTAATACCAAAGAACAGCATATAAAACTTATTATCCATACAGAAGTTGGCTTTCAAAAGGAAACTGCCTGGCCAGATTTGTGAACTTATTTGGTACAATAGTTAAATTCTTGAAATTTGGCAGAGGAAATCGGGCATCACAAATGTGACATTTACTTTTTACCATGAATTTTTTTGAAAGTTCGGTAAAGTTTCACTCCAGATTCAAGGCAAATTATGCACATTGATAGATTGCAAATGTGTCCTGAAAGCCTTTTCTGAAAAATTAGTCTTATTTTGAGTTAATATACAGCATAAGAATCATGCCCAAGTTAACAGAAGCAAGTGAACACCTCTCATAAAAAGTAGACAAAATATTTAGTGAAATGGAAAATACTAAACAGCCGACTTACAAATTTATTTTCATTAGAGGTCCATCAGCGGATGATGGCTCCCTTCGTTTGTGACATAGAAGCTGTCAGTGAAAATATGCAGAAAGAACTTATTGACTTGAAACACAATGATGATTGCAAGTATAAATTTGAAACTAACAGAATAACAGAATTATGGCTGTCAAATACAGTGAAACAGCTGTAGCTGAACATGTGATCTGAAATGACTAAAATATTGCTATTCTTTCAAACCTCTTATTTGGTTGAATGTGGATTCAGAGCAATCAATAAAATCTTGACCAAAGAAAGAAATAAAATTGATACATGAACTCGAGGAGACTAAACTTACAAATATCAAACCAAATATTAAATTTCTAGCAGAAAAGAATCTATCACAAGGATCACATTAAAAAGTAATGTAAGTAAAATAATTTATATTTTTACAAATGGCCATGGGCTTCAAAAAATAGCGAAAAAGAGGCAATAGCATGAAAAGTTTGAGAACCTCAAGTATAGATTATTAAAATGACTAAGGGAAGTAATCACACATAAAATTACTAACTTAAGTTGACTTACCTCCCTTTCCAGTACAGCTGAGACAGGAAATATATAAATAAATAAATATTCATAATTATTATATAGTTTGAGTGATGTTTTAGCCTGACATGTAGTCATTTGGTGAATTTTTATCTGAAATTTTTACTGCATTATATTTGATGAATATTCTCCACTGGAATAAGTGCATTGACAAGCAATAATAATATAATAATAATAATACTTTTGCTGATGCCTATATATATATATATATATATATATATATATATATATATATATAAAATATAAAAAGGTCAAACACTAATATTCCATGGTTATAATTTATTACATTGGAATCGTAATCACAATCCAATTCATCAGACCTACAAATTCAAAAAGAAATCGGAAAATATAACTCCAGGTATAAAAAACAAAATTTTAGTGCAAGTGTATGTGTAGGAGTGGGAAACATGTGTGAAAGTGAAATGTATGAAAGCTTTAGAGAGGCAAGTTGAAAAGCAAAATATATATATATATATATATATATATATATATATATATATAGTTTACGAAAAACTATGTAATCTGTATGGGTAGACCCAAGGAGGATAAAATCCAGAGAGCTCAATGTAAATCAGAGCTAATAATTTAAATAAAAACAGACCACTTTAAGGTTCCATGTAATGAATTATTTCACCACAGCCCTTTTAAATATATATATATTATTTTATTAGAAGAGATTATAACAAAAACTTCATATGGTTACAGGAAAAATTAGAAATTACACAATTTGCTGACAAAAAATCTGTTAAACTAAGAAAGTGAATTAACTCTAAATTGCCGACACAGTTTATCTTTTACCTTACAATATAGTTAAATTTTGAAAATTAAATAGTACCATTTCTTATGTCCATAATTTATAAGTAAATAACAGTACACTCTCTACAAGTAATTATTTTGTTTATTCAGATTTAGTATTGCTAAGTATTGTTATCCAGTTAGTATTGTTAATATCCTATATCGATGTTCTATATTTTTAATTTTATCTGCAGGCTTCTTTAAGAAGCTTCCCGAATCTGAAATTTAAAAAAAAAAAAAAAAAAAATCTTTATCTCATTTTGGTAGATATATATATATATATATATATATATATATATGTTTTATTAAAACATTTGGCATTCTATATCTATTAATTTTTACCTTTTTTTTAGTTCTTAAGTTTAATAACATTAACATATACTCTGCAGAAATCAAATGCACCACAATTACAATAATGATGAAACCACAATCAAATAAGGTAATACATTGATATATTAAACCTGTAGAAAAAAAAAATCATTTATTATAAAATTTTAAAACCCACAATCTAATTATAAAAAAATATTTCTTAATCCCCCTCCATAAGACTAATGTTGTTTATCAATTTATCTGTCTAGTTGGAGATTGTATCGTAGTAAACGATAAACAATATATGTCTTATATAGGTTACACAACAACCACTCTTACCCTGCAGGCCTATGTACCATTTATCTGGAGAAAGTGTTATTAAACAGCACATTAAGAAGTACCATAAGAACAATTGTAATGTTAGACAGATCCATAAAAATAACAATAAAATAATGTATAAATTCATTAATAAGTATAAATTAAAAATTACTGAAGTCATCTACATGATATAATCACAATAATAAAAATAATTAGTCTTAAACCCAGCACTCTTCAAAGAATATAAAAAAGATGTCATTACACATGTCAGATGCCTGTTAACATGACACATAGCTTGATCAGACTTCCTGCATTTTGGATTTATCCTATCCAATTTAAAATGAAACAACACATTAAATGTATCACTTGTAATTATTTTCTTCACTGTATTTTACTTAAGTCTTTATTGTTTATAGTGGTCATAAATTCAATAGCTACCTAACGATGACTCATGCAAGTCAAACATTTAGATATTGAAAATTTTATGCATCTACAGTTGCCAGTTTTGCAAAAGATCATTCACAATTTCAGAAAAATATGGTCTAACTTAATAGACATAAAATGTCTAGACTTTTCAACAAAACATGTTCAAATGAACAATTGCAGCTTAATTGAACTAAACTTAAATAACTTACACCATCATGTAGCTCTCAATGAAATTATGAGTTTAAAATTTGGAAGTAGTGGCGCCTTGTTGCAAAAGAAATCCTCTTTTCTAATAATAAAGACAAAAAATTGATGATGACTCAAATAAGTTGAAAGCTCAGGCATGGCAATTATATTGATTCTGGAAATTTCGTCAATTGGATGCAGCAAGTTTTGTAAATGATCATTCCCAATTTTGAAAAAAAGATGGCCAAAATTAATATACATAAAATATCTATACTTTTCAGTCAAACTTGTTTAAATGAACAATTGGTGCCTAATTAGACTAATATACATAACACACACACACACACACACACACACATATATATATATATATAAAAGTGGACATTGAAGTCAACATCCAGAGGTGACAGTCGGTTTCATGCTAAATGCAATCATCAGGCTTGGTGATTGTGTTTAGCATGAAATAGACTGTCACCTCTAAGTGTTGACTTCAATGTCCACTTTTATACTTACATAGGCTCTATCCTATAAATATATCATACCTTAAAATTATATTTTATCATATATATGTCTATATAGATATATATAAAGGGAAGAGGTTATAGTTGTTCCAATGAGAGAAAAGTGTCTATATTAAAAAGAATTGAGAAACTGCAAACGTTGTAATATGGATTTTTTTTTTTAATCCATATTATACTTTATTTTCCATAATTTTACGACACACGTTTCGGGTCACACAACCTTCTTCAGGCAAAGAGTGGATATTTCTACATATTATTGAAATGAATTAAGTTTCCTTATGTTTTTCGATGTTTAACATTCTCTTTTTTGTGTGGTAGTGACACAAATGTCTTTCTTGAACTGACAGTGAGAAAGTTCTGCTTGAAAGGTAATAAAACAATTAAGATTGGTCCAAGAAAGGGTGAGGAAAGATATCTGTATTCTTATCTTTTAATGACACCTGTGTGTTCTTAGATCTATTTCCATTTTTTCTAATGTGTGTGTTTTTGTTAGCATGTGTATGTATATGTATATTCCCTCTCCATCCATACATACATACCGTCTTATTATAAGGAATTAGTATACACATATATACACATACATACATATATACATACATACACACACTTCCTATGTTGTGTAGGGTTCGTGTGTATGCTTGTGAGTAGTCTATTTGTTTTTGCCAGTATGTGTATATATATTCGTGCTTTACAGATACCCGCATGTGAGTATGTGCACGTGCATGTGAGTGGTTCAACCACTGTATTTGGCTATTATGTGTGCATGTTGTGTTTTTGTGTGCGGGGTTATGATCTATTTAGTGCTGGTTTAAATTTGTTTAAGAAGTTTTTTTTCTTGTATTTGTAGTTCAAAATAATATTCTGTTTGATATAGTGGCATAATTTTAAATTCATCCTGGTTACATTTATAGATGTGTTGGTGATACAAAGAGTTTTCTGTTGTCTGGTAATTTGATGTTGCTTTCGTGAAAGGAAACTCTCTTGTTTAGTTGTTGGCTGATACCTATGTATGACTTTTTGCATTTTGTGCATTTGAGTGCATAAATCACATTTTTAGAGTTGCAGTTTAAATTTAGTTTTTATTTATTATGAATGTCATTTTGGGGTTTTCACATTGTTTGTATGGAAAGTAAGGAACTACATACATCAAATTGATTTAAACTAAGTGGTGGCAGAAGAATTATTGTTGGACTTTTAAAAGGTAAGCTTAAATATTAATGCAATACCTAAATGCAACAATCAATTTTGAGTTCTTCAATAGAGGACCAGATTGCAATCAAAAGAGCCAAGTTTCCAGCGAGGAAAAGAAAGTCCCGTGCAAATAAAAACCCAGATCAAATGGCAACCAGGAGATCTTCCAATACTGAGAATATGCAAAGACTTAGACCCTCACACTCTCGAACAAGCTGAGGGCCCAATCAAGAGCACTCTGCAGAAGCTAGTTTAAATGCCTCCTGATAAGGTGGCTTTTAAGCTAGTATATATACATATATGAGATAACAATATATATTTTTATATATCAAGAATAGTATGGGGGAAGAATATATAACAAAAGAGACAAAGATGCTGAGAATACCATGGACATGGAGAATTTAACACTCATAGGGCATATTGATTGATTGATTGATAGATATTTTTTTTTTTTGCAATCATTTCATCCCAACCAAGGTAATAAAACCTACTAAGATGCAAAGTGGTCACTAAGTATAAGAAAATATTTTAAAAATATACTATTAAGGAGAGAAGACAATAAAAGAACAGAAATTAAGAAAACATAGGATAACGATAGACATTGTATTTAATTTTTGAAGATGACAGGGAAGCAAGAACCCGGAAAAGAGTTTGACAAGCGAGAAGCATGATAGAACTGTCAGCATAGAACTTACGGTTACATCTAGCCACTTCAGCAGTAAAATGACAAGACCTTGCCACCAATCTAGTACTGTGCTTAAATTTGTAAAATCTAGGTAAGATAGATGAAAGTCCACCAGAACAATTACCATGAAAATAATTATAGGAAAGGCACAGGGAAGCTATGTTATAGTTTTAGGAAAGTGACTGAAGTGAAGATGCCGGGTCAGATTCTTCTTTGGATTTTATCAAGTAGCTAGATAAATAGCAGGAGCACAAGAACTGATGTGGCAGCAATATTCAAAGTAAGGACAAATAGTAGGCTTATAGATATGTATGATAGATTCCAGTGAAAAAAATGTCTAGCTCGACACAGTGAACCAACTTTCTTAGCTGTAGATTTAGCAGTTGATTCACTATACTCTTTCCACTTCAATTAGCGGGAAATGTTAGTCCAGAAAGGTACAATGATTTACCCTCCTGGCAATTAGTATCAGCCATGCTGGAAGGTAAAAAGGATTCTCTCAGATGATTAAAAGAGAGGGATTTCACTTTGGAGGTGTTAAAATTAACAAGCTATTCTTTGCCCCATTTAACAACATATTGTAGATGAATTTTAGATCAGCTGCCAATTTGACCGTATCAAACCAGTCATACTTAATATTAAGAGAGGAGAGTAAATAGTTGTGTCATCAGCATAGATACTGAGTTGGGAACTGAGGACATTAGGAAGGTCATTAATGAAAATTAATAATAATGTAGCTTCAAGGATAGAGCCCTGGGGGATACCTGCATTAATGCAAAAAGATCTAGAAGAGTGGTCATTCAAGACAACTTTCATTTTGCGATTTGATAAGAAAGACTGAACCTGTCAAATGACTTCATGATATCCAAAGCAACATCTGAAGCTTCACCATTCTTATCTCAAGCTTGATAGACTGATTGATTCATTTTTTATGACTTATCACTCCTTTGCAAGTTATTTAAAGTCAGAAAATATCCTTAGATTGTAAGAATTTGGACATGTATATAATAATGGTTTAGTGAGACAAATCTTACAAATTAATCCATAGCTGGGGAGAGAATAGGTGGTTTCATACCTTTCCTAAGGGTATTTGTGCATATGCGAATATAACAAACCCAACAGCAATTGGAACTTGGCTTTCCGATTAACAATTCCGATCCATTACACCACTCACACATCCAAGCACCTGATATTCCCAAGTAGTCACTCATCTAGGTACTGACCAGGCTCAATGTTGCTTAACTTAACCGGTGTTTCAATGTGATGTCTCCATAAACCTCAGGGTATATTGAGGGCAGGCAGAATAGAGGAAACAGTGAGTAACCTACCTAGTTCGTGTAAATGGATGGCAGAGCTGGTCAAAGGGATGTTAAAGAGACTGATGCTGCTTTGGCTACAAGGGACAGAAAGTTGTGGAGAGCCATAATCATTCACATCCTGGATGGATATGGCACATAAAGGAAGTATCTGCAGTATTTTTTATAATTTTTATTAGATGAAGCATTATAAAGCAATATTTTAATTATTGATGAGCATTGTCCTTCATTTTTCTTTTTTATTAGATAAAGCTTTGTCAGCAATTATTGTTTGTTTTTTATTAGTATTTACTTTTATCTTGAGTTACCCTTTTAAAATTAACAATAAATGTTGACCTTTCTTCATCAAATAAAAATAAAAAAATAAGACTATCTTCTGGTATTTGTTTCTGTATCTCCAGACAAACATAATAGTTCTCCTGCTGTAAAATGTCACCCAAATGCACCAAAAAGCAAATTTCTTCATGGTAAATATTTTAAAAGGGTAGTGGTGACTTCAATTATTTGGTAAGATTAACAAGTGCCTTTCAGCCTATTTTGTTCATGACTGTTCATAGGATTGTCCACAGGGAAATACTACAGTTCATATTTTAGATTGTAATTACATGACAGTATATAATATGAAAGTAAGTGATTGGTGTAATTGCAGATAACTGATAACCACAAGATTTATGTTGTTTGCCTTGAATTTAATGTGTGTTGTTAACAAAGAGAAGGAAAACATTTTTGTCATGAAAGGGTTTTCTCTTTTGTGTAGCAGTAAAAATTATTTTGAATGTTGTGAAAACTATTTTTAAATTAACAGTTTGGTTAAGTCTGTGGGTTACTCCACTTAACCAAACTGTTAATTTAAAAAAAGTTTTCACAACATTCAAAATAATTTTTACTGCTACCCAAAAGAGAAAACCCTTTCATGACAAAAATGTTTTCCTTCTCTTTGTTAACAACACGCATTAAATTCAAGGCAAACAACATAGATTTTGTGGTTATCAGTTATCTGCAATTACACCAATCACTTACTTTCATATTATATACTGTCATGTAATTACAATCTAAAATATGAACTGTAGGGAGTGGAGACCTAGTCTAACAACCAACGTTTTCTATGTCTACATTTGCTTAGAATTTCCGTTTTAGAATTTAATAAATGATCAGGTTCCCTATATAAAGCTATAGCTAATTTTTCCTCTAGGCATAATTGACAAAATTTATGACCTGCTCTACATTTGGAACATCTTTTTAATATTTCCCATTTCAGGATGGGATCTTTGTTATTGTCACGTCTAAATTTCCATATATAGGTAGAAAGCGTAGTACTATATTTAGTTTTTTCATTATTAAAGCTACTCATATGGTTGTAATATTGTTTTTTAAAAACATTTTGAGTAGATCCTATATATATTTTAGGATTTATATCATTATTGTAGTTATTTACATCCTTATATATTTTAACTTGATATACCACGCACTCCTGTTGGCATTTTCCCTGGAGGGGGCAGGCTTTTTTATTTCTACAATTACATCTAGAAGAAAGATTGTGTGGAATATCCCTAGTTTTTTTCTTGTTATATCCCTTAATTAAATTCACTATGTTTGGCATACGACTGTAGCTTAGTTTGACGCTGTTTTTGTTAAATATTTTGTGTAGTTTACTGGTCTTTGGAAAGTTTTGTTCCAGTAGATTAAAGAATATCTTACCAATTTTAGTTTTTACAGATAAATTAAAAACGGGGGAGGGGGGTTGAACCACAATATATTTCTATGTCTATTCTGGATTTCATTGTCATCGTTTATGTTAATATATTCTAGCTTATCTTTATGTCCACTTTTAGCTAGAGCTTGCTCGTAAATTAATTTTAATTTATTAGCATCGAAGATGTTTTTATTCGATGAATTGGTGGATAATCTATGGCTAATGCCTTTAGAAATATGTTTTAGGGTATGCACCGGGTGGTTAGATCTTATATTTAAAAATTGTGGGTCCTGGTTATCTTTTTTATACGGGGAGGAAACAGTGCCATCTCATAAAACTAAAGTGATGTCCAGGTAATTAGTAACTTAAGGTTAGTTTCAATTTCGAGGTTGAATCCGAATTTTTTGAAGAGCCAGTGCAGCTTTTTTCGGATTATCTCACATTTTCTGGGATTAATTCTATCAACTATAATTAATCCATCATCACGGTATAACCCATGGTTATTAAAATCAGGCAAATAAAAGGAATCAATTTTTAAAGGAATCAATTTTCCTTATGTTTAAAAATTGTTTCCTTTTATTTGCATGAAGAAGGTCACATGACTGGAAACCCGTGTAGCAAAAATATGTAGAATAAAATATAATATATACACTAAAACAAATCTACATTATAAACAAAAACGTTTGAAGCTTCTCTCTTTTTTTAAATATATATATATATATATATATAATGTATATTTGGGTAGCAAACCTTCTTTCTGACATGTTTCATTGAATATGACAGACAAGGAAAATTTGATTAATATATTATTTACTTTTGCTGATATTCTTACATTTTTTTTTCCTTTGGTGGGAGTAACAGAGTGCAAAAATTTAAAAACTAAATAAAAAATCATTAAATATTCCTTCTTTATCATATTCCCTGAAACTTGTTATATATGATTTTCATCATTTTTTTTCTTTTTAGGTCATGTTTTATTTAGATTTATTGTTTAATAGTTTAATATGAACAATCTTATCTGGTGAATTTGTGGACATTAATAGTTTATTTCTTGCTTTATTAAGTCATATCGTGATGACAGATTAAAGAATTTTTCTTTATTGATTTCCTATGTGTCATGATATGTTTTGCTGTTGCCTGTTTTAAAAACAGTACATATTGCACAAAGAGACAATATTAAAAAGACAATAAATTTCTTTTTTCCCCCCCTCACTGACTAAAAACTCTAGCATGTTTTTATGGGATATATATATGTGTGTATGTACAGTTATACACATATGCATACCCCCCCACACACAAACTCACAAGGATGCTCCAAAAATAATGCCTCCCAATTATTTCCATGATATCTATAATGGATACATGCTTCACAATAACACTGGTGGATAGAACAGGTTTTCAGCTTTGTTAATATTCACAGCAGTGATGACATTGTCACCAAAGTGTTGCTACTTTTTCATTTGCCTAAACATGGTTCTTCACATATGTTGCTGTCACTACTGATAACAATGTATCAACTACTACCTAACTGTGATCACATCCAATATTTGTTCTCCATAAATGTTTAGCATACATTGATTGATGCAATTAGGAGCACTTTTTTTCAACATGAGATATTCAAAAACACACCACTTTATTTGAATTTAAATATACATAATTATTCTGATGAACTTTCCTCTATGGTATGAAGACTTAATGAATTTAAGTACAGTACTAGATTGGCAGCAAGTTCACATGATTTTACAGTTGAAATGGCCAGATGTAACTGTAAGTTCTATGTTCATAGTTTCTTCTCTCACACTTCTCACTTGTGGAACTTTCTTTCAGCTTCTTGCATCCCAGTCAACTTTGATCTTCAAAAATTTAAATGTAATGTCAATCATTATCTTTTGTCTTCTTAATTCTTGTTCTTTTATTATTCCCCTTCTTTAATAGTATTTCTTTCTAAAACTCAGAAACCCCTTGCATCTACATGGCTTTATTGTCTTACTTGGAGTTAAATGATATATATATGTGTGTGTATATAACATTTATGTAATAGATAACATTTTATATTTACATATGCTCTATCCTTGATATTTAGCACTTTAATCCATAAATATAGTATACCTTAAAACTATATTTTCTCATATTTAGCTCCTGATAAACAGTAGAGCACTCTCGCTATATTTATAACACATCATGGATATAGAAAAGTTTAGCCTCGACTACTCCATAAAAAAACATTCCCACTCCATCTCCATCCATAGAGAAGCTAAAATTAAAAGACAAATAGAAAGCTTGATAAAAAGAATGAGATGGAAACCCACAATGCAATAGAATACCCACAATGCAATAGAATGTCCGCATGACATCAATGACCTGAAAATGTTAAAAGTCGAGAAAACAAACAAAAAACGAACGCACATGGCCTGAGGATTGCATTTAGCATGACTGTCGCTTCTGGGTGTTAACTTCGCTTTTATATTTAGATAACATTTCATATATATATATATATATATATATATATATATATATATATATATATATATATATGAATTGGGCTCAAACATGGATTGGAATCTGACAAGATAATAGGATAAGAAATAAATAGGAAATGTTTATAAATCTAACGTTTCACTTTTTATTAAAGCTTCATCAGAGAATGTTTTGTCAATCAGCATTCATGTATAGAATTTATGTGTGTATGTGTATAATTCTAGTTTGTGTGATTTAGATGATAATGTATATTCGTTTGTGTGTGTGTGTGTGTGTGTGTGTGTGTGTGTTTATGTCTAGGAAGCATTTTATCCATTTTTTATAGTTTTTCCACATGTTGATTTGGGGATGTTTTGTGTGAGGGTGAAAGAATTTAAGTTACACCAGTTGTAGTTGTAGGTAGACAGATCTTAGATTCTTTGCATATGGATTTTATAAAAGTTAGTGATGTAATAAAGTGTGTTTGACATGTATTTATAGATGGTAAAATATTTATCAGGACTCCCTTGGATTATTTCCAAACATGAATCATTCAATTAAAAGAACTTATTTTGTGGAACAGACTCCTGAGAGGATGCTTCCCTGATCACTGCAAGCTGAACCTTTTCATATCTAGAGTCAACCATTATTTTTGTTACACATCCCCAGGATCTTTCTTCCTTTACATCCTCATTTTACTTTGAGTGGACCTTGTATTAAGGCAAAAGTAGAATAAAAAAAAACAATAAATTAATTTCTTTTTCTTTCTGAAGTTTGTTTTTTCCTCTCACTTGTTCAGCACTGATTCTTTCTTTCTTTTTCTCATTTTTTTCAACCTTTGTTTCTTTCTTTCTCTATCTCTCTCTCAACTTCTGTTAATTTCTTTCTCTTCCCTAAAGTTCTGTTTCTCTTTCATGCCTTTGTTTCACTCTCCCAACCTCTTTCTTTTTCTTTCTTTTTCAACTTTTCTTAGTCTCTTTCTCGACCACCATTACTGTGTCTCTTTCATATTTTTCCTCTCTTTTTACTTTCTCTATCTCTCATTATGAACTTATTGCTATCTTCCAAACAATATGAGAAAGATGAAAATTTTCTCTTACTTTTGGAAAATTATAAAAGGTTACAACAAACCTTTTTAACTTCTTTACATATTTTCTTCTTGAGTACAAAAATAAATTCAAACCCTTTTTGACCTACATAGTCATCATTTTGCCAAAGAATCCATTTTGTATTTACATTTCAGAATAAGCTGAATGCCTCTCTTCCTTGACAGGAGATGGAAGCTTTCCTGCCAAACTGATGCTTCCATAAATTCATATTTAAATACAAGAGACAGTTGGACAGAAATCCCCAAGACATTGAGTTAAGGTCATTGCTTTCTTTGTAGAGAGCTGCTTTCAAATATGGAGGGAACGTATCAGTTTCAAGTATTAGATAGCAGAAGGAGAAAAAAAGACACCACAAGTATAGAGATTTATTTACCATTTTGTAGTGGCAGAATATGAATTATCGTAATTTTTTTATGTTGTGGATGCTCTCTCTCTCTCACACACCCTCTGAATAAAGTCAAAAGAAAAACATTGCTTTCTGATGCATTTCATCTCCTAAGGGACATTATCAAGGTAAACATAAGAATTTTATTTTGAAACATATATTTATAAACACAACTAAAGATATCATTAAGTTTTCAAAATTTTTAAATTTGAGAATGCTTTAAAATATTCTTAATGCTAACTGTGTAAACAAAGTTAAACTATGGAAGAGGCTAAGTGATGTAATTTAATGCCTAATAAATAAAAGTGAGTAAATGCTGTTAATTTTATTTTATTATTTGTTATACAGTGCTGTTCTATAAAAGTGACTCACTTTATCCTTTGAATTTAGATCAACTTTCATTTCATCGGAGAAGAGAACATTCTTCCAGTCTTCTATGGTGAAATTTTTGTAACAGTGAGCCCATTCAAATCTCTTGACTTTGTTGGCTTTGCTTATTAGCGGCTCCAACCTTCGTGTACAAGATTTGTAGCCTTGTTCTAACAGCCACCAACGGACTGTTAAGAGGCAAGACTAACACCTTGCTCTTCACTTAGACTGGCTGCAATTTCTTGGCTAGTTATAGTCCTATTCTTCGCAACTCCTCTCTTGATTACCCTGCCAGTTCTATCATCAATCTTTTTCTTTAATCCCCTTGTTTCCTTCCTTGGAGCAGGAGTGGCATCATTATGTGCCCTAAGCACTCGAGAGACAGTTGATTGCGAGGTTATAGCAATTTCTGCAATTTCTCTTGTAGACTTGCTTGCTTTTGAGAGGGCAATAATAGATGCCTTAACTGGTTCTGATGCGTGTTTGTACCCTTTCATCTGGTTAGTGACTTGAGTGGTTATTTCAAGCTGTTTTTATACTGTATGAGGCTTTCTGGAATATTCTGGAATACTCTAGATTTAATTTAAGCTGTTCTAGAATTCTCTAGAATATTGTTCTGGGTGCATTGTAAAATAGTTTTCAATATTTTGTCAAAAGCTCTTTAAACTTACCAGTTTAATCATTAGAATGCGATATCTGAGTCACTTCTTTTGCACAGAGTTTTTCCCTGAATCTCATTTATATCCAAATTTATAATTATCAATAGAATACCTTAGGGTGAATAAACTTTTTTCCTAGGTGGTCAGGAAGGGGTCTTTATATTAGTAAGATTAAAAATTATTTTAACCCCAAAAACAACAGACAAAAAATATTTTTAGTAAAAATATCAGGTGAGTCACTTTTACCAAACAGCACTGTATATATATATATATATATATATATATATATATATATATATATAATTACTGTTTTATTTTAATTTGATAAATTATTTATTTATGTATGTATTTATTTTAGGTAATAGAAGGTCTTGAGTTAACCATTTTATTTTAATTAAAAAAAATTTGTGGTCGTATTTGTATTTATATATATATATATATACACACATACACACACACACACAACCAGGTAAAATTTTTTGAGTGGGTGTATCAGTAAAGAATCATTGATATATATCAGATGTGTGTCAATTGTTTAGGCAAAATATTTTGGAAAGGACCAGTTTAGGATAATGATTATTATACCATTAGCCATTTTCTAATAAGTTATTTTTGAGACCAGGACATTTCTTCTGTGTATTCAATTGTATGGTGTTATCATTTTTTTTTTTTTTTGCTTTTCTCCACATTTCAACATATTATCTATGTTGTTTGGCTTCATTAATTCTGTTTCCAATTTCCCAGTGATAGTAGTTTCTCAGAGAATTCTCTTTTTCTTTTTTTTTCTTTTCTTTTTTTTCTTTTCTTTTTTTTCTTTTCTTTTTTTTCTTTTCTTTTTTTTCTTTTCTTTTTTTTCTTTTCTTTTTTCTCTTTTCTTTTCTCTTTTCTTTTTTCTTTTCTTTTTTCTTTTTTTTTTCTTTTTTTCTTTTTTTCTTTTCTTTTTTTCTTTTCTTTTTTCTTTTCTTTTTTCTTTCTTTTTTCTTTTCTTTTTTCTTTTCTTTTTTCTTTTCTTTTTTCTTTTCTTTTTTCTTTTCTTTTTTCTTTTCTTTTTTTTCTTTTTTCTTTTTTTTTCTTTTCTTTTCTTTTTTTCTTTTCTTTTTTTCTTTTCTTTTT
The DNA here is from genome assembly GCA_964036315.1 of Acanthosepion esculentum. NCBI lineage: Eukaryota > Metazoa > Mollusca > Cephalopoda > Sepiida > Sepiidae > Acanthosepion > Acanthosepion esculentum. The sequence continues at coordinate 123,153,082 of OZ038477.1, read as the reverse complement.
TCTTTTCTTTTTTTCTTTTTTCTTTTCTTTTTTTCTTTTCTTTTTTTCTTTTCTTTTTTTTCTTTTTCTTTTTTTCTTTTCTTTTTTTCTTTTCTTTTTTTCTTTTCCTTTTTTCTTTTCCTTTTTTCTTTTCTTTTTTCTTTTTTTCTTTCCCTTTTTTCTTTTCTTTTTTCTTTTTTTCTTTCTTTTTTCTTTTCTTTGTAATTTTTCATTATTCTCACTTTCATTTTTCTAAAATAAAAACTGATTACCTACAGTAATGACACCACCTTAAACAACCCCATGAAAGTACTTACTTTGGGATATGACACATTCGTTCCAGCCTTCCTTTGACTTATCAAAACAGGGATTTTAGCTTTGAGAAAAGCCAAAGGTAACAGAGAATTAAATCTAGATAAGAGTTACAAGGAAAACTGACAGACCTGGTTCAAGTATTACTTTTTTGCAAATCTCTTTATAACATGTCATTATGAACGCAACTGTCACACATTTTACAAGCATCTCCCTGGTAACTTAGTACCCCATTGGAGAGTATCTGTTCATCTGTGTGCATTAAGGTCCCCCCAATAGTTTATCAAGCCAAGTTACATCAAGGCTGAAGAATTGGTTCTTGAAGTGCTCAGAATAACTCAGTGCTGTATATATGAGGTCAGTCCTGAAAGGTTCCCAGCAATGAACAAATGACCAATCATAAGAATTTTCTTTTGTAGTCTTTTTAGTGGGACAGAGAACTTTTCAACACTCCCTTTATGCGCACACACACACACACACACACACACACACACACACACACACACACATATATATCTATATATATATATATATTGTTTAAAATTTGCTTTATTTGTAAGGGAAAGGTGCTCAGTATCTGCTAGAGTATTTAGAGATATAGGCAGTGAAGACATAGGAATCAACACTGCACAGTGACTGTTAGTTTCAAGTTTCAATAAGATTTTTAAACCACTTTGTCCATACTCATTCAGTCAGTTATGTGCCATGTGCTTAGGGGATCATGTATCTTTCAATACATGACTGACAAAGCAGATTTTTTTTCCTGCAGTTGGTTGTCATATCTTTTTGCGGTAGACCAATTGCCATCCAAGGCTATAGAACCTGGTCTGTCATGCTATTTACCTATAGATGGTGGGGGAAAGAGGAGTCATACCTTTCCCAAGGGTATTAGCATGTAAGTGAATGTAATGGATTTGACTGGAATTCAAACTTGGGTCTCCGATTCCTCAGTCCGACCCACTATATATTACTCTACTGTGCATCCTATCCACATTACTATATATATATATATATATATATATATATATATATATATATATAGTCATCCACAGACAGACTGTTTCAGTGTATCTAGATTTCAGGTTGCCTCTAGCTAGGTTCGAAACCTGACTGAATTAGCGTCCATCGAGGATTCTACCACTAAGCCATTGGTGCACAGCAGGGATGAAGGTGAATTTAAGCGTATTTATTTTTAGATAAATATACAGTGACTGAGAGAACTCGATTCAATTTACCGAAGAGTCTTGCATTATTAGCCGTAATAGTCACTGTTTACAAACCCACACTTCCTCTCCAGAGAGCTCAACCGAAATAAATATTTCAGGAGCATATATATATATATATATATATATATATATATATATACAAACATGTTTGGTTGAATAATCTAGATATATTATGTCTATTTATTTTCATTTTAATCCTCTCAGATTCATGGATCAGTTTCTTAGTGTTGTTACAAAACTATTTAAGAAAGATGCTGTGGTTTTGGTTATTTCTTTTTTCCCAAGTACTTTCAATCTCATCTTCAGGGGGTGAATTGTTAAAACAAAAATGAATCTAATTGATAGTTGTGATTTTTTTGTAAATGAGCATGAAATGTGCTCCGTTATAATTAATTTAAAAGTTAACGTTGTGAATAAGTAAGGGAGGTAACTTAATTTATATTCTTTATTATTATTTTTAAATGCTCAGCTTGCAATTTCTTTTTTAATTTTTAAAAATTATTTTTACAAAAAACATTAGATGTTGGTATACTCATAATTAATTTTATTTCGTGTTGGTTTCATTTTTTTATGTAGAGCACTTCAAAATAAAAAATAGACATAATATATTTAGATTATTCAATCAAATATGCTTGAATGAAGATATGCTACCTATATATATATATATATATATATATATATATATATATATATATATATATAACTAATTCAGTTAATTCTGGCTCTGCTCTGACAAAGTAAACCTGGTTGCTGCTCTTGAAAAGATCCTTCAATCAGTGGTTAACTGGGGCAAGAAATGGCTTGCAAATTTTAACACCCCCAAAACAAACTGTTTTCATTTAACCACCATAGAGAACCTTTTTTGCCAGCCATCAGCATGGCTGATGCTAGACTCCAGAAGAGTAACACATTGTGCCTTCTTGGCCTCATGTTTTCCACTGACCTGAAGTGGAGCAACTAAATCAGTAGCTGCATCTACTGCAAGGAAAGTTTAGTCACTGGGTCATACCAGAAAATTTTTCTTGTCAGAATCCATCCTTATATTTACAAATCTACTATTCGTTTGTGCATTGAATACTGTTGCCATATATGGTCAAATGCTCCTGCTGTACATCTAGAGATTCTTGAAAAAATCCAAAGAAAGATCTCTAATGTAATTGATCCTGCCCAGGCATCCCGACATCAGTCACTTTCTAACTAATGTGACATGGCTTCTCTCTGTCTTTTCTACAAACATTTTCATGGAAACTGCTCTGACTGGCTTTTTTTCCTGGTGTCCTCGAATACATGAATTTAAGTGTGCTACTAGATTGGAACTAAGTTCCACCTATTTACTTTTGAAATAGTTAAATGCAACCACCACTTTTACTCTAACAGTTTCTTTTCTCACACTTCCCACCTGTGAAACTCCCTTCTGTTTACTTACTTCCCTGATAGCTACAATCTTCAAAAATTTAAATGCAACATCAGTTGCCATCTTGAATCCTACTTATCTTTTATCCTTTCCTCAGTCCTCCCTATTCTCAGTCTTCCCTTTCACTTTCACTCCTTTTAATCTTTGACCACTAGTGACATTGCGCTGTCTTGCTTGGGGTGAAATGATTAAAAAAATTAAACAAATTTCAAGGTTCTAGTTTGCTAAACATTACTCCACTATTTGCAAACATCAAATTTAATTTAGTCTAATATACAGACATATGAGGCAGGCACTACACATGCAAATGGTCCAGTTCTATAAACTTGTTAATCGCTACATATAGTCATCCACATGATTATGTCATGTATTTAATATACAAAGAACTATGCATGCAAAACACATGGAATTCACTTATAGTAGGTGAATTGGCTAGAGTTATACATTTTGCAATAAGGTATCATGGGTCAACACTATTCTAAGATAATCTACAATGTTGTGTGATTTGAGATTGGCTGATTTGTTTGCTATGGCATTTTGACATTTTTTTTTGGTATTTGCAAGAGCTTTAGCAGTTTTCCTAGTTGTTGATTTAAAAAAATAAAAGTGTGTGCATAAAGTTTTTTTTCCAAGAAAACTAATTCTAAAACTGTTGTAATGCCTTGAAAAGGTTTTAAAGAAGAAGCTTTAGTTGGAGCAGGGGAGGTATAAATTATATTTACACTACCTGAACACACCCATCACCAGAGTATTTTCTGTGGTGGGGTTGGCCTTTAAGTCAAGGGTGACATGAATAAAAATTTACTCACTAATATCAGACCACATCATTTTAACGGGGGAGTGAAATGATTTTCTGAGGAGCTTTCTCTAGGTTCCGCAAGCCTCTCACCCCTATCAGTGATGAACTTGCACTTGAATATCAATCACAGTTTAGCCAACCTTCAACAAGCCAAAATGATGGAGTTTTACTCTGAATGACTGATAGATGCAGAAGAATGTCCTTAAGAAAGGCATGAAAGCACTTTTCCATGCACTCTGTCTCATTCCATAATATAAACTGACTTGTCATTGGCATGTCATAATATTTGACAATGATGGGTGTGTGAAGAACAATCTCTCATAACTATATTATGCTTGTTCAGGTGACAGTGAACAGATGACAAACCTGTTGGGACATAATCTAGAAAATATGAAAAATAGATTTCAATTACAGATGCTTATTTTAGTTTGACTGTAGACTAGGAAAAAATACAACAAAACAATCAAAAGATGGAAAAACATTTATGTCTGAATTTCTGGGATGAAGAGTTATTATTTACATTCCAACTATTGTCCTCATCTTTGTTGTTATTATCATAACGTTTCAGCCATTGTACCCTCTGTGTTTCTTCAGGTGTCTGTTGATTCAGGTAACCTTCAGGGAATATCAAATTTAACACTTTCTTAAATTTAAGGGTTAGATTATTATCATTCCTCTCACACAATTCATTTATTGCTTTCCACTGAGTCTAAGTTTACACTAAACCAGTCTAAGGTTTGAATTCACAATTACTATGTCATAAAATTCACGAGCCAACAAACACTTTAATTCATGATGCTATTGTCCTAGCAGTTCTTTGAGACAGCTTCATGATTCCCTCCACCCAAAACTTGGTATCTTTCTGGCTGATGACTGATTTAAGTGGTTTTACAGGCTTCCATCGAAGAGAAATTCTTGCCATTATGAGAATTTTGGGAGGATCAAAGTAAGTGATAATCTGAAGTTGAAGGGTTAAGTCAGTATGGTGGCTATAATATGACCTCCGAGTCAAGCTGTACCAATTTCAGGCAGGTTTCCAAAGAATTGTGAGGTCTGGCATTGTCCTGATTATTTTGATTGGTCAATTCCAGATACTTTCCCTTGATTACTGACTTTAATAAATCCAAAGAGGGACAGAACTTGTCTAAATGCAACATCTTCCAGTCCCACCAGATACACAGCATCACTTTCCTTAGATGTAGATTGGCTTTTTGAGTGGTAAATGGTGGCTCATTTAATTTTCCCTATGACTTTTTCCACTACACATTGTTGTAAACAATCCATTTTTCATTGCCTGTAATTGTTCTTTGTAAAAATGGCTCATTTTTTTATGTTGGAGGATAAAATTGCAGATAAAAATATGGTTCATTACTTTCTGCTTAAATTGTGAAGCATCCAAATATCGTAGTGATCCATGTATCTCAGTATTTTCAAATGCCTTACAAAGTTCACTTGAGATATATGGATTATCAATACGATTTCTTGATTCTTCAGTTATTTTTGATTAGCGTTTCAATTTGTTCATTACAAACCGCAGGCCAATTAGAACATTCTCGGTCTTCCAAATGAAAATTTCTGAACCTAATGAACTCCTTATGAACACAACACTCAGCTATGGCACCATCACCATAAATGGCACTTTTTTTACCATTTGTACCGCCTCTATTTCCTTTCTAAAAATAAAAGACCATCATATGACGAAAATGCATTTTCCTCCATTTTCGTTTTCAATGTAAAAACATTTAAAATTCAAAATCCACGAAGTCTGATAAAAATTATCAAAACTGTTGCTATGGTAACAGCGCTAAGGTAAACAGAGTGAAGCCACTCAGCACAGTTATATGAAGTTATAAAGTTCTTGCTCACTTTTGTTGTTTATAGCAATGCTTTGAAGAAAAGTGTGTAAAGTGTGGTTGTCTCACCATACCAGAGGTTCCATCAGTGACCATGGCTTGTGCGGCAGTTTTTGGCCAAGTACAATATCCGCCAGATCTGACAACTACCATATTCCCCAGATCTCACCCCTTGTGATATTTTCCTCTTCAAAAATCAAATTCCATTTGAAAGGAAGAAGATTTCAAAACATCAAGGAAATCCAAAAGAATGTCACAAGGTAGCGTCTCACTACTCACCAAAAGTCATTCCGGGAATGTTTCCATCAATAGAAACAATGCTGGATAAAGTGTGTGGTTTCAGAAGATCACAATTATGAAGGAGATTAAATGCTTAAATTGATATCTGTTGTAGTTTTCTTTTTATAGTACCAGTCCCAATACTTTTTGATCAGACCTTGTAGAAAGACACATTGAAATGTCACCCCTTTCAGAATATGTTTTTTCCGTCACGTGTGAAGTGAAATGAAATCACGTGTTCAAAATCTCTAAACTGAAAAAAACACTATGAAAATTTGTTCCAACTCAGTATTATATATATATATATATATATATATATATATATATATATATATATATATATATATCCCTTAAATGTCAACATTGGTTAATATCAGTTATATTATTTAAATATTGACTTGCCTATTAAAATTTGATTACGTAGTTTAAATGAATAACTTGTGATTAAAAAAAAAGCATATCTTTGTGTTGCATTTAACATTTAATAGTCATATTTTATTTTTAATCTTGTTGCTTCTTAACCTGAATAGTTCAATGTAAATATCAAAGGTCATATATTTTATCAAACTGTCTTTCTAAGGTCAGGTCAAACTTACCATCCTGGTGGTTTCTTTCACACGTAAATGCAAGCACTGTTATTCAGATTAATACTGTCCTAGGTCAAATGGCCGGAAAAATGGAGCTCAAAATATTGTGTTGAGCCAATCTTGTCAGTGAAAATCAACATATTAAAACTCTGGATTTTATCTAGGTAAGAACACCAATCACAAACACTGGGACAAGGTGGAAAAAAGAGAAAACAGAGTAGGGAGATTGTGTTAGGCCTGTTTTTCAGGTGTTGAAGACCTATTTGCTTGCCATGAAAATCAGCTTTACTAGATCTTAAACACCAATAATGGACACCACCAGTCAGGGCACAACTATTTTACCCACCAAAGAAACCATAAGATCTGTTACAAAAAGAATAGCTTTAATATTAATTATCTTTTATTATTATTATTTTTATTTTAAGAATTGTTCAAACTGTACCCTTTTTTATTCTTTTTTTTTTTTAGTTGGATGGTGAATTTGAAATGTTATTTATTACTAGATAAATAATGATATTTTTTAGTAAATAATTTTTTAAAGACTTCCATTACAATTTTCAAAAAAGAGTGCTGAGAATTTTTTTTGCACTCATTCATATATAACACAAAGTGAAAAGCTTACAACATCCACAAAAACAACAAAGAAAATAACACCAATGACCTTGATAAAACCAGCCACATCATACTACCTACCAACTCAATAAAGACTGCATTTGACATGAATTCATGTAAATTTTATATAAAATTTGTTTCAACTACTGAAAAAGCAAAAACAAAATAAATCTTGCTTTCCAGTCAACTTTGATCTTCAGACATTTAATTCAAATGTCAATCGTTATCCTCTTTTTTTTTTTTTAATTCTTCTTCTTTTATTGTTCTCTATCATTAAAAGTGTTTTTCCTTTTTTTATATTCTTTTACACTCAGTAACCCCCTGACATCTTCGTGGTTTTATTCCTTGCTTGGGGTGAAATGATTAAAAAGAAAATGTCCAAATGCTTTCAGCTATACTTTCAGCCATTATCAAGGATGATTTTATTTTTTACATTTAACTGAATATTCAGACAATTTCTACATCATTTATGTCCAGAAAAGAAGTAAATCATAAGAATACAAGAAAAATTGAATAATAATATTTAACTGCAATACTTGTCAGTCATTTTTAATGAAACTTGTATATATGCATGCGTGCATATGTGTATATATATATATACATATACATATAGACATGGATTTGAATCTCACCATGGTCGATTTGTTAGGAAAGAGACTTTCTGATGTTATTGGTTTGGAGAGGGTGATCCCAGCCTGCAGCACCTTTGAAAAGTGCTTGGAAACTATACCACGGGTTGACCCCATCCTTGTTAGTGATATTGGGTAGATGGAATCCTTAGGGACCATCGATGGCTGCACTAGCATGAAGTCACAAGTCATCATGACCGAGAATGTGCTGGCCTTGTTCAGATTGTTGGTCACACTAGATAGCATGCTCCCTCCCAGAAACTGTAACTAAGGTCTGTCAGCATAGTTGCAGTATAAACCACAGGTGGGCTCATGATTAGGTGTCTGCAATAGGGATTGGCTCGCCACCCTAGTAGACAGGTTTTCTCGAATATGAGTAGTCAGCTATTATTATATATATATATATATATATATATATATATATATATATATATATATATCTTTTTCTTTTTTTATATTCTTTTACACTCATTAAGTCCTGGTATCTTAGTAGCTTTATTCCTTGCTTGGGGTGAAATGATTAAAAAAAGAGATTTAATCAACATAAAACAAAAGTAAATAACATTAAACCTGAAGCAGTTATTTACAAAATTGATTGCAAAATACATCAGTGAGATATTTAATAATTTAAATTCAAGATTGCATGATCATAAAGGGAATCTTTTCATGAAACAAAATACTCAGTGTTTTAGTTTTCCATCATAATATATCTGAGCATAATTTTGACTTAAAGAATACAGTTTTGACTTAAAAGACTAGGTAATTTATTAAGGTGAAAATTTATAGAAAGTGCACTAATTTCAGAATCCTCCCTGATAAATTTACATCTTTGATCATATTACATATCACCTTTCCTCACAAAATTCTTACTAATACAATGTAGGATAATTATAACAATAACAATTTTATTTGTCTATAAAAATTGCCATTGAAAGTAAAATAACATATTTTTAGAATTTTGTCTGTTTATAGTGAGAGGTTGACTTTTGACTTTTTTAAATGTCTTTGTAAGAATCTTAGGTATGGTATATTTGTATATAGTGATTTGACATCTTAGTTAGTCATGCTTTTATTTGTTATATCTAAGGATTTTAATCTGTTAATGAGATCAACCAAATTTTTAATGTGTACTGAGCTAATTTTTCTGAGGAAGGGATTTAAGATTTTTGCTATGTCTTTTGCTAATTTGCAGTGTGTGTTGTTTATCCAAGATACTATAGGATGCATTGGGGGTAGCTGGTTTGTGCCTTGAGTAAGCTGTAAAGTTTGGGTATATATGGGTAGTAGTCTATCAGTTTTATCTAAGGTATCTCTTCATTAGTGACTAAATTTTTGATAGATTTCTTGAACTTCAATGTTAATATATTCTTGAACTTTCTCATAAATATTTGGGTCACTGAGGAGGCGTTCTTGTTTTTCATTATAAGTTGTAATAATGATATTTTTGTTTCTCAATAATTTCTTAAGTGACTTTACAAAATTCCGTAGTATAATGGTTTCTTCTCCAGTTCTCATTGTCACAGTAATCATTCCCTGTATAAAGCCTTTGTCAAAATCCATATCCTTCATTTTTTATGGTTCTTCACTATGGTGTTGATTGTGTTTCCTTTTGTAATGGCAGTGGTGAATTTCAGTCCCAAGCAGAAGACTTAAGCTTCTGTTTTTAATAGTTTTGTGGTGGATAGGTTTTTTTTGGTATAAGGTCTGGATGCCCGATGTGCTTTCAATTGCTGTCCATGCATAAAGATTTTAATTTGTGATGTCAATTGTCAATCTGCTTATGTTTTTTGCTATTGATAGTTTGACGTAGATGTGGTTTTGATTAGACGTTATTTAGTCAAAGTTCTGGTCCAATCTTTCTTGCTTCATCAAAATTTGCTTTTTTGAATTTTTCTGCAGTGAATTCTAGGTATTCGTGAACATGTCCAAGGAATATATTGTTTGATATACTTTGTGTGTGCTTCTCAGAATTACTTTTTCAGGAATGTAGTCCAGGATAAATTTTACTCTATCCCTATAAGAATCAGCTGAAAGCTAGAGATTCTTGTATTTTTTGATTAAGTATAGATTTTTCTTTGCGTTTCCCATGTCAACAGGATGGATGCTTGAAGGATATAGAATCCAAACAAAATTTTTGATCTATCAGACAAAGTGGAAAGTTTTGTTGACTACGCGTTTTGCCTTTGTTAGATAAGTGCCCTCAGTTCAGACACCTGCCTAATAAGCAGACATTAAATTATACGATTTTGTTCTTTTATTCCAACTGGAAGATGCCAGCCTAACAAACAGATATTAATGATTTAATATTAAAACACAAATACTTCTTTCATTCTGACCCAAAGAAAACTAGCAACGGTGAAATGCATAATCAATAAATCCTCTCCCATTTTGTCTGATTTATCAAAAATTTGGTTCAGATTCTGTATTTTACTAACATATATATATATATATATATATATACACACACACACACATATATATAATTCCCAAAAGGTGTATCTTCCAGACAGCCACTCCTTTAAATTCCATGCATACACTACTATACAATCTTCAGACAGACAAACTTTGTTTGCTTCTATGCTGATTCTGTTACCTACCAAGGTGAACCCAAAATGTCAAATCTTGGATAGTCAGCATATTGACCAAACTCACTTTAGTAGGTACAGAAATGCCTGATAGGTTACATGTGTCAGGCATTAAACCAGCAATGCACACACAAAAGATTACCACTGTAACACCCAAAAGTAACACCTTCTCATGTCGATAAAAAGTGCCTAGACAAATCTAAGCAGCAGTCGTTATGCTTTATAAGTAAATTACCCACAATGGGGTGCAAAATAGACATTTAAGAGGGGAAGAAAGTGCTCAATGCCTCATAAAATTTGTATATATATATATATATATATATATATATATATATATATATATATATATATATCAGGTGTAACAGCAAAATTATCCAGCCCACAAATTATTTCATATCTAAAAAACCACTAAACTAATTGAATTTCTTTTTTCAAGGTTTTCAGATAAGACATTTAGCCATCTTGACACCATTTGTCGTAAGAATCACTGAAAAACCCTTTGAGTTATTCAGCTAGAAAGAGAACAGGTTAAAATCGTTTTGTGTCAGACCCATGGTCTTCCTAAATGAGCAGTGGTGTGAGGAAAAGATCATTCATACTCTGGTTTCCATCTTCAAAGTCCATTTAAGAACCATCAAAAGAACAGTGAATAGGTTTAAAAAAGAGGGAATTGTAGAGAGGAAAACTGGATCAGGAGGTCATAAAAGGAAGTAGAATCATTGTTTCAACTTAAAGCTAAAGAGATCAATTAGAAAAGATCCAATTCAATTCGTAAGACGTTTGGCACATGAGAGAGGTGTTTTAGACATGACAGCCCAAAGAAAATAAACTTGAAAATGAAATCATACATGAAACCTGTAATGTACCTTGTTACTCCAGGACAGAAAGTTAGAAGGTTAGAGAGGGCCACGATCATCTTGAATAAGTTGGAAAATGATCCTGTTACAATATATATATATATATATATATATATATATATATATATATATATATATACACACACACACACACATGTACGCGTAGTGTAGTGGTTATTTGTGTGGAAAATGGGAGAACATGTCGAATTCAAATTCTAACCTAGACTATTACATTCGTGTTTCATACAATTACCTTTGGAAAATTATGAATCCAGACTGGATTTAATAGCAGAACGAACTGGTCTTTCTAGCTTTGGTTGCCAAACAGTCTAGGAGAAGGCCCATTCTCAATTTCTGCTTTGGTGTGGGTCTAGCAACCCCACTCGTTAAGAACTACTTTTTATGGAAACAACAAAAACAGCAACATCTATTGTGCTGTAGTCCTCTACTCCAGTGTGAATTTATAGGATTAGCATATACATGTATAGCACCATCTACCAGAGAGAGAGAGAGAGAGAGAGAGAGAGAGGTGATGGAGTTTATAGTACCATTATTAATCTTTTAACATCCCAAAAAAACAATTTTCTTATCCTTTGTTGCACATAATAAAAATTTGTTGGGACACATATATTTATTATGCTTAATTTAGTTTGGTAAACTCGGTGGAGTAATGGATAGCGGCTCGGGTTGAGGAATCGGAGAGCTGAGTTCGAATTACAGTTGAATCCATAATATACACACACGTGCTAATACACTTGTGAAATGTATGAATCCTCTTCTTCTCTCAGTTTTATGTGTAAATAGCCTTGGGTGGCTACTGGTCTACCGCAGAAAGAAATGGCAACCTACTGCAGGGAAAAATCTGCCTGGTCAGTCATGTATCGAAAGATACATGATCACATAAACGTGTTTCACACATGTCACATAACACTGCCATGTGGAGGTTAAGCAGAAAGAGTGAAAAGGAAAAAGATATATTATTGTTCCAATCTCCCAAGTAAGAAGTACTTGTCTGCTTTGGAAATAAGCATTGAAAACCCTGGCTTTTACCAAGACTCGGACATCAACCATGGAAGGGAATGTTCTGTTGTGAATATGGATTATCTCCCCTTTGATAATCCACACTATAAAAGCTGTACTTCCGCTTGTCAAGTAGACAAGTGGTAGCATTCTTAATTGAATAAAAGATCACTAGACAGAATCTCTTGTCCTGTTTTCATTAGATGTTCCATTTCTTTAACCACCACAGAAAGTACTACAATACTTCCTCAATTATCCGTACCTGAAATGAATATCGACGGTAACATTTTTTGACTGATGATACTATTCATTTTACAATTTTACTGATCTTACGATTTGAAATTGAAATGACAACACATTCAAATGACAAAGCAAAATAAAAAAAAAGGCCCATTTTATCTGTTGAGGATAAATTAATACGAATGATGTTGCCTATGTTGAATTTCAACAGGCCTAATGCCCAAATTTTAAATCAGGGGTTATTAACCTTTTGGTGATTCCAGACCCGCAAATAATTGTCCAATATGGCCCCACATCCCCTTCACTTGATTGTCGAAATAATTATCACCAATCCTATTATTTGCCAGTATGTCTTCCAAATATTTCAATCACTTGAATTTACTGAACTTTAGATATGGATTGCTAGGAATAGGACATGAAAAGAAACCCATAAGCATTTATAACTTTATTATATATTTTTTTATACTGAAAGCAAAATAAAGTTATAATTCAGTTTTATTACACAAGAAAAAGGAAAAGAACATCAATGTGCAAGTTTTTTTCAGTATCTCGACTACATAAAACAGACTTTTACTAATCTAGTGAGATATTTGCTGTTGTTTTTGTGCAATCAAAGCATGGAATCGTGGTACAGTTACTGACAAAGCTACTCGCATGTCATCTGACACATCAAGTCGATTTCTCCACTTGGATTTTCAGATTTAATAATGCAGAGAATTGACAGACAACATTTTGCACCAAATCTGCGAAAAGAAAAATGAAAAACTGTCAAACACAACACAGCAGGGGGGACTACCAGTACCCAGAAATCGAGTCCCATACCCCCAGCATTTGGTTCCGATACCCCCAAGGGGTATGGATATCCCCGGTTAAGAACCCCTGTTTTAAATGTTTAAGTTGGTTGCGTTTTCAGTCAGCAGCTAACCTTCAAGAAGTACATCTACTTCAATGAAGTTTTGGGAGTTAATGACAGGAAAACACAAGACGAGCTGGAAACAGACAAAAATTGGTACATTATTTCATCAAAAATAAAATGGACAAAACAAAAGCGTTTGAAAAATGTCTTTTTCTGTATTTATTTTCGCTAATTTTGAGTATTCCCTTATCCGGAATTTTGAATCCAAATATTCTTTTTTCGACTGCAGTCCAAATGTGTCCGGATAATCGAG
>OZ038477.1:123112021-123134521 GCA_964036315.1 Acanthosepion esculentum | reverse complement strand
ATCCAGCTATGAGTTAAATAACAGGAGAGACTGGGCTCTTTTGCCTTGATATGGCAACTACTCTAGAAGGAAAACAGAATTCAAAACAAGCCTGATGAGAGACAGACTTTGTCAGGCTATTTTACGCAGTTTCTAAGGCCGCAATACACGTGGTGGCCCTACAACTCTAAATGGATTGTCGGGCTCACAGTGACTATGAGAAGGAGAAGTTAATTAGTACTCTAGTTAAATTAGTTTTTTTGTTTTTGTTTTTTTAAGAAAAGATTTTCCTTTTGAAATAAATTATTATGAACGCTTTAAAAGCATTTCACTATGACAAAAGTAAAACCTAAAAGACGGTTGGTGAATTTAACCCAGAATACTGATTTACGTTGTTGCATCAATTGAATATGTTTGTTACATTATGTTATATCTGATCATGAAAATAATAAAATATTTATGAGAGTTTACAATGTAGATTAACTGGGCATCAAATCCTCAATTTTGAGAAAAATCTTCGCCTGTCTCGGGGACCCAAAGGGGTCTTGTACCGCCTTTCAAAATTTCTCTAGGAGGCCCTGCGGGCTCGTGACATGGCGTGTTGACGCGACAACCTCGTAGTATACTGTCCTATACTCTGCCCCTCAGTAAACATTCTGAGATCCAATTCTGTTGTTATTGTTGTTGACATGAAGTTATTTATACACACACACACATACATATATATATATATATATATATATATATATATATATATATATATATATAAGCTAGTCACGTGATAGTCACGTGACTAATTTGCCACAATTTTTCAGATTGTAGCAAAATACTCTTTCCTTCTCCTTAACCTACAATCGCTGAAATAACAAACGAGACCAGAAGACATGTTGTTTTCATGGCTGAGTTTCTCTGTATGAACATTTAAAAAAAATTATATGAAACAGTAAAGTTAAAAAAAAAAAAATGTTGATTCTGGTCAGCAGTGAAGAATTAACCTTTTTTTTTCTCTCTCTCTCCAATTGCAACCTAATGTTGTTAATTCGAACAACTGGGCAGTTACAAGAGAGTGGGGCATACTGAGGGGCGGCAAAAGAAGGAGACCTGGAGTTGTATCTTTGACCTTTCCCAGACATACAGATTAGAATCAGAAATCTCTATTAAAGCGAGATTATACCTATTTGGTTAAAACGTGATCTTCACTGACAAGATGAATAAGTTGGGTGTGAGGGAAAGAATAAAAGAGATTATAAGAGAAAATAGGAAGGAAGAGGGTGAAAGAAAAGGAAAAAAAGAAATGAGTAATAAATAGGAGAATGAATAAAGAAGAAGAGAAGAGAGGGAGAGAGAAAAGGAAAATAAATTAATGATGGAAGGAGTGATAGAGGGAAAAGAGAAATCGGGAAGAGAGAAGTGATATGCATATCTGAAAAAATAATGGCAGTTGACAAAAAATAGGCTGAATAGAATGAAAAGGCAGTAAGGAGACCATTCTAGAAAAAGAGAAATATATAAAAAAAGAAAACTAGGAAAGTGAAAAGGTTGTGAGAAAGATGAGGGGACTGGAGGGTAGTAAAAGGACAAAAGTTACTTAGAACAACTAGCGACTTTGTTTAACGTTATTTTTAGTGAATGATACCCATATTGGTAGACGCTCCATTTATTTATTAAACTAAACACTAAACAGTATGTTGATTTACTTGATATTTTACATTTCATATATGTATTTATATTAAAAATAGCGTTTAAGTAATGAAATCTATCGGATTAATAAATAAAAGTTCGTAAATTCTTTAGAAATTGCTTTGTTTACGTTGGGATAGGAAACTGAGCAGATATGTATATTTCGAGTCTCAGAAAGACTTGAGTTTAAGGTAGGTTTCTCCACTACTTCGTTGAAAAAGAGCATACTATGATGAAAAAATGCTCCAAACTTCATGAAAAAAAAAAATTTGTCATCTAAATGTTTAAGAGGAAAGACCAAAGTATTTTTTGCTTATTTTATTAAATTTTTTCATCCTTTTTAGAACATTCGAAATTTTGATTAAAAATCTTTGTGTGTGTAAGCGGAATACCATTAAACCATGTCTTAACCGCAGTGACTTGTTTTTGAGGTGTTAACTGACAGTTACATGGATGTATTGGCAGCTTAGGTCAGGGAGAAAGTGTTACATATATATATATATATATATATATATACAGTGTAACCCGGATATAAGAGAGATTTTCTCTGGTCCCAAATTAGAGCCTGTATTAATGTATACATAATAGACCAAACCCGGATATAAGAGACTTCTCCGGTCCCGACAACTCCGGGTTTCTCTTATATCCGGGTTTGGTCTATTTTGTTTTATTAACACAGGCTCTAATTTGGGACCAGAGAAAATCTCTCTTATATCCGGGTTACACTGTAGCCTTTTGTTTCTTTTGAATACATCTGAGTACAGTGTAACCCGGATATAAGAGAGTTGACGGGGCCAGATAATAAGTCTCTTATATGCGGGTTTCTCTTATATCCAGGTTTGGTCTATTATATATACATTAACACAGGCTCTAATTTGGGACCAGAGAAAATCTCTCTTATATCCGGGTTACACTATATATATATATAGAGAGAGAGAGGGAGTGGAGAGGAGGAGGCACGGTGCAGTAATGGATAACGGCTTGGATTGAGGAATCTGAGAGCCGAGTTCGAATTCCAGTCGAATCCATTACATTCACTTACGTGCTAATACCATTGGGAAAGGTGTGAATCCTCTTCTTCTCCCCCTAGCTATGAGGAAAATAGCAGGACAGACCTGGTTCTATAGCCTTGGATGGCAAGGAGAAGGACAACTCTGAATTCAAAATCTGCGGAGGGTCGTTTTGGTCCCTGTATTCGTCCCTCCAAAAAGTGTGGATGGCACAAAGCCTTCACCACTATAATCAAATCCTGTGTGGGTGTCGGGCTTTCAGTTTCTGGGAATTGATCTGTCTAACTCTCATACGTCGAGTTCGACGGGAGAGTCCATCATATATATATATATATATATATATATATATACATACATATATATATATATATATATATATATACATACATATACATATATATATATATATATATATATATACATACATATACATATATATATATATATATATATATATATATACATACATATACATATATATATATATATATATATATATATACATACATATACATATATATATAACACTATTAAATCGAGATAATAAATGCGAATGTCCCTCTCTCACTCTTTTTTAACTTCACTCCTTTACTCCGTGGCGTAGCCCAACATATCATACCATATTAAAATCAGGCCGACCCCGTGAGCAAATTAAAAACTTTCCGGACCGGATCCAGACCCGCAATCCTGAAATTTTGGGTTTACAAGTTTTCATTACTACGATTGTTTTCGGCTAGTTTTTGCGACGAATTTTTTTGTACGATAACAATTTTTATAAGTTGGAAATAAATTTGGAAATAAGCTACATTCAGCGGAAGTCACCCATGAAATAAAAATAATCATTTGTACGGAAAGTAAGGACCTACGTACATCAAATTGTTTTTAAATTAAGTGGCGGCAGAATAATTATCGTTGAACTTTTAAAAGGTAAGCTTAAATATTAATGCAGTACGTAAAAGCAGCCATCAATTTTGAGTTCTGTAGTTTATTGTTGCCTATCGTATCTACTCCTCCCTAGCTATTGTGATGAAGTCCCAATTGGGTGCCCTCCAGTACGGCAGCTTTTAAGTTAGTATACAATATAAATGGTTCTTGACCATGTGCTACTCAAGTTTCGCCCAATCTAGTGTTCCTTCTGGATGGGAACGAAACATATATTCTCTATTCTTGATAATAATTATATATATAGATCAAATATAAAGGGTGTTCCAATAACTTGGAACGATGTGAATTAAGTTTAAGCGTCTAATGATTTTTTTTCTTTTTCTTTCGGATTTAACAACTTATGTCTTTGGCAATTTCAACCATGGAAAGATTAACAATCAAACAACGTGTTAAAGTTATCGAAACCTATTAAGAAAATGGACGTTCAAACAGAAATGCATTTCGCGTACTTCGCGTTTTTTTTTTTTTTTTTTTGTTTTTTTTTGTTGGTCAACATAATCGACCAACCGAGAGTGCAATTGGAAACGATGTAACGTTGTAGTGGAGAGGTTCAATTCCTGCGCGCGATGACGAGTAGGTGTTTGGATTTTTGGCCACATTCTCCTGCACTTCAGCAATGTTTTCAGCTGAACAGCGTAAACGGGCACGCAATGGTGTTTTCACATCTGCCACCGACCCAGTTTGTTTGAATTTACGAACAATTTTTCTAATTGCACTCTTGAAACTTTAACACGTTGTTTGATTGTTAATCTTTCTATGGTTAAAATTGCCAAAGACTTCAGTTGTTAAATCTGAAAGAAAAAGAAAAGAAATCATTAGACGCTGAAACTTAATTCACATTTAAAATCGGTCCAAGTTATTAGATCACCCTTTATAACTATGCTCACCGGCTAAATTGACATGGAAATTCAATCAAGGGACCCAGATGTGTCTTTCAGTCAGGCACCATATTAGCTAAAAAAATTCTTCTTAGTGTGCATGCATCCTGTCATTACTTAAGACGTTTTATTCAATAGCTGACAAGAGTTAGGGCGCGTTATATGACCATCTTTTCTTCCTGCCCAAATATGCAGAACTTGACCCCAATATTTTCGCTTCTCGTTATATCATTCTTAATATGCACGTCTTAATGTGGAGCTTATCTAGCTATGATTTGTTTTAAGTTAGATCCCAACTGGGTGGCTCGCGTTTGTAGCCTTATGCCAGACTAAGCTCAGCTTAGCAAATAACTCCCTATCTACCTTCACACGATTTTTTCTCTTGTTTCGACTTCCAAATTAAAAAAAAAAAAAAGAAAAAAAATTAAAAACTGAATTGAAAACAAAGACCAGCATTTGGTGACTTGTGTAGATTCAACGTCTCTCCCCTCTCCCCATTATTGCCCATCGACCCGAAAGTTTGTTGCCGTGATGGTTGGTGAGGGATTGCTTGCAATTCAAGCAGCGTAAAATGGGGAAGCTTATCGATGTAATCTTGTGTAACTCTTCTTATTTCAAGACTTCTTTATTTACGCAAATAGGCAGGAATGCAAGCGAAATGCAGAGACTGTCGAAAGAGAGAGTGGGGTGATGTGAGAGAAGCAGTGGCGATGATGGTGAAGGGGAAAGACGTGGAAGGGGAGAGAGCGACCCTGAAGCTGATGGGCGGTGTATCTTATATTAGTTCTTACCACTCCCGGGTCGTACTCACAGCAGAAATTGCTTTATATCCCAAGTGATGATTACTAACCTCATCTTATTTACATTCTGTTGTCACAATTCTTTCGTACATTGCGCACTTCCGTTTTTTGTTTTTCTTTTCTTTCTTTTATTGTCTTTCTTTTTTTCATTATTTTGTTTTTCTTTCTTTTTTTCATTATTTCCCTTTACTTTGTTTTTTCTTTTTTCTCCTTTTCTTTCCCTCCTTTTTTTTGTTTTACTTTTACTTTTTCTCTTTTTTCTTTCTATTTTCTTTTGTTTTCCTTGTTCTTTCCCTCGGTATTTCTTTTTTCTTTCTTTCTTCCTATTTTTCCTTTTCTTTTTTCCTTTTCTTTCTTTCTTTCTTTCTCTTTTCTCTTCTTTTTCTGACTATTTTCCTTTTCATTCTTTCTTTTTTGTACTGTTTTTATTATTTAAAGCATTTTTCATACATTTTGTTAAGTTCTTATCTTCTACATTCCTTTTTTATTTCTTTTTCATTTATATCATTCATTGTTTTACCGTTGTTTTCGTTATCTTTTACTTTAATGTTTTTGTTTACCTAATTCTAAATTCTTGGTCTTTTTTTCTTCAGTTTTTTCTCCTCAGTTTTATCATGCATCCTTTTCTTTCTTCTTTCTTTTCTTTCTCTATGTTTTTTTTTTTCTAATTATAATTACTTTCTTCTTGATTTTATTGTATCTTTACTTTTTTAATTCATATTACACTGATTTTTCTGCTTTTTACGTTTATTTCAAAACTCTTTAATTCATTTTCAGTCTATCTCGATTACATTGGTTCATCGATATGACCGTGTAGTGTAACCTCACTGAGGATGAAAACAAAACATGCAAGAGATATTTACTTTTCAGCATAAATCTTAAGCATCTTTGTCAAAGCACTTAATTCAACGTTTCACCATACAGCACATAAATTAAACATTATACAATATATACATTATTTGGATTAAAATTTCGCTAAGTACGTCAGGCTACGGACTTACTGATCTGCTGTTCTGTTGCGTTATCTCTTTCTTCTATTTTTTTTTCTTTTTCCCAATTTTAGTTTTTGTGAATTCCCTTTCTTTTTATACATTTAAAACTTTTTAAAAAAATTTTTACTACGATTATAAAAGAATATAAAAAATAAAAAAAATTCTGTTTACATTATCTGCTAAACATTTGAATACAACAAGCTAAAATTAGGAAAATGACAGAAAAAGAATTTTTTTTCTTTTTTTAACTGTAACCTTTCTTTCATTGTTGCTTTTTTTTATATATTTATTTCCTTTCCATTTCATATTTTCATTTATTTATTATTTCCATTTGCCTCTTGCATTAAACACCTTAATTATTCTTCAAACACCCTTATATTTCATTTCTAAATTGTTTTCACCATTCCTGAATCACAGTTTCATTCTGTACTTCAATCTCTCATATTCTCAGTTTTTACTTTGTTCTGATCATTTTTCTTCTTCTTCTTCTTCTTTTCGCCTTTCACAAACTCTTCCTTTTTATCCTTTCTTCTCGCCTCCCCAAATACATTCCTTTCATTCATCTATACTTTTAAGAATCTTATTGCTTACATCATTGTAACGACTGTTGGCCAATAATTTAGAAACATTTTCTTTTTATCTAAGTTTCTCGTTTCTGTTACATAAAAAAAAAATTATACTCCAGTTCTTTTTCATTTCTTTTCAAATTTGGTCTTCTTTTTTCTGTCATTTTCCTAATTTTAGCTTTTTTTATTCAAACGTTTAGCAGATAATGCAAACAAATTGTAAGAATTGTGGTGAAGAATCTGCCTGAATATTTAGAAATGGTTAGACTTTCTCATCTGCCTTCAAAATTAGATTCAAAGAAAAAAAATCCGTACTTTTTCGACAACATCAAATTAACGAACAACAAAATAAGCAATATAGCTGACTTGAAATCTGTCCTGTTTAGCTTTCTTTGTCGTGTCTTCTTGAGTCAGTATTGGGGTTGCTTCAGATGTGGTTAAAATACATTTTTCAGCAGAAATGATTTAGGAAGGAAAAGTTTTCATGTTTGTGTGTGGCTTTGTTTATTTTCTTTTCTCTTGTTTTTGTTTTTCT
This sequence comes from Acanthosepion esculentum, assembly GCA_964036315.1. Taxonomy (NCBI): domain Eukaryota; kingdom Metazoa; phylum Mollusca; class Cephalopoda; order Sepiida; family Sepiidae; genus Acanthosepion; species Acanthosepion esculentum. The sequence goes on along the minus strand of OZ038477.1, from coordinate 123,127,136 downwards.
GCTTTACTCGCGTCCCAAAAATTCAAATGCATTTCTGAGATGTATAAACTTCTTTATTTTTTTATTTTCCTTTCTTACCAATTATTTCGTTATGTTTTCACACACATTTGCAGCTCTCCCCCCATGGCCACATCATGTTTTCAGGATTCTTTTTCTCTTTTGTACTTCGGCATGTGTGATTGCACAAAGACAATATTAGGAAATAGCTGTGTGATTTCAACTTCATTCATACAGACAGACATATAACAACAGTGATTGCATTTAAAAAGACAGTTGCATCTCTGATCAGCTTGATTTAATAGGGCACAAGGTCAAATAGTGAAAGTCGAAAGGAAAGGAAAATTGTGTACTGGGAATTGTCTCTCTTGATAATCAGTATAAGGCTCTGTAGCAGACCGTGGGTTTACGTGTTGTTAAATTAGGAACACGTGCGTTTATTCCTGTTAGAAGAAGGTCCACTACAAGAGCATGGCAGACTTGGAGATTGAATCCACCATAAAGAAGTGTAAAGAAAACCAACAAGATCGATATATATATATATATATATATATATATATATATATACATGACAAGTATATGTATTAAATAACAAAATTTACAATGGACGTAGACGTTAACATTTGTGTTTGTGTGTGAACGTAAAGAATTTGTATTTTGGTGAATGTTCGTACGTACGTGTATGTGGCTATAATGTTTATGGCGTCTCCCACAAATGGGAAGACGCAATCTTCTGCGAGAGCTTACATTGTAGATGTGTTCGCTGAAAATGAAGAAATGAAAAAGAGAACAAAGCAAGAAATCTCCCAGTATTTATAGTGGCGGGAGAGCGTCCCCTAGTGAACAATTAGGAAATTTAAGGAAGAGTTAACTCCGACAGCTCGAAAAATACATCTACTTCAGCCACAAAGTATAACGAATGCATCGGAATATATATTTACATGTGCACATGCAGACAATTGTGCACAGCCACACGCACATTACATTCTTAAGTGCCTAAAAACACAAGGACTTTTTATGAAAATTTCCGACCTCCCCCAACTTAGTATGACCACCTATTTATTAATTTCGCACGATATGACTCTTTAAATAGTTTTCCGATACCTCCTTCTCGTAAAAAAAAAACCCGTTTATTGCATAGAGGAAAAAAATTCCGAGCTCCCACTAATTTAAACCCATCCTTAGACAACTAGCTCAACTAGTATATCCTAGCGTAGTGAAGCTGTCTACAGAGTTAACACATACTTATATACATATGCATTAATTACGCGACATTTATTTGAACTATTGTCCTCATCTTTGTTGTTGTCAGCACAACATTTTGGCTGTTGTGCCTTCCTCAGGTGTCTATCGATCCGAGTTTATGGGCATATGGCTGAACGTTCGCATTCTGACAATGAGACCCGGGTTCGAATCTCACCATGGTCGATTTGTCAGGAAGGAAACTTCCTGGTGTTATCGGACTGGAGGAGTCGATTCCAGCGTGCGGCACCTTTGGAAAGTGTCTGAAAACCATACCACGGGTTGACCCAAGCCTTGTGAGTGAAATTGGGTAGACGAAACCCTTGTGCTAGCACGAAGTCACAAGTCATCGTGGCCGAGGGCTTGAGCGTGCTGGCCTTGTTCAAATTGTTGATCACGCTAGATTACATACTCTTTCCCAGAAACTGTAACTAAGGTTTGTTCAGCATAGTTGCAGTATAAACCACAGGTGGGCTCTGTGGGTGTTCAATAAACACAAATGTGCCTGAGCAAGCTTCTGCAATAGGGATTGGCTAGCCGCCCTAGTAGACAGGCATCCTTGAATACAATACAATCGATCCGAGTAACCTACAGGGAATTCCGGACTGAACCCTTTATTTAATCTACGGGTGGTAGATTTAATTCTATTATCCGTGTCTCGGGATAACAGCTCCTTTATTGCTTGCCCTTTTCCTACTGAGTCCAAGTACACTCCCCGGCCCAGGGATTGAATTCACAATTACTATGTCACCAAATTCACGAATCAATGCTGTTGTCCCGAAAACTGTATGCATGTATCGAGTAAAAAAAAACTTTTTTTTTTTTAATTAAATGATCGCCCAATACAAGTCTCAACAGCTACTCAAAGTAGAGGGTTGAAAAGGTTAAGATTACAGTGATCGTACATACGAAAGGGTAAGAAATGCATCATGTGACGGTCTAGTAAGTGGTACAAAATACAAGTAGCTTCTTCTTTAGGAGCCAATTCCTTAGAATGATATGACAGCACGAAAATTTCCAGTATTTCCAAACCTTATAATTTAAACAAGTTTTGTCTACTTATTTTTAATAGGATCCTCTCATATTCACGAACAAGCTTTTAGTATCTTCATTAAAGGAAGAAAGAAAATTACCATGTTGATACATATTCATTTATCCCGAGTACTTTCGACATTAGCACAAGACAAAACTTATATATATATATATATATATATATATATATATATATATATATATATATATATATATATAAGCAAAGCTCTTCAGTAAAATGAATGGAGCACTTTGGCTGATGGCATTTGTTTACATTTGTAAAAACACGCTAGAGTTAGTTGTGTAACTCTACCGAGTGAAGATAGCTCTGGCTGACACCAAATTAGTTGTGTTTCAATCCTGGCTTGAGGCATTCGAAAGTCTAGTCGCACTGAGGAGCTGTGATACAGCGAAACAGTACTGTCTGTGAATGACACACACACACACACACACACACATATATATATATATATATATACACACATACACACACATATATATATATATATATATATATATATATATATATATATATATATATATATATATATATATATATATGTATGTGTGTGTGTGTGGTGGACTCTCCCGTTTTATTCGACGTATGAGGGTCAACCAGCTCAGTTCCTAGCCCAGACACCTGCATATATGATTTGATTATAGTGCTGAAGGCATTTGCACAACCAACCACACTTTTTGAAATGCCGAATACAGAGACATGGTGCACTACATGCCACAAGGTCCCCAAACGACCCTCCCCACATTTTGAATTCAGAGTTGTCCTTCGCCTAGACCAGTTGCCATCCAGGGCTATAGAACCCAGTATGTCCTGCTGAGGGAGAAGAGGATTAATATCTTTCCCAGGGTTATTAGCACGGAAATGAATGTAATGGATTTGACTGGAATTTGAACTCGGCTCTCCGATTCCTCAATCCGAGCCGCTACTCCACCGTGACTCCTCTCTCTATATACATGAGGTATGTCGACAAATGATCTGGACCATCTAAATATCTCGAGATCCGGACTTTAGTGTTCATGCAAGAATAGACTCTTCCCTGTGGGTTACGCAGTCGGCAATGTGTTATGGGAACTTACCTATAACGATAATGGACTCTTCCTGACTCTATAAATACTGCGCCTCTCTGAGAGAGAGAGAAGAGAAAAGAGTCGAGCCGCAGTCTCTGATTGAGCGCGACTCCTATCGAACTCTCTGCTTTGGCAGAGAGGAACCCGGACGAGACTTTGCCGCAGGGCAAAGTTTCGTCCGGGGAGGTAGACGGTCCCTGAACCCGTTTATACGGGTTCTAATGGACATATTTTTGGCCGAGCCTACGGGCTCGGAGAACCCACATTAAACCGGCCTTGTGCCACATACGACCCATGTCGGGGGGGTGTTAAATATAGGAACAAGTCGAGACCTAACGAGTCAAGAAAATATTAGTTCACTCTAAACCAGACTGACAGTTAATACTAACACCTTCAACTTCTTGTATTATATTTCTGTTGTAATATATCTTTGTTATTTTCTACTCTTGTGTTTGTGTTGTTCTTCCTTGGTCCTAACCTTGGATCATAACTGTGGTGCGAGGATATTGGACCATAACACAATGAAATGCCATTGAATGAGTTTGGGTACTGTGCGACCATCGCATTCACAGTATATATGAAGTTTTGTTTGAAACTTGAGCATTCCGGGAACGATTCGAGAAATTGAAGGAAAGTTCGATTCCTGTCGGGGGGCACATTTTCTTGACATAGATTTCTCAAATGTGCAGGCCAAGAGAGGTAATACTGTTTTATAAATAAATCAATAAATAAGAATGGGGCGTCTATTTCAAATAAGAAGTGTCCACTACAATAACGTGGGAAGTAATACAAGTGACGGATTGAAAATAAATCCTTTAATTCTTTTAAAATTGTTTAGTCTACGTTTCGTAAACGAAACTGGGCCGATATGGGCTCTCAAAAAATGATCTGAGTGACAGGGGATGTGTGCTTTCCTTAAATCGCGGTAAGGTATGCCGGATGAAACAGTAATTTCCCCTACAAAGGTGGACGCAGGTTCGATCCCTGCCAGAGAACGCATTTTCTTTTCTTGGATTTCTCGAATGCACAGGTCAATCGACGTAACACACACCGTATAAATAAAAATGAGATGCCTATTTCAAATATGAAGTGTCCAATAATGATTTTTTTTTGTTTATTAATCTGACAGATTTTAACATATAAACATATAATTTTTAATGGATACCCATATTTGAATAGACGCTCTGTTTATTTATTAAACACTATATTTATCTATTTCGTCTCCTGGCCTGAATATCTTATTAAACTAAAGAAGTAACTATATCTTCAATACGGGCACTTTATTTCATAAAGCTCGTCTTCTGGAGTGGAGTTGGGTCTATTTTTCTTCCTAACTGTATCTCCGATTGTCTTGGCGTTGGTGGTAAAGACCCTGGTTTTGGGGATAACGATGCTACATAAAAATGTGCCCCAATCAACATGCAGACAACCACCATACATATATAAAAATGCCTACTACATACACCCATGCACACGCACACAAAGGAATATACATTATCATCCGAATCCTACGAAGACAAACTAATGATACACTTACACACACAGATTTACGCACGAACGCTGCTTTACAAGACAAAATGCACGTGAAGTCTGCTTAACCAATGGAAAAACAAACACAAAAAATTTAAATCCGAGAATGTTTTCTTTCGTTCTTTTTTCCCATATCTTGTTCTCTGAAGGACACTAATAGTTAGCAAGCGTGTCTCGTTAGAACAGTTATGTCCCATACTTTCGGAACTGTGCCACACCTAAGCTGCGCTTGGAAAATCACCATATGTCATTCCCTTATGAAATTTTAATAAAGGCGAAACATGGTAGATTTATAAACGTTTCCTGTTTGTTCCTTATCCTATCATGCAGACATATTGAGGAAATTGTAAGACAAAATGGAAAAAATTATTTGCGACGCGTTTCATCCGTTATGACCCCCTCGAATTGGTTTTGTTGACGTTGTTGTGACTACACATGAGCGTGAACGAGAGACGCTGGTAGTTTCAAAATTGTTTGAAATAATTTTTACAAACTAGCCAAATTCATCTATATTCTTTTTATTTCCACCATCTTTGTTTTTAAATATTGTGATGTTCAGAAAATCTGCCAAGGATGGTGAAACGTTGTCAGAACCCGAACTTAAATTTACAGTGGCTGAACTAACGAGTAAAGCACTTTCTAGACATTTACTTCTTCGTGAATTATTTTCTCTTTTAATAAGAGTAGCATATTTTATGTCAAAATTGTCCTTCCTGACAAATCCAACGAATTAAAAAGCTATATTATTCTGCCCACTAACTCTATCACAACTACAACCGTAAAGAATTTATAGAAACTCAACATGAAATTCGCCACAACTACGTCTAAAAATATCAAAGACAATCAATACAAAACAAAACAACAAGCCAAAACTTGAAGGGGGATGTTGGGATTGCTATGAGTTTGAATTTGTTATCAGAAGGTTTTAATATTAAGATGGTTAGTTTACGGGCATGTTAACCATATTAATCTACGACAATATAGAATATAGGCATTCAAAACGAATCAATCACAAGGCAATTGAATAAGAAACAACGGTAATTTAGGTTTCAATAAAAACAACAGACATTTATGTACAATTAATATACAATTAGAAAACTTGTGGTTTGATAATGCAAGAATTGACCATGTATAAATTGGGTGTCTTATTGATTTACAGTTCAAAATTGTTCTTGTGTTAAAGAACTGGTCAAATAGAGTAAAATGGAAAATATTACTTTTCCAGAAATTTGTGTGCGTGAATAAAGTAGAGTATAAATGTCTTAATTTTCTAGAGTTGTTTACCTTGGATTGTTCTGTATTTATCTTTTGTTAAATACAATTTCTATTTTAGTAGTGTGTAAGAACACTTTTCTTAGAAAGTTGTAAGTGAATTTTGAGAGAATAATGTTGGTGTTTGAGTCAGCAGTGGACGCGCGAAAAGTTTCTTAAGTCAAAATAGTGACACGCGTGGATTCGTGTGGCATCTCTATGAAGCTAAGTGACTGACTGGTGAATTGGGTCGAAATGGTCCTTTTTATTTGTTTTTGGAATCCAAAAGAGGCTCCAGGGAACTGGGCGCGAAATTAGGTTTTCGACAATTGTTACACATTTTCGTGTTGTCTCAACCAATAAAAAGTCGAGATTTGCAATGTGAGGTGTTGGTTGGTTAAAACTGATTCTGATGGAAGAGTGTATTTTATCTCGGGGGTGAGTAGAAAATATGGACGATTCTATCAGGGAATTTACTCTATCAACTGCAAAGATTGTCAAGAAGAATATACTGCAGAAACCTGGGGAAGTTTAGACAAATGATTATATGAACACAAAAGAGACAATTTAAAAGAACAACACAAAAAAAAATAATTCACGAAGAAGAAAATGTCTAGAAAGTGCTTTACTCGTTAGCTCAGCCACAGTAAATTTAAGTTCAGGTTCTTATAACGTTTCACCATTCTTAGCAGATTTTCTGTTATCACAATGCAGGATAATTAAAAACGAAGATGATTGAAAGAAAAAGAATATAGATATATAGATATTAGATTGCAAAAATTATTTCAAACAATTTTGAAACTACCAGCGTCTCTCGTTCACGCGCATGTGTAGTCACAACAATGTCAACAAACCCAGTCCGATGAAATCATAACGGATGAAATGCGTCACAAATAAACTTTTTCCATTTTGTCTTACAATTTTCTCAATACTGTTCTTGATATATAAAAATATATTTCGTTATCTCCCTCACACACACACACACACACACACACACACACACAATCTGTTCTTTTCAACGCCTTTTCTTTTTATTTTATTTACTCTTTCGGACATTCTTCGTTGCAGATATTTTAGTGTTTCTTGTATTGTTCCTAACTTCGCGCCTCTTTACATCTAAATCGAAAATAAATATATAAATCTGCAGATGGGGAAAATGTAAGTTGGTACTTAAGCAGCAAATAAGCTGTCAATAAATTCCCACATAAGCTATTGTGCTGAAGTAGAAGGATTTTTTTAAAACTGCAAACGAAGATAATTCTATCATATTTCCGCCATGTTTGGTTCTCTTTTGGCACGCTTCACAACCGCGTTTCAAAATGGATGGTCTATTTTCTGTCAATTTTGGGCACTGCTTATTTGCAAAATGATTCTGCTATCTTGAGAAAACATTCAAACCTTTTGTTATGAAAAACTGAATGAGGAAGTATATTCACTGAAAACATGTTTTCTTCTGGTGTTGGGAAAGTGAAGGAAAGCATTCCTTAATACTTTCCTCCACTTTCTAAATATTGTAAATAACCAAGAGTGCTCCCCCTCCTCATATACACCATTTCTAAATTGCGGCATTTTTCATCATTTACACTAGCTGCCATTTTCAGAGGTTTTTTAATCTTTGGGATAATATTTTCCCCTCTGAAAGTATTCATTTTTTTTTTCATATTAGAACTCATTATTTATTTGCTATTTTGTTTTTTGGTGGGAGACAGGAGGAGTCCATGTCCAGATTTTAAAATTTTTCTACACCAAAGATTTTTTTTTTTACTGCTTTGATTTTTTTTTTTTTTTTTTACTGTTATGAGATTTTCTTAAGTGTCTGTCCCTTCAGGACGTAGGCAGTCATGGTACTTCACAGACTCCTTTTCTCTTTCTGGGAATTGCCAAACATTCTTGGGGAAGGTTATGGGGTGTGTCCTTTTCGCTTTCTCCCCGTTTTGGAATTCAGAGTTTTTGTAGTGATATAGTCAAAATGGACTTGCCCTATTTTGCATAGAGTCGAGTGACTACTAATAAGTCAGTCGGTACGAAGTTAGAACTTCTACATCACAAACTAGAAGACATCACAACAGTATGGCATCGCCGATAGGATCTCTAACACCGTTGGATGAGACGGACTTTGTGGAAACATGGATTCGTTGTTTTGCTGCCCAGGCGCGGGTGAAGATGTTAAAAGACTACAGAGTTGCAGGAGGGGGGAACGAGATTACAGGTCTCTTTTTGGTTTCGGCATGATGTGAAGCCATCAAAAAGCTCTCTGTCATGACATATCCCAGAGAATTGGAGGATTTAACCTTTCGGACATTATAAAGAGAAATTTGCGACAGAAAAAGAAGTTGGTTATTGCTGAGAGGACAAATTTTCTCGCGAGCAAACAACAGCCAAACGAAATAACAATACAGTATGTAGACAAGCTACAAGAGATTTTGTGAGTTCGAAAAACTTTGGCTCTGTAGAAATGACCGTCGAAGATGAGTTGATACAGTTGAGATACATTGAAGGTATGTGTGGTACTTTTTGTACAAACACAACATTTTAGAACAGTTACAACTGACTAAAATGTCCTTGGATTCATCTATAGAGTATCTGCAACAATTAGAGTTTAATGAAAAATTCAATTCTCCTAAGAGTCATGCCGAAGTATGCAGTATATCGAATTAATTTGAGCGGTGCAAATACTGTGATAAAAAGCATGAACAGGACAAGAAAAATGTCCAGCTTTAGGACAAGTATGCTGGAATTATGCAAAGAGAAAATATTTCCAGTCTGTGTGAAAGAATAAAGAAAAATAGAAAAGGTAGAAAATTTAAATTCCACCCTCAGGAAAATACAGTTGTATTTGCGATACAAAGACATAAGGAGACAGAGAAAAAATTAAACTGAATGGTATAAATTTTCGTCTGCAAGTAGATACTGGGAGTGATGTAACCCTAATCCGAATGAATTTTGGGGAACGAATGGGCAAACCCAAATTAAAAAAAGTTGGCTTAAACTAAGGCAGTTCCATGGCTCTTTCATCACAACGTTTGGTTATTTTGAAGGAACTTTTGAGACCGACATACGCTTCGAAATTATTCCTATCATAGTAGTGAAAAAGTCATGGACTCGTGGGAATTGATGTCTTGAAAATGAATACAACCAAATTAATTAACAGTATGAAGTTGTAAAGTAATGACACGGGGGATGTTAAAAGGATAAAAAAGAAACGAGCATTTAATTAAAGCAAAATAGTCACCGCTCTGAGTTCGAGTCTCGCAGACTACCCATTCACACGCTACCTTTAATAGTTGCTAAACTGAAAACAATGAACGAGCAAGGAATTTTAGAATGTGTTCTCCCTGATGGTAGTAATTGGGCCTCACCTATTGTTTTTTTACGAAAGCCGGATGGAGATTTGAGAATATGTGGGGATTACAAAATAAGAATAAAACCATAAAACAGGCTCTGATTCGTTCCCTATTCCTAGCATTGAAACAGCCATTCACGAGTTGTCGGGAATTAAATACTTTGCTAAAATTGACCTCAAATCTGATGAAAAATGGATGAAAAATTTAAAGAGGTCACGACGATTAACTCTCCTTAAGTAGCCTTACTCAGATGGAAATGTATGCCTTATTTTGTCAAAACAGCAAGTTCTATTTATCAAAGAGCCACTGAAGATGTACTAACTGGTGATGTTAAGAATACGATTATTTATCAAGACGATATATGTATTGGTGCTACCAGTAGAGAAGAGCTAAAACAAAAAACGGATTATCTATCTATATTTCTGAGATGAGGTATTATGTACACTATTTACATTATTCGGACTATTGTCCTCATCTTTGTTGCCATATTTATCACAACGTTTCTTCAGGTGGTTGGAATGTCGAACTGAATCCTTTACTTCGCTCACTGGGGTAGACTGTTCTAGTTCCACCTGCCATGTTTAATGGATGTCAGTTATCAGTTATCTCCTGTTAATTCCCCTTTCCAAGTTCTCCACTACCTTAACCGGGTATTGAACTCACACTTTTTTGGATCCTGTCACTAGATATAACCAACGCCTTTATCCATTGTGCCATGTGGATAAAGGCGTTAGTTAGATGAAGAGTTCCACAAGCGAGAAGTGCGATAGAAGAAACTGTTAGCGTAGAACTTACGGCTACATCTAGCAAATTCAACAGTGACTTGATGAGACCATGTTGTTAATCTAGTACTGCGCTTAAATTCGTAAAGTCTAGGTACCATAGGGGAAAGTTCACCAGAACAATTACCATGAAAATATTTATAGAAAAGGCACAGAGAAGCTATGTTATTGCAGTGGGAAAGGGACTAAAGCCGAGTCGGCAGGTGGGGACTATAAACATTGCAGATTCTTCTTTGGATTTTATCAACAATCTCTAAATATATAGCAAGAGCACTAGATCAAATGAGGCAGCAATATTCAAAGCAAGGATGAATGGTAGACTTATAAATATGTAAGATAGATTCTGGCGAGAAAAATTGCCTAACACAGTGAACCAAATTTCTTAGCTGAAGACTAAGCAAATGATTCAATATACTCTTTCCACTTTTCAATGTTTTTTTTATTGCGATATTCCAAAAAGAAAAGAAATCGAAGCCTAATCCTTCTGAGGAGCCTCTATTGGACAGTTTTACTACCTAAATTTAGCCTTGTTCGTTCTTCGACACACAACAAATTATTGAGGTTAGAAAATCAGTTGTCGTTATGGTTACGCATTGTGTAGGAGAAATTTGAATAAATTGAAGCAGTAATGAATGCGAATGGAACGAAAGTCACGTGTAAAAATGAAAATTTAACTTTTATCTCCTGAGTGATTGAAAAGTAACTCTCTATTTTATCTATTATGGACTCTCCCGTCTAACTATATTTTTTACAAGATGGGAGAGTTCTTCATGCATAAAATAGAGAGTTACTTTTCAATATTACATAGAAAAAGGTTTGTCTGATGTGGGTGTGCGTATGAATTGTGAAATGTACTTTAGTATCCGTTGAAAATATCAAGTGTCGCTGAGGAAATCCGCATGTGACAAGTCATGAATTATTATTAAGATGTCCGTCAAAAAAGAGGGGAAAAGTCTCATTGTAGATGTTGAATGTAAGAGAAATTGGCGTGCATATTGTCTTTGTTATTCCACTATGCCCGCGCGGAATTATATGCATGGTGACTGTCAATTTCATGCCTTATGCGAACATTAGAATAATATATATATATATATATATATATATACATACATATATATATATATATATATATATATATATATATATATATATATATCCGGACCACTGGCCTATTTCGCATAGAAAACGTTAAAATTTCCCTTTCTCTCTACTGTGCGATGATAGCCTAGGGTTAGAATCTCTGAATGATGTCAATCGGACGTCTAGCCACACTGAAGAGCTGTGATACAGCGAAACAGTCTGTCTGTGGATGACAATATATATATATATATATATATATATATGTATCTGTTAAGAGGTTGAAAAAATGCCGTACGGACGTATATCAAAAAGTGCTCAATGCAACTGCCTTGAAAAAAGGACATGCAGTGCAAGTATATATAATAAAGAGGTAAAAACACCTTGTATAACTGCGCACAACCTTGGTTTCGACCGTCAGGTCTCTTCAGGTGGCGGGCAATTCCTTATACCATACCATACGACAATTATTTTTGCATCTTTATTAACGTTTAAATTAATTTTTAATAATGAAAAATCTTTCTTGAAGTTTTTATTTTAGTTTTCATTTCTAGCTGAGAGATTAAATTTAATATTTCCAATACTATGCTGTATTTCAAAACTAATTTAAATTGATTGGAATTTTTTTTTAATTTCTAAAATTTTTAAATTTAGCGTCATTTTTAGCAAAGTGTTATAAAAATGTAAATCTCTTTATTAAAAACGCACATTTATTTTTTAAAAACAGCGCTCCATACAGAAGTAGAGCTTAAATTATAATTATTTTTAAAAAAATATGATTCCTTCGCTACATGAGGGTTCTCATGTTTCAAAAACGAGAGCTGAAACCATCAATATAATTATTAAAATTAAATTGAATTAAGGTATCAAGCCCTGTTTCATCGTCAAGCGAAAATTTAGGAATAACCAACCCTGAAATTTACGCATCTTTATAAGCATGTTGGTTCGCAAAATTAATTACTATGGAAACGGCTGGGGCGGCCATTTTAGTTAGGTGGTCTAACAGTTAATTCTTATCCACATATCAGTCACCTTCGAAAAGGTCACGCCGAGGTAGGGTGGGGTATCTATTTCAAAGCGGATCGTGGCATTCATGTACGCACATCGTCTGGTTAGTTACAGCGAAAGATAGCTTTGGCACCACGGTATGTCTAGAGAATTTTGTTTTGTTTTATTTTATTTTATTTTATCTATCTATTTATTTATTTATTTCAATATTATTGAACATTTGTGGTGCATTTTGGAGCGACAAGTTAGGAGCCGCTATCCTCCACCGTCGTGTCTTAAAGAGCTGGAGCAGGCGTTAATGGAAGAATGACTGAAAATTCCTCTGGATGAAGTCAGTAAGCTGTATGATTCCATTCCTAGATGTATTAAAGCTGTATGTGAGGCTAAAGGAGGACCAACTCCATATTAAATAAATTTTCTTTGAATTTAACAAGTGTTTCAATTATTTTGTCCAACCCCTGTATATATATATATATATATATACAATGATGAAGATGAACAATGATGTTCGAAAGCGCTAGGTCATCGTATGGACAATACATATTTCGAAACCATTTTCAAATAAAAAGTCTCATTAGAGAATATGAGAAAATTCAAAAGAAAATATGTAAGACTATGTTGTCTTTAACATCACACACACACACACACACACACACACACACACACACACACACACACACACACACACACACACACACACACATATATATATATATATATATATATATATATAATCTGTCTATATTTCTGAGGTGAGGTAGTGTAACTATTTACACTATTTATATATTGTTCGGACTGTTGTCCTCATCTTTATTGTCATATTCACGGCGTTTCGGCCGTTGTATGCTCCGGCTATCTTCAGGTGATATGCGTTGGAATTTCGAACTGAACCATTTATTTAGTCCACTAGAGTATATTGTTCTCGTTCCACCTGCCATGCCTGGATATCTCAGTTTCAGAGAGCTTTTAATTTTTAACTACCTAGTAATCTTTCAAATTTAGGAAGATATTTTCCGTATTCTAATGTTTTATAAATTTCATTGAATTTTTGGTACTTTGACTTTAAATTTACTATAGTTATCGCTTTTATTTTCTGATAATGTCGTGTATGGACGTCCGTATTTATAAAAATCGGCACGTTTATATACACAAAAAATTTCAAAATTCTTTTAAAAATATTGTTGTACGATGTATATTACTAAGCTTTTATGCGTTTCTGCGTACGCATACTGACCTATCTGTCTGTCTATCTATCTATCTATCTATCTATCTCAGTCTATTCATATCTATCTATGCGTATTTATTTATGAATGTCTAACAGAGTCAGTTATATTTAGTTGCCTGCAAAGAAACGAGAATGATTTTCTATTATCTTTTTCTGAATTTTATGGACATTTTTTGTTCTTCAATTTATCTAACCTTCCATCTCGAATGAGCTCAATTTGAAAGAATCAGTCAGGTTTTCAAACGACGAGTACGTCTGGCATCAGAGTAGAGGTGAGAGGAGAAGTAAAACGAGGGTCACTTTTAAAAAACCATTTCATTGGGTGACATCTTGCAACACTTATGTCAACATCACTGACACCCATCTGTAGATTCTCTCTCCTCCCGACCCCTGGAATCATTGGTGTCCACATTTATTGTTTACGGGTGTTGTGGGGAGGTTAGAGTGGAAAAGGGTGGTAGTGTTGAACCACGACTGACAAGATTTAGGAGCCTTGATCCACCAATCTGGAGGCGTGATAATCTTTGCTTTAACCAGTTCAGTTCACTTCCCATGGGTTATTCACCCCACCCCGAGTGACTTCCATTTGATAAACTACAAGTACTTCCCTTTCTTTCTCGTTGGTCTTTTTCCTTGCTCTTTCAATTGTTCATCGCCGGAATGTGTTTGAGATGTTGTTACTCTTTGCTAGGACTTTTGTTTCCAATGAAACCATTTGCTGAAAAAAGAAAGAAAAAGAAGAAAAAAAAACGAGGAGGGAGACAAGCCACACTTTTGACACTTGCTTCTTATTTTCCAGTGTGAGTAGTTCCTGCCAATGTCAAAATGTCTCCCACTCCTACTGTAGCGCATGAAAGCTGCCAGCCCTGTTTACACAGATATTTAATATTAGGTTGACCCAAACATGCCGTCACCCTCATTTGCACAACGTTTGAGAAATCTCAGAAGCGTCTTTCAAGTATTAGGTTGGTGCAAAAATAATGTCGTTTTCTCACATGAAGTTGAACGTCAAAAAACGACATTATTTTTGCACCAACCTAATATTTATTCTCCTCTTCAGAAGATAAAAATATGTAGTTTACACGAGCTAAAAGAAATATACACCACTCACTAAACTTTTGGCTTTGTTTTCTGGCTCAACAGGTAAAGATGTATTTTTGGACAAGATAGTTACAGTCCCTTGACCAGGTATAGTTCTAAAGACATAAAGAGTACCTAACCAGTTCCTTTTACATATCTGGATTGAAAGCCAGTGAGGTAATAGGAATAGATAAGTTCGCCTATAGTCCAATTTACACTCCTCTCCGGTCATTTGAACAGGAGTACAGGTTTATCTCTTGTTTATTGTTTACGATTGGATTTATAGTCCCTTTCTAAAGTCTACTTTAACTCTGTACAACTAATGTCTCTGCTTGAACTCTGACATTTTATTTGCTAATTAAATCTTGACCTCTTCAAGTCTACAATTAATTGTCTATCTTTCCTGTTATCTTGTCCTTTCTTATGCGAATACAACTCCACACAGCAACCCTCTACCTTGA
>OZ038477.1:123047021-123107021 GCA_964036315.1 Acanthosepion esculentum | reverse complement strand
CTATTTCTTCCAAAAAAAAGCTGGTAGCAATTGGCAACAAGTGAAAGTCTGAAGTAAATTTCTTTTAATGGAAATAAAAAAAAATGTCACAGAAAACACTTAATATTTATAAGAATTGTCTTCTCATGGGGGTTAAAGTGCACGTTTATCCTCTAAAATTTGTATGCATTGAAAATGTCCAACTAATTGGAAGAAACCCTTTTATGCAGATTACTTAATAAAAGTGGTCCTTTAAAGAAAATTAATAAAAAAAAGAATAAGAAAGGAAATAAAACCTGATAATTTTATTCTTGTTTTTATTGCCATATCGAAAAGATTACTTTAAGTTAAATGAAAACCACACAAAAATATTTTGTTGTCATTTACCGAAACCTAAGTCCAGATTTTATTTCTCTTGATTGGTTCTCTGTTCCAATTACCATTCCTCAAAGAAGCTGTTTCCTTATTGTATACAAGAAAAGAGAAATACTTACTTTGGAGGCTTCTTTTTTGCAGCTCCTTATTTATGAAAGAAGGAGAAATGAAAACAATATTGACAATAAGTGGCTGAGAATTGCCAATTTTTTGTACTTCCTCCTCACCTCTGTTTTAGTGCAACTCCTTCCTTGAAGTCTTCATCTGTTTCTTTTTTATGCAAGAGAGGGATGGGGTCGGGGAATGCTTTCTGTCTGTCTCTCTCTCTCTTTCTTCTCTACCTCACTCTATACCAATTAAGGCTAATTTTTAACAAGCACACTGACCTTTTCCATACTCATTCAAACCCATTTCTTGTTCACAATCAAGAACCTGAATTAAAGAACATTCAAAATAGATCTAATTGTGGATGCAGATGAGGAGGTGTTGAAAAATTCTTGGGCCTACCAAGAAGAGATTTAAAAAAAAAAACAACTTTTCTGATGTTTGATCATTTGGTTACAAATTAGGAAGTGATCTGGGACAATAACTTTTCAGATCCCTCTCATAAGTTAGTGATAGATTTTGTCGTACATTTGCGTATGTCCCTCTCGCAATGCCATTGTAGATGATCATGGCTCTCCACAGCTTCCTTGTCACTTAACTGTACATTGCCAAAATTGATTTTGAGAAAGATAATTGAGTGGTTTACAGTTGCCTTCTCAACAATTTTGAATTCAGAGATCGGTTATTTGGCAGCTAAGACTAGAGAAATCAGTCCACTCTGCTGTTTTACCCATAACTTGGGGAAAAGAGATAGATAACTTTTCCATAGAAGAAGTGAACACAAATTCTCTCAGACAGAATTTGAACTCAGCTCATCAATTCTATTCACTATGTTATTAATTGTGGCGCCAACCTGCTCTTGCCCTGTTGAAGAGGCTTAGAATAAGCCAACCGAAGGAGCAAGATTCATCTAAAAGTAGACACCTTCCAGGTGAATACTTGCAGACTTCAGTATACATTCAGTATATGTGGTATCATATATCAGTCGTGGGTGGCTCTAGTATAAACTGGACTTAGGTGTCCAGTTGGTGTAATAGAAAGCAGTCGGCAATTTGTAATGGCGGCCTTACTGTTAACAACAACAAAAGTGACCAACCAACAACTGGAGACATGTTTGTAATTAATAGTGTTTGTATTTCCCCTGACTTACAAGGTTCGATCATTTGTTCAACCTGGGGGGTATCATATATCAGTTGTGGGAGACTTCAGTATACATCTGACCTATGTCTACCTTTGGGCTCAAGCATAAACTGGGCTTATGTATACATTTTTGACTGGACCTGTGCCTAATTTTTTGACTCTAATATAAATTTGACCTATGTCTACCTTTTTGACTCTAGTATAAACTGGACCTAGGTGTACCTTTTTGAATCTAGTGTAAAAAAATCACCAAAAACAATTGCCGTAATGAAAACTTAGGAATCCCAAATTTCTGTAACATGAGCCATTTAAAGTTAGAGAGTTGTGTCCCTTTAATTGGAAAAGTGTGACACACTGACATTCACATTTATTATATAGATATAACAGAAGAGACAACCCATTTCACATTCATCAATCTCGCTACTACTGAAACACATTACCCACTGTCTGACTGTACTTGCATCCATTGTTCAGCTTCAATAAAATGTCAGTGGGTACTAAATCAATTACAGTTGAGTAGTGAGTTTGATTCTCACTGGGTGCTCCACACTTTCAGCCATGTGCCATATCTAAGCTATGCTTAGAAAATCCCTATACATGTTTTTTCCTCTCATTAAAAAGTAGACTTCCTCTTTCTTCATCAACTCTTCAATATATCCTCCATTTTCTTCTTTGTATTTATCTCACTTTCTGTTTTGTTTACCTTTCTATTTCTCTCTTTACTTTCCTGGTGGAGTATTGGATAGTGGCTCGGATTGAGGAATCGGGGAGCTGAGTTCGAATTCCAGTTGAATCCATTACATCCACTTACGTGCTATACCCTTGGCAAAGGTATGAATCCTCTTCTTCTCCCATGGCTATTGCTAAATAGCAGGACAGACAGGGTTCTAAAGCCTTGGGTAGTAATTGGTCTACTGCAGAAAGAAATGGCAACCTACTGCAGGGAAAAATCTGCCTCGTCAGTCATGTATCGAAAGATACATGATTGCCTACATGTGTATCACACATGGCACATAACTGACTGACATTTTCTTTATTCTTTCTTGTGTCGCTTTTTCTATCCACGATTCTTTCACATTTTTTTCCTTTCTTTCTCTAATTTGCTTTCTCGTGGACACCATCATTTTTATTTTTCCTTCTGTCCTTTCATTCTATTAACAATTTCTTTCTTTCTATCCACCATTCTTTCACATTTTTCCCTTTCTTTCTCTCATTTGATTTCTCATGAAGACCATCCTTTTTATTTTTCCTTCTGTCCTTTCTTTCTTTCTTTTCATAATTTCTTTCTTTCTATCCACCATTCTTTCACATTTTTTCCTTTCTTTCTCTCATTGGATTTCTCATGAACACCATCCTTTTTATTTTTTTTCCTTCTGTCCTTTCTTTCTTTCTTTTCATAATTTCTTTCTTTCTATCCACCATTCTTTCACATTTTTTTCCTTTCTTTCTCTCATTTGCTTTCTCATGAACACCATCCTTTTTATTTTTCCTTCTGTCCTTTCTTTCTTTCTTTTCATAATTTCTTTCTTTCTATCCACCATTCTTTCACATTTTTTTCCTTTCTTTCTCTCATTTGCTTTCTCGTGAAGAGCATCCTTTTTATTTTTCCTTCTGTCCTTTCTTTCTTTCTTTTCATAATTTCTTTCTTTCTATCCACCATTCTTTCACATTTTTTCCTTTCTTTCTCTCATTGGATTTCTCATGAACACCATCCTTTTTATTTTTTTTCCTTCTGTCCTTTCTTTCTTTCTTTACATAATTTCTTTCTTTCTATCCACCATTCTTTCACATTTTTTTCCTTTCTTTCTCTCATTTGCTTTCTCATGAACACCATCCTTTTTATTTTTCCTTCTGTCCTTTCTTTCTTTCTTTTCATAATTTCTTTCTTTCTATCCACCATTCTTTCACATTTTTTTTCTTTCTTTCTCTCATTTGCTTTCTCGTGAAGACCATCCTTTTTATTTTTCCTTCTGTCCTTTCTTTCTTTCTTTTTATAATTTCTTTCTTTCTATCCACCATTCTTTCACATTTTTTTCCTTTCTTTCTCTCATTTGCTTTCTCGTGAAGACCATCCTTTTTATTTTTCCTTCTGTCCTTTCTTTCTTTCTTTTCATAATTTCTTTCTTTCTATCCACCATTCTTTCACATTTTTTTCCTTTCTTTCTCTCATTTGCTTTCTCGTGAACACCATCCTTTTTATTTTTCCTTCTGTCCTTTCTTTCTTTTCATAATTTCTTTCTTTCTATCCACCATTCTTTCACATTTTTTTCCTTTCTTTCTCTCATTTGCTTTCTCGTGAAGACCATCATTTTTATTTTTCCTTCTGTCCTTTCTTTCTCTCTTTTCATAATTTCTTTCTTTCTATCCACCATTCTTTGACATTTTTTTCCTTTCTTTCTCTCATTTGCTTTCTCGTGAAGACCATCCTTTTTATTTTTCCTTCTGTCCTTTCTTTCTCTCTTTTCATAATTTCTTTCTTTCTATCCACCATTCTTTCACATTTTTTTCCTTTCTTTCTCTCATTTGCTTTCTTGTGAACACCATCATTTTTATTTTTCCTTCTGTCCTTTCTTTCTTTCTTTTCATAATTTCTTTCTTTCTATCCACCATTCTTTCACATTTTTTTCCTTTCTTTCTCTCATTTGCTTTCTCGTGAACACCATCCTTTTTATTTTTCCTTCTGTCCTTTCTTTCTTTTCATAATTTCTTTCTTTCTATCCACCATTCTTTCACATTTTTTTCCTTTCTTTCTCTCATTTGCTTTCTCGTGAAGACCATCCTTTTTATTTTTCCTTCTGTCCTTTCTTTCTTTCTTTTCATAATTTCTTTCTTTCTATCCACCATTCTTTCACATTTTTTTCCTTTCTTTCTCTCATTTGCTTTCTCGTGAAGACCATCATTTTTATTTTTCCTTCTGTCCTTTCTTTCTCTCTTTTCATAATTTCTTTCTTTCTATCCACCATTCTTTCACATTTTTTTCCTTTCTTTCTCTCATTTGCTTTCTCGTGAACACCATCCTTTTTATTTTTCCTTCTGTCCTTTCTTTCTTTTCATAATTTCTTTCTTTCTATCCACCATTCTTTCACATTTTTTTCCTTTCTTTCTCTCATTGGATTTCTCATGAACACCATACTTTTTATTTTTTTTCCTTCTGTCCTTTCTTTCTTTCTTTTCATAATTGCTTTCTTTCTATCCACCATTCTTTCACATTTTTTTCCTTTCTTTCTCTGATTTGATTTCTCATGAACACCATCCTTTTTATTTTTCCTTCTGTCCTTTCTTTCTTTCTTTTCATAATTTCTTTCTTTCTATCCACCATTCTTTCCCATTTTTTTCCTTTCTTTCTCTCATTTGATTTCTCATGAACACCATCCTTTTTATTTTTCCTTCTGTCCTTTCTTTCTTTTCATAATTTCTTTCTTTCTATCCACCATTCTTTCACATTTTTTTCCTTTCTTTCTCTCATTTGCTTTCTCATGAACACCATCCTTTTTATTTTTCCTTCTGTCCTTTCTTTCTTTTCATAATTTCTTTCTTTCTATCCACCATTCTTTCACATTTTTTTCCTTTCTTTCTCTCATTTGCTTTCTCGTGAACACCATCCTTTTTATTTTTCCTTCTGTCCTTTCTTTCTTTCTTTTCATAATTTCTTTCTTTCTATCCACCATTCTTTCACATTTTTTTCCTTTCTTTCTCTCATTTGCTTTCTCATGAACACCATCCTTTTTATTTTTCCTTCTGTCCTTTCTTTCTTTCTTTTCATAATTTCTTTCTTTCTATCCACCATTCTTTCACATTTTTTTCCTTTCTTTCTCTCATTTGCTTTCTCATGAACACCATCCTTTTTATTTTTCCTTCTGTCCTTTCTTTCTTTCTTTTCATAATTTCTTTCTTTCTATCCACCATTCTTTCACATTTTTTTCCTTTCTTTCTCTCATTTGATTTCTCATGAACACCATCCTTTTTATTTTTCCTTCTGTCCTTTCTTTCTTTCTTTTCATAATTTCTTTCTTTCTATCCACCATTCTTTCACATTTTTTCCTTTCTTTCTCTCATTTGCTTTCTCGTGAACACCATCATTTTTATTTTTCCTTCTGTCCTTTCTTTCTTTTCATAATTTCTTTCTCTCTATCCACCATTCTTTCACATTTTTCCCTTTCTTTCTCTGATTTGATTTCTCATGAACACCATCCTTTTTATTTTTCCTTCTGTCCTTTCTTTCTTTCTTTTCATAATTTCTTTCTTTCTATCCACCATTCTTTCACATTTTTTTCCTTTCTTTCTCTCATTGGATTTCTCATGAACACCATCCTTTTTATTTTTTTCCTTCTGTCCTTTCTTTCTTTCTTTTCATAATTTCTTTCTTTCTATCCACCATTCTTTCACATTTTTTTCCTTTCTTTCTCTCATTTGCTTTCTCGTGAACACCATCATTTATATTTTTCCTTCTGTCCTTTCTTTCTTTCTTTTCATCATTTCTTTCTTTCTATCCACCATTCTTTCACATTTTTTTCCTTTCTTTCTCTCATTGGATTTCTCATGAACACCATCATTTTTATTTTGCCTTCTGTCCTTTCTTTCTTTCTTTTCATAATTTCTTTCTTTCTATCCACCATTCTTTCACATTTTTTTCCTTTCTTTCTCTCATTGGATTTCTCATGAACACCATCCTTTTTATTTTTTTTCCTTCTGTCCTTTCTTTCTTTCTTTCTATCCACCATTCTTTCACATTTTTTTCCTTTCTTTCTCTCATTGGATTTCTCATGAAGACCATCCTTTTTATTTTTTTTCCTTCTGTCCTTTCTTTCTTTTCATAATTTCTTTCTTTCTATCCACCATTCTTTCACATTTTTTTCCTTTCTTTCTCTCATTTGATTTCTCATGAACACCATCCTTTTTATTTTTTTTCCTTCTGTCCTTTCTTTCTTTCTTTCTATCCACCATTCTTTCACATTTTTTTCCTTTCTTTCTCTCATTGGATTTCTCATGAAGACCATCATTTTTATTTTTCCTTCTGTCCTTTCTTTCTTTCTTTCTTTTCATAATTTCTTTCTTTCACTCTCTTGTATTTGTAATGTTTTCATCTCTCCCTCAGTTTTTTCCACTCTTTACAAAAAACATTTTTCCTCTTTTCTCAACCCATTTCATTATTCTTTGTCCACTTTCTCAAAATATTTCCTCATTCACTGACTGTTTTTTCGATGATTTAAAAGATACGTATTTTTTCTTCTTGACATTCTCGGCAAAACTTTGCTGTCAAGTGACAACTTGATGCTTCAATCAGACAAGTTCTTGTCTCCATCTGATTGCCTGACATTTAACCTTTTCACAATTTATCATTGTTGTTTTGTTAAAAGCCATGATGTGCACACTTGCAAGTAGTCATGGGAAATGAATAACATGAGTGAGTCTATGCTAAAAACATCTAGTGTTATAGAACTGAATGGATCCAAGAAGAAAGAGGGTATAAAATGAGGAAGAAGTTCAATGAAGAGAGAGAGAGAGAGAGAGAGAGAGAGAGAGAGAGAGAGAGAGAGAGAGAGAGAGAGAAAAAGGGAAATAAAGGGTGTGAGATTCATGTAAAGAAAAAGCAAAATATATGAAATGCAAATAAAAAAAGATAGGAAAATAGATAAATAGAAGAATAGAGGTGGGGGACATATATTGAAAAAGAGGTAGTCCTCTGAAGAGAGAGAGGAAAAAGTAAGATGAAGAAAGCAAGAAAGGAAAAGTAGTGACACCAAAGACAAAAAAGATAGAGATATAGATATAATAAGAACCCATTTAGAATTGCATATACCATTAAAACCCATGTAATTTGCACATCTGTGTAATTTACGCAGGTGATTTTCAGGATAAAATCTGTTAAAAACAAGCCTCTACTCATGTAAAATTCACACCCAAAACTTTTCAGAATTGCCAATATAGCCAGGGAAGAGGTTTTCAATTTATATTTAGCATAATTTCACTTACTTACGATAAGATTTTTATTAAATTTTCATTAAATAAAAATAATTTCTGTTTAGCAGGTAAGTATCACATTAAAAGATATTAAATTATATGACCCGGATTATGCTCACATGTGGAAGTCAGGATCATGCTTGTCAACATTGTAAATGTTTACAGTTTACATCCTTTTCTTTACCATCCTCAACAATTTTGCCAATCTCACGACAAAACAAGAAAAACAGTAAGAATAAAACCATACACTCAAGAATATCCATATCATTAGATTTTTTTCAGTCAAGAATATCCATGTCACGATATATGTCCCTGGTGCTCCATTGCGATAGGTAGAAACTTCAAGCAATATAAAATAGGGTCTGAATCATGATTACCAGCAATTGTTTTTGTCAAGATTGACAAGAGAGCTAACAGCTTTTTGAGCTCTCTTTCTTTATTAAGTATCCCCCAAATCTCCAAGGGTTTGAAAAATAACTTTTAGTATTCTTTAGGTAATGCTGGGTAACTGTCACGTGTGTGTTGGGGGTGACTTAGGCAAACTACTCAGCCATAATTACTTTAAATTGTCCAGAGAGAAACAGCAAATAAACAATTAACTAAAACAGCACATCCTCCTCCTCCTTAATTCCAATGTTCCTTTAGAATATAAGAAATCATGGCTCTTCACAGCTTCTTTATTTTAATTTTTATAAAATATAATTGGGATGATTGTTCTTATGAAAAATACTGGATCAGTTTCCAATTGTCTTCTCAGTAGCTTTAAAGTGTCTTTCTCCTAGACTGGCTTCCAACCAAGGTGAGAGAGCTTGGTCTGTCATTATATTTACATTGAGTTATGGCCATACCACATTGAAACACTGATTCCCATACAATCACTGAGGTTAAGAAACATTGAGCTTGGTTAGTAACTAAATGGGTGACTGCATGGGAACACTAGATGCTGTTAGTTTGGATGTGCAGGTGGTGTAATGGATAACGGCTCAGAATTGTTACTCAGAGAGCTAAGTTCCAATTCCATTTGGGTTCATTATATTCACTTATACACAAATACTCCTGGAAAAGGTATGAATCCAGCTCTTCTCCTCCCAGCTATGGGTTAATTAGTAAGACTTGTATCACTAAACCATTATTATCTCCAAAACTAAATTCTTCCAATCTGAAAATATTTTTTTTAATAACCTGCAAAGGGTTGATAAACCATAGAAAATGAATCTATTTAAATAATAGCTGAAGAGGGAGAAGTGGATTCATGTCTTTCTCAAGGAAAGTGCACAGTGAACATAAACTGTCTTGGCTGGGATTTGAACTCTGATCACCAATTCCATTTTCCCTTCTGTTAAATGTTAGTCCACCTGTGCCTCTATAAGTAATAAAAAAAAATCATTTAAAGCAATTTAGATATATTATCCACAGCCCTTAGGATAATGCATCTTTGAGTCAATTAAAACAGAAGTCTTCATGAATCTCACATCTGGGTTTTGTGTTCTGCCTAAAAATCCTTTTGGGACTTGCACAGTGGGGTTAGAAAATTTTCTAAGAAATTATGAGTTAAACACTAAATTGGATCCAAGAGGTTCTTAATGACTTCCAAACGTCTGTATGGACCTCTCATGCGTCAGATGTTTCTGTGAGTTTAAGCTCGGGATGGGTAATGTGAAGTCAGTTCTGAGATGGGTAGAGATGTTAGCCATTTTTGTTGTTTTTACTTAAACTCTTATTAAGTATATATTTGATAAAGACTTTTGTCTCAGTTCTTCTGTATGCTGTGTCCCTTCAGGACATTGGTTAGTGATCATGGCTCTCCACAATTTCATATCTTTTGTAGCTCTTAACAAATTTTGACTTTTTGTTATCTCTCCTAAACCTTGTTCTACCATCCATTTATACAAGCTCACTAGGTAAGTTACACATTGTTTTCCTTTATTCCTCTTGCCTTTGATCTGTATTGTAAATATCAAATTCTCCAAGCCTCTTTCCTCATTATGTGCCTTACAAATTTTAACTATCTCTTCTTGATGTTAATTATAAGTTTCCTTTGTGTTTCCATTGTCTTTAAAACTATGTTGATGCTCACATGTTCAGTCCATAGTATTCTCAGCATCCTTCTGTAGAAAAACATTTCTGTTGCTTTGAGCCTATTAGTCATCTTCACAGTCATGAAGGTGGACTGATATGTAACAGTTCAGTACTCTTTTCTTTGCTTTATATGAAATTTTTTTCTGTTTCTTAATACTTTGCTTAGTTTTTGGAAGGCATTTTCTGCTGTCCCAATACGCCTTCAGATTTCAGTGTCACACTTTCCATTCTCTGGTAAAACACTTCCCAGATTCTGTCTATATTTCTGAGATGAGGTATTATGTACAGTATTTACATTAGTCGGACTATTGTCCTCATCTTTGTCGCCATATTTGTCACAACGTTTCGGCTGTTGTACACTCCAGCCTTCTTCAGGTGGTTGGAATTTCGAACTGAACCCTTTATTTCGATCACTGGGGTAGACTGTTCTAGTTTCATGTGCCATGTTTGATGGAAAGAGTGTGAGTTCAATACCCAGTTAAGGCAGTGGAGAACTTTCAGAGGGAAAATTCGCAGGAGATAACTGTTAACTGACATCCATCAAACATGGCACGTGGAACTAGAACAGTCTACCCCAGTGATCGAAATAAAGGGTTCGGTTCGAAATTCCAACCACCTGAAGAAGGCCGGAGCGTACAACGGCCGAAACGTTGTGACAAATATGGCGACAAAGATGAGGACAATAGTCCGACTAATGTAAATACTGCACTTCCCAGATATTTAAACTTTTGCACTTGTTTGATTTTGCCATCTCTAATTTGTAATTTGCATATTGGGCTGCTCCTTTTGCTAATAACCATGCATTCTGCCTTCTTGCAATTGATGTTTAGTCTTTTCGTTCTTATACAAAGAGTAAAGCAAGAGAAGAACATAGGAAGGTTTTAATCCTACATCATGTTGAGGTTGCATATTTTCCTCAAATGAGTATAGAAATAAGGTTTATCTAAAATTTCTATCTTTCTTTTTAGCTGTGGCTACAGCTATTCCTCCTGAGATTTCTTGCTTTGTCATTGTGGCTACATCTGTCTCAAAGCCAATCTTTCTCAGTCTGTCCGCATCTCTATCGTGCCTTTTCTTTCTTTGTCAAAGTACTGACATTTATCTCTCTCTTTCTAAGTCTCTTTTTCTCAATGTATCTCAGTGTTACTTTCTCTATTTCAGCATCTCTTAGTTTATCTCTCACAATGTTTCTTCATCTGTTGGGCATGTTCCTACATTACACAAACTTGCAATGGCATGTCCATGGGTCAGACTAAATTCAGCTCATATATGCAGTGTATGGGTATTGTCCACACACCCACATCATTACAGAATGTAAAGTTGATGTTTAATGTGGGGAGCAGTTCAAAAACTGCTGAAGCCTCTTCTGCATTTCCTTTTTGGGGACACCGCAGGTTCCAGATAATGACCTCAGCCCTCTCCTGAAGAATAGATACTACCTGAGCTGGCTCCCTAATGCAGTTTATGTTTGTACAGTTATACAACTATATATATATATATATATATATATATATATAATCATGGATTCGTTTTTAATGTTGCATTTTTACTGCTGCAATTACTCATTAAATGGATACTTCATATTTGAAATAGAGGCCCCATTGTTTTTTTTAAGCATTTCACTCCAAGCAAGGTGGGAGTACCACTAGCACACAAGGGGTTACAAAGAGTGAAAGTAAGAGAAAAGAGGGGTGATTGAAGAAAGAAAGGATAAAGTGAAGGACAGGGAACAAGATCAAGGCATCAGAAG
Source organism: Acanthosepion esculentum (assembly GCA_964036315.1). Taxonomy (NCBI): domain Eukaryota; kingdom Metazoa; phylum Mollusca; class Cephalopoda; order Sepiida; family Sepiidae; genus Acanthosepion; species Acanthosepion esculentum. Next base: position 123,095,632 of record OZ038477.1, on the reverse strand, counting down.
ATGTCGATTGATGTTACATTTGAATATTTGAAAATTCTAGTTATCAGGGAAGTAATTATAAAGAAGGGAGTTCCACTATTGAGAAGTGCGGGAGAAGAAGCTGTTGGAGTAGAAGAGGCGGTTATGTTTAACTGTTTCGACAGTGAAAGGGTGGGACTGAGATGCCAATCTAGTAGCTTGCTTAAATTCATGCAGTTGGAGTACCAGTGAAAATAGCTCATCAGAGTAGTTACCATGAAAATATTTGTAGAAAAGACAGAGGGAAGCCACATAACATCTTTGAGAAAGTGACTGGTGTCGAGAAGCCAGGACCTATCACATTGCATATCTGTCTTTGGGTTTTGTCAAGAATCTCAAGATGAACAGTGAGGTTTACTAAGATTTCTAGAATGCACAGGCCAGATAGGCTAATACACACTGTTTAATAAATAAAAATGAAGCATCTTTCTTTTGTTAATCATTTCACCCTAAGCAAGGCAATAGATCCACTAAGATACAAGAGGTTACTGAATGTGAAAGAATAAGAAAAAAGAGAAACTTTACAAAGGAACAAGACCAAAAAAAGAGTAATCAGTAAGACAGTACATAACAATTAACATTGCATTTACATTTTTCAGATGAAAAGCATGGAGCCAGAAGAGAGTTCCACAAATGAGAAGTGCGAGAAAAGAAACTGTTAACATTGAACCTACAGTTACATCTAGCCAATTCAACTGTAAATTGATGAGATTTATCTGCCAATCTAGTACTGAACTTAAATTCATAAAGACTAGCTACCATAACAGAAAGGTCTTATGAACAATTGCCTTGAAAGTACTTATAAAAAAACACAGGGAAACTACATTAAGGTGGTGGGAAAGTGACTGAAGCCTAGATGCCAGGTCAGGACCAATAATAATTCGTCTTTGTATTTTATCAAGAATCTCTAAATATATAACAGCTCTAGATTATATGAGGCAGCAATATTCAAAGCATGGATAAATATATATATAGTGACTCATTGTACCTTCTCTGTCTAACATCCACGGCTGACATTAAGTGGAAAGATTACATTGAATCCATTGCTAGGTCTTTTGTTAAGAAAATTGGTTCACTGTGTTGAGCAAGAAAATTTTTCACTCCGGAATCTATTTTGCATATTTATCAGTCTACCATTCATCCATGCTTAGAATATTGCTGCCATATATAGTCTGGTGCCCTCCTATTTATCTGGAACTCCTTGATAGAGATCCAAAGAAGAATCAGAAATATTATTGGTCCTGATCTGGCAGCTTGGCTTTAGTCACCATCACTGTAAGGTTGCCTCTGCCTTTTCATAAATACTTTCATAGTAATTGTTTGAATGAGCTCTTCACTATAGATTTAGATGTAAGTTCTATGCTAACATTTTCTTTTCTCGCACTTCTCATTTGTGAAACTTTCTCTCAGCTCCATGCTTTCCAGCCAACTTTAATCTGCAAAAATTTAAGTGCAATATCAATCGCTATCTACTGTCCTCCTGATTACTCTTTTGCCTTTCTGCGCATTATTAATGTTTCTGTTCCTAATGCCACTGCACCCTGTAACCCCTTGCATTTTAGTGGCTGTACTGCCTTGCACGGAGTAATACTGATTATATATATATATATATATATATTAAAGTTAATGCATTTATTTTTTTAATCTGATATGATTTCTTATTATTACAAATGTGTTTTTAGAAAAAAATTAATTAAATTTTCTAATTCACATTAATAAAAATTAATATGAATTAGAAAATAAATCCATTAATTGCTTAAGAATTATTTTGATTATGTTTTGAGTGCAAAAGCAAACCCCAGCAGATATAGACTTTAAAAGGTTTCAACATGAGATGTACATTTCTTAAATAGGTAATTAACGCTGACTTTGCAGTAGGTGCCTCCTTGGCTTAAATACTGAAAGAACACCTGGCAATGAGATGGTTCCTCTAAGCTAAAAAAACAGAATGCTAGTTCAATCCCTACTGAGAAATACATTTTTTTTTTGATAAAATTTTGTTGCTTTGAGGCCAGTATATATCAATTTAAGTTTTTGAAAAAAATCAGCAATAGTTACAGAAACATGTGTGTCTACTAAAAATAGTATATGTTTTGTTATTCATACCAGCCTGCTCATCTTGGTTGTTATACTCATGTTTCAACTGTTGTACCATCTAGCTTTCTTCATGTGTCTGTTTCTATACTCAGTCAACTTCTTGGAATTTCAGACTGAACCCTTTATTTACTCCAAAGGGAAAAATTGTTCTCATGCCACTTTCCATTTTCAAGGGATATTCAATACTCGCCATTTTTATTCACCATATGCCACTTTCATAATGGGAGAGAACTATGAAAGAAAGGTTTATTCTCCCATTTACATTTCCCCCATTATGGGCATTATTATATTTGTGGTATAATAACTTATTATATTATTATATCTGTGATATAATAATAACACCATACTTCACAGATGGAACAGGATAATTGAATGGAAAATGAATGACAAATATGCTTTGTTCTCAGAGAGAGTTTTATATTCCTATGTCATGCAAAAAAATCATAGATTCATATATACACATGTCAGATGCAGAAAAATTATAACATATATGCAACAACAAACAGTGTGTAAAAAAGGAGATTCCTCGAAGGGAAAACTGGAGTATCAGATGTTTCTCTATGAACTTAGTGAGGCTACATGTTTTTTCTTGTAAGACATACTACTGTGGGTGCGGTATATCCTTCTTCTCCAGACTCTACATTGCAACTGGCCTTTGTCACTCTCTACTCTAGAGTCACTCACTGGCTGTCATGTGACCCTTGTGACTATCTCAACAAAAGGGAGGTAATTGCCTTTTGTATCCCTACGGTTTCTTCAAGGGAACCAGAGTATATGATTTTCAGCACTACCAGATTGTATACATGACTGTGTGGACTAAAGTTTGGGGAAAACATATTGGGTCACCCTCATAACTGCGAGTTCAAACTCTGGTTCTGGTAGCGATGAAAATTCATAGAGTCTGGTTCAGTGGAAAAAACAAAAACAAATAAGCAGTACAAAGCTGAATAAGACTGATATGAGTTATCTCCCCGAAGCATGAAAAGTGGAATGAGAAGAGTCTACTCTTGTAAATTGAATAAAGGGTTTGGCTGAAACTTCCAGTAAGCTTATCAAGTACAAAGACAGATAGCTGAACATGGATGTAGGGTGACATACAGGTGACAAAACATTGTGAGTATAACAACTAAAATGAGCAAGCCGGGTCAAACAGCAAATCATATAAAAATGATAATTTCTCATCAAAAAAATTCTGACTTCATTTAATTATTTATTTAAATATTGCATCACTTACATGTGCAAAAATTCTACATTGTCCCCAGTGGCAGACCTAGATTATTGGGGACCTAAAGCTTGAACAGATATGGAGGCCCCTTTGTGTAGTTGATGTGCTGTTGGTGTAATAGAATGCAGTCAGCAATTTGTAATGGCAGCCTTACTGTTAACAAGAAAAAAAAGTGACCAACCAACACAACTGGAGACATGTTTGTAATTAATAATGTTTGTATTTTCCCCTGATTTACAAGAATAGATAATTTGTTCAACCTGGGGTATCATATATCAGTCGTGGGAGACTGCGAGTTCACTCTGGGTATGATGGTAGTCAAGATAGATATGTGGAGAGACAAGTTGAAATTGCAGTCAGTTTATTACATTGACTTACATGAAAATACCCTTGGAAATAGTATGAATCCATTTCTTTTCCCCCATCTATAGGTTAAATAGTAGGACTTAAAACTGGAAAAACCATTGTTATTCTCAAAATTTGTTAATGTAGTATTCACTCACAAAAAAATTATTTTCTTACAATCCAAAATATATTTCCACTTTAAATAACATGAAGTGGAAAGATTATATTGAATCAATTATTAGGTTTCTGCTAGGAAAGTTGGCTCACTGTGTTGTGTTAGACAATTTCTCTCTCTAGAATCTATTTTACACATGTATAAGTCTACCATTCAGCCATGGATTGAATATTGCTGCCACATCTGGTCTTGTATTTCTGCTATATATTTAGAGATTCTTGATAAAATACAAAGAAAAATCTGCAATGTTATTGGTCCTGACATGGCATCTCAGCTTCAGTCACTTTCTTACTGCCATAACATAACTTCTCTGTACCTTTTCCATAAATATTTTTATGGTAATTTTTCTGATGAACTTTTCTCTGTGGTACATAGACTTATGAATTTAAGCGCAGTACTAGATTGGCAGCTAGGTCTCATCATTTTATAACTGAAATGGCTAGATGTAAGCATAAGTTCTATGCTAACAGTTTCTTCTCTCATTTTTATTACTTCTTGAGCTCTCTTTCAGCTTATTGCTTTCCAGTTAACTTTGATCTTCATAAAATTGAATGCAATGTCAATTGTCATCTTCTGTCTTCTTAATTTCTGTTCTTTTATTGTTCTCTCTCATTAATAACGTTTTCTTTTACTCATATGCTCTCACACTCAGTAACCCCTTGCATCTTAGTGGCTTCCTTTCCTTGGGATGAAATATAATTAAAAAACACAAAGGGTTCATAAGCAGTTAAAAACTAATCTATCAATCAACAATTATGGTTTATGTAATAGCCTATAATTACACATAATTAAATAAATATGTAGTTCAGTTATTAATATAGCTGCCTTACTACTTACTAATAAATACTATGATCTTGACATTAAATAAATACAAACAGCAAAGACTAACAACAGTAACAACAACAACATGAATGATTTATTAGATAAGATCTAGAAAGGTAAGTAAACAAAAGTATAGCCAAGCGTTCATTTACATATGTTTATCCTATTAAAAGTTTCCTGTTCATATATCTGTTCCTTAAATCCTTCAGGTTTTCAAGGCTGGAATTAAGCAAGAGTTGGGAAGTGCCCCCCACCCCATTTATAGGGAAGGCAGATAGAGAAGCTCATGAGGCAGAAAGGAATCAGTCTTGCTAACCTACCACCCCCGCTGCTACACACACACACCACTACCACCTTCTTTTGCCATATCTGTAAACATGTGCTCTCAATTGAAACAGTGTGCTGTGGGATAAAGAGGGAGGGTGCTTGAAAGACGGAAAGGGTTGACAAGGCAACCCAGCTTAACTTAATAGATATTTCATATTTCTTACTAGTTTCTCCTGTTGACACAAATTTCGAGTTTCATATGTATACATATACATATATTTAATGGACGGCAACCCTCATTTCTGAGCGCAGCCAACTATTATGGGGGCAACCAAATCCCTGTTTGCAGATGCCTGCTTGTGCTCATTTGTGTTTGTTAAACACCAGCAGAGTAAACCTGTGGTTTAATCTGCAACTATGCCAAGTGGGCCTTACTTCCTATTTCTGGGAGAGGGTGCATTATCTAGCATAAGTCACAACCATTTCTGAATAGAATCATTTGCCCAATTCCTCTCACAAGGTTTCTGTCAACTCATAGTGTATGGTTTTCAGGTACTTTTCAAAAGTTCCAACTGAGGTATACCTTCTTTTCTACATTATGTTTTGAGATTTCTTTATTTCAATGTCAGATGTTATTTTTAGCTGTTGTTATTTGCAATAAAACAAGATGAATTTAACATTTAAATCGCACAAATCCTGTGACACATCAGTGCCATAGTTGCACCAAATGTCCTGCAACTGCAATAGAAGTGGTATTTATTGGGCAAGATAGCCTGACAGAACCCAACCCTCTCCAGGCTGGTTTGAATTCAGAGTTTTCCTTCTCCTAGACCGGTTGCTACACAAGTCTGTTCTGCTATTTTACCCATAGTGGGGGGGAAGAATAAGAGGATTCATACCTTCCCAAGGGTATTAACACATGAATGAATGTAATGGATCTGACTGGAATTTGAACTCGGCTCTGATTCCTCAATCCGAGCCGCTATCCATTACTCCACTGAAATCCAAAAAACATAACATAGAAAACAAGGAATTTATCAGTCGTTCTTAAGAAATTTGGATAAAGGAAGGATTGCTGCCCAAATACACACACACACACAAATATATATAATTGTATATTTGTCTGTATATACATATATTATAATATATATAGAGACAATCAATTATATATAATTGAGTATTTGTCTATATATATATATATATATATATATATATTCATATATATATAGTCTGTATATATATATATATATATATACATATATATAGTCTATATATACATATATATAGTCTATATATACATATATATAGTCTATATATATAATATATATAGTCTATATATATATATATAATATATATAGTCTATATATATATATAATATATATAGTCTATATATATATATAATATATATAGTCTATATATATATATAATATATATAGTCTATATATATATATAATATATATAGTCTATATATATATATAATATATATAGTCTATATATATATATAATATATATAGTCTATATATATAATATATATAGTCTATATATATATAATATATATAGTCTATATATAATATATATAGTCTATATATATATATATATATATATATATATATATATATATATATATAGTCTATATATATATATAGTCTCTCTCTCTATATATATATGTGTGTGTATTTGACTATATATATATATATATATATACAGTCTATATATATATATATAATTGTGTATTTATCTATATATACATATATATATATATATATATATACTTGTATATGTATTTGTCTATATATATACACACACACATATATATATATACATATTTAATTGTCTATATATACATATATATATACATATTTAATTGTCTATATATACATATATTATCTATATATACACATATATATAGATACATATATTGCAAAATTTGGAAAGTATTTATAATTATAATCAAAATTCTGTATCATGTATCAAATGCTCATGCGTACTATCTGATACAAAAAAGTACCCTAATCATGGCAAGTGGAATGTGGAAAATCTACCCATGTGGATCGAAAAAAAAAGTCTTTGGTTTGATTTTTTCTGACACATCTAGCAAATATGAGGAAAGACTCCAGAAAAAGGCTGGGGATAGCTGAAACATTGTAAGTATAACAACCAAGATGAGGCATGCTGGTCTAAATAGCAAAGGATAGTGGCTGCCTACTACTCGCTTTTGAGCACATCCATCTGCCAGGGAGGCTAGCTAATCTCTATTACAGAAACTCACATCCCAGAACCCACCTGTGGTTTATATTGCAACTCTGCTGAGCAGATGTTAGTTATAGTTTCTAGAAGAGACCATGAATAAGACTAGCACATCTCTTGATATGCATAAAATTATATAATTTAACGTGTGTCAAGGTGAACAGAATTTTTGTCAGTAAATTGCTCAATAGATGAATGAAGACATAGCAAAACTCTGAGCCGATCTTTCATAAATATCCTGAATTCTTAATATTTTTGATAAAGTTATGTATACATATATATAAATTATTTGATACAGAAATTATATTGCTTAAAATTTGCTATATTTCTAGGGGAAGATTGCTCATTGGCATGTGTGTGTGTGTGTGAGAGATTGAGAGATTGAGGGTGCTGAAAAGTTTTTGGTTTGATCAAGAAATTCTTAAAAACAAAAATTTGATATTTGGTCAATTTTATTGAGATTACTCAACCAACTTCCCAAAATCTGATTCTATATCAGAATTTTGGAAAAAGCTTCTTGGCTAGGCTAAGAAATTTTCAGCACCCTTTGATGTGTAGTATTAAAATAAAAAGCTGATTGCCAGTTATTTTCAAGTACAAAAATGTTGAGCTACTAAAAAATCGTAAACCTTATTATGTCAATCTGATGCAATCCACTTAAAACTCAAAATAGGAACAATTCCATGATTTGCTCACATCTCAAACTAAACCTTTACTTGATCAAATATCCATTGTAAAAATATTTCTGTTACTCTTAATAACATTAATAATAAAATACAAAAAAACATCAAGATATATGATTGCCTTTTTCCTTGTTTTTTCTAATTCTTATTCTTGACATATTTGTATTTGTGGCATAGATTGTTTTCATTGAGTGCTTGGCTGAAATGGCAAGTCAGTCAAGGATGTGAGTTCTAAAAACAATAGTGTTATTCCAGGGAGGCTGTGGCCTTTGCACAGTTCTACCTTCAGTGTGGCATGATGGGTGCCTTGTTTACTCTGATGGATGTCAAACTAGAATACAAAAAAAAAGGCAAAATAAAAATAAAGGTCAAATAAAATACATAGGATTAATTGAAATTAAATAAAAATGTATTTGCTTATGATTGTATACACAGCCACACCTGTGTGTATATGTGTGTGTTTGTTTATATAATTATTTTCTGCACGTATATAAAGTTATTTATTACATGTCCCTCAAAACACAGGGTTTGTCTTTTGTTCCAGTATCAGATGGAGACACGATTGAATGTCTGTAAAACTTTTCTTATATATATATATATATATGTGTGTGTGTTTGTGTGCATATATGTATGTGTGTGCGTATATATATATATATATATATATATATATATATATATATATATATATACACGTGTGTGTGTGTATATATATGTGTGTATATATGTGTGTGTGTGTGTATATATGTGTGTGTGTGTGTATATATGTGTGTGTGTGTGTATATATATATATATGTGTGTGTGTATATATATATATATATATATATATATATATAATGTGTGTGTGTGTGTATATATGTATATATATATATATATATATGTACGTATGTGTGTGTATGCATATGTATATATATGTCTGTGTCTGTGTGTGTGTGTGTATATATGTATATATATATATATATATATGTACGTATGTGTGTGTATGCATATGTATATATATGTCTGTGTCTGTGTGTGTGTGTGTGTATATATATATATATATATATATATATATATATATATATATATATATGACCATGAGACTGGGTTCGAATCTCACCGTGGTTGATTTGTCAGGAAGACGACTTCCTGGTGTTATCAATCTGGAGCAGGGATGATCCCAGCATGTGTCACCTTTGAAAAGTGCCTGAAAACCATACTAGGGGTTGAACAAAATCTTGTGAGTGAAATTGGGTAGATGGCACACTTGGGGCCATCGATAGCTGTACTAGCACAAAGTCACAAGTCATCATGACTGAGGGTTTGAGTGTGCTGGTGTTGTTCAGATTGTTGATCATTCTAGATAAACACTCTCCCAGAAACTGTAACTAAGGTCTGTTCAGCATAGTTGCAATATAAACCCCAGGTGGGCTCTGTGGGTGTTGAACAAACACAAAATGTGCCAAAGCGAGCATCTGCAATAAGGATTGGTTAGCCACCCTAATAGACGGGTATCCTCGAATATGAGTGACCGGATATTATATAAGTATGTTGTAACCTAGGGTAGGTTAATGAATAAACAACACATATAAGCACTATTTACATTATTTGGTCTATTGTCCTAATCTATGTCACCATATTTATTACAACGTTTCCTTTGAGGACACATGGCACAGTGGATAAAGGCGTTGGTTAGATCCAGTGACAGGACCCAAAGAATGTGAGTTCAATACTCGGTTAAGGCAGTGGAGAACTTGGAGAGGGGAATTAACAGGAGATAACTGATAACTGACATCCATTAAAAAAACATGGCATGTGGAACTAGAACAGTCTACCCCAGTGAGGGTCTGGTCGACATTCCAACCCCCTGAAGATGGCCAGAGCGTACAATGGGCGAAACGTTGTAATAAATATGGCAACAAAGATGAGGACAATAATGTAAATAGTGTCCATAATACCTCATCTCAGAAATATAGACAAACACATATAAGATTCGCCAGTAATGCATAGAAGTAGTAGTCAACTGCTGGGAATGGGGACATTATTGTCCATAGGCCATAGGTATGCTACAAATATATACAGTGCTGTTCAATAAAAGTGACTCACCTGATTTTTTTTTACTTAAAAATTTTTTTTCCTATTGTTTTTGGGATCAAACTAATTTTCAATCTTACTAATATAAAGACCCCTTCCCGACCACCTAGTAAAAAAGTTTACTCACCCTAAGGTATGCTATTGATAATTATAATTTTGGATATAAATGAGATTTAGGGAAAAACTCTGTGTAAAAAAAAATGACTCACTTATTTCCTGCAACTAGTAATCAATAGAAACATAACCGAACAGCTTTAAATAAAGAATAATAGAGGTATAATTTATTTATAATAGGTAATAGGTCTCATGATCAGAAAGTGAACATTCTAACCACATGGTCACACACACACACACACACACACACACACACACACACACACACACATATACACAGGAGGCATGGTGGAGTAATGGGTAGCAGCTCGAATTGATGAATCGGAGAGCCAAGTTCAAATTCCAGTTTAATCCATAACATTCACTTATGTGCTAATATCCTTGGGAAAAGTATTAATCCTCTTCTTCTCCCTCCACCTATAGGTAAATAGCATGACAAACTAGGTCCTATAGCCTTGGATATCAACTGGTCTAAGAGAAGGACAACTCTAAATTCAAAACCTGCGGAGGGTCATTTGGGGACCTTGTGGCACATAGTGCACAAAGTCTCTGTTTTCGGCGCTTCAAAATGTATGGTTGGTTCTGCATAAAGCCTTCACCACCATAATCATATTATATTTGCTGGTATCTGGGCTGTCAGTTCCTAGGAACTGAGCTGCTGGACCCTCATTGATCCTCATACGTCGAATACGGCAAGAGAGTCCACCACCACCATATATATATATATGGACAGAGAAATCAAGAACTTACATCATGAAAAAGCATGTCATTATGCAGTTTGGATTTCTCTGTCCACACTGTTTATATCTACAAATGCTTGAGTCCTAATCTTGGGGGCTCTTCTCTCATAAATATACCAAATTTTAAACTCATCATTATTGGGTTGGAACAATATTTTGAAGAACATTCTGGTAGGCCTGCAATCATTGATAATAAACAAATCAAAATGCTGATTAAAAATAATCTAATCACATGACACAGGACATACCAGAGAGTAGAGACACATAACATATCATATGTGAGTGTTGTAACAAATTTGAAATTAAGAAAAAAACATATGCTGATATCCTCTGACGAAAAAACATTTGCTGATATCCTCTGACGAGTGCATGGAGTGATTACTGGTGAGCTCATCTATGAAACTCTAGTGTCGAGATGCTGAAGGTAACACCAATCAGCTAAATGAAAAATTTTATATTTGTATTAATTCTCTATTCTCTCTATCATACATACATACATACATACATACATATATATATATACATATATATATATATATATATATATATATATATATTCACTGGTATCCACTATGATGTTTGGGTGCCTCATGTTTTAACTGAAAGAAATTTAATAGATCACATTTCCATTTACAATTTTCTGATCAAACAAAAATGAAATGAAAAAAAAAAATTTTTGAAAAGAATGATCACAGGCATGAAAAATGAATTGTTTATAACAATATGGAGCAAAAAGGATCCTGTGAAAAATGAAATGTGCTAGTTTTAGCCAATGTTACAGCCTGTTTCCAAGCCATGGCAGTTCATGCATAATAAAGAAAAGGAATCTGTGGAGATCCATGATCAACTATATCCTGATGGAATATGGTACATTTTGAAAAAGATTATGCCTTGTGAGTTTTTTCCTACCATTCTGTCATATTATTGTAGAAATCTGAGTTTCTTGGTTTATTGTGTTGGATTTTAATTTTCATGCTTTGCCTATGTTCCAAAGAGGATTGAAGTCCATCTACCTTAATGTTATTGTCTTACTCTTGTCTGATAGTGTGTTTAATTTATTTTGCTTCAAAGTCAGCAAGAGACCCATATAATTTTGGGTGTATGGTCGCATAACCTTATCCAGTATGTTGAGGTGAGACTTTATTGAATAGTTTGAGTAGTTAAGAATGAAAACCATCTTCATTGCTGTTGTGATGTTACCTTAACTTCTCTGACAAGCTATTTTCACTGGTGCCCCAACTGCATAAATTTAAGTATACTACTAGATTGGCATCTTGGTCGCACCCTTTCACCATCAAAACAGTTAAATGTAACTGCCTCTTCTACTCCAACAGATCCTTCTCTCGCACTTCCCGACAGTGGAACTCCCTACCTCTTACTTGTTTCCCTGATAGCTATAATCTTCAAATATTCAAATGTAATGTCAATTGACATCTTCTGATGCCTTGATCTTGATCCTCGTCCTTCTCTTTATCCTTTCCTCAAACACCCCCCTCTTTACTCTTGGTCTCTGTAATCCCTTGCGTTCTAGTGTCACTCCCACCTTGCTTGGGGTGAAATGCTTAAAAAAAAACTTGGTTAGGGTGCATAAATTGATGATCCGTTGAATGATGACTGTCATACTTGATTTGGTGACTCAAGTCAATGCCAGGTTCTTTTTTATGTTATGTCCCTTCAGAATATGGGCAATAATGGCTCTCCACACATTCCTTTTCTTTATTATTAGTGAATTGCCATGCATCTTGAGTGTTTTCCCAATGCCTTCTCTATGGTTTGAAATTCAGAATTTTTTATTTACTGGTTGCCACTCCAGGTTAAAGAACTCTTTGTAACCTGCTATTTAACCCATAGCTGGAAGGGAGAAAGATATTCATGCCTTTCCCAAAGGAATATGTGTGAAAGTTAATACCACTTCTTTATAAAAACATTGACTTGCTGAATAGTGTATGAAAACACAGACACACATATATGTACATTTTCTAAAGAACTAAGAGAATTATTTCTAGTCTGACATTTTTATTATTTCAAACTTTATATATATAAATGCAGTGATCGGTAAACATAATGGGGCATCTTTTTCAAACACTGACATCTTCTCCAAGTATATATCATTCTGGGTAACCTACAGGGAATTCTGAACTGAACTCAGAATTCCCTGTAGAATTCCCAGATCAATATACACGTGGGGAAGGCTGGAGGGTGCAACAGCCGAAACGTTGTTATAATAACAACAAAGATGAGGACACTAGTCCAGATACAGGTAGTATTTTCCTGTTTGTTATTTCCCATTCTTTTGGACTTAATCCATATTTGTTTCAATTTATACTATGTTTGTAAAACAAAACTTGACAGATTTCAACAACTACACGAATGATCCCACTGGATAGCAATTATACAGATTAGTATTGGCATCGACAGGCACGGGTGTGGTGTGTGTGTGTGTGGGGGGGCTAGTTGATGATGATCGTAGGCTCATTAGAAAAAGGGTAAATGAAAATATAGCAGACATACAGCATCACAGCAACAGTTAAAATTTTTGCCTGCTTGCTTTTATAATATTGCAATGTTTTCACGTTTGACACACTCTTAAAGACTGTTTAGATATAAAAGTCTGAGAAAAACTCATGAACAAGTTTGTTTTTTTTAATTATCAGATAAGAGTTAAGATTTTGAAAAGTGACTCCTAATGTGGATGGTCTGTTATATGAGTTTATGAACCTGAATAATAGAGAAATTGTTGACCCAGGAGGGGAGTGAAAAAAAAAAAAAAATGGAAAATGAAAATTTTTAGTAGTAGGAGGAATAAAGCTTTAGGAATAGAATTTCATTTAGCTTTTCCAGCCTTGTAAACCTCTCTTCTCTTTCAGTGTCGCTTAAATTATTTCCCCTTATTTTTGAAAAGTTTGTTTACAAAGGCCTAAGCATATCATGTAAGTAGGTCAAGGCAGCTGAAATGAAATGGGTAGAGAAACGCTATTTCTCTTTTATATTTTCTCTATTATATATACTTATACACACAAAACACATAGAATTACTTTTATGACTCTGCAACAGTGTTATATTGGATAAAAACATTTACAAAACATTTGTTTTTCAACATAATTTCCTTCCTTGTCAATGCACTTAATTTGATGGTCACCACTCAATCACATAAACTAAATAAATATACAATAAAAATTTTAGATTCAAGCATCAAGTAATTACTACATGTTAGGCTACAGACTTTCATATCCATCATTATGTATTTAAATATATATACTCCCTCTGACACACACATGTATACTCTCTGATATACACACATACATACTCTGTAGCAAACAGAAGCATATGCATATGCACTCTTCTTCAATACACACATATATGTGTTTTGACATACACAGACATATACACATTCTCTGACATACATACACACAAACTCTGTGACACACACTTTTTTTGACATGTACACATACACACTCTCTGACACACACTCCCACACACAGAGTTGTATTCTTAAGTCTGCAGTAGCCTTATGATGAAACAAATATTTAATTTTCAACATAATCTCCTTCCTTGTTAATGCACTTAATTAAATGTTCACCACTGAATCACATAAACTGAATATTCTAGTGAAAATTTCAAATTGAAAATCAAGTAATTACTGTATGTCAGGCTACAGACTTACTGATCTATCTTCATATGCGCACACACTCTTTCTCTTAATATACATATAAAAACACTGTTTGAAATACACACAAATGCATTCTCAGACACACATATATACACACACATAGTTGGTCTATGCTTTTTCTTCTCTGTGACACTGCTTGGAGAGTCATGTTCCAATTCCAGTCCGGATACTTATATGAATTTATGTGCAAATACCCTTGCGAAAGTTATGAATCCACCACTTTGAAGAATCCAGTGTTTCTCAACTTTTCTTTAAGCAACTGCACACCTAGGAGCAAATGAAAACATCATGGCAAACTTAGCAAAATTTTTAGAAGGTATGCATTTAAATATTATTAAATAAAACCATAGATTTAATAAAATACACACACAAATATGAACTTACTTTATTTCAATGTTTCCTTTCAACTATTTGTACAGTTTATTTTGTGTGGAACCTGTGCCTGGTGCTTCTTCACAAATTCTTCAATATTTAATGTGCTGCAGCATGCTGATTGAGAATCACTACCTCGATCTATGGGTTAAATAGTAGGACGTGTATCAGAAAATCATTATTATTGCCAAAATATTGTTACAGTCTGAAAATATTTTTTTTCAATAACCTGCAAAAGCAGACAAATGAAAATGTGAAATGTGAAGGAAGCAGACAAATGAAAATGTGAAGGAAGCAGACAAATGAAAATGTGAAGGAAGGAGACAAATGAAAATGTGAAGGAAGCAGACAAATGAAAATGTGAAGGAAGGAGACAAATGAAAATGTGAAGGAAGCAGACAAATGAAAATGTGAAGGAAGGAGACAAATGAAAATGTGAAGGAAGGAGACAAATGAAAATGTGAAGGAAGCAGACAAATGAAAATGTGAAGGAAGCAGACAAATGAAAATGTGAAGGAAGGAGACAAATGAAAATGTGAAGGAAGCAGACAAATGAAAATGTGAAGGAAGGAGACAAATGAAAATGTGAAGGAAGCAGACAAATGAAAATGTGAAGGAAGCAGACAAATGAAAATGTGAAATGTGAAGGAAGCAGACAAATGTGAAATGTGAAATGTGAAGGAAGCAGACAAATGAAAATGTGAAGGAAGGAGACAAATGAAAATGTGAAGGAAGGAGACAAATGATTATTTGTACATCTCTGAGAGATCTTTCACCATTACTCCACATCAAATATTGTCAACACCTCAAAAATTATTTCATCAGGTGATTTTATTTTTTTCAAAATATATCAAAAGTATTTTCTTTTTTACAACTTTTAGTCCATAGATCATTTCGGCCATTGTACGCTCTGGCCTTCTTCAGGTGATAGATGTTAGAATTTCGAACTGAATCATTTATTTAGTCCACTAGGGTAGATTGCTCTCATTCCACATGCCATGTCTGGATATCTCGGTTTCAGTTTTTCCCCTTTAGTAAATCAACTCTCCAAGTTCATTTGTTCACCTCTACTGTGGCCAGGTATTGAACTCACAACTCTTTGGTGCAAGTCACTGGATTACTTCAGCCAATGCTTTTATCCATTGAAGTAAGTTAGAAATTCCAACGTATATCACCTGAAGAATGCTGAAGGCACTTAATGAGGAAAGAGTGTTTAGAAGATTTGACACTCACAGGGAATATTGAAGGTAAAAGCAGAGGAAAGCAGTGCATAATCTACCTAACAAGATTGTGTAAATGGTTGGCACAAGAGGGTTTAGGAGAGCTACAAAGGACAGGAAATTGTGGAGAACCATGATTGACAATGTCCTGAAGAGGCACAGTATGTAGAAGGATTGCCAGATTTGTCAAATGGAAAAAAAAAACTGTTCAAATTTAAATTAAAATGATTTCTAGTTTGCATATAAATATGTAAATTGTAATGGAATCATATGACTTCAGAACATAAATTTATATCCTAAAAACGTTGGTAACATGGTCATCTCAATCAAATTAAAATTTAATCTGTTTAAAGTGTCCCAATAAAGTCAGTTGAAACAGAATACAAAACAAAATCATTAAATAAAAGTCACTTGGCAAACCTCCTCCAAATTCGAGTTTTATTGCCAGTTGAAGTTGAATAAGCTATATACTGTATACCAGTGATTCCTAATGTGGGGTGCATTAATATTTTAATGGGGTATGCATAAGATGTGCACTCTTTGGCTTACTATACCGACAGAATAAGGGGGAAATTTGAGAATGAGTTGTTAACAGTGAATTGTTTTCTAGTGAGTCTGAGTGAGAGGGTTAATGTTAATGAGTGTTATATATACAATGCATATACAGTATGCATACGTAAAAATATGTTGTGTGTATGTACGTACATATTTAATTGGCATACATGTAAGAATTAAATATTACAGGGTGGGGGGGCACCAGAATTTTAGAAATACCAAAGTGGGGCATACACTAAAATCACTTGGGAATCACTGCTGTATACAGTTTATTGCATTTGATCAAACTGATCTGAGAGATTTTAGAAATGACAGAAATTTAAATACAAAATCACAAAAAAAGGTAAATATAAAGACAGACAATTTGAATATCATGAGGAAAGTAAACATTGGATAGGCTGTACTTGGGGGTAGTTTTGTCCAACACTGCAAGATGCTTCAAACCTGAAAACTCAATCATTTTTTTTAAATGGCCTCTCTCAGTTCTTGGTGTCATGTAAAGGGATTATGGCCACATCATGTTGAAACACTGGTTCCTAGATGATCACCGGTTAAGCAACATCAAGACTGGTCAGTACCTAAATGTGTGACGGTTTGGGAATACCAGGTGGTGTAATGGATAATGGCTTGGAATTGTTAATTCCTGTTGGGTTTGTTATATTCACTTACATGCAAACACCCTTGATAAAGGTATGAATCTACCTCTTCACCCCCAACTATGGGTTAATTAGTAAGACTTGTATCACTAAACTCTTATCTCAAAAAAAAAATATTCTTACAATCTAAAAATATTTTCTGGCTTTTAATAACTTGCGAAGGCTTGATAATCCATAAAAATGAATGAATCAATCATAGATATCATGTGTTAATGTTGTAGTTACTGCCTTTGCCTTTTGGTTTTTGTTTCGTGCCACCAGGTGGTGACTTCTTTAAAATGCTCGCAGCCATATTGAAAATGTTTCAATTGTTCAGTTGTCAATATTCAGACTAAGAGGAAGATTACCTTATTGCAGATGCAATTGATTTATTGAGGACTACCGAATGGTAGCAGAGTGTAGTCGATCTGCAACAAAAATTAAATGAATTTCCTTTTCTATTTTTCTGTTACTTTTAAAGTTTTGTGACTCTAAGACTTATAATTTATGTAAGAATGGATAATTTTAATACATGTTCTTCCAAATGGCCTCCAAAGCTAGACAATGAATTTTCCTATGAACAATGGAAGAAAAGCTTACGTATTTGGAGTAGGTTGACAGACCTTCCAGAACCAAAACATGATTTAGCCATTTACCTATGTTAAATTGAAAAGGCCAGAGCTGCCTCTCCTGAGATAGAGAGTATAGACTTGGAAACAGAGACAGGTGTGAACGCTATCATCCAAAAACTAGATGGATTATTTCTTCCAGTTAAAGGGAGCTGACAAATAGTTGCCTTTAAGAATTTGTATAATTTGTGTAGAGCAGCAGAAAGAGAAATAAAGATTGATTTTGACTACACCTCCTTTAAGTTTACTTAGGAAAACATGGCTCTTCCAGACCCAGTAATGGCATTTATGTTCCTTTCATCTGCAAACCTTCCTGAGAAGGATGCATACTTAATAATGTCAGCATTGAAGGAAATGTCTTTCAAAAATATGAAGGAGACCATTAAACATATTTTGGGCCATTCAGTTACCCCTTCAAATATTGATAAATGTATCCCTCAGCCTGTGATAAAATGTTAAGTCAGGACACCCTTTTTACAGATAGATTCAGACATGGATGAGGTCAACCATATACTCGTACCACCCAGGATGGTCACCCTTCAACCAGGCAACTTTCTATACAGTCACATGGCTATAAATTAAATCCTGTGGGTCACAATGGTCGGGTTTCAAGAGGTGTCATATGCGACTCAAAATTTCATTGTTCATGTTAATATGCATTGGACACGTTATTACGAGAACAGTGATCAAAATCTGCAAAGAAATACATCAGAATATGTTCTGTTGTCTTTGTTTATGGGTCATACTAATAGTACAAGGTTGCAATCCCTGGTGAATGATGTGAAGGGTTGTGCTATTTTGGACACAGGGTGCTTGACCACTGTCTGTGGTAAAGGTTGGCCTCAGGAATATTTGAATTCATTACATGATTATGAGTGCTCTTTCATTGTGGAACGAGCCTCTGCTTCTACATTTTCTTTTGGTGATAGTGTACAGTAGAATCTGCAAAGAAATTGACCATTCCCTGTTTGATTGGAAATATAAGGTCAGAAATAACAACTGATATGAAATACCTTTACTTTTAAGCAGAAATTCAATGAAAAAAGCAAACATGATTCTGAATTTTCAAAGTGATGCTCTGATTGTTGGAAAAAGAATAATTAGACTGCAACTCACCACTTCAGGCCACTATTCTTTACCTCTCTATAGACAACTAGATAATGCTACCTGCAATTTGATCATGTTCTTAAACAGGAAGGATACAAATAAAATAGCCAACAAATTGCATAAGCAATTTGGTTACCCTAATCCCCAAAAACTCAAAGTTGATTCCCGATGCAAATACAAATAATCATAAATTTGAATATGAAATTAAATCTGTATCAGAGAGGTGTGAAACTTGCACCAAATTCAAAAGAACCCCTCCCAGACTTGCTGTCAGTTTTCTTATGGTAACTGAATTTAATGAAACTGTGGCTTTGGATCTGAAAGAAATATCTCAAAAGAATAACTTAGTGAAAATTAGTCAGAATGACTAACTATACTGCATCCCTAAAATCCATACCCATCCAAAATAAAGATAAAGAAGAGGAACTTTCAGAGTCTGAGTATACCAATGTCAAGAGGCTTATTGGTCAATTAAATTCCTTGGCCACCCAGACCCGACCAGATTTGAGCTTTAATGTATGTGATTCCAGTTCCTTTCTCAAAGAAAAGAAAATTGAAAGTATTAGACAAGTAAATAAATCCACAAAAAAGGCAGAAAGCTCAGCTGACCATAAAAGATCTGGGAGATTAAAGACAGCTAAAAATAGTTGCCTACATTGATGCTTCCTTTGCCAATCTAACTGACGGAGTTTCCCAGGGAGGGTATATAATATTTCTTGTCGGTAGTAATAGCAACTGTATGCCTATTTCCTGCCGGTCAAGACATATAAAGAGAGTTGTGAAGAGCATACAAGCTGCCAAGACACTGGCAATGGTTGACATGGCTGATACATGTATATACTACAGAAAATTCCTTCTCGAGTTGTTGTGTTTTGAGGATGTTGTGAATAACATCCCTGTTGTATACAAAACAGATAATTCAGGTGTTTTTGAATCAGCCCATTCTAGCACTCAGATTCTGGATAAAACAATTGAGATGGCTATCTTGCATGAAATGTTGATCAGTAAACAATTGTCTGACATTAAATGGGTGCCCACAAGTAACCAAATGGCTGACTTAATTACCAGGCAAGTTGTTCCCTCATTCAAGTTTCTTGGATATATTATGGGGCCCAAAGAATATTTGACTTAGGTCTTATAAAATTTCTTTGTTGCCTGTGTTATTATGTACACTGCATGCCTCTGAAGAAATGGGAGAAGTGTTAATATTGTAGTTATTGCCCTTGCCTTTTGGTTGTTATTCAATGCCACCAGGTGGTGGCTTCTATAAAATGGTAGCAGCCATATTGAAAATGTTTCAATTGTTCAGTTGTCAATATTTAGACTAACAGGAGGATTACCTTATTGCAGATGCAATTTATTCATTGAGGATTAGCATCATGTATGGAATTTAATAGTTGTTTGTGTGTTGATGTATTGTGTGTGTGTGTGTGTATTCACATGTAAACACTTGAAGAAGAAGCATGCAAAAACTTGGGTTTCTACCACAGACAGTTTATTCATTTTATATAGAAACTGTAGGGAAACAAAGTTCTCAATGTCTCTTGGATATGCTTGTTATCTTTTTCTATCCAGAAGTAAGTTAGGTTAAGTAAAGATAAGAATGGTTAAAATGGTCAAGCTCAAGTCAGCTTTGTGTTGAGTTGGAACGACCAAATTTCTTACATCATGAGTGGAGCTGCAAAACACATCCGAATGCTCTGCATTGGAAAGTGGAAAGAGAAATGTTCTCTCCTTTCTAGCAATGGGGTCATAAAATTGCACAGATAATCAAAAACCTTTTTTGGTTCCTTTATTACTAGCATCATGGGAAAATGTATTTCTTTTTTGTTTTATTCTTTATGATTATTATATTTAATTATATTTTCTCACATATGCATGGCTTCCCACTTATTCAGATATATTTAAACTAACAGCTACATTCAACCATTTTTACAGATCAGTGATTAATATCAATTTCAAACAATTGAATCCTTTAGGTCTTAAAGAATACAATCTTTCATCAGATTCTATTGACTGGTACTAAAGAGTCACTGACAAAGAACTTTACTGAATAACAGGAACTGCATCACATGAACAAAAGGAGGAACAAATAAGATGGGTAACATGGAAATAGTTGGGAAAATAATGATATAATCAAAATGTTGACTTTCCAGACTACCTTATATAGAAGGTTAGAAAGAAAACTGTTATCAATACTAGAAAGAGCGATAACAGTGGACTTGAGAAATCTAATTTCCTGAAAAAACTGTTTTAATATAAAGGCTTTGTAAATTTCAACCAGCAGTATTACTAAGTAGTGGGTCAATGAATGTCAAATGTTTACTGTATGAAAATGGCTAATCTCAACATTACCATTCAATGTCATTTAACCCCACTCTTTTCAACCCCATCCCAAAAAGGTTAACAGTCTCTACTGGATCTTATATACAAATGTGTGGTAGCTGGTATGGTAATATTTACTGAGATATCATAGATTACCAGTATGTGTGTTCAAGTGCACCAAATACAAATAATTAAATTATTTACATCATTTTTTCCCTTGGCATGATGGTTATTAGGTACAGCATTCTTATTACTTTTCAAATAAATTTATGTGGCACAGTTATTTTGTTCTTTGTTTAACTTATTTTAAAATTATCAGATTTTTGCTTGAACTGGTGTGCTTATTTGATGCCAGAAATTTAAGTTTTAAATCTAAATTAATTTTAGCATTCCTGTTAATTTACAATTATAACTAGCATTTGTTGTATTTTCCCACTACATACAGGGTGTCCATAAAGTTTGTGTGCACTTTAAAAAATTTATAACTTTATTTGTATTTGTGATAGAAATAATCTGTAAAAAATGTTATAAAGTTTAATGTACCTAGTTTTAAGTATAGCTAAAATAACTAATGTGATTTCAGGCATTACTGTAAATCAGTTGGCAAATGTTTTCCGTGAACTGCAAAATCGTATTACCCTTTGTATTGCTAATGATGGAGGACATGTGGAAACTTAAAATTTCAATAAAACCTTATAAAATATAGATTTACTTCTTTCTAATCCTTTTTATAAATTATTTCTATCGCAAATACAAATAAAGTTATAAATTTTTTAAAGTGCGCACAAACTTTATGGACACCCAGTATAAATGATTCTGTCAATAAAAGCGTCATTTAGTCTGAAGTAGGATGAAATGCATCAAATAGGAATTTTTCTATTCTGTCATTTAACTATCCATCATTTGTTTCTTATATAGAGTTTACATACCATTTTTCTCATACATACATACATATATATATATATATATATATATATATATATATAATAATCCATTGGTATATAATCCAAGTGAATCCTAATAATATAAAATATTAAAACTGATCCACAAAGAGAGCTCAATATATATATATATATATATATATGTAGAGAGAGAGATAGTCATCCACAGACGGATTGTTTCACTGTATCACAGCTCCTCAGTGTGGCTAGATGTCCAGTTGCTTCAATCCAGGATCGAAACCCAACTGATTTGACATCAGTTAGATATCTTACCTCTAGGCCATTGTAGCATGGCAGAAAGGAAGGGAATTTTAATGTTTTTCTCTACACGAAATGTGCCATTGGCTCAGAGAACTCAATTCAATTTACTTGAAGAGTAATATTTAATAGCAGTAGGAGCCACTTTTCAAAACCCCCTTTCCCTAGAGAGCTCAACTGTATTTCTGGGAGTATATATATATAGTCATCCACAGACAGACTGTTTCGTTGTATCACAGCTCCACAGTGTGGCTAGACATCTGATTGCTTCAAGCCGAGATTGAAACGCAACTGATTTGACATCAGTCAGATATCTTACCTCTAGACCATCATCGCACGGCAGAAAGGAAGGGAATTTTAACGTTTTTCTCTATACGAAATATATATATATATATATATATATATATATATATATCCTTGTGTAAATTAATTGAAACAACCGCTTTAGTTTCCTTTCTTTCACCATACGGTCAGTTTTAGATCCACTGGAGTGACAGGGTGTAATCGATTTGTATTTTTTTCCTCAGATTAGGTCATTTGAAGTGGTGTGCAGTAATACGAATCTGTTTTCGGGGTGTATGCTGAAATTTGTTTGGCCTTGAAAAATATTGCGTAATCCACGATTGCATCAGATTTTTATCACACCCAGACATTATTGTCTCAACTGTCGATTAGTTGTCCTATGATCATTGTCTGTGATGGACATTACTCCAAGGAAGAATACAAAAATTTTAACACTGCACTAACATACTGGCAAACCTTACTAGTGAGCAAATCAAAGTACTATAGACTAGCCCAGAAGAAATATAGTTTTAATGTGTACTATATTTATGGGATAAAGTCAGAGATAGAGTGTATGCAAATATAAAAGTGAACATTGAAGTCAAGACATTTTGTTCAAATTGTTGATCACGCTAGATAACATGAACTTTCCCAAAAACTGTAATTAAGGTCTGCTCAGCATAGTTGCAGTATGAACCACAGGAGGGCTCTGTGGGGGTTGAATAAACACAAGCATCTGAGCAAGTGGCTGCAAAAGGGATTGCCTAGTCTCCCTAGTAGATGGGTACCATACAAGTGGCCAGCTATACATACATACATATATATATATATATATATATATATATATATATATATATATTTTAGGAATTAATCTTTCTTGTTCCATTGAATGTAATGTACAAGGAAAATTTTATAAATTTTTTATTCAGTTTTTAAATTTTTTTCTTACAGTTTTTCTTTCATGAGAACTTTCCACGCTTTTTCAGTTCTTATAAAAGAAAAGCTAGAAAAACTGAATAAAAACATATAAAATACTCCTTGTATGTCACATTCAATGAAACACACACACACATATATATGTTGGTAATTTTATATATGTGGATTTTTTGCTTTAAATATTTACTCTGTTGCATAATTTAGGTTAAAGAATATTGTATTTCATTCTTGAATTGAGGAAGCCTTTATGAATTAACATTCCATTGATATGAAACAAACTTGTAAACCTGTCTCAGTATCAGACAAATTCTTGTCTTTTCTATTTATTTTAAATTCTACTAAGCAACTGAATGGTTCTCAAAGTAAATAATTCTATATCCAATGCAGGCAAGCTAGAAAAAAATGTAAATTAAAATTACAACTAGCCTAGCAAGTGTGCTGGACAAAGACAACTGTTTTATCTGTCCAAAGTAGAAAAAGCTAAGAATGTTAATTAAATTAATTATGGTTATTTAATATCATTTAATATTTAAAGCTATTATTTAATATCATTTAAAAGTTTTGATATTTAGTTTTATGGCAAATCTCCATTATATACAAGGTTGGGTTGCCAACTTTGTCTAATTATAATGAAGGACATAAAGAAAAAAATATATATCTAAATTCAAAGGCTCTACAATATAATCAGTCCTGACCTGGCATCTTGTCTTCAGTCTCTTTCTCACTGATGTGACATGGCTTCCCTCTGTCTGTTCAGCAAATATTTTCATGGCAGCCGTTCTGATGATCTTTTCATCCCTAGTGCCTCGACAACATGAATTTAAGTGGTAATTTAAGTTCATTGTTAGTCAGTGCAAATATTTAAATTCCAAGATCAAACGTTTAAAATGATTGGAATTATATTTAATGGCTAGCCACTTGTTTCTCAGTATCAGTCATGTGTGATACACAGATAGGCGATTATGTATCTTTCGATACATGACTGATGAGGCAGATTTTTTCCCGCATTAGGCTGCCATTTCTTTCTGCAGTAGACCAGTTGCCATCCAAGGCTATAGAACCCGGTCTGTCCTGCTATTTACCCATAGCTGGGGAGAGAAGAAGAAGATTCATACCTTTCCCAAAGGTATTAGCACGTAAGTGAATGTAATGAATTCAACTGGAATTTGAACTCAGCTCTCTGATTCCTCCTTCTGAGCCGCTATCCATTACTCCACTATGCCTCCAGTATGCCCATCATTTCTCAGTATGCCCATCTGTAATGGTGGTTAGCCACTCTCTGTTTCAGATGTCTGCTCAGGCATATTTGTGTTTGTCCAGCACCCACAGAGTCAGTCTGTGGTTTATACTGCAACATTCCTGAGTAGACCTTCCTTACAGTCTCTTGGAGAGGGTGTGTAATCTTATGTGATCAACTGTTTGAACAAAGTCCGTGGCGTCAAACCATCGGTCATGATGACTTTTTGCTAACACAACCATTGGTGTCTTTCAAACAGATCTGTCTACCCAATTCTACTTACAAGGCTTGGACTAACCTGTGGGATGGTTCTCAAGCACTTCCCAATAATGTCACACACTGAGATCATCTCAGGCTGGTATTATCAAGAAGTCATCTCCTTGACAATTTGACCATAGTGAGATTTGAACCTTGATCTTTTGATTGGAATGCTAACATTCTAACTAATTATCCATGCATCCATTAGACTTATATTTACCAAAATCATTTTGAATAGAACTTTTTTTGTTTCTGCTGCTGCTAGGGTTCTGTTGATTTTTGTTTTTTCTTTCAAAACTTGGAAGTGCTATCAGTAATTAGAAGATGAACAAAAATGTAAAGTTTAACATAAGACCAGGCAAAAATGGTGTGTCAAAAGCATGTTTTTCTCTTGATGCCACTATTACTGTATATTCAAAATAAATTCGGAAAAAATGCATTTTCCAGACATTTCTTTCATTTGCTCTCACCACAAAAATTCACTAAAATAAATGTAATGAGAAAAGTACACAGGTGTAGGCTGTAAGAAAGCTTTATTCAACTGAGAATACAAGGTTCACATTTTAGTGTCCTTTTATAGTCCCAGTAAATAGAAATAGCTCTCTCAAAAAGGAGAGTAAAAAACAAAACAAGGGGAGACCACTCTTGATTATTCATAACAATAGGTTAAAAGCATTTCTTCCTCTGAACCAAACATTCTTTTAATTTTAGATTTTAGGCAAGACCACAAACAATTAATATTTTTTGTGTATTTCCTCTTTTACTAGGTGAACAAATTTTCCCTTGTGTATAATTACAGAAGGTCTAATTTTTACAGGGTATTTGGTGAGTGGATATCTCTGCACTATGATGGCCAACCATCTGAAATTACGAGTTCCTGGTAAAAAAACTTTCTAAAAATTATTTGTTTTAATTTTACAAGGAGGTTTCAATTTGGTGTCTCCAAAATGTAATTGTCCATTTTACAATCAATGTGCAATGATAATGAAATGTACTCTGCTTTGAAAATTAAAACAAAAAGTAATCTGAGGCAGTAATTAATTACAGTAAAAAAGAAAAAATCAGGTTTGCATGTTATGGTTTTATTAAAATACTAAAAATAACTTTTCAAAGCTGTAATTATTATGGGAAAATTAAATAAAATCAATAAATGAAATAATAATGAATAAAACAAAAACAAAAATAAATACATTTCCCATGATGCTAATAGTAAAGGAACCAGAAATATGATTACCCCACTTGGCTTTGTCAAACACTGTTAGGTGGCACTGTTGAAGTCTATAAAAAGACAAGCATTTCCTTCCTCTCTCTCTCTCTCTCCCTCTTGTTCCAAGATATAGCAGAATGTGGAACAAAATACATCCCTGCTGGGACACGTTTATTTCCTCAGTCTACTGATAACTGAACTCTCTTTCCCATTTTCCAAAGCATGGCATTTGCACATGTCTTCCAAAACCTACATTTATGAAGTAAATCAAACTTTTCTTTGGTCGTTCCAACTCAGTGCAAGTCTGACTTGAGCTCAGCCATTATAGCAATGCTTAGCTTATACTTATTTACCTTAACTCCTGGACCTAAAAGAGAATGGGCATAACTTTATTTTGCTACAGTTTATATATATAAAAAAAGAGAATAAATGTCAGGAGAAAAATTGTCCTTTTGACACAGCATTTTTGCCAGGTGTAGCTGACCATGGGTCTCAATGAAAATGGTTCATGCCTAATATTAATGTTATCCTTTTATTCAAGAAATGCAGTGTGAAAACTAAAACAAATCTTAATAAATAAATAACAAATTCTGTCTGGCCATCTATGTGTTTGAAATCCCTTTAACTCTGGCTACACTTGCTCTACATAAAGAGATTATACCCTTTCGGGATCAGGATGATCTCGGGATTAAAGATTTGCTCTTCATCTGGTGCTTGGGATTTGGGTCCGGATTAGGAGGGAACAGTTAAAAATTAAAATTTTAAAATAACTGAAAAAAATTAGTCATTTTAAAATTTTTTCATTTATATTAAGTTTAGCGTAACACAAAAACTTAGTGAATTTAACAATTTTTGTTTTAAATTTAGTTTAAAATATCTCCAAAACTTTGTGAATTGAGGAAATCAATTTTATTTCTTCAAAATGCCAAGGAATCTGAGTAAAATGAAAAAGTTTCATGGTGTGAGGTTTTGAAGTTGTGAAGAACTCAGTTTTTCGCCTGAATTGGAGTTTCAGTACAAATCAGTCTTTTGGCTGGAATTAGACTTATAGCCTGAATCTAAGTTAAAGTTTTTAAAGTTCCATGGAGTGAAATGAGGAATTCAAAGTTATTTCTTCAGAATTATCATTGTTGTTTACTCAGCTGGACCAGAGGACCCTTTAGTTTTAAGTTGGAGGCCCAATTAGATCTCTGCAAGAGCTAGCTTAAAGCTCTGAGTGTGGCTTTTAAGCTAGCAACAAATATTATCCCTCAAAAGTGGAAATAAATAAGTAAAAGACATTTCAATGAAATACACAAACACTTTCCAAACAGAAACAATTTGAAATAAATTCAAAATGATACAGGAGGACACATGATGAATTTCAGATGTAGTATTATAGGAGTGGATAATTACATTTTGACTGACAGACCATAGCTAAAGAACACATGCATTGCCTCAAGAGCCAGCAGAAACTCAAGAAAGAACATTTAATAGCAGGCTTGCAGAATTTAACATTAAACGCATTTATTTATGTAATAAATGTCTACTTTTATACTTTGACAAAATATTACAAATTATTTTTATAATTTTAACCCTATTACTCCTGCCACGCATGCTACTACAAAATAAAGTCTGGGGACACATATACCAATCTCTTTGGTGACTGCTACATTAGGTACTATGTTAAACTTTACCAAAAACAGAAATGTAATGAAAAATTTTTGCCATATTTTTGACAGTTCTATAGTTGTGAAATTTTGTAAAGTTTACTAATTTCAAACTTGATTTAAGAGAAATTATGAATTTGTGAGACATATTTGTGCTTATTTGAAGGTGAGAATTAATTGAAAATATTCATGTTTATTTGATAACTCTGAAATGGCACACAGAAGTTCCTCCGCGTCATGATGTCTGAGGTGTTTGATGAGTTTTTGAGAGGTTGAATCAGGTCAAGGATCAGGAGAAGCATTGGTTTTATTTTAAAAAATAGCCATCAAATTATGTAAACAAAGAAATTAACTTTGTTTAGTAGTCACTTAAGTATTCTGTATTCTAAGTGTCAATTAAAACAGTCAACAACACTAGGGTATTGTCCGAGTAGAAGCAGTATGAGAAGTGGGAAGAGGAGTAAATCTTTGAAGAGGAGAAATCATATAAAAGAGGAAGAGGGACTAAAGTGAAGGAAAGAGGAATGGATATGATTAAGGAGGAGGAATATAGAGAGTGGGAGTTAAGAGGGTGGAATATGAAGAGGAGAAGAAATATAGAGAGAAGGACTTGAAGAATAGGAAAGACTCTAAAATGACTCTAAAAGAGGAAGCAGCATATATAGGAGAGACATTATGGGAAGGAGGAGGAACATTGCCCTAAACAGAAGAAATACAGAGAGGAGGAGTTTAAGAGAAGGAAGGAAAAAGAGAGAGAGAGTTATGAAGAGAAAAACTATCTGGGATGGTGCTCCGGTTATATATCTATAAATTTTTTATTGACAAAATCCAAAGAAGAGTCTGTAATGTTGTCACTCCTGACCTGGCATCTCAACTTCAGTCACTTTTCCACCAATTGGACAAAGCTTCCCTCTGTCATTTCTATAAATATTTTAAAACTTTTTTTAAGCATTTGAAGGAGGAATTGAGCTATGGAAAGAATATAAAATCTGAAGAAGGTGGAGGAGAAAAACTGAACAGAAGGAAAAACTATAGTAGGAAACTGTTGTAACATGGGGAAGGTTACTGAATAGAATAATCACATGATGGTTGGTAATGAACAATAATACTTAGGACAAGAACAACACATATAAGATTCGCCAGCAAAGCATAGAAGAAGTAGTCAACTGATAGATGTGAGTCAAGTGAATTCCACAATGAATCTCCACCTGCACACTAATATACAGTATTTACTACTGTATTTATGTGAATGGGGGCATACCCATTATCATCTGTAGGTATGCTACAACAAATTGTTAACTCATTAAAAGTAAATATATCCTAGCCGACTTGAAACATGAGAAATCCAACCTTACTATCTAATAAAATATGGCATTCTCATGATAACATAAGGGAAGTTTACTTACTTGTGTCAAGTAATGCCTCATTACTATAACAACACAATATCTCATTGCTAAGTAGCGGAGATCAGGTTGCTTAACCAGTTAATATATAAAATCACATTTTGTTTTATATTATTTGATTGATTTGTTTTCTACTGCTTATCAACCCATTGAAGGTTATTTAAAGCCAGAAAATATTTTTAGATTGTAAGAATTTTTTTTTAGATAATAATGAATTAGTGATACAAGTCTTACTACTTAACCCATAGCTGGATGGGAAGAAGAGGTAGATCCATACTTTTCCCAAGGGTATTTGCATGTAAATGAATATAACAAACTGAAATGGAATTGGAAATGACTCTCTGATTAAAAATTCCAAGCCATAACTCATTACACGACCTGCACATCCAAGCTTTTAGCATCTGATCTTCCCAATCAGTCACCCATGTAGGTACTAACCAGGTTAAACATTGCTTAACTTCAGTGATTGTATGGGAAACAGTGTTTCAATATGATATGGTCGTAAGCCTGTTTTTTCATATTATAGACTAGATTGTACCGATTAGTGCTTATGTATATGTGAACTTTAATATGTACAAGATGGTATTGGAAAGTTCCTTAATGACCATCTGTAAGAATTCTCTATTTCCAATCATATAAGATGGCTGATGACTTGTTTGATGATGGTTCTTATGGATGAGACCATAAATTGTTTCTACATTTTCTGGTATTTAACTTATGACTGGTCACTATGATCACACACCATCTTGAGCCAACACTAGACTAGCCTTGAAATAGGCATACCACTTAAAAACCTGTGTTTAACCTCAGTTATGTTTGACAAAAGCCTGAAAAACATTTCAGTGTTACTGAGTGTGAAAGAATATGAGAAAAAGAAAAACATTATTAAAGACAGAGAACAATAAAAGAACAGGAATTAAGAAGATAGAAGATAATGATTGATGTCGTATTTAAATTTTTTAGATCAAAGTTGACATGAAAGCAAGAAACCTGAAGTGAATTTCACTTGCAAAAAGTGCAAGAGAAGAAACTGTTAATATAGAACTTACAAGGTCCGACAAAGTAAAACTGGCAACTGTCCTTAAAATGACCTCCAATCTGTTGTTAACTGGAGCAAGGAATGGCTTGTAAATTTTAATGTCTCCAAAACAAAACTGCTTTCATTTAATCATCATAGAGAATCTTTTTGCCTTCCATCAGGTTTACTCTAGGAGAGCATCTTGGGTTCACATTTTGCACTAACATGAAGTTGAGGGGTTATATTGAATCAACTGCACAGTTTACTGCTAGGAAAGATGGTTCATTGTAGTGTGCTAGACATTTTTCTCATTAGAATACATCTTGCATGTTTATAAATCTACTATTTGTTTGCACATTGAATATTGCTGCCATGTCTGGGATGGTGTTCCTGCTATATATCTCAAAATACTTGACAAACTCCAAAGAAGGATCTGTAATGTTATAGGTCCTGACCTGGCATCTTGACTTCAGCCATTTTCCCACTGCTATGACATGGCTACCCTCTGTCTTTTCTATAAATATTTTCATGGAAATTGTTCTGATGAGCTTTCCTCCTTGTTCCCTTGAACACATGATTTTAAGTGTACTACTAGATTGGCCATTTTACTGTTGAACTAACTACAGGTAACCATAAGTTCTATTCTAATAGTTTCTTTTCTCACACTTCTCATTTGTGGAACTTTCTTCCGTTTTTTTTTGCTTCCCTGCCACCTATGATCTTCAAAGATTTAAATGCAATGTCTGTCAACATCTGTCTTCCTGAATTCTGTTCTTTTGTTGTCCTTTCTCTTCACTAATTCTCTTTTACTCCTAGTAACTGCTTGATTCTTCATGGCATTATCACCTTGCTTAGGAGGAAATGATTAAAAATTTTTTTAAATGAATCAAGTACTCATATTTTGCTAAAAAAAATTTGCTCTGCAATAGCTTCCTGCTACAGTACATTTTCAAACAAAATTTTCTAAACGTCTGTGAAAAGTGACAAATTTATAAGTGGGGGTCCTAAAAATTAACATGGGTGGGGGTTGTTTATTTGGCACCTCATTGTAGATTATTATTTCCATTTTGCGTTGTTTTTCCCTGTCCAAGTGTTTATAACCAGAGTGATGTGATAAAGAGTGACAATAAAGACGTTGAATAAAACTGGTAATAAAATAATCACAGGTGGTAAATACGTTATACTTTTATAGCAGAATTCATCACCAAAAAATATATTGATTGAATTATAAAATATCTCTTATCACTTTCTTCTTTTATAGTAATGTTCATCCAATACAAGGTCCAAGAGACACTCAAGGTTGAGGCTGATTGAATGAGGTTGTTGTAAGAGTTGACAAGGAGTGAGTAATAGGTGCATATTATGATGGATATGTAGGATAGATAACAGTTTACTGTTGTTGGCCATTAAATTTATTATCACTAATAATTGCTCTGATGAGCTGCTATCGCTGGTTCCCAGGCTCCATGAATTCAAGCGTCCTACGAGGCTGGCATCCCGTTCCCACCCTTTCACTGTTGAAACTGTTAAATGTAGACGTCTCTTCTACTCCAATAGCTTCATATCTCGCACCTCACGCCTATGGAACTCCCTTCCTCATTCCTGTTTCCCTGATGACTATGATCTCCAACTATTCAAGTGTAACGTCAATCGACATCTCCAGTTGCCTTGATCTATCCTCTATCCTTTCCTCTAACACTCCTATTTGCTCTCGCTCTAAATCCTCTGTAACCCCTTGTGTGCTAGCGGCTTCCAGCCTTGCCTGGGGTGAAAAGCTTAAAAAAAAAATTTTAAAAAACTTGAAGAGGTTAAGATTGTAGGGATCGGATAATTTTGATTGATTTATTGATTTTGTCTGGTTTATCAAACCCTGAAACATATTTCAGAATGTGAGGAGAGTACCTGGTGTTCCAAAGCTGTTCCCCCCATCTCACTTAAGTACTGACTGGGTTCAACACTGCTTAACTTTGGTGTTTGAACAAAAACCAGTGTTTTCAGCATGAATTGATTGTTAACCATAGCATTCAGAGAAGCATCCTTTCAGGAGGTTGTTCTGCAACTTAACACTTCTGGTTGATTGAGTGATCCATTTTCTACGGCTTATCAACTCTTTGCAGGTTATTTAGAGCCAGAAAAGATTTTTTTTAAATAATAATGATTTTTACTGATACAAGTTTTATCATTTAACCCATAGCTGGAGGGAGAAGAGGTGGATTCATAACTTTTGTATTTTGCACATAAGTGAATATGATGAACCCAACTGAAATTGGAACTCGGCTCTCCTATTTCCAATTCCAAGCCATTATCCATTACGCCAACTGCACATCCATGCTTACAGCACCTGGCATTTCCAAGCGGTCACCCATGTAGGTACTGAACTGACTCTATGTTACTTAACTTAGGTGATTGTACCAGAACTGGTTTTTCGACTTGATATGACCATAAGCTAACTATTCTGGAAAAGAAGCTGAGTGGAACTGCCTCCTTACAAATGGAATATAAAGGGACTGGGATGAGTTGACCGAGTCCTAGCTGTGAAAGTCTGGAATGGTGGAACTAAGGAATGTAGGTCATCTGAGCATCAACCATAATGAGAAGCTAGTAATGCTTTATCTATGACAGAGAACAAAATGGATATATCCCAGAGGGTTGTGTTGAGTAACAATAAAGATCTGGATTGATTGAATTGTTTTTTATGGCTTATTGACATTCTTAAGGTTATTTAAAGCCGAAGCATATTTTTGGATTATAAACATTTTGGGGGGATAATAGTGCTTTTCTGTTACAAGTATTACTATTTAACCCATAGCTCGGAGGAGAAGAAGGGGATACATCCCTTTCCCAAAGGTATTTGCATGTAAGTGAATGTAATGAACCTAACTGGAATTCAAAATCAGCTCTCCAATTTCTCATTTCAAGCCATTATCCATTACACCATCTGCAGATCCAAGCTTATAGCACTTGGTATTCCCAAGCAGTCACCCATCTAGATACTGAACAGGTTCAATATTGCTTAACTTTGGTGATTGGAATCCAAGCCAATAAAGACATTAACTAAACATTGCAGGCAAATAAGTTATATTTTTATTCTCCTTTGACAAGAGTCATCATCAAAAAATATATTGACTGAATTATAAAATATCTCTTCTCACTCCTCAGGATAAGTTCTTTGTTTGGGTAATTAACTCTTGACCTTCTATATGGCGCAAAACACTTTATTCTCGGTCAATTTATTATACCAACTAAAAACTAGATTTACATTCAAAGTCAATTTCTTTTTAAAAGAATTAAAAAGAGACATGCCTGAAGGAAAAAGAAGACCAAAAACGACATGGTGAAGGCCTATGGAGAAAGACAGAAAAGCAATAGTCTCGCGATCCTGGGGTGGGGCAAAACTGGTAGCTGCAGACAGGGCAGAGTGGAGACATTCTGTGGAAGCCATATGTGCCATGTGTCACTAAAAAGATACATAGATAGATATGAAAAGACTACAATAGATAGATACAGACTGAGATAGATATAGATAGATATGAATAGACTATGATAGATAAATAGATAGAAACAGATTTAGATATGAATAGACTATGATAGATAGATAGAAACAGACTGAAAGTGATAGATAGATATGAACAGACTACAGTAGATAGATAGATAGATAGAAACAGATGGAAATAGATAGCTAGATAGAAACAGACTATAATAGATATAGAACTTAATTTAACTTTTAAAAATCTGATTGAAATTTAATCTTTGTTACAAAAGTTATTGAATTTTATTTTATGTGTTATTTCTTTTACTTAAAATTAATTTGGGCTTTTAAAAATATGTAGGAGCTGTCATAATATCCCAATTTATTTGAACTAATGCCTTTATTCTGGTACTTATTGTGACAATGATTTGGCTGTAGTACTATAGAGCCTTCTTCAAGTATCTATCATAGTTGGTAACCTTCTAGGAATTTCAAATTAGCTCAGAATTTGAACTTGTCTTGTCAATTCTACTGGAGTTATTAAATATTACTTATTTCATTTTTTTAATTCTGTGACCCATAAGGGTCGTAGGGGCCCCATGCGTACTGCAGCAACAGTAGAAGTAGTGTTTCTTGGGCAAGATAGCTTGACAGAGCCCAACCATCTCCAGGCCAGTTTTGAATTCAGAGTTTTTCCTTCTACTAGACTGGTTACCCATAGTGGTGGCCGGGGGGGGGGGGAGAGGTGTCATACCTTTTCCAAGGGTATTAGCATGTAAGTGAATGTAATGGATCTGACTGGGATTCGAACTCGGCTCTCTGATTCCTCAATCCGAGCCACTATCCATTACTCCACCTTGCGTCCCTTTACACTTATTTCATTACCGTCAATTAAAAATTACTTTTATTTTAAGATGCACTAGTAGGGATACCCAGTGTTGCCTGTGTATTATATTAAAATAAGTCCAGTAATGTACAAATTTAGCATGAAAATTATTATTATTAATAATAATAATAATATTTTTGTATTTAAACCTGACATGATTTATTACAATTTTCATTAAAATCTAATTTATTTTGTTGTCGCTATTTAACCTTTAGCATCCTGCATTATTAATATTACTGCCCTTTCCGTTGCATTCTTTTTCAATTGCAGTATCCTTATTGTTTATTTCCGTTAAAGTTGTTTTCTATTGCCATAGCAGGATATGACAACACAACTATGAAATTCAAACACACTATTGTTCAGGGATCAGTCACCTTCAGTGACAGGATAAATGTTTTGTACAGCATACTGAGTAATAAAGTTTTTATTCTTTTTAATTGGGATAACCCCAAGCAAGACAATAATAGCACTATAACACATGGGGTTACAGGGTGTGGAAAAATTAAGAACAGAAATATTAATGACGAGCAGAAAGAGTAATCAGGTGGACAGTAGATAGCAATTGACAGTGTATTTAATTTTTTGCAGATTAAAGTTGTCTGGAAAGCATGGAGCCAGGGGGGAGTTCCACAAGTGAGAAGTGCAAGAGAAGAAACTGTTAGCATAGAATTTATGGCTAGATCTAACCAGCTCAAGTGTAAATTGATGAGATCTTGATGTCAGTCTAGTGCTGCAATTAAAAAAAAATGGCTAGTTTAAATAAATCTATTAAAAAAAAAAGAATTGTTAACTGCTCTACATATCTTTTGTGTGTATGAGTATCAATCTTAAACTCCAAAATGACAATATTTAGTGTTATAATGAATACTAACTGCCTTAGCTGGAGTCTGAACCTTGTGCTCTAGTTTACTATTCTCCCCTCCTCTAACTCAGTAGGTTCCAACAGGCAGCAGGAGGGTTGTCAGACCTGCTAATGAAAATAGACTGAACCATTTAGTGCAATATATTCTTATTCTTCTATGTACCGTATCACTTCAAGATATTGGCTCTCAAGAACTTCTTGTCCTTTGTAACACTAAATAAATTTTGTCTTTTCACCATTTCTACCAAATCTTACTCTGTCATCCATTTGCTAAAGCTCATCTTTTTTCTTGTTATGTTCCCTAGAAATTTCAGTTCTCTTTTCCTGATGTTAGGTATAAGCTTTTTATTTCCATTTTCTCTAGAACTCACAAGTTTATTTCATGGTATTCTCAGCATCCTTCTGTAGAACCACATTTCTATTGCTTCAAGTGTTGTCTTCATCTGTGAAGAGATTGCATTCACTGCCATATAAGAGGATCGATATTACATAACAGTTCAGTTCAGTTTTCTTTGGTTTAACATATACCCCAACAATTTCTACTTAATCAGATCTTCTTAGTTGGCTTCTGTTCCTGTTATACTTACCTGAAAATGTAAGCCATTAAAACCATGTGGATTCTAAGATAGCCTGTTCTCAGGAAGATTTTAATAACAATTTATTTCTGTTCACTTTATATAAACAAAGATATTTGTAAATGAAAAAGTTTTTTAATTTAGTAATTCCTCATTTTTAATTTAATTTTATTTTAATTTTATATTTAGTGTATATAATTTATAATTATAATTTAATTTATATTTAATTTTAATTTAGTAATTCCTCATTTTTAGATTAATTTTAATTTTATATTTAGTGTATATAATTTATAATTATAATTTAATTTATATTTAATTTTAATTTGGTAATTCCTCATTTTTAGATTAATTTTAATTTTATATTTAGTGTATATAATTTATAATTATAATTTAATTTATATTTAATTTTAATTTGGTAATTCCTCATTTTTAGATTAATTTTAATTTTATATTTAGTGTATATAATTTATAATTTAATTTATATTTAATTTTAATTTGGTAATTCCTCATTTTTAGATTAATTTTAATTTTATATTTAATGTATATAATTTATAATTATAATTTAATTTATATTTAATTTTAATTTGGTAATTCCTCATTTTTAGATTAATTTTAATTTTATATTTAATGTATATAATTTATAATTATAATTTAATTTATATTTAATTTTAATTTGGTAATTCCTCATTTTTAGATTAATTTTAATTTTATATTTAATGTATATAATTTATAATTATAATTTAATTTATATTTAATTTTAATTTGGTAATTCCTCATTTTTAGATTAATTTTAATTTTATATTTAATGTATATAATTTATAATTATAATTTAATTTATATTTCATTTTAATTTGGTAATTCCTCATTTTTAATTTAATTTTAATTTATTTTAATTTTATATTTCATTTATATAATTTAGAATTATAATTTAATTTATATTTATATTTAATTTAATAATTCCTTATTTTTATTTTTTAAAGATTTTTATGCTTAATATTATTCTAATGAATAAAATGTTCCAAATTATTTTTGTAAAGCGAGACTCTTGTTTTCACTTATAAATGTTTGCAATTTTAAAACACATATGCCTTTTTTTAGTAAATGATTGTCCATCTATTCCTTTAACATTTTCATTTTAAAGTTTTGTGCCATTGTTTATTTAAAGAAATAATTTAATAATGCAGGGTTTACATATGTAAATAAATAGAATGTTGTTTAATATTTATTAAAAAGTTTAGCGTTTTTATATTGGTCATTTATTTTTTATAAGAAACAAACGTATTAATAATAATCTTAAAAAATTGTCCTTTATCAAATAAAAAGTACAGAATATTCTGCAATTCATTCATTAACTTTGCTACAGTTTTGAAAATGTTTTTTCCCTGTTGCATGTGTGTTTGTGTTCAGTAATGAGAGTGAAATGAACAAAATCTGAGGCTTGAACTAACTGTTTAACAGCTTTTATTCCTGGTTGAAAGAGAGTGTAAAATAGTAGTATTTTGTGGGAAAAAAGTAGGTTTCCCAATTAACAAAGTTTTTAAGTAGTTTTTGTTGAGGGCAATTTCTCTGTTAGTTCCTATGGGAGGAACAAGAAGTCTGTGTGTGAAACTGCAAGGACAGGCTTCATTTTCTGCAGAAGGGTTGTGTGTAGTTTTCCTTTGGTAGGTGCCTTAAAGGAAAATTTTTCTGCCAGTTTCCACAGGCAGAATGAGAAATCTGTGTCAAGCTGCCAAGACAGACCTCGTCTTCTGCAGCAAGTGTTGTCTGTAGCTCTTCGGGCTGGGCTTGAAGGTAGAGGTTGATGAAAATGAAAAGTGGGAAAGAGTGGGCCTTGAATGTAGAGTCTGCTGAAATGGAAAATGGAGATGGAAAAGGAGCTGAATAGGGCTCTGTTAATGTTTTTAGGACTTCCATTGCTGCTGCAAGCAAAGTAAGGAAACCACCACAGGCCACAATAGCAACAAGTGAGATAGTTTCTATAGTTTATTTTTTTTAAATTGAATGGTGTCAAGTTTGAACTGGAAACACTAAAATATCAGTATATTTTTTCCTATATTTTCTAATGCTGACCATTGCATATACTTTTATATACAAATATCTTCTATTATATAAAGTGAATAGAAATTATTTATCAAGACCTTCCTTGGAACATGCTAAATTAAAATGTATATGATTTTAAACATCTAAATATTGTAGATTAGCAGTTTCAAGTAGACATGCATGCATACAGATGAATGCCCTTTATAGAAC
This sequence comes from Acanthosepion esculentum, assembly GCA_964036315.1. Taxonomy (NCBI): domain Eukaryota; kingdom Metazoa; phylum Mollusca; class Cephalopoda; order Sepiida; family Sepiidae; genus Acanthosepion; species Acanthosepion esculentum. Next base: position 123,057,085 of record OZ038477.1, on the reverse strand, counting down.
AATTACTGTGCTGCAAAGATACAATATAGTAATTTCTATTTGTTAGAATAAAAACCAATTATATAGTGTAATTTTACTTACTTTCCACAATAAACAGTGGTAAAAAATTAAATTTCAAAATGAAAAGATTAAAAGAATACATGGGCAATTATTTTATTTAATAAAGTGCTTATTTGTTTTAAAATTACAAACATTTTTTCATGAAAGACAATAAGCTTGGATAGCAGAATAGGGAGTGGGAAGGATAGTGAAAAAACAGATTGTTAAGAGCTACAAAGGATGGGAAGTTGTGGAGACCTATGATTGCTCAATTTCTGAAGATACATGGAATATAAAAGAATACAAAGACTGTTTAAAACAAACTTCATGGTTAATAGCCATTATTGTTGGTTACTTCTTCAAAGACACTTTATTTTAAACCACAAGGTGTTTCAAAGAATTTGATATCATTTGAGATTTAAATATCTGAGTGACTACACAGTGTAGACAACTGAAACTAAATACTTATTGTTGAGCAAAATGAGATTTATTCATCAAAATTTGAATGAGAAATTCAAAGGTATGTGGATTTCATAAGTTTTCTACAGAATTGCTTGCATTTTTACTTGTCACCTGATTTTAAGGCCTGAACAAGCTGCATCTTGCATGGTGCCATTCACAAGCATTTCCTTGTGGCAGACCAAATTGTCATTGCAGGAATCTGAGTTCCCAGACTTGCTCTTATTATAAACTTCCTAAGGGTTTGCAAAAATGTTTCCCGAACTCGGTCAACCATCTCTTCCGATACTGTTATTCATCCAGATACTTTTGCTCTGCAGAGACAGCCTTCCTCTTTGAATTTTTTGTGCCACATCCAAATCTGCATTGCAGTTGGTGCCTTTTTAGCAAATTCTATCATAAATGCACACTGCAGTCTTGTTTGACTCTGTTCGAGCAGGCTCTAACACAATGTATTTTCTCTTACAGTGAATGGCATTTCTATACCTGAAAAGAAAAAAAAACATAAAACATAGAATTTTAAATTGTTTTTTTTTTTTTACATGATTTTAGAATTTGAGATCATTTGAATGAGAATTGTTCAAGTTATTAGATTACGAAATGATATCAGTTTTTTCTGAGATACCCTGTATTTTAGATTAACAGCCAAGATGGTAACCCAAGTTTGGACAAATAACATCTGTTTATTTGCACCATCTTTCTGGTTTGGTAACCATCTGATTTGAAAAATACAATGTAATCTTTTTATGACTATCAACCTGTGTTGTAATAGAAGGTTTTTAACACAAATATACCACTCACAATGGTTAATGCATTCAGCTGAACTATTAGACCCAGATTACAAAAACAGTAAAAGGCACAAAATTAGGTATTTTTATTACAAAGTTGTAATCAGTGTTACTTTTTGTGTTCCATACAAACATCTGTTGTTAAGTCCAATTCTTGTTCACTGACTGAAACTGGCCAACCAAGCAGTGAAACAATAGGTTAATTTGCTTCAGAAAGAAAAAGTTCATTAACTTTCACCTAAAAAAAAAAACAAAAAAAATCAAGTGTCAGTCTCATAGAATAACCTAAATTTGTCTGATCCACTAGAAGTATAGAGTTTTTCCTGCTCAGTTCACTATTACTATTAGCAAGGCTACCCAATGTTGCCTGGGCCAAATAATATTCCTTTAGTTTCTATGTAAATTTCTGGAATAAGAAGTTATCATTATTTACATCATTTACACTTGGCCTATTGTCTTCATCTTTGTTGTTATTATTACAAAGTTTTAGCTGTTGTGTACTCTGGCCTTCATCAGGTGTTTGTCAATCTGGATAACTTTCAGGGGATTTTAAATTAAACTCTTTATTTAATCTACAGGATAGATTTTTTCTCAATTTGCTGATCACATCTAGGGATCTTAAATATTATTAGTGAAACACAAGATTCCATCTAAGGAGAAATAAACTTAAAGTAGAATTTAATCTCTGAAGTTCTGGGATGAGAAATTATCATTATTTACGCTATTTACATTTGAACTATTGTTCTTATCATGCTTTGGCTGTTGTGCCATCTGGCTTCTCAGTTACTGCTTGCCCCATTAAAGCTGTTTGTAAATTTGGTGATATATATATAATGAAAAGTTTGGTAATCTGTATAGATAATCCCAAGGAAGGATGTAATCCAGAGAGCTCAATTTCAAAACAGATTAATTATTAATTCAATTTAAATAGAAAACAGACAACCTTACGGGTAAATTGATTATAATTTATTTCCCCAGATATGGCCTGAAGCATGCATTATATAAATATAGCATACATTAAAATTATAATTATATATATATATATATATATATATGTGTGTGTGTGTGTGTGAGAGAGAGTGTGTATGTGTGTGAATGTTTTGATCACATTGTGGAGAAAATTGTGGTGATGAAAGAGAAAACCACACCTAACCTCAGAAAAGAATTTGTGTTCTTTGTGTTATCTATTGAAAAAGAAAATCAGAATCAAGATCAGGTCAACTTTAGTAAGCCTTGAAAAATAGGGTGTTTGCTCTTTTCTACCTGTCTTGACCAATTACAACCTTTCTTACTCCAATAAAAGAACCAATCACAGCCTCTCTTATCTGAATAAAAGAACCAATCACAATCTTTCTTACTCCAATGAATGAATTCTACTTTAGACTACAGGATTGATTTAGCTCTTTGTGGATGAAGAGGTAATTGCGCGTTGCGATGTTAATTTTTTTACCCTTTTCATTTACGACGTTAGATTTTGCGAGACTGATTTTTGACCCTTGGAATTACAACCTTTGACATGAGTTTTTTTTTTTATCTGAACCTCACTATTACTAATTAACTCTAGATTAATGGTTCCCAACCTTTTATTGACCGTGTCCCACCTAAGTATCTTTAAAATCCTGATGCCCTCACCATGACATACTTCTTATTATTCAAAAAGTGAACCCCTATTCACGTGGAGGAAATCTAAAAGGTCATTAACTTTACTTTCCTTAAGAACTTGAGATTGCATATATACAGAAATATTATCATTTAAGTTTAGAATTTTATAATATTCATAAAAATATGTGCTACTAATATAAATATATATCATATACAGTTCATATGTAATTACATATGTAGATACACACAAATATATTTATGTATGCATACTGTATGCACCGTTTGTATTAACTTATAGGAATATTATTATTATTATTATTATAAATAAATAAAAATAAAATATAAAATAATAATGAAAATTATAAATAAAATAAAATAAAACAATAATATAAAAAAGTTGTATAAAATAAATTAAATAAAATTAAAAATAATAAAAATACTCCCAGCATGCAACAAAAACTGTTTCTGCTAGAAATATGGACATCTTGCCAAGTAACATTAAATTCAATCTCTTCACCATGAACCTTTGTATGGGCAACACGGGTCTGACTTCTCTCTGTGATATGGCTTGTAATACTACGGAGTAAATTTCTCCCTTTTATCACATGTGCCATAAAACAATTTTAACCTAAAAAATATACACACTTATACGCACAAAAAATATAAATAAATTGTATGAAGTTAACATACAATTTACCAGGCTTTTTCTGTTATTTGTGTATGTTTTATTTCCTGTCAAGTATGCTTTTGTCTCTGTGAACACAAAGTTAATTTCTGCTGCTATGATGTGAGTGAACCACCATAAACTTGCACACTCACCCATACTCACAAGGTAAAAAAATCACTTTTTTTAATTTCCCACCTTAAAAACAAAATTGCCCCCCCCCTATGGCGTGTACACCCCATGTTGGGAACCACAGCTCTAGATGCAACTAATATTACACTATTATGAAATTAGGTGAGGTACAAGTCCTCATAGCTTATGGCATATGAGGTAAGCAAAAATATACCCAATGTCTGAAGTTTTACATCTAAGAACCAGCGGATATATTTTTGGCTATTCTTTTGGGTGGGGAAAATGTCTTATCTGCCATCATGTAAAGTAGTTGAGAAGATAAAATGGTGTTTTATTCCTTGATCAACAATGATATTTATATTTTGGATACTGGTTAATAATTTGCTTCCTTTTATATGTGTCCTGCTGTTGGGCCCTAAGATAGGTATTTACTGATCCAGGTAACGATTGTGGAATTTTGAACTGAACCCTTTAAACAGTCCGCAAGGGCAGATTGTTCTCATTCCACTATTTATGTCTAGGCATATCTCACCTGTTCTCTTTTAGTACTGCTCAGTTATTGATCGCCCTCTTTCCACCATGTCTAAATCTACACTACCTGGCCCAGGGATTGAACTCGCAATTACTATTAAATGCACAAACCTGCACTTCAATCCACTAGGCTAATGTCCAGATATCCCTAGACATGGACAGCAGAACATGAACAATCCTTAGAGTAGATTAAATAAAGGGTTCAATTTTAAATTTCCAGAAGGTGACCTGAAGAAGGCTGGAGAATATAGTGGTTGAAATGTGATAATAACAAAAATGAGTATGTGAGCCTGAATGCAAATAATGGAAATAAAAGAATGTCTTCAGCAATTTCAGAACACTCTCAATGGAATTGCAAAATGTATACAGTCACGTCTCGGCATAGTCAATGGCCATTGGAGCGACAAATAGAAAACTGTAAAGGCTTGATTTATGTAAAAGGATGGCCTTGAATTCAACTTTAATGAGGACAACATTTTTTTTTTTTTAAATGATAGAGGCCAAAATATATATTATATATAACTGGAATTTTAATGATAGATTCCACAGCACACAAGTGAAAATTGTTTTCTAATAATGGTTGACTTTCTATGTTGGTAACTTTGTAGGTGTTAATGCCACAAATGAAAGAGTACTTTGTTTTATAACAACTATTTGTCTTTAATAAAAAGCCTGAAACCAGTTGAACAAAAGCCAATTTGTCTGGGGTTTGTTTTATAGAATGAAAAACATCAGTACAAAAGCATTTTAATGATGGAATATTTCCCAGTAAAGCATTCATCATTTTCAGTACATTTTTTGTCATTAATATGCATCACCCTATTCTGACCATTCTTCTTGATTTTCAAAACATTCTTATAGTAAAAGTGGCTTATGACCACATCACATTAAAAAACTGGTTCCCATACGATTACTGAAGTTAAGCACTGTTGATCCTGGTCAGTATCTTGATTAGTGACTGCTTGGGAATACCAGATGCTGTAAGCTTGGATGTGCAGATGGTATGATGGATAATGGCTCAGAATTTCAAATCCAGTTTATTATATTACATAATAATATTATTATTACATTATATTCATTTACATGCAAATACCCTTGAGAAAGATATGAATCTATCTCTTCTCCCTCCACATATAGGTTAATTAGTAAGACTTGTATCATTAAATCATTATTATTTCAAAAAAAAATTCTTAAGATCTAAAAATATTTCCTGTATTTAAATAACCTGCAAAAGGTTGATAAGCTATAAAAAATGAATGAATCAATCAATCAATAAATATAGTAAAAGTATTTGAAATACTTTTCTATATTTAGACTTTTAGTAATACATTTATATTATACATATTGGAGCTCTATTTATCACTAATTCTTGACCATTAGCAATCCCTTTTTTTCTGATTTTCAAAGCACTTCTATAGTAATAAGTATTTGAAATACTTTTCTATATTAAAATTTTTACCAATGCATTTATATTATACATATCATAGTCCTATTTTCTCACTAATTTTTGCATTAATTTTCAATGCATTTCTACAGTAAAAATGTTCTATAATACATTTACATTAGACATACGATAATCTTATTCAATAAGTAATGTTGGAATTAATTCCTGACCACTGACAATCTCCTTTTTCTGATTCGCAAATACTTCTATTGTAAAATCTTTCGAAATGTCTTCTCTTTTAAAACCTTTAGCAACACATTTGTCTTCTACACATAATGACTGTATTAATTTGGTAATTCTTGCATTAATTCCAGACCACAATCTCTTTCTACCTGATTTTCAAATCACTTCTCTTGTAAAACCATTTGAAATGCTTTCTGTCATAGTCATTTAAATTACACCTACATTATACATGCACAATTTGATTACACTGTCACTATTACTTGAAATCCTCTTTTTTCTTAATGTTTGTAGCACAACATGCAGATTGAATGTTGAAACAAAATGTCAGTAAAGAAAATTAAAAACTAAGTTTTTATTCATCGTATTTTCCCAACACCAAAAATATTACATTAGTTCATCTTTTATTAACTTGTGTAAGGCTAAATGGCCATGTTGGTCAAAACTAGTCGAGGAATCTAAGTGAAATAATAATAAAAACGAAAGAATATTAATATACAACCCAGTGTGTCTGAAGATTTTAATTCTTTTATTGTTCAAAATATACATACGAGGGTCATTCAATAAATAAGGTGAAACTTTCGGTATAAGGACTTCTAATACAGATAGAAGCTTACTTTTTTTAAAATTTTTCAACGTACTCTCCCAGCACTGTCATACACTTTTCCCATCTGTGCACAAGCTTCTGTATTCCCTCAGCGTAAAAATCTTTGGACTGATATCTCAGCCAGTCGCTCACAACAATTTTGATTTCATTGTCACTTTTAAACTTCGTGCCTCTCGTGAACGCTTTCAAGGGACCAAACAGGTGAAAGTCTGAAGGGGCAAGGTCTGGGCTGTAAGGGGGATGAGGGAGCAGTTCCCAGCCCAGCTCGTTGATGGTTTGCACTGTTTGGGCTGCTGTGTGAGGCCTTGCATTGTCATGCTGCAAGATGACTCCTTCTGACTGATGACCCCTGCGTTTGTCCCAACAGATAAGCTCAAAGTCCTTGCAATGTCATCCACTGTCACCCTTCTGTCAGACTGAATGAGGTCATTGACTGAGTCGATCACCTCAGGAGACCTCACTTCTGTAGGCCTCCCAAGCCTGTCTTCATCCTCAACACTGCTCCGTCCTTCTTTAAACAATTTAGCTCACTTGTAGACATTTTTTTGGCTGAAACATGTGGCACCATACACAGTTGACATTCTCCTATGAATTTCAACTGGTTTGCACCCTTCAGTAACCAAAAACTTGATAACTGACCGCTGTTCAATCCTGGAGCATGCTCCTTGGTCGGCCATCTTTGTTAATCGCCAAAACTCTGAAAGTTTTTTTTAATCTGCAAAAGAAATTAAATCCATGTGAAAAAGAAGTAAAAAAAAAATAGAAATGAGTAAGCTTCTATCTGTATTAGAAGTCCTTATACTAAAAAATTCAACTTATTTATTGAATGAACCTCATATATATATATATATATATATATATATATATATGGTGTTTACTCATTCCCCCATGAGAATGAGATGTGACACAAGGTCTTTTTAAAGTGGGGACCCGAGCACGTGCACAAAAATTGCCCACAGCCCCCGCAACAGTCAGTTGCGTTGACCTCGGTGCAAGCACCGATCCCTCCCTCTTGTGCAATGGGAGGGCGTGGCCTCAGGCAGCTGTTCCCCAGGACAGAGACGCAACTGAGAGATGATAAATAATGTGCAAATTACTTAATAGTAATTTACACTCTATATATATAAGTTTGATACTAAAACTTTTATTTATTACTAACAAGTAGCATTTACAATGTAAGTGGTAATATTTAATTTGCATAATAATTTTAAAAGTATATTTCAATAAATATTTCCTGTGTATTATATATATATATATATATATATTTTTAATTCAAATTTATAAAATTGAAATATATAAGTGGTTATAATATTATGTCTCCATTAGACTAGTCACTTTGATGTCATTAGAAATTCTTCACTTTGACTGATTCCAACGGACTTCTACTGACTTTGATTAATTTATCGAAGGCATCTTGCCTAGTTCATGTGTATTACTGGGAGTGGCTCATTTCCTCCACAACAATAAGCAATGTTTCCCTCAAATTTTTTTTTTTAAATTCATTATGTTTGCATAGAAAGCAATTATATCTGCCTTATCAAAATTCAGTTGTTAAAAAACCTGAAGCATTCATAATAAGCATTATAATTGTCTGTTATTTCACATTACTACAAATTAGTTGAACAGAAAAGAATTTTATGGAATTATCTAAATAAGTGCAAGTTACCTGTTTAGTTATATTTTCTTAAAACTGTAACAATAATTTAAACAAGTGAAAAATGAATAAGTTTGCTGAATTTATTATTATTGTTAAATAAACATTAGAAAATTTTTCAAATTTTTTTCTTACGATCTGCTCGATATAGCTATGGCTAGTGTAACAACAAAAATTTTAAAAAATAGGAGTCTAGATGAAAATGTTGTTTATACAGTTAATTTTAGAGAGGTAAGTGAACTTCTGTGACAACTTTTCTCTGTTGATAGAACAAGTATTTGGCTTGGGAAGAAAACAGTAAATGTAAATAGGGCAGAGGTCGTTAAAGCAGAAAGCAGTAATAATAAAAGAAAAAGAATTTCTGATATATCTCGGTTTAAATGCATTTGATGCTTATAATTCTGACTCTTTTTGATAATTACGCTTATTTTATGTCATTATTGGATATTACTGAATTTATAACTTATGTATCTTATAAATTATTATAATTTATTTTCAATATACAATTTATATTGGATATTATGACTATTTTTTGTTCCACTACAACTTATTTTGTCACTTGATATGTAATCATTGCAATAAATCAAAATTTGTTTGATAAATCCTGTTTTAATGATTACTACAGATATTGGAAGTAAGTCTGTTGGAGAAAAAGAGAAAAGGAGGAGAGTAGTTAACTACAACCTGCTACCAGAAATGTTTAAGCACTGAAATTGCCCAGCACAGATTCCAGAGTCAAATGAATTTTTGGAGCTCGGTGATGAAGCAATGGTAAACTTCCAAACTGCAACCAGTGTCTTCTATAGCTTTACATACCAGAAATGTTGGCATAAATGGCAGGTGGGGCAGGGTAATCAGCAATATTTGTGAGACCATATCTAAGGGAGATAACACATGGTCAGTTGTTAAGCTAATTGCTTGTCCTGTTTCTCTTGTGTCTCAGTATATACCTTCTACCCAGCCCAGGGATTGAACTAACAATTATTATTTCACTGAATTCCCTACATCATTGTCCATTGTGGTAATCTTGAAGCTCTAACTTGTATCCTTATATCTACTTTTCTTCTTGCCTCCTCTGCTTCGGTTGCAGACTTACACCTGGCACAGGGATTCGTCCCTGCGCTGGTAGTATCACGGCTACGACTACCTTGGACCGGCTCTGGCCTGGATCAGCTATGACAAGCCAAGACCAGCTATGACTAGCTTAGACCAGCTCTGACTAGCTTGGATAAGCTATGACCAGCTAAGACCATCGGCCCGAGTGAAAACACTCGAGTCCCCACGTTAAAAACCAACCTTGTGTCACAACCTGACTCAGTGGGGGGGGGGGTCAAGTAAATACACTTACTGCTATGCTTAGTCCCTTCTGCTTCTCTTTCTTTCATATTGCCTTCATTTTGGCACTGTCATCTTTTTTTTTTCCTTAGGGGAATAAGAGGTAGTTTTTTTCTGTTATATGTAAACATGTTTTATAGCAACAATTACCATTTTAACCTTTCGCTGTAAGACTATAAATTTTCTTTAATTATTAATGTCCAAACAGGAAGGTTATTAGTGTATGTTTTAAAAAAAAAACAATTTTTAATATTTCCTCATTGGAAATTTACCAGGAATAAATAGAATCAATTTTCTTTTAGGTGACAAATTGCTGCATAAAAACACAATGTTACCTTGACACACTGAGAATAAGTTCAATAACGGATTTTTAATTTCCAACAAAGATTATAAAACAGTTATTTCTTAGCAATTGGACTACTTTCATTTTGCTATTAGAAATTATATGGGACAACTTTTCAAGACTTAATGCATAAATTGACTTGAACAGAGTTCAACAAGCTTATTAGTGTACGAAAGAATCATTTTATTGTTGTTATAAACAAATCATCCTATTATATTGTGAGACCTGGAAAATGAATCAAGGAGATGACAAGTTTGCTGACCTATTTCATAATAACAGTTTAAAA
>OZ038477.1:122954521-123029521 GCA_964036315.1 Acanthosepion esculentum | reverse complement strand
TTTCAGGCACTTTTCAAAGATGCTGCACACTAGGATTTCCTGTTCAGGTCAATAATATAAGTTTCATAATTGAAACAATTATCACATGTAACATGCAATGTTCATTTTAAATGCAGCTGTACTTTCTGATTACAGTAAATGGATATATAGTTTGGTCAACGGCATTGCCACAGCTTGCAGCCCATATGCTAATTTTATATCTCATGTATGATGCGACCCTCTTACAATTGGCTTCAAAATTAGGTCTTCAAAAGTCGCATGATGTGCAAGTATATATGGCAACGCATATGCTCCTGGCCTCAATTTCAACTGATGTTTTATTCATTTAGTGCATTTTGCACCACCATGGTCACCACTCTCCTCCATCTCCCAATTGTGATTCAAGGTGACATTCAAAGCAGAATAGTGCAATGGCTTACCTGTTCCTTTTGCACTGTCCTTCCTCTCTGAGATGGATTCAATTTTGAAGTTATCTTCTTCTAAACTTTGCCTAAAGAGGAAGGTCACACAAGGCAGCAGGTGGTTTGTATTCAGAGTTTTCTTCTCCTAGACTGGTTGCCAGCCAAGGCTATAGGATCCTGTCTGTTCTGCTATTTTACCCATAACTGGGGGGGAGAAGAGATGGATTCAGATGTAAGCGATTGTAAAGAACTCAGCTGGAATTTGAACTCAGCTTTCCAGGTCCTCAGTCTGATCTGCTAACCATTTATTCCATCATGTGTCCATTTTATTCTATTTTAATTTATTTACATATCTAAATTATAAATTAAAATTTTGGAAAATTTCCAAATTCTCAGCTGAAATGAAGAATTGTGAACTTTAAGTGGAATATATGGAAAAATATTTCACTTTAAACTGATGTCAAGAGGATATGGGTAAAAAAAAAATACAAAGTAAAGATGGGAATTTCTATTAATAGAGAAAAAAACACTAGGTGATTTTATTGAACTTTTTTTGATGTCTAAAGTTTTTTTTACTGATGACATATAAAACACTTCATAGGGAAAATGAAAAGAATACTATACCCAAAATCAGAAAGAGACATGAAAGGCTTGGAGAATTTGACACACACAGGGCAAAAATAACAGGGGAAGTCAGCAGGCCACCTACCTGATGAGTTTGTGTGAAAGCAGTGTGGAACAGAGGTGGGAGATTTGGCAAAGGGACAAACGCTGCTAAACTCTACAAGGAATAGGAGGTTGTGGAGAACCATGAACGTCCACATTCTGAAGGGACACGGCACACAAAAAGGTTCTTTCATCTCACACCTGATTCGTGTTTCTATAAAATTTAAAAATTAATTCAAAAAGACTTATACGAGTGTGTGTACTGTAGTCTGTGGACAAGATGAACATCCTTATCCCCATGAACTTGTGCCATACCAAGGTAAAAAAAACTCAGCGTTTAAAAATGTTTTCCAAATTTCAGAGAGAAATTGATAAATTCTCGCTATTTTTTTTAAGAACAAAATTTTCGATACCAGAGATGATGATTGCTATCAGCATCGTTAATTATAACTTTTATGAGTGAAATGATTTTTAATTTCGTTTGTTTATCGAAAAAGATAGTATCAAGTATCGGCAGTGTTGATAAATCAGTCGATTTCTAAAACGGCTTATTCATCAACCGACTAAATCAGTAACAATAACATACATTTTACAAGTGGAATGCAAGCGAAGTTCAATTCAGTGCACTTCTTCATTCTTCTGGCTTTCCTAAAATGAGGAAGGCCTTATCGATCTTTCACTCTACACCACACCTCCTACCCTACCGGCAACATCGCCTCTACTGCAAGTAAAACGTCTTCCTTCTTGTGTTTAATTTAAACAAGAATAATAATAATAATCTCTTCACCTTTTCTTTTCTTTTCTACCACGAAATAAAAATGAGCATCTCTCTCTGTTCCTTGACCACTGTCCACCGCTCAGAGGTGACCGGTACAGAAACAGCAGCGTGCTCATTTAAAATCCCACAGGGTCAAATGTCCGGCAAAAAAAGAGATGATGTAACTGACTTCAATAACAGCCAATCGCAGCAGTTTCTGCTAACACACCTACATTTTAGCCAATCAGAAGCTGACCCCATTTGAGTGTGTGTATATGCCCTAGTGCGTTTGTATGTTCTCTCTTGTGTGCTTATATATTCATCCATTTAGTATGTAAGTACATGTTTATGTCAGATGCCTTCACAGTTACTGGCATTCCACTTTTAAAATTGGGTTCACGTTTTCATTCATTTATGATTTGTGATAAACAAATTATAATTTATTCAGACTTTTTGATTTTTCAAGTTTCTGAAAGAGTTTATTCTCCAATGTTTTTCTTAGTTATTTTTACTACTTCTTTGTATTTAGTCAAATGACAGCTGTGTGTGTTTTGTTTACAGACTATTTTATTTTTGAAATCGAAAAATTAGTAAATAAATAGTTAATAGCTACTTTTTAAAATAAGAATTTCTAATAATTAAACAGAGTACTTGTCAGTTAATGTGTGATCGACTTTCTATTTCGGGAAATTTTAATTTTACATGTAAAATTTAAAAAAAATGTTTATACGCCGTAAAAATAAAATAATAATTGAATTGTTTATATACTTTTTTTTTTTATCAATATTTAATTTTTTTGGAGTGCGAAGAACAGAGAGAGATATCCTAAAAAACAAAACAATGTCGGTTACAAAATTATTAAAAATAGTTTTTAACACTTTTTTTTTCATGAGGAACGAAAATATTAAAAATTTCAATCACTGATGATAGTGATAAATAATTCGATTTTTCATTATATTTTTATGTGAGTTTGATAGAAATAGTACTCTCAGAATGTTCATTGATAAATTACCAAGCTTAGCTTTGTCTAGCATAAGGTCACAAGTGTAGAAACATGCAGTGAGAATCGAACTCACTTGTTCTCCTAAGAATTAACACTCTCAGTTAACCAATACCCACCCACAGGGTGAGAACTTTTATAACGCAGCTTACTTATTCCTGACAGGCAGGACTTTTACTTTCATAGTGTCAAACTCAAATCTTTTAAAACGATTTTTAAAATTATTAAGTAGTTTACATTTTGACACATTTATTACGATCAGTGCCATCAAATATTCTAATTTTTATGAGAAGAAAAGCATTTATATTGCAACCATTGTTTTAAATTTCTAGCTTAACAGCTAAGAAACAAAAGCCAGTTGTAAGAATTGGCGATTGTATTGATTATTAATATAGGTAATTTGTATATAAATATTATAAAAACATTAAAAAACATTATTTCATAATTACTTTTTCTTTCGAAAGGAAAATGAAAAGGATTTTTCAAAAAGAAAATATACATTTTATTTTAAGCAGCATTATTTTTCTTTGATTCATTATTTATTTCAGACAAAAAATGTATGCGAATCAAATATTTTTCTGACAACAAAAGAAAAATGGTTTTCATGACAAAGCAGACGACATTTTTATTTTACATTTACAAAGAAATTAAAACTAAGAGAAATAACTTGATTTCTTCACTTACTTCGGGTTTTGGTGATCAAGATAATTATCTTTCTGTTTTTAAGAAGCAACAAAAAACGCCTTTTAATTTTTGCGTTCATACTTAAAGAATAGGAAAAGAGGATTTTTCACTGCACTTAAAGAGCCGATAATCATAAACAGCGAGTTGATTTTAAAAAATCTGAGGGGCCAAAATAAAGTTCGTCAACAATGACTAAAATAATAATAGTCACAAAACAAAAGCTTCGTTAAAAGTTACACTGTGTGACATTTTTGGATGAATTTTCGAGAGGCATGTGTACTTAAGACGGGGGGGGGGATGTCTGGTAAGGAGACAGGGGTGGGCAAACATGTTTGGTCGACGTCGTCACAGACTAAAAGGAAGTGTTGCTTAGAATAAGATACAGAGGATGTTGGCTATGAAAGAGGCAAAGAGAAAGATTTGGCGCTGGTTAAACTGACAACTGCAGTACCGATCTTAGCAGCAGCAGGCATTTACGATAGTTGAATAAGAAGAATTAACAGTGTATATCTACACACACACACACACACACACACTTTGCCTACAGTTTGGAGATCTCAAGCAGAAGCAATCAACATTACTAGTTCAAGTACAATGTCTCTTCTTTTTCAGGTCAATTTCATTCACTCTGTTCCTCTCTCCATCTTTCTCGATGAAGTTCTTCCTTCTCTCTTCATTCTTGTCCATTATCTATTTCAGTCCATTCATATATTCTTGTCCATCCCAGAAAAGGCTAATATGGACCAAGTAGCTAGCTCAGTGCCTACCTATCTCAGTTTATATGCCTATATGCCTACCTATCTCAATTTATATCTGCTGTCGAATTATATATGTATGTATGTATGTATGTATGTATGTGTGTGTGTGTGTGTGAGGAGGCCAGTTTATCTGACAGTTCAAAAATACCTTCTCTGTCAGTCCATTTTTGCCTGTCTCAGTCCATATCTGTCGACCTATGTATCTCAGTAAGCCCATGTATATCTATCTGTGTATCTCAATCCATATCTGTCTGTCTTTCTATCTCAGATCGTCTAGCTGTCTCAGTCAGTTCACATCTGTCTGCCTGTTAATCTCAGTCCACGCCTGTCTGTCTGCTTGTCTATATATCTCAGATAGTCCAGCAGTGCTGTATATATTTCAGTCAGTCCACGTCTGACTGCCTATCTATCTCAGATATTCTGTACGCCTATCTGTCAATGTCAGTCTCTATGTGTCTATATCTATCTCAGAGAGTCTACCTCAGTTTGCTTGTCGATCTCGGTCTACATTTGTTGTCCTATTTCAGACAGTCTATCTATGCCTTGCTTGTAGAATGCGCTAGTCATAGATAGACTGTCTGAAATAGGCCAACAAATGCAGACTGCAGAGTATTACGAGATAGGAGGATTTCTTTGGTAACAAAAAGAGTACTGAGCTACTACGTGACATCTGTCCTCCTTTACGGCAGCGAATGTTGGACGGTCTCCTCAAAGATGAAGAAGAGACTCGAAACGGCGGAGGTATGGTTCTACAGAAGGATGCTGAGGATATCATGGACCGAGCGTGTGAGCAACGATAGGGCTTTGGAGAGGATGCAAACAAGGAGGAAGCTTATACTTAACACCAGGAAGAGGCAGCTGAAATTTCTGGGAAACGTAATGAGAAAGGAGGGCTTGGAGAATCTGATACGCACAGGTCGAATAGAGGGAAAGAAAGACAAAGGAAAGCAACGCATGGTATACCTAGCGGGTTTAAGCAAGTGGATGACAGAACACAGCCTGGGGGAAGTAGCAAAGTGACAAAGCTTATTGAGACCTTCAAGAGATAGAGGGAAGTGGAGAGCCATGATTACCTACGCCCCGAAGGGACAAGGCACATAAAAAGAAAGAAGAATCTATGCCTATCTGTTGATCTCAATCCATTATCTGTTTGTCTCTTTATCGCAGATAGTCAGTCCGCATCTATATGTCTGTCTATATTAGTTCCCGTCTGTATGTCTATTTCAATCCAAATCTATCTTTCTATCTCAGTCAGTTCAGCAATGTCCACCACTGCCTCTATGCCTATGGATCTCAGTTCACACCTGTCTAGCTATCTGTCAGTCTCCATCTACGTCTGTCTGTCTGCCTGCCTATCTCACTGTCCATCTATATTCATCTCTGTTTCAGTCCATATCTGTCTAGCTGTTAACACAGTTTGAAGTCTATCTCTGTCCATATCTACTTCTGTCAGTCCATGTCCATCTGTTTGGGATCCCAATGAAGATTGAGCTCACTCTCGTAGTAATGCTTTGCTAGATCAACTTGCTAACCGTTAGGCCACTAAACGAAATCTGAGAAGCTTACACGTATATAAATATGGAGGTGGAAGACTGTGTTGCGTCAGACTTCCAGGTGGGATAGAGTTTGTTTTTCTAGAAAATTACCATTTGAAATATTGGTTCTTGCCCGACTTGGCACCGATGCTAAATTTATAACTAACTGAGGCTAAACGCAATTGTCATACTTGTCGAATAAGGTTTCCATACTGGACTAATGAAGCTGTCTTTAAAGCTTTTTTCACGGGTCTTATAAAAATCCCGAAAAGTTTTTTTTACGGCCCTTAAACATTATCGTACCATAGTTTATCCGCCCACGTTTTCATTTATCCTTGAACAACATGTAGAAAAAAAACAACTGATTAGTTTTAATTAACAAGAATCGCAAAGTGCAAAAGTAATGGTGTTAATAATTGCACCGAAGAGAAGCTATAAAGTGTTTCCTTTAAGTTGTCAGGGAGTTAGAACCAAGAGTAAATAATTATACCCACCTCCTCTAACATTCATATATACAAAAGTACTTGTAAAAATGGGAAACAGCAAGATATGGAAACAACAAATCTAGTATTATTTATTGTCTGGTTGTTTTGTGATGTTGGAGACACAAGAGACAGTATTATTGAGTAAACTTGTGAGTTTGAGGTCAAATGTAGATCAAATATGGGATTGAAATCTGAGAGAAAGATAAGATAAGGAATAAGCAAAGTATATACAGTCTTTCCACTTGATCCCTCTTGTGTGTGTGTGTGTGGGGGGGCTTCTGACAACGAATGAGCAAACCAACTTTTCTTTCTTTTTGCTAAAAATTACACGTCAATATAATCTGGCAATTCTTTAAAAATAGTTTCTGGCATTAGGTATATTTACTTCTCCAGGAGCATTCCTACTTACAAACAGAATCGATTCCTTTTTGGTTCTGTGTAAGTGCGAAGTGTTTGTAAATATGTAATACTAAAGGTTTTTTAGAATATTACTGTACTTATTATTAAAGTTAAACCAACAAGGTCGTGAACATCAAACATTTTCTATTGTGGGTATTTGTACATTTATTAACTCGTATCTTCTCTCGCCAATACAGCCATTGTTTTAAACACGTTCTTTCCACTGCTTTTGAAGTTTTGCCGCTCACTCTGAACAATTTACATTACTACCGCTTACCAAGTAGACAAGAGCAGTTAAAGGATAATTACAGAACTTAGGGAATCGTACAGGGTTGGGCTTTGTTTTTTTGTTTTGTTTTGTTTTGTTTGGGGTTTTTTACAATTTTAGCAATATATTTTTTTTCTAATGTTCTCCCAATAAAAAGACCCGAGAGCCACTCAAGGTAGGGGGTTACTTTGTGGAGTTGTATTAGGGTAAGAGATGGCAATGAGGGAACCTCTTGGAGCTATGCAGGAAAGATAACAACTAATTCTAGATTTGAGGAAGTCAAAATTTAATTAGTGAATAAAATGTCAGAGTTCAAGCGGAGACGTTAGAAATATAGAGTTGAAGTAGACTCTAAGAGGAACCGGATAGCCAATCCTAAGTAAGAAACAAGGGATAAACCTCTACTCCTGTTCAAAAGACCGGGGAAGAGTGTGAACCAGACGATAGGCGAGTCTATCTACTCTTATTGAGGAAAAAATTTTAAAAAATGAATAGTTAATAGACCTTCTAAGTTTAAGAAGAGACGTTAGAAGTATAGATTTGAAATAGTCTTTAGAAGGAAACGGAAAGACAGACCTAAACAGGAAACAAGAGATAAACCTCTACTCCAGTTCCAAAGACCGGGAAGGCGTATGAACCGGACGATATGCGAGTCTATCTACTCCTGCAGCGTGAGAAAAATATATGATAATTACAGAATGAAATGTCCGAGTTGAGGCGAAGACGTCAGAAGTACAGAGTTGAAGGAACCGGAAACCCAATCTGTTTATAATTCTGTTGGTAAAGAAAATATACAAAATGTTTTCTTATTTTTTTATTTTCGACAATGTTCTTTGAAGCTGTAGAGTATATATATATATATATATATATATATATATATAAAGAACTAGCATTTAAAAAGGAGAGTAAGGACTACATTTTTCTTAAATTAGTCTGGTACAAGGCTACGGTTCTGGGGCACCTTGGGAGGTTCTAACTTTCAACAAATTCAGAAGAAATTGTTAGAGGAAGTGAAGTGATTGTAACCTTTATTAAATTGGATCGTACATTTACGATTTTACATTGAAGCTCAATGAAAATTACTGAGGCATTTCTTTACTCAACTGAGACAATACTACCTACACTTTAAACTACTGTATTTCAGTTTTACTGAAATAAACAGTAATGTTGAAAATATAGTTTAAAATTCAGGACGTACACTCATTAAAATCCAATTATTCTTATAAGTTAGTGCGCCGACTATCAATTTGGCTATGTCGGATCCTTCGTGGCATTTCTCGAGGAATGGGGGTATTTAGCGGCACACATCACCTTTCCATGTAACAGAACGCTAACAGGTTGTTTTGAGTTAACAATGGTACCAGAGACAAGGAAGTTTCCTTGTCTTGACCTAACGTATTGGGAGAAGTGGATTCACGCCTTTTCCAGAGGAACATTAGTGAGAAAGTGAACGCAAACTACCCCAACCGCAATTTGAATCTGATTGTTTGGCGATTTCCATTTTCGTACAAAAGTAAAAACCGTTAGTCCAAATAAATCCGCATCCACAGTCACTAGGCTCTTCCTGAAATTGAGAAAAATCTCATCATTTTATTTTTGTCTGTTTGTTCAGTATTTTTATTTTACGAAATGAAATCTCAAAAAAGAAAAAAAAATGGAGAGGAATTTTCATGTTTGAAACTTGGAGGTGGGGCGATCATTAATTTTTTTGCCAGTTTAAAATAAATCTATAAATTGTGAAATTGAAATCTTTCCGTAAATTATAAACTGAGTGCTCAAGAATACATGCATAATTTGTCCTTGAGTTTGTTTTGAATTTTGATCAACTGATGAGCCTCTTTCTGTAACCTATAACACTACTCAACTGACTACTTATGATGATGGAAGGACCTCTTTCATACATGAAAGTTTCATATTTTTCTTACGCATGAATAAGAAGTAACGATCATTAAATAAAAACTTAAATTTGCAGCCTTCACTCCCTTGTCCTCGCAATAAAAAAAATCAAGGAAATTGTTGTTTTAAATCTGTTTTAAGTTAACTTTTAATGAATGAGTGAGATTTAACTAAAATTTATTTTTATGAGCACTCATCGGTTTAAACTTCAAAGTTAATTTTGCAAATGGATAATAGTTCGTTTCATTTGATGACATTAAGAAAAGAAAAAAAAAAGTTGTAAAGAGTTTATGTTGCCATAACACTCACTACTGGATAACCTTTTTTTTTTCTTTTTACAACGCAATTGACACTCAAATTGTAGTATCTATTCCGCGGCCTTGACCAGCTAAGACAAGCTTTTTGCACGATCCCGCGTAAGCGGGGGCTGGGTAAATTTGTGACCAGTGGCCCGAGTGTTCGCGCTCGGGTTATCTACGTTAACTGACTTTCTTTGTGACACATCCTGACACAGTGGGTAGTCTTTGGTAAATACCAAAAACTCCGACATTAAATTCGAATGAAAAAAAAAATGTAAAGTGAAAAAGTGTGTATTTATTTTTCTTATGAGTGAAAAACAATCTACAATTTAGCAAAGCTATAGGATTTTTTTTTTACTCATAATATCTGGGATTTATATACCATAGCATGGGTAGCATTTCAGATATTACGAATAATCCTAAAAATATACTATATAGCTTTGCTAAATTGTAGATTTCATTCACAAAAATACACGAATAGAAAAATATTAAAAAAAATACTTTTAAAGAAACAAGATTTTTTAAAAATTTAGTTTTAATTTTTTTTCTTTTTATTCAACAGAAACCGCAATAAATAATAAACCACGTGTGTGAAGAAACTAAAAAACAAAAAGAAAAAACTTTTAGAACCTCGGGATAACATGACAATAACAATGTCTATTGAATGATGTTATTTGAAAATGGTCGATAAGCCCCAAAATAAATAAATACCTATGTTTCTGTTATAAACAAAGAAAAAAAACTCTTTCATGTTTAATTAAAATTTAATCAGTGTTGTAAAAGAAAAAATTGAAGTAGTCTTAAACCCACTGAAAGTACCGTATCAAAAACACGCATAAAACACTACGCCAGGTTCGTCTCCTCATCGGATCTATGCTTTTAAAAAAAGTCAACAAAAGATATGAGGAAATATTAAAAAATAAACAAAACATGTCATTTTAAGTAAATCAGACTAATAATTTGTTTAATAAATTCCATTTGTTGCGCGGTAAAGTTTTTAAAATAAACTTTACTATGTAATTGTGTGTAAATTGAACTTTATATTTACGCTGTAGTAAAAAGTTTTAATCGCAAGGAAGTAGAAAGTTTTTTTTACTTAGAGTTATTTATTACTAGCGGCATTGATTTTCCTTTATACTTTTCTTTCTTCGTTTCAAAATATACAATAAAATATTTGCCTCGTGTTGCGTATGTTACGTTGCTTACTTGAATAAATCACCAAAGATAAATTAATTGGAAAAAAATAAAACTTAACGTAATTTCATCGTATTCGTTACGAAAGTCTGCTTCTTACGATGTTTTGTTTATTTTATTTTTAAAATACAAGAGGTGGGGAGATTATGCTGCGCCAATCTTGCAAGTTGGTGAGAGCTTGCCAGCCTTGAAAATTAATATACCAGTTTTTACAAGGGCTCAAACACTGACCCTTCAGTTCAGTTATTTTGTTTGTCTCTTTCAGTTACTTTTTCTTATACAGGGGAAACAGATTGTGTGTGTGTGTGTGTGTGTGTGTGTGTGTGTGTGTGTGTGTGAATACTTCACTTAAAAAAAAAAACTACAATTAACTTACTTAATTTACGAACGAATGAAATGAAGACTTTAGGTTAAATATTAATCTAAATAAATTATCTAAAATTTCTAAATCTAGCAAGGTCATAGACTTTTGTTTTTTTGCAACAGTCCTTCAACGATGTTTTGGGCTTGTTTGTTCATTACATTTAAAACAAAAACACATCTATCGTCAAACTGGTAACCTGTTTCTTTAACAAATTGAAAAGTTGGGTGGAACTTCTACTAAAAAAAAACGTAACATTAGTTAAAACATTTGCAAATAAATAAATATATTTTTGCAAGTTGTTCAACATAAATAAATTAATGTTAGCGGATGCATTTCTATTAATATATTAAAACAAAACACGTGTATCGACCCAAACAACGCAGTATTTCACGCGTTACGGGTCAGTTTTACTTTTTAAATGATTTTCAGCGCAATAGTTTTACTTTAAAAACGTTATTAAAAGTTACTATATAAAATTTTGTTTTGTTTTTTGTTCAGTCCTGACAGTTATTGAACTTTCCCTTCGCTGTATTAAACACGAACATTCTGTACCCGGCATCTGTTACCTTAACCTTATTTTTTTAATGCAAAAAACAAAAAGAACGTAAATGCGTGTCTCTTTTTGCCGGGTCTTAACTCCGCACACACAAACACATAGATGTACGAACACACACCCCTGTAAATTGACCAATTGTCGAGCAGCGTTCTTAGCACACCTACATTTCGACCAATCAGAGCGATGGGCAGGATGACATTTTATTTTTGGACCGGTTCCTACCGCAAAAGCCCGCTTTTATGTACCCATGTTTATCGGACTTGTAGGGTAGAAAAAGAACGCGCTTTATTTTACTGAAAACGAATCCATTTTTCTGTAAAATTGGCAAAGCTTGATTGCATAGCTGCTCATTAAAACCATTTTTAATTCAATAAAACCACCCAACTAACACAGTAACAAGAGGGAATTGAGGTCTAAACAAGTGACAACTTCGAAAGCGTTACTCGATTACTAGCACTATTCCTCTTGCTGCAGCCTCCTACCCCGAGCTGGCAGAAATAAACGATTTTGATTGGTCGCTCCTGACCCCAGGGTTGCATCATTGGGTCATATGAATATATTAACTTACTTTTTCGCGCACCTAAATCAGCTGGATTGGACTTGACGATTTCCATCAGTGTTTACTAGGATCTCGTCCTGATAACAGTGATTTTTCCCAAATATATATATATTTATTTTTTTTATCTATCTATCTATCTATATATATATGTTTATTTAATGGGACTATCATTTAAAGGCCCCGAACAAAGACGTACAGCATCTTTTTCATCTGAAATGATTGATGTAAGTATGTAATTTTTATTTCCCGTTTTTTTTTTTAGCGATCTTTATTTTTTTTTGGTTTTAGTGGTGACTACCTTAAAAGTGTTACTTATTCTTGTTTTAGTAAAAAGTAATATGGTTTTTGTTTTTTCCGATGTTACTATTATTTTTTTTTCTTTGCGTTATCTTTTTGCACCTAATTTATCCTTGTTTTTACCAAATTAGTAAGTTTATAACATTTTAACACCTTTTTCGATGAATGAAAGAAAGAAAGAAAATGATATATTTTCCTTGTCTTTCTTTTCATCGTTAGGTTCTGTCTTAAAAATATTTAAAGCTGTTGTTAACTTTTTCTTTTACTTGTTAAAATAATTTTGATTAATGAAAACAAGTTGGATTTTGTCTTTTTTTTCTCTCATTAGCAAATCTGCTTTTCAAGGACTGTTTGACACGTTTTTGACGGCATTGTCTTTTTTATTGCCGGCTTTCTTTTAGTGCGTTGTTTTAATAATTGTGTAAAAAAAAAGTTAAATAAATTTAATCCATACGGTTTTTATTAACTTATTTAACCCCAGAAACAACATTTCATTGTTTATTTTCTCATCCTCGTACGTAAAACCTTATTTTTTCCCTCTAAAATCTAATCGGCTATATCGGGTTTTCAGGGGTTTTAAAATCAGAAAATGAAGCATGGGTTAAAAAAAATAAAATAAAATGCTTTCAAAAGAAGTTTTTATTTCAACAAATTAAAAAGTATTTTTTTAAATTTTGTAAACCAAAATTCTATTTTTCTTAATAAATAAAAAAAGACTTAATAAGGTAAAAAAAAGAGAAAAGAATTTGTTTCCAAAGGAACGGTAATAATCCCAAGTTTCTAAGAAAATTTAAATATTACGATTACTTACCGGCTTCTTAATATTTACACCCCAGCACGTTCCGAAGGTGTAAATTTTATTTTACTGAAAGAAAAATATGATCCGTAATAATATTTATTACAAGTTTCTTTTACATGTGATTATTAATACATTCAACAATGAGCTGAGTAGAACTTAAAATGCAATTTATTCTTTGTTACGTAGAGACGTACTCTTTAATTGCAACGTTTGCTAAAGTTTCCATGAACCGGCATCTTCCACCTAGCAACAACAACAACAACAACAACTACTACACATAGCACTGTAAGTCGACATTAATAATTCTTTGTGTTACTGTTATTCTATATACATTTCTTTTGATTTTTTTGCAGCTTTATTTTTTCAATTATGAACTTAAATTCGATCCTGCAGGAAGCTTTTTGTTTCCTTCCTAATCAGATATGGAAAAAAAATTCTAGATTCTTTCAGTACACGTTTTTTTTATTTATTTATTTATTTCAATTTTAATTTCAATTATCTTCGGCTGAAATGTTATTTTTATACTTTTAAAAATTATCAGGATTTATTTAATTTTCAAGGTTGCGATCGTTCACGTTCAAGTTGGAGGCGGGGGGGGACTATTCAAATTTTGTCACAGCAGTTTTAAAAAGCAGGCCCAATTTGTCCTGAACGTAATATAATTCAATGGAAAATTTTGCTCTCGTCAAAGACAACTGATTTCGATCCTGACGAGGTGAGGGGATTGTGCAGGTTTGCCCATAAAAACAAGGAAAAAAATAATCAGAGATAAAGAAATTGGGAGTTCCATAAAAAAAGGAACATGAACGAACAAAGAATTATGAGCTTAAAAAGATTGTGCAAGAAGAAGAAGAAAGGAAAACATTAAGGAAGCGACCGAATAAAAATGTTTTATTGACTATATGAGAACTGCAAAAAACCTTTCTTTGTTGATTTTATTAAGAAAAGTAGAGAAAAAATATATTGCTGTGAAATTAATTTGAAAGAAATATAAATGAATTGCGTAGAGGTAAAAAAAAAACACAAAAAACATGATAGACCGGCTTTCAGAAAAAAAGAAGTACCGCTTTGTAAATTGAAAGGTGTTTAAACAAAGTAATGTTCTTTAGTGATAAATAAAATCTACCTTGTTAGATGAGGAAGGAAACTATGTCATTATTTAGCGAGAAGGAAGATAAATTTAAGAGAGAAGTCTGGTTGTTCGGCAATGCAATTTCATGAAAGAGAGAAAATAATAGGAAGAAAGATAGGCAGTTAGTTCTGAGTGAGAAGTGCCAAGAAAAAAATGTTGCAACTTGTAAAAAGAGAGATAGCAGAGAGACACTGTAACAACAGAGAGGGGAGTAGAAAAGAAAAAAAAGTAGAAGAAATATTATGTAAAGAAAGAGGGGATGAGAAAGAAAGAGAAACATCAATTGTGCAAAGAGAGGGAAACGCGGAGAAATAGAGAAAGAAAAGATGCAGGAAATGAAGGTGTCCTGTAGGAAGAATAGAGGAAGGTAAAATGTACTGTGTAAAGTGGAAAAGGTGATATGCACTGTTGGGAGTGAATGCTGCAGCAGAGAGAAGGTAATGTGTACTATGCACGGAAGAGAAATATATGCACTGCATTATACAGGTCTTGTGAAAGGGAGGGACAGAAAAGATCAGTGAACTATACTTCGTAGCAAGGGAGGGTGACTAATGAGTTATTTAGAGGGTGGAACGAGAGAGAATGAGAGAGAGAGGCACAAGGTGGTAGAATTGAACGGAACGTAAGCATTGCGAGTTTGTGGTGGTGGTTGGTGGTGTGGGGGGAAAAGCGTAAAGAGAAGTGCAGAGAGGGTCTGACATGTTTTATTAGGGAGTGAGCGAGCGTCAAAGGTGGTTTGCACAATGAAAGGTATAGGGAGTGGAACAGAGAGGCAGAGAGGAGGACAGCAGAAATGCAAAGAAGGAGAAGGTGCATCAAGAGTGACGCACTGGAACAGCTGATTTGCTTTTTCTCTTCTTAGTTGCTATGCGTAGGAGATGGAGTCGGTAGAAAGTGTACTGCTTTTCCGCCAACAACCGTTCAGAAGACAGAATGCATAGTGAAGTGAAGACTATGCCAAACCATTTGCGAAGACTTTGCAACAGTATCTAACAACAGTGACTAGATTTTTTTCTTGATAATTTAATTTTTTTTTTTTTTTCTGGCTCGTTTTTAACGTTTAATTTTACTATCATTTAGTCGGCTTTTCTGATTGATTAAAAAAGTGAGAGCTAATTGTTTGTAGTTACAAATTTATAAAGAAAGAAAGAGAGAAATTAAACTTGCCTTTAAGAGTTTTTGGAACTCAAGTTGGTAGTGAGAATAAAATTTAAAAAAAATTAATCTGAGGTAAGAAGTTTTTAAATTTTTTCTCTTTTTATGCTTTTTAAATATGCTTTGTAGATAAAAGAAATTTACCCCCCAAAAGTGAAATAGATTGCTTAGTGACAAAGAAAACTTACATCAATGTTCTAAGTATTTTTATAACATAATAAATAAAAGGTCAGAAGGTTGTGTACCACATATGGCACATGACCCCAAAACGCAACTTTACTATTAGTGTTTGCCGTTAGTTGTGTGAATTTATTAATCCACACAACTGACTGTAAAAACTGTAATGTTCTATGCATGTACAGCAGCGAAACATGTTTCTGCACAAATGAAAATAGTTACTGATACACGCACTTAAAGTTACTTTAAAAAATGCATTTGTCTTAGAGACACAAACGCACGGACCTAGTTATCTACGAAAAATATATACATATATTATTAGAGGCATTATTGTGTAAAATAATTATGCACACCAACCAAACTTATTACAAACACTAGTGAAATACACACACAAACACACAACTAAAATACGAGTTAACATTTTAAAATGTTAATTTCTTTGTCTGTTTTGTGCATACATTTATTTTAAAAACATAATATATTAAAATCATTTTTCTTTTCTTTCTATCTGCACATGCTACTTGTAAACAACATTGCTTCGCCAACTTTTCGTTCTTTTTTCATTATTTTTTTAATTGATTGTCTTACTATTAATAAAAATGACAACATTTTATTTTGTATTGGAATGGGAGGAGTTTCCATCTAGGATCGAATATATTAAGAAACTTTTTCCTCCCTCCCTCTCACTTTCTTTCCACCTTTGCCAATTCCTTTGTTTGTATTCTGTTTCCAATATAAATTTATTTACATTCTTGAACATTTGCGAATAAATAATAATATAGTTTAGCTAATTTATCAAAAAGAACCTGATTTTAAATTGTTTATAATCTTTTTTTTTTAACTAAAAATGTAAGTAACCTCATTTGATAGTTATTTTCTTTGTTACCATTTTAATTTATTACCGTTTAAGTTAATTAATTTAGAATGGATATTTCAGATTTTACAAGTATACGAATGGTTGTAGTGAAAAAAAAAGAATCTCTAATTTTTTTAGCCTTCCTGCAAGTTATTAAAATAAGTTCAAATAATTTTTTAATTTTCTTTTTTGCCCATCGAAGACATATGTTTTATTAATTTTAAATTATTTTTTTAACATTTTTTCTATACAGCTACTTAACTTTTATTGATTGTTGATTAGGTGGGGGTGCTGATATTTTCTTCGTCTCTCTGCATATTTGACATTGAGAGGGGGAAAAAAAAGGAAGGAAGGAAAGAAAGAAAGAAAAATGATATCAGATAAATCATTTCTTTCATCATCAGCACACTTGACATCATTTATTTTAAAGTAAAGCTAGAGAGTGTAATATTATACAAGGGAGAACCGTGATGATGATGTACCGAGTGATAGAAATACACAGGTTCTCTTCTGGTGACCCCCGCAAAGAAAAAAAAAAAAAGAGAAAAAAGATATCACCCACCTGTAATAATAATAATAATAATAATAATCAGTGTCTAAGTGAATACGTACATGATATATTACGTGCAATTATTAATTAATTAATTTAATTAATTACATAAAGCGATGACACACATACGTAAATTTTATTCAAAAATCACCATTGTGATAAAAAGCATATATTTAAAAAGTTGTTTTT
This sequence comes from Acanthosepion esculentum, assembly GCA_964036315.1. NCBI lineage: Eukaryota > Metazoa > Mollusca > Cephalopoda > Sepiida > Sepiidae > Acanthosepion > Acanthosepion esculentum. The sequence continues at coordinate 123,012,545 of OZ038477.1, read as the reverse complement.
TTTTAACCCCCCCCCATTTCTCTTTCATTGATGCTGGGTTGGGGGGGGGGTAAAAATATTTTATTCACTGAAATCGCAATACCAGAGAAAATAAAACTAAACTAAACTTGTAAACACAAAGAAAATAATCAGCTTTTTTTTTCTTTTTTTTTTTTTTGCATTACTTAATTATTCACCTCGCCTCATATCACGAATGAATCTTTGAAAAACCTTTGGTGGAAAAAATTGTTGTGTAAAGTTGGAAAGAAAATAAAAATGTTTTTAAAACCCAGTCCTCGTGCAAAGGAATGATTAAAAGTTGAACAGATTATCATCTTTATACACAAACAGGGTGCATTATGAAATGAACGTTGAACAGTTATGGAAAGAAAGAACTAAAGGTGATTTGAACAGTACTAAACAACTTTTTCGTACCTAGAAATACTAATTATTACGACCACTGCCAATTGATGCTTGTGGTGGTTATCTGTTTTTAGGCCATCATCTTCGTCAGTGACTTGACCTAAATTCCGACCTAAATAAATTGTATTAGTAAGTAACCCTTTATGTGTGTGTTTAGTGAATATTATTTGCCAATTGCCAAAATACATCATTAGACAATCACTCTCTTTTTTTGTCATTATCAGTTAAGATGATAATTATTTTTAATGGAGCAGGCTTAAAAAGAAAAAAAATTTGCTATGATAACTCAGGTCCTTGTTGAATAATGAGGACAGTGTTTATGTTGAAATTAAATAATAGCAAATAAAATTTAATAATGTGGTTGAATAATAATTGCTCTCATATAATTGCAATATTCACTCAATTGACCAAATTACTAATCGGCTTTAATTACAGTAAGTTTTTATTGTAAAAAAAATTAAATATAGAAAATAATGCAGTTTTCTTTTCAGAATTTGAACTTTTATATTAACATCATTTTTTTTTTCTTTGAAATTGAAAACAAATTTAATCTTTTTCCAATTATTCAACCTGCATTAATCGATGCATTTGCATGTTCACACAAATGTTTACTAGTGTCAAGAATTAAGTGTCAACAAGGCCCTTCAGATAACCAGCACCTTCCTCAGTATTCTCAAGAATCTAACACTGATAAAGTCGAGACAGAGATTCGTGGAAGGATTGAGACTATTATTTCTTTAAAAAAAAAAATACAAAAAAACAATAACATTGACTAAATTTAGCATTCAGATGCCATAAAAACAAAATATTCTATAGCTCCCACACTGACCATATGATAATTTATCAGGTGAGGTTAGTGCTAAATAAAATCACAAAACCATTTATATTGTTTGTGACCCCTAACAGTTATTGTTGCAGTCAATTAGTTAGTGCAGTGCTAGATGGTAACACAGTGATTAAAGTATTGACCTTGGGGGGTGGGGACCTGAAAATGACCACTTTAACCTTCAGTGTTACATTCACCTCATAGTTCAGGTGAAAACATTGATGTTGTACTGTATTTTTGCTTATTGCTCATTAATGATGACTTGTGCCAGACTTAAGAAAGGAAACATTAACAAGCTAACTCGCATCTTCTGTAATTAGTCTTGTAAAATCTTTTTGAGTTTCACAAAGTCTTGGATGCCATGATTAGCAAGAAAAATCATTTGGAATTCCAAGAACTGCAAGTTGATGTTTGTGTCTCTTCTCTGATTAGAATTAGTTTTGAAATAAATTTTTGATAAAATGAGAATCTTTATCAATTTTCATCATATTTTCCTCAATATTCCAGCAGAAGTGTCTGTTCAAAATGGATTAATTTATTGGCATCTTTAAAGTAACATTTAAAACACATGGACACTTCATGAGAAGTATAACCTTTTACTATAGATTTTCAGTTACCTGTAAATTTTGAGCAACAAGTTTGAACTTGTGCTGCTCTCGATTTTTGTTGGACCTCACTTTCACCATTCAAGCTAAACCCAACAAGTGGTTTTGTTATGTATTTTGAAAAAGTGATTAAAAAATATAGATTTTATTAGTATTGGTGTGCAAAACAAGTTTTATGAAAGAAAGTAAAAATTCTTTTTTTTTCTCCATCTGATTTTCATATAAAAACAGCTTGAACGTAGTGAAACTTTGAATAGTTAAAACACAAAATCATAGAATCAATACTAGTTCTGGTGCTATAAATATGATAAAACCAAATTTCACTAAGCAGTCTTTTAACATAAATCGAATCATGAGCTTTTGATTCCATAGTCATTTTCTTTTATGTGTTGTGTTCCTTTAGGACATGGGTGATCATGGCTCTCCACAATTTCCTGTCTTTTGTAGATTTTAGTAAAGTTTGTCTTTTTGCTATTATCCTCTAATCCCTGATCTGCCAACCAATTACACAAGCTTCTTGGGTAGTTTATATGCAACTTTCCTCTTTCGCTCATCTTCAATACGTTCTGTGAGTGTCAAATTCTCCAAGCCCACTTTCCTCATTATGTGCCCTAGAAATATCAACTGCCTCTTTCTGATTCTAAGGAAAAGTGTTCTATAAAAAAGATTTTCTGAATGTTAAACTGACTGCAGCATCAAAGGTCTTTTGTGCTGGTGGTAAGATGCTCACTAGCATAGTATAGTATAGAGTTCCAAACCTTGCAGTCTCTAAGATTCTGTTCTACCACTGAGCCAGGTGCCAATGTTCATAGCTTTGCCATTTTTGTAGAATATCTTTGCAAATTTTAAATTTCGATTACTAAAAAATGTTAGTTTTTCTTTTTAAATAAATTTTGTAATTATAAAGACAAAATAATCAAGTATAATGTTTTTAATCTGATATTTACAGTCTTAAAAATACATTTTAGTTTGTCCTTTAAAAAAATGTCACTACCATAGTAATTCCAACAATTATATCATTACTGAATTTTAGCTCAATCTGACACAAGGTCACATGTATGGAGCTCCTAGTAAGAGTTCAACTTATTAGACTAGTAATGGGACTAGCTTGTGGACCATTCCATCATAGATGTCCAAAATATTAAATTAAGTAGTTTTGGTTAACCACCAAATCGACAGTACAAGTGCAAAGCTTGCGAATTATGAAATGTGTCTTTGCTCTGTGCTGAAGCACATTTAGTGATATCATCATTGTATGTATGTAACTGTTGTAACAGCTTACTTGAGTCTGGCACAAGGCCACAATTGTAGAGGCACTCAGTGAAGCTTGGACACCCAACAAAATAATGATGCCTTTTACTACATGATTATAAAACAATCACTAGCATACCACCTACTTGCTAACAACATACTAGAGATAAAAACTGGCCAACTGCCCCCCTGGCCTACCGATTTATCCCCACCCCCGGGGCACCATTTAGACATCTGGGTCAACAGTTTAACATTAAATTTTTTCCTTTTTTTAATGTTATTTTCTCTATCATATGACATTCTAATTTGAAAAATTAAATAAAAAAGAAGAAAAAACAAAAAGCAAACCACTTAACTTAGAGACCTGGCAATTTTAAATGACATAAAGTTAGAGATGATTTGCTAGATGTGGTACACTACAGTATTGCAACTTATGAAGTATAAAGTGTGCATGGTTAGCGATGCTCCTTGTCACACTTTTTGCTTCATAAAATTTGAATCCAGAAAAAAGTTTTCTTTTTAATTTCATCGTTGTATTTTTATAATTAAAATTAATCGTTAAATAGCGTCAAACAAAAAATTTTGGAAAGTTAGCCACAACATCCCATCCCACCCCCGTTTCTATAAGGACTTAGTGAGTCTTAGCAAAACCTCTTTTTTTGTCTTTTTACAAATAAATGTTGCATTTATTTTTCCTTTTTCAAAACTTTTTTCTTAAAATTTTGCAACTTACATTCATTTCAGTGTTTCTTGTTTTCTCTCCTCCACTCTCTCACTTTTATCATCCTTCCTATTTCTCTTGTCTTCTCTAATCTACACTTTTCGCTTTTTCTCTTCCTTTATTTTTTTATTTATTTATTTCTTTTGGATGTACATTCGTCTCTTTCTCTCTCTGTGTCTGTGTGCGTGTGCTTTAGTTTATAGCTATGATGTGTGCAGCTAACAGATCAAAATTTAAATATTACCATTGCACATGCATAAATTATGTCCAATGACAACATTTTCCAAATTTGTTCTACTCGGATTCTTTGGCTCTTTTTTTTTCTTTCTTTTTTTGTTTCCAACCACCATATCAATTATCCTCTTCTCTTATATGACGAAAAAATCAAATCAAGTTGCTTTCCAACTGTTTTTCTTAAGATTTCTTTCAGTTACATGAAAAGTTTTCTTTAGTAATTTTTATTGTGTGGAAACTAACTTTATTGTTTCAGTTTCGCATAAAGCCTTTCTTTGTCTTCAAATCTGAAACTTTTCTTTTGCAAAGTTGTAGAATTAAAAGTAAAACAGTTGTTTTAATTTAAAATTGTGGTGTAACAAATTCCTTGTTCCGATATAATAAGATATTTTGATTTGAGTTTTTAATGAATGAATAGTGGTTACTGTTTTCCAGCACACCTGGCAGCAAATAAAATATTTTCGTTTTTTTTTGTTTTGTTTTTTTCAATCATGATTTTATAAACTACTTGATGGATCAAAATTCAAAAGTTATACTTTAAATTAGTTTTAAAATTTCTAACTAGCAATATAGATTTTCTAAAAAGTAATTCATTCATAAAGAAAAATTTTCAGCAGATGTTTGTTGCTATAATAATTGTGATATTTTTAATTTGATCTTTTTTAATTAAAACATGAAACAAGCAAGTGTAAAAGTTTTTTTTTATTTTTTGCTTTATTGCTGAACCATCAGTACAAATACAAAGTTTTTTTTTCTCATTTTTGTATAAAGTGGTGTAACTATTTTGTTCAGTTAGAAAAACAGAAGGAATTCTAAAAATTCTTGAATATATTATCGCTTGCAAACTCCATGGCAATAATAAAGGAAACAATGACGACGTCATTGTTTCTAATGTCAAACTTTGATAAATGTATTGTACCCTGACGTCATGTGTGCGTGTGCGTTGCTAATGCTTTGTGGTAAGAAGCGCAACCACCGGCATCGTACACACGCGCACACACACAACAGAGGAGGAGGGGGGGGACATAGAAGAGACAGAAAAATAGAATAAGGTAATTATTTAGGAAGCGAATCAGATACGAAAATCGGGACATTTATTTTATTTTTTTAAACCGTGGAAGAAACCCGAGAAAATAGAAAGAAAGAAGAAAGGAAGAAATCAAAAGCTAAAAAAAAAAAAAAAAAAAAAAAATGACAGTACTTTAGGAAAGAAAATGATCGATAAAAAAGAAAAAAATAACTGAGACAATTTCATAAAGAAAGAAAATGCGGAGAAAATATGGAATAGAAAGAGAGAAAGAGAACTCGTTGAAACTGTGAATAAAAAGAGACGACGAGAAAGAAAGACTAATAAAAAAAAGAGTGAGAGGAGAACGAGTAAATTAATAAAGCTAATGAATGAGAAAGCGATAGAAAGAACTTGTAAGGCTTGTCATTTCTGCTCGGAGAGAAGGTGAGTGAGGGAGAAAAGTGCGTGTGTGCATCGATGGTTGAAAGGTAAAGCGCACGGCAACGAAAACCTTTCTCAGCCAGTCATCAGCATAATCTGCATAGAGTTACCCGCCCCTCGCTAACCGTGTTTCATTAGCATGTTTTTCAGTTACTCCGCTTGGTGGCGCTGGGTTTTGGGTTCAAGGGTCAATGACCCAATTCCTGTCAGCTGGCTGCTGCTGCTGGCTGATTTCCCGGCCAATCAAAATCACCGGTTCTGTGCCTTGCCTCTTCAGTTAGGGAAAATTAGTGATACTCGCAGGACTTGTGTGTTGGTTTGGACCAAAAGAACGAATTCAACACTGATCTCTTCTTAGACTTTATTTTACTAAATTTTTCTTATAATTATTAAGTATACTTTAAATATATTTAGTTATAGATAATTTTCTACAGAATGACGATGGGGGTTTTGAAAGCAGTTGTCACGGATCAAAATCACAACGAACAGAAAGTAAGAATTTATTTTAAATGTTTACCTATCTTTTCTAATTAAATTTTTTTTTTTTAATTAATATTTTTTTTTCCTTTGGTTTGGTTAGATTAGGTCTTTGTCCTTTTGGTTTATGATCGCAAACTTTTTCTGTAAATCTTTTGTGATGTTTAATTCCATAACCTTGTTGAAACTTGCTTTATTTTTCTCATTCTAAAAAGCAAAAAATATTAGCAGGTAAAAAACAAAAAAAAAGTCAAATTTTCCGATTTGTAAATGAAAAGAACTAAATTTGCCACTGACTTTCTCATCATTTTTTCTTCGTGGAAATGCTGATCTTGAGGCCGTGAATTTTTTTTTTCCCTATCTTTACTAAATTTTATGCAAGTGTACTGTAAAACATTAAAAATGCTTCAGATTTCGCAGTTGACAATTTCACCAGGTGATACTGAATTGAGGTTTTCTATTAAAATACGTAAGTTTCGTTGTAGTGTGCATTGATTTTTTAAAAAAAAATACTAAAGAAAAACCTTTTAAAATGTTGATCACGAAATTTGTAGAGAAGACACTAATATTTGCAATCATCAGACTCGAATCCCTCGAAATTCAATATCTCTGTCCGTGATCACTGTTAAAACCTGACTATTTCACGTGAAAAGATGCCGGCATACTAAAAACGAAAGAAGAAGAAAAAACAAACAAACAAAAAAACTGCCGTGTGTAATTGATTAGTAATCTTAAATGTGAATAACTGAAGGCCAGTTAAGTGGTCAATAACAACCAGCCTCTTCGATATTACACGCCGAGAGATGTCACGTAAGCTGTAAATTCGATTCCTTACCTCTTCGTTAATTTTTTTTTCTTTCTCTATCCAGAGACCTGAACCAATTCTCTCTCTCTTCTTGTCTAAATTTACGTATGATGCAATCGTCATAAATAACAACGGCTTGTAAGCTCTAAAATATAATCTTATACTTAAATATATTAAATTTTGTCATTTTATTAAGAGTTAGTAGGAAAAAAAGATCTTAGGTGCATTTATTTTAGATTTATTTATTTATTCGGATCCTCTACCTGGAGAAACAAAAGAACAAACGCCAATGTTTGCTTGTTAATGGTATACTACTTTTTTTTTCTTTTTTTTAATTACCTTTGTTGGATTTATTTGCCAAATTAGATTTTTTTTCTTTTACGATTTTAATTTTATATCTAATGGTCTTTACCGGATTCGATTTACTTACAATTAGTGATTTGTTTTTTTTCCTTTAATGAATTTATAATAGTTTTTTTTTTTTTTTCTTCATTCTCAGTAACCTTATTGCTTCTGATTTGATTGTTCTAAATGAGTTGACGTTTACACAATTGTAAGTTTGCAGGTTTGTCATAGCTAAGTGGACAATCAGTTAAATGCTGTTTAACCGATTTTTACGATTCGACTAATTTGTAGAAAATGTTCTTTTTCCTGAATTGTTGTGGCGGTGGATCTGACAGTAGTCGTAATAAAGACGCAAGTGCGTACGTGCATTTTCTTCTGCCTTTTTTTTTATTTATTTATTTGACCTAATTACACCTGATCTATTCGTCTTCGAATTTAAACTTGAAGAAAACGCATAGCTTATAGAAACGGTTTTTTTCTGTAAAATAAAAAAGCCGTATTGAACATTGACTAAAAAAAAATTTAGAAATTTCCAAGATTTCTTTATATATATATATATATATAAATTTAATCCGGCGTAGTTGGATTATTTTTATTTTTTTTCCCCATTTTATTAGCTTTACAAATTTTTAATTCTCAGATTTTATTTTGTTAAAACCGAAGAAAAAAATTTACCGGTGAGATGACCTAAAAAAAAAAACCCAAAAAACTATCGGTTTCAGGTTTCGTGGAATTTTTTTATATCATCAATCAAACAATGCGATTTTCATCGATTCGTTTGCTAAATTATTAGTATTTGACACTCGAAAACTGAAAAAAGAAAAAAAATTATCAATATTTTTTTTTAATTAGCCAAGAGAATAAAGTTTGATTAATTATTACTTTTTAATTATTTATTTTATACATACACGAACTGGTAATTGAAACACCCGGAGCTCAACCCACATATTTGAAATTAAAATTTATTCATATTTACCACAGTTATCCTAATCTTTTGATCAATACTTCAGGCCTTTTCAATTTCATTATTAACTGGTTGGATTGGTAAAGACTTGGACAGTCTCTCAGCTGATCGCCGACTCAATCCTTCCGGTCTTAAATCATTTGTTTGTATATCTTTTTTTTTAAAAAAAACTCCTATTTCTGATCATAATCTTAGTTGACATTAAAATAATTTCTATATTTTTCTCTGTAAAAAATAAGAAATATCTTTAAAAATGTTGAGAAAAATACTTTTTTTTTCTCCTTTCTCTTTTTGCCGATTTTGTCTTTCTGCTGTTTAAGTCGTGTGAGAATATTCATTAGTTGGTTATAAATAATAAACTAGGTCTATATTTATTTATTTATTTCCAGCTAAGAAAATCAGTACTGCCCAGATATAATTTTTTGCGAGATTTTCTAAATCGTGAAAAAAAAAAAAAAAAATTGATGGGATCTCGATTCTGAAGGAGGAAAATCAGTTGTTTTTTTGTTTGTTTTTTTTCGTCTCTTTTACGCAATTTTAGGATTGGTATTTGTTGAATTAAAAAAGGCTTCATTTTTTATCTTTAAAAAAAAAAAACCACTGCTTGCATCAGGAGCTTTTTTTCCCCCCGACTTCTTCTCTGCAGGTGACATTGTATCTCGAGTAGCAAAGGTGAAAAATGATATGTAGTTCTAAGTTCTGTGTCGTCTGGGATGACGACACTGGCAATAAATAATCGGTGATGGTTGCAGCTCAGCTAGTAAACTACAAGAGATGTTTTTTTTTTTTTGCTTCTTATAGTTTGAGTTCATCGAGACTCGAAGACGATGGAAAACGCACACATACATATTGTACATTTTTTTTTTTTCAGATTTAATAAAAATTTTGAGTAAAACTGTAGTACCCTTGCCTTATTAACAGTTTTTTCTTTTTTTCATAATTTGTAGGTTGTACCAGTTGAGACAACAGATGAAGAGGTCAGTCTCATTCTTTTTTATTCATATTTTTCTTTTTTTTTTTTTAATTCTTGTCAGTTTAATAAGATGTTTATCAGAGACCTATCTAGTTTCTGTTTAAATGTTGATTCCTTATTACGAGAAAAAGCTTTATAAAGATCGTTTTTAAAAAAGGTCGCATAAATTATATTTTTTGTTTTGTAGGTATATTTTTAAAATAGAACAAATGCTTTTTTTCATCATAGACAATTCATGTTTTCAAGACTTGATACTGAGTACGAACTGAACAAAAGAATTTCCGTATATTCTGTGAATAAATTAAACAATAGAAATAGGTTTATTAGGTGATGTATAGAAATTCCGAATACGAGATTTATTGATTTTGTTTTTACTGAAATAAAAGAAAATAGTTGGATATCACCTGGTTACATTAATTCATCTCTAACATTGTTATTATAACAATGTTATATCTAGCTAGATTTTTCTTATAGATTCAAGTCGAAAAGTGTATTTCATTTTAACATCACATTTGTCTGCTTCGTCGCGACACCACCTCGTTTCATGTGAAAGTTCTTCTTACTTGGAAAATCCCCAACGGAAACCTCACTAGAATTTCTACTTTCATTTTCTCTCCCCCTTCCACCTTTTGTCACGTACGCACTTGCCCATCTGGTGGTTAGCAGCAGCAGCAGCAGCTAAAAATAATAAAAATAGTAGCATTACTCTATATTGTATCTTTATCATTATTATTATTACAGCTGTTTATTTGCTTTCCTTTGTCCTCTCTCTATTACTCTTGTGTTTGTAAAAATCACCCCCTTTAAAATTACTGTAACATAGGAGAGATTGACTGGCTGCTGCTGTTTCTAGCTTGGAAACTGCTGTTGTCGATGCTAAGTATAGCGGAGCATTCCCATTGGCTGATTCTTCCTGGAGACTGCTTTCATTGGTTGCTCTCCCATAGCGTGATAAGCCGGTAGCAGCAGTAAGAGAACACTTACTCTTACCTTTCTTTCTCTCTCTCTTCGCTTTTATATGCTCTTTTGCTACCCCTCTCTATTTTTTTTCTACTTTCCTCGTTTTGTGGGACATTTCTCACCCTCCTTATTTGTAACTGCCGCTTTTCATACCCCTCCTTATCTTTACCTACTGCTGCTCTCCTCCCCTCATCTTCTCTTTATCACTGCTCTTTGACAACCATCCAAAAAGACAGAAGGGCCCCGGTTGGGAAATTTCCACACACTACGTAAAAGTTAATGTGGAATATTACACGTTCTATTCCATTCGAGATCCAAACATTTTTTGGAATCTCAATTTGTTTTTCGCTCGTTTTCTAGTTTAGACATTTTCTTTTAAAATGACCACATTTAGCTTGACGCCAAAATAAATGATTTTTTTTTTAGTTTAACTCGTCCATGTCTACCAGAACAAATGTCCTAGTTCACAGATTACTGCAGTAATAATAATAAAATAATCGGAAATCGTGGTTTGTTAAATTTAACTTTGTTATTAAAGTATAAATTTCATTTAAATAAAATAAAATCTTGCAAAAAAATAATAAATATTTCAATATTTGATAAGTAAAATAAAAATCGAATGAATCCCCTTTTTCCCCCCCTCTTCAATTCTTCGTACTAAAAATGGAGTGTTGCAAAAAAGTGTCTGATTCCTAAGTTTGCACTCGGATAGTGTCTCCCCCCCCCCATCATCTAAATTTTTATTTACTTTATTGAATTTAAACTTCACTATCAGTTTCTGTTTTGAAAACATTTTCTTTATCTTGGTTAAAATAACATATTGCATTATTTACCTATCGTATCGATTAAAAAATCAAGGTCTGTCGGGTGGGTGATAAAGGCTAAGCAACAATGAACATGGATTTCGATTACTCTTTTGATCAGCTGTTGTTCAAAACCAGTAAAAACGGTCGGTCGACATTGTGCTCGGCTCATTTTACGCGAATTTAATTCTACTGAAAATAAAAATCGATGACAAACTCTGTCCAGCTGACATAAGCAATTTTCTGTTTCGTAGCTACTTAAAGTTTGAACTTGGTAATTAGTCATGGATTTCGGTGATAAATCCATTTAATTGCTGTAAAAAAAAGAAAAAAAAAGTAGTATTCTTAAGACTGGATGAAATAAAGATTCGGTTAAAAGTGTAAAATTATTTCCCTACCCGAATGTACTTTTCAGATCTGGATTATGGAGAGGGGAACTTTAGGACTGTTCGTTTTCAGAAGTGTAGGGGTTGGGAAGCTGTTGAAATGGATTCTAAATGTCGTAGGGGGGGGCCATTTATTTATTTATTTTTTTTACCATGTAAAGAACTGGACTGATTAACAATGTATTTATTGTTTTTTTTTTATCCCTATTATGAAATTGATACTACTTACAGGTTCCCCTCACACAGACTTTTTTTTTTCAAGGGGTGGGTGTGGGGTCAGTTTACTTACTTTTTTAAAATTTGATGGTCATTATGACAGGCGGTCACGAAAGATCCAGTTTGGTATTTTTCGACGTACGTTGTAAATAGAAAATATTTATTTCGGCTTAATCGATTTTTGAGGATGCTGGAGATAAAACGGATTGGCTAAAAAGAAAAAAAGATGAAATATTTTTATGCTTTTAGGACCCACCCTCAAAGCGATACCTCACGTTTAAAATGCATTTTTAACAATGAAAAATCTTTCTTGAAGCTTTTATTTTAGTTGTAATTCCAAGCTAATAGATTAAAATTTAAATATTTCCCAAAAGCAAAAAATAAATTGTTACTGTGTATTTCAAACCGAATTTAAGTTGAAATGTTTTTTGTTTTGTTTTTTAATCGCTAATATCTAGCATAAACCTATCAACACCATAGTTCTCTAAAAAGTCCGAGTGAAAAATATAAAATATACTTTTCTGAAACTTTATTTGAAGAAGATTATTAACACTAACAGTTTTAATGTTTAGTTTAAAACCTTGCAGAATTTTTTTAACACGTGAAGTGAGTGATTTTTTTTTTTTTTAATTTTTTTTATGAGTTGTTGACACACGTCGATAGGTTGTTTACATGTTTAAATGCTCAGTGTTACTTGCCGAGTACAACGTGAATGCTTTTTTTTTTTTTTAAGTACCGATTGACCTTAAAAACATAGGAATATTTATTGAATTTTTTTTCTAAATAATTAAAAAAAATTTAAAGAGTTATAAATGTTCATCAATCCCCCCCCTAAAACAAGTGTCCATAGTATCTTATTCATAAAAATAAATCTTTTCAAATTATTATTTTTTTTTTTTAATATAATTCAAAGCAGATTTTCTGTAACTGGGGTCCTGTTTTAATCAAATTTCTTTTTGGCCAAATTCTCCAAAGACTTGTCCTTAAAAGAAAACTAATATAAACATTAATGAATTTCTCAATTTGATGAAATTAAATAAATAGGGGGTGGGCAGTGACAGATTTAAAAAAAAAAATAAAAAATAGAACTAATTTTTACCAAGATTTACTAAAAGAAATTTTTATTTTTTTAAAAATAATTATTCATTTGTGAATAAGTCCTGAATGTTTCCATAAAATCTGACAATTATGGTCACCTGTTGACAGAAGAAAAACAAAAGTTTGGAAAAGGATTTTTAATAATCTAAAAATTATATGGTCTTCCATTTTAATAAAGATTTTGACAATAAAACTTATTTTCAAATTTGGGGATTTTCTTTCTTTTTTTTTGTGGTGACTTTGTTGACTGAGAATTTCTCTACCATTTGTCAGTTTTATTAGGAAAGACTAAATATAAAGACATTTCAATGAGGAAAACTTTTATGCAAGAACATTACTAATTTGCTATCAGAATTTATTAAGTTGAAAATGGGTACAGAACTTGACCAAATGAATTTTGAACAGGTGATTATTATCAAAACTATTATCAAAACTTTGTTTTTTGGCTGATGCCTTAGATTATCATTACATAAGCCAGGTGATTTAAATTAGCCAACCACTTAGAATAGAAAAACAAAATTGTTACAATAATTTTATAATCTTAGAATAAAAAAACACATTAAAATTCAGGTATCCTAAACCTTTATTGATCTCTAGAGATTGTAAGAATGTTTTCCAAGAATTATAAATTAATCTTGCAACTCAAACTTAAGGTAAACCTTTTGCTGTTCTACAAAACATGAATTTTTTTTTTTTAACTACTTATTTTATCTTATTTATTTTAACATTGTCAGGTTTATTTATGATTGTTTTGTTTTTTTTTAATTTTGTAGACAAAAGCCCTCTTTGTTGAGGCATTCATAGCTAACAACCGATTAGACTACAGCACTCAACTAATGGGTTACCATGGAAAGTACTTGGAATGTTTTCTGAAGACTCAGAACCACCTGATGCGTGCTGATGGACCATTACCCTTTACTTTCAGGCATTATATTGCCATAATGGTACGTAAAAAATATTTGCAGCTCTGTCTCCAACAAACACAAACCTATTTTGTAAATAGGTTTTGTTTTGTTTCGTTTTTTGTTACCCGAATTGGAGTGGAGTATATTTATTTAATGTTTTTTTTTTTTGTTTTTGTTTCCCTACCCCCCAAAACCTGCAGCCGCGGTTGATCTGTCCTTCTAATCGACAGGAAGCACTTCAGTTTTACTAAATATAAAAGCTGGTCAAAAATGTCTATTCTGGGGAAAATCATTGGAATTTTTCAAGTCACAATGCTTTCTACATTTTAGAAAGAAATTCTATTATAGAAATGGTAAAAACATTTTCTTGCTTCTCCCTTAACTTTTCATAGCCGAAAGTTTTATTCTTAGCTTTCTTGAGCGTAAGTGTTTTGGAAAAGGGACATAAAATTATGCACATTAACAGAGTTGGAGTGTTTCTAAACAAATCATTTTGTAAGACATTGTTATAGACAACTTTGGTTATTAACAACACTTAGCTTTTAAAACAAACAAAAAATTCCAACATAAATGAGATGGACATTTTCTTGGGTTGGATAAAGTGTATGTATAAATGATTGCAATGTCTTGCAATATAGTTATATTTGATGTGGCTATATACACAATTATTATCATAATATTATAACTCAATGTTATTGTAGTGGATACTTTGTATTTGGAATACCCCCCCCCCCCCCACTTTTTTTTTTTTTTTAAACAATTTAATGTTTATTGGACTGCAAATTGAGAAATCTTGGTAAAGAAAAATGTATTCCTTGGCAGAGATTGAACCTGCAACCCCCTTTGTAGGGAGGCGCCACCATTTGATCCAGTGTCCGTTACTCCTTTGGACACAAAGAATGTTGTTTGATGTGTGTGCATGCACACTTTACAGCCCTGAAATGTATATCAGTTATATCTATCTTGTTTATTTATCTATGATGTGGAAATCTTAACATTGAAAACAATTTTTGATGTACAAGTTTTTCAAGAGTTTTTCAGATTGCCAAAGCCTTGTTCATTCCATTTTATGTACACCTTCTGTAATGTTCTTTCAGGGGCTTTTTTCCTTAGATATTTAAGAAGTTTGCAGGTTGTAGTGTTGAAAAACTGATATAAAATTGACTGACTGCTGAATGAGTGCTGATTGTCTGTAGTAATTGACAGCATCTTTGTCTTTCAAACTTTTCAGAAACTTTTACTGGCCCATGGATTTCATAGATGATGTTTATAAAAGTACCTATTGGTATTATAATATAGCTGTTCTACTAAAAACGTTCTATATCTCTGAGATGAGGTATTATGATTATTTACATCATTCAGACTTATCCTTGTCTTCATTGCCATATTCACATCATTTCGGTTGTTGTGCACTCTAGCCTCCTTCAGGTGATTGGAATTTTAAACTGAAAGTTCGGTTCAAAATTCCACTCACCTGAATATAATGGAAATATTTGAAATAATTAAAAACAAGTATTAAACACTTTGGATTTTCATGTTTTATATATATATATATATATATATATATATATTATATAATGGGAGGAAAATAGATTCATGATTACTCATGTCAATGTTTTCAGTTAATACAGCTATTAAGACTTGCTAAAGTGCAAATATTTTGGGGGAGGGTCTTTTTTGCTAAATATTGTTGACAATTTATATCTGCATTCAAGTGTTTAATATTAAAACATTAAAAGTAGTGTTTATGTGCTGGTAACATCATTGCTATTAGAACACGATTAAAATTTACACCTAGTCTGTTCATTTTCACATGATTAGCCTTGGTTATGGCATGAATCCATCTCTTCTCTCACCTATGCATTAAACAGTAGAGGAGACTGGGCTCTCTAGCCTTGGGTGGCATCCACTATAGGAGATGGCCTACCTTGAATTAAAAAGAAACTACTCTTTGTTGGGGAGCCATAGCAATTCCCACATGTGAAGCCTCCTGATTTTCCATGCCCTAAACAGGGACATGGCATTTAAAAAATAAATAAATATTTGGTCTTCAGGGAGAAGGGCAGCAAGTTGGAAGAATTACCATTTTTATCTTTGACATTGTCATAATTGTAAAGCTTCAAGAAAAAAAATTGCAACACCTGAATGAAAGTGAAGGTTATAAAAAATTTGTACACATCCATACAGGTCGTACTAATAACTTATAGCTTTTTCTTGCTCCCTATTTTATCGGAAGACTGACCACCTTGTCATTTGTGTGTTGTGCACAGTCTTTGATTACTTTGACACAAATATATTTTTTTTCCAATTACAATGATCATATTTTTGGCATGAGTATTGTAGAATGTCTATTTTGTCTTTTTGCCTATAAGCAAGAATAATTTTCAACTGCTTTAAAATTCATGAATTTACAAAGTTAACACAAGGAATAAAAAGTAATTTGAGATTTCTCACCACTTGCAAATAAGCTATTTAATTATAATACAAGGCATGATTGTACTTGAGAGGTTGGAAATATTTTTCACACAGAAATTTAATGTTGGTATAGTTAATCTCCTGTTATTAAAAAGAAAAAGTCTCCTGACCAAGAAGGGAGGTCAGGTGATGTTACTGATAAATACACAAGTATCTTTGTGTCTGATATTATAGAACAGATAATAAAAGTTTAATGAGCTATGATAATGTTGCTGTTAGGATTTCAAAGTTGTTTTTCAAGTTAATATACTAATGAGGAAGAAAGCTTTGTACTGTCAGTGTTGTACATGAAGACATGCCAACCAGATAAAAATAAATTTTTTAATTTTTTTTTTTATTTATCTTGTTTAGGCTGCTGGTCGGCACAAATGCTCGTATCTCATCCGTCTACAAGCAACAGAGTTCCTGTTGCAAGGTGGAGATGCAGATTGGCTCAAGGGTCTTGAATACATACCACAGAAACTCCGCGATCTCTCTGAAATCAACAAATTGCTTGCCCATAGACCTTGGTTGATCAATAAAAATCATATTGAGGTAGGTTTGACAGATTGCTTTTTTCATTAATAATCATGTTCTGTTTAAGCAAATGTGAATAGATTTCAAGATGTCTACCAATGAAAAGTAAGATCTGTTAATATCAACAAGTCCTTAAGGAATTTATATATATATATATATATATATATATATGTGTGTGTGTTTTGTTTTTTTAACTTAATATAAAAATAACAGAAATAGAAAATTAGCAGATAGTTGCTGATACCTCCTGACTAATGAACCAAGCAATTATGCAAAAGTTTGTCTACAGAATAGTCTAGCATGATTCACTTTTATTAAAGCTTTGTGAGAAAAGACAGAATTTTGGTATTTTCAATTTTGTTTGGGTCAATTCTCATTGGTCAGTCATGTATTACGTGCATTAAAACCATAGATATTAGTCAAGACTGTTCAAGGCCTTATATTTTGTTTTGAACAAAAGATAAATAATGAAAAATCTTGTTTATTTTTTAAATAGTAGTTAGCATTTTGCTAATTTTTTTTTTATGAGCATTTGTTCATATGCACATTGATTCTCAAACTGAGTTTTGTCTATATCATCTGTTAGTGCAGAGGCAAAAACAACAATTGCTGTTTGTTTTTTTGGTTTTTTAGTTCAAAAGTTCAACCTGATGCTATGTTTGTATAACAATTTGTTTAAATGACTATTTTGAAGTATCCTTATTAATTTCACTCAGTTGTTTTCTGTTGCCATAGCAGGATATGACAACATAACTATGAAATTCAGAAATCATTTAACTTCAGTGGCAAGATAAACTTTTTGTACAGCAAATGAAGTCACATATAGTTGATAAAGTAAAACTAAAGTCAATAATGGTAAGAATGAGACTTGGTTATGTGAAGATATCAGACATTCTTTTGTTCTTTAAACTTCAGTTCTTGAAGATTCAATGTTTTATAATAGACAATTATAACAAAACTTTGAATTTCCTACTTTTTTCTTTTTATAATCAAAAGCATAATGTTTCAGCAACCCTTCCATAGGTGTCTAATTGTATTCAGTAACTGAGAAAGTTGAATAATAGGTGTCTAATTGTATTCAGTAACTGAGAAAGTTGAATAGAAACTTCTATTACAGTGTACCCCCCCCCCAAACATTTTTTGGGACTGCAACCCTCTACCGCTTTTGGCCCAATTATTCTGACGTTGAGAACTTTATTAAAGGAAAATTGATTGGATCAAATAATCAATAAACCTCTATAATTGATTATGTTAATCAAATAAGCTACAACTTCAGGTAAATGTATAACCAGCAGTATTTGGTAAAGAAAATAGAATGTTAGTTCCTCTCAGAATATCAACATATGAAATGGAAATATTTTGATGGAAATCAACTTTCACTAGTATTAGAATATTTGGGAAGCACAATTCAGTTTGCACCCCCACCCCCTGGGAAGCACAATTCAGTTTGCACCCCCACTACAAATTAGAAATACTATAATAGAAAAGAAAGGTGGGAGAAAATGCTTACACAATTATTCTCATTTGTTTTTTCTTGTCTTTACAGAAACTCACCAAAGGCTCCAACAATTGGTCAGTGTCTGAAGTGACCCAGGCACTGATAATCCTCTCTCACTTCCACACTTTATCAGGGTTTATTTTTGGTTGTGGGATCAGTTCAGAGATTGATGATGACTTAGGCCACACTTATCACCAGAGTTATGACGACTCTTATGAGAATGGCTGCCATAGTGATGACGATGAACAAGTAAGTAAAAAAATTACTTGTGCCTTCTTAAAATCAGTTTAGTATGACTTTAGCAGTATCGGTATAGATAATAAAACTTGAAAAGTCAACTCAATAAAAATATTTTTTTTTTTTTTTAATATATATATAGGAAATGCAAAATACATTCAGTTGAATATTTTGTTTGCTTGAAGCTTTTATTAAAAAATGTCTTTTCTTTCCTTTGTAGTCCTTTGATTGTACAGATGGAGGTATTGAGGCTCTTCTGGAACGTATGAAACAGTTAACAGAGACACGAGAAGAGACAACACATGAAGAAATGCTGAAAGGTTTTGACAAAGTTGAATCACCTAATCTTGATTGTAAGTTATCACTTTGAATGACACTACCTTTTTTTTTTTTTTCTGACTTTTTATGTCATTGAGAATTTCCCCTCTATACAACTGTTATTTAGTAATTATTAAAATGTCAAATATTAAGTGTCATATTTGAGAAATATCAACATATTTAGGATGTTGGTTATTCTGCGTGAGGAAAAGTGTTGATAAATTTAATATCGACAGGCTAGATTGTATATTAATGAATGGACAGTGGGAATGGGAGCTTGAAAAGATGGGAATTTATTTTTTCTTGCAATTTCTTTATATCAAATCTTCAATTGATTAAAAGGTGGAAAGAATTTGTTAAAATAAAAAAAATTATTTTAATGCAAACAGTCACTGATTCAATGTGGTCAAGTGAACCACTCCTAGGCAAAAATGGTTGGTCAGTCCTTTTGCCTGTCAGAGTTTGCTTCCTCCTATATTAAATGTATAAATTCAAAAAGAATGTCAAGGCCACAGAGAAACAAATGACCTTTGCAATGATCTGTGCACACTTGGTGAGTAAGTGTGTGTTGTGATGTGGCCAAACAGCAGGTGTTAATCTCTTGCAAATAGGGAAAAAAAAATATTAAAAACTTGTTCCAACTAGCAAGTGGGTGGGAAGGTTTCAGGAAGTGTTACTAAATTATTTGGAATAATTCTTTACCTACATTAATGAAGAGGCATACATCCAGCTTTGTGGTAAAAGCAGTTTTGATGAAGGCCAGGTTCATGCTAATCTGTTAGATGATTTTTATTTTTGCAGTCAATTGTGAAAATAGGTGAGCTTAAGTAGTTGAGCTTGCTCAGAACTAATGCTACCAACAAGGTAGACTATAATCTTGCAAAATATTTCCCCCCTTAATCCTACTTAGTCTATTTTGGTTAATCTTCTTCCACTCCATCTTTACCTTGCAACTATATACCGCACCCTGTTGTGTATCACTTGACCTATGTTGTTTTTTTTGTTTTGTTGCCCCCTCCCCCAGTTTACTGGGAGTTTTTCTTTGGATTAGTACAGTTATTTTCCTATGTTGGGCATACAAAAATTGGACTTTGAATTTAGGGCTTAAAACAAATGTAGACCCAGCAAGTGAAAATTGTATTTACTAATTTGCAAGCTTATTAAGAAAAAAAAAATTAACTTAAGTTAATGTGACCTATTTAAAAAAACAAAAAAAAACTAACAGAAACTTACTCTGCTTAAAATGACTAATTTTTTACGTCTGTTCTTCAGACAATATGATTTTGCAAGATAAAATTTCTCGCAAATTAGTAAATACAATTTTCACTTGCTGTGTCCACATTTATTATTTGTTTTTAAAGCCAAAATTCAGAATTTTTGTATGCACACATAAGATTGTAAGAGTGAATTTGTAATCGGTCACATTAACTTAAAAATAATAAATTTTAAGTCAAAGCCTGAGGAAATGTTCAAGTTATTTTTAACAATGCAGATTTCAGTATGGATCTGTGATATTCAATCTCAGAAGCCATTGGAAATCGAGTTGTTATATGATGGTAAATTGATTTATTTTTCAAATCATACCAAATTTAGCTTCATTTGATTGGCTATGAGATATGGTCTTGGAAATCAACAGCTTTTATAAAATAGACTTCTGGGACCTCTACACTGTAGTATAACATAGTGCTATGCCAATTGTGGGCACATCTAGGTAATCAGATTTAAGTGTAATCTTCCGGTGTATTTGGACACTTCAGACATTAATTCAGTGATACATCAGAAAAAGGCAAAAAAAAAAAAAAAAAATTAGGTTGGACATTGTCAAATTGACACAAAACTTATCTTCAGTTGTTGATTTAAAGCAAGTGTATGTTTTGTTTTTAAATGAATTCATTTTTGTTCAACTCTGTATAAATGTAAATAGTGAAATAATATTTCCACTGCTACCAAAGCCCAAAAAGTTTCTTGTAAGACAAGATGTAAACATTGAAATTTTCTGATTTTTCTCTCTACAGTGAGCTCATCAAATGAAGTTTTAAATGCCACCAAAGCTGATATCCTTAGATATGTTGATGAACCGGATTTCACATACCAAGACTTTGCAAAACGGTTAAACTGTCAAGAAATTGCTACATTCCGAGCACAAGATTACTCTTGGGAAGATCATGGTTTCTCCCTTGCTAATCGGCTCTATCCGGAAATAGGAAGCTTACTTGATGAGAAGTTCAGAGTGGCATACAACATGACATATAACACGTAAGTAATCTCTTATTTTAAATGAACCTTTTTTGTTAATATCCATTTTATCAGAGTGACCACTTAATACAAAAAAAGATCTTTTTTTTTCTTTTTTTTTAAACAACTACAGAGACTAATCTTGATTTATGTTCAAGTGTGCTTTTATTGCAAAGTGAAATGATTAAATTGCAGAAAGATTTCTTTGCTGCAGGGTGAAACAAGTTAGACCCCCCCCCCATAAAAATTTTCAGAAGCTTTATTTTTCAGTTTGCTAATGACGTGATTGGATAGTACTTTGAAAATTCCATTTAACAGTTTATACCTATAGCATAACATAAACAAAAGTTCTAGAGGGCTCAAAAGTTACAGTACTACTATACTTGGATAAGATTTTAGAAACATTGAATTATGAAAGAGGAAATGAATTAATTTAAAAAACCAAAGCCCTAACACACACACACACACACACACACACACACTTGGAGTTTGTATTTTTCTAATGTCTTCTTTCATTCTTCTCCCTCTCAAATAACATTTGTCTCCGACTTTTATTCCAAAACAAATTTTAGGGAATTTAAGTCTGTTGAATTAAAATATACATGCTCATGTAACTTTACAGAAATTAAAATGGACATTTGCATTGATTTCCTTTCCCTCTAGTTAACTGCAAAATTTTCTAATAAAAAAAGGGGGGGAGGGGGCTCTATTCTTGGACCTATTTTCAACAACAACAACATTGCCAGTGCCATCAACTCCCTGTCTATGAATTTACTCCTGTCTTAATAGTAAGTCGGATAAAATGAAATTGAAGGTAATTTTTTGGGTCAGCTGCCAGTTTGTTAAAATGAACACACACAGCCATTCCTTGTCCAAAATGCAAACTGTTTTAATCATCTTAGGGAACCTTTTTGCCTGCTATCAGCAGGTCTGATGTTAATCTCAAGGAGAGCAAATTCCTCACCTTCTTGGTTTTGTGTTCTCAACTAACATCAATTGAAATAATTATATTGAATCAGTTGCTAGGAAAGTATGTCATGCTGGACAATTTTTTTTTTTTTTGTGCCTGCCAGTATCTTATGTCATTCACAAGTCTACTATTTTTCTCTGCATTGATTATTCCTACATATCTTGACTTCTGCTACATATTTAGAGATACTTGACAAGGTTCAGTCACTTTCCCCACCTCTGTAATATTAAGTCTCCCTGTGCCTTTTCCATAAACATTTTCATATTAATTGTTCTGATGATTTCAGCTTTGGTACTTTGACTTTATGATTTTAGGCATAATACTAGATTGTTCTTGTCACTGTTGAAAATACTAGCTGGAGCCTAAAAATTCTATGCTAATAGTTTCCTCTCAGTCCACAGCCATTTCATGTCTAAACACCAGTTCTTGTATGATAACCAAAGTGAAGCCCCATTAAGCCTGATCAGTACCTAGGTACGTGACCACCTGAGAATACTAGGTACTGTAAGTGTGGATGTGATGTGCAGGATTGGAGTTTCAATTTCATTTGTTATATTCATGTGCAAATACCCTTGGGGGAAAGGCATGAGTTTACCTCTTCTCTACCCCCTCCCCCCAAACTATGGGTTAATTAATAAGACTTGTATCAGTAAGTCATTAGTACAATTGTCATCTTCCTTCTATCTCCTTAAGTCCAGTTCTTTTACACTCAGTAACCCCTTGCATCCTAGTGGCTTTTTAACAAAACTAAAAGTATTTTAAATTAGAAACGTGATTTTTATCAAGTAAATATAATAAACGAACTGGATTGCAGGTTGACTGCATGAATGAAGGTTAATTGTAATTATCTTAGGAAATTGTTGAGTAATCTGCGACTAAAAATCACTCAAAGTGTTATTTTAGTTTTATCATGCAACACTGACAGGTAGAATAGACTGAACAGTGTTTATCCCACTTGTTAGGAGACCATACTAGTATTCTTTAAACACTGAAGAAAGAATTGATGTTTTCATAATGTAACCTGACCCCAAGTACTTAATTAAATGTTTTTTTTTGTTTTCATTATAAAGTCTATGGCATGATGGGTAGTGGGGAATGAAACAATAAATTTTGTGAGAAAGATTTAACTTTTTCAGCATTCTGAAGCAGATTGTAAAAGTTTTCTTTTACAAAGAGACCCCCCCCCAAAAAAAAAACGGTACTTAAAAAAAAAAAAAAAAAAAAAATAAATAAGTTCAAATTACTATTTTCTTATTTTTGAAAGTTCACTTTACTTTTTTCTTAACTAGACTGAGCCTCTTAAATAGGATTTGTATGAAGATGTAAACAATTTTACTTGTAGCTGGTTTGCTGCCTTAATGATTTAAATTTTTTTGGAGTGGGAGGTAGGGATTTCAGTTGACCTTAATTTCAACAAACTTAATTTAAGGTGTAGCAATAGAAAACAGTTCTTGATTCCAATGTATTTAATGTCTAACTTTTATCTTGATCTGGACTTTGAATAAGCATATTGACTCTACCTTGATTCCATCCTAAAAGTTCAGAATGTGGAATTCATAAATTCTAAACAGGTTAAATACTTTGGTGTATGGGTCCCACTATAACAAAAATGCTACAAAAGTAAAATATTGACTCTCAAAACTCTGCTCATGTTCTGAAATTGTCTCGATCAGACGAGGTTCTTGGATCAAGTAACAAATCATTATGAATTGCTTTTAAGATCTGGACAATTAATACTCACTCATCAGATCCTATTGGCTGGTGTAACAAAATCACCATATCCCTTGAACTCTTCCAACAGCAAAAGAATGAGAAGCACAGGTAACATAATGAAGATGTTGACTTTCTACACTACCTTAAATAAAGAAAAGTGATAGTAGTAAATACTTGAACATTTCCATAACAAAACCTAAGAAATACTTCATGAATTTCAGTTAATAAATGTTTTATTGAACAAAATAGTTACTACTAGCTGAATATTTCCTGTTTAATCATTAGCATTTGTCAAACTAGGATTTTTTTTTTCTTCCCTCCCCCTGCATGCATCATGTTTTCTAATTGTTTCAGTTTAAAGTCTAAGGAATTCTTACCTCTTGAAAAATAAAATCCCTTTCAACTAAAATCATAAAATCTGAGAAATTTTTAAGATGCTTTTCATGTGGAAATTTTTTTATTTTTTTTTAGAATGGGAGATACAAGAGATGTTGACACAACAGCATTTCGACGAGCCATCTGGAATTACATCCACTGTATGTATGGTATCCGCCATGATGACTACAATTATGCTGAAGTCAATCAGCTTCTTGAGAGAAATCTGAAGGCCTATGTTAAAACAGTCACATGCTATCCTGAGCAGGTATCACGTAAAGACTATGACAGCGTGATGAGAGAATTTAAACATTCAGAAAAGGTAAACTTATCTCCTCAGTATCTGTCCTGTTTCTGAAACAGGTTATTGTAATTATTTATATTGTTCGGATTGTTGATTGAATAGTGTAAATAATCATCTCTGCTTTTTATATTTTGTTCTTAACATCAAATAGAACTCATTAATTAGTAAAATTGTTTCATAAATATTTAATCATAAACTAAACCTATGCCAAATTCTTCTACATTTTTAAGAAAATAACAATTCTGATATTTCTATAACATAATAGGAAAATTTGTTTGTTTTGATAAAACTGATTTTTTTTTTTTCCTCTTCTTCCAGGTCCATGTAAATTTAATGATGTTAGAGGCTCGTCTCCAAGCTGAACTGCTGTATTCTTTAAGGGCTGTCATGAGGTACATGACCTGAAATGACTGCTGCAGGATGATTGGTTGCTTGTGATGGGTGTGCCCATCTCTGTTGACTCCTTCCCCCACTCCCCTCCCTGACTGGGACGGTGGGCAGTAAATGGCCACCAGCAATTTAGGAATCAAGGAGTTGATGAATGTGTGTGCATGCGCGCATATATATATATATATAAAAAATATATATACATATACACACATGCATATACATTTTTTTTTTTTGTTTATATACAGAAAAAGATAAAAAAAAGAAACCCTTTTTCTGAGAAATAAGGGGAGAAAAAAAACTATAAAAAAATTGAATAATAATCCAATGTGGTGATAGTATTCCACAGATCCACATTTATTTACAGGTATTTTTCCCATATGCACTTGTACTGATGTGCATGATTGGAGCTAGGGACATCATCATACATATATATCTGACAGACAGCTTGAAATAGCCGGACATGTTTGGTGGCAGCTCTTATGTTATCTAGTAAGAGATTTTTTTATTTTTTTTTGTCCTCACCTTTGACATTTGGTTCTGCCACTAACCTTTCCCCACCCCCTACTCTTTTTTTTCTCTTCCTCCTCTCTGGACTTTGATGTCTATGAAATTTTGTCCTTGAAAAGGAAAAAAAAAAAAAAAAGCTGTGATATATACATTGTACTTCCCCCTTTTGATGTGGAGAACTTTATATGGGCTGATTACTATAGAAATCTGAACTTTATATTATAGAAAAAAATAAATAAATAAAGAGATGTAAACTTTATATTATAGAGAGAAAAAAAATGTAAATTTTAACTTTTTTAATCCCCTCTTACTTCCCCACAAATTTTTGTGGGGGCCAGGGTAAAGGATTGTGTTTTTTTTTTTGTCTTTTATTCATGCCCATTTATCACTTATTCCCCCTCTTTTGTATGAGATTATATATATATTTATATATAATCACACTGCTTTCTTTCTCTCAAGTTATGGTTAAGAAAAAATTAAAAAAAAAAAAAAACTAAGTATTTACTAAGGAATAAGAAAAAAGAAAATAACCTGTCCAAAATTTATTCTATATATATATATATATAAAAAAAAATCTGATTAAGTTTAATTTGTTCTGTTTGTCTCCATCTTCAAATTACTTCTATATGAGATTTTTTTTTTTTTTAAGTCAGGATGACAAAGATTTTATTCCCTATTAAGAATGAACAAAGTTAAATTGTTTTATAATACAAGATATTTTTTTTTTTTTTTTTTTTAACTTTACATAGCTCCTTTCATGTTAGTCTACAGTATCTTTTTTTTACCTTAAATTTTCCATTGTTAAGTTTATTTACAAAAAAACAAAAAAAACAAGGACAAATACTTTAGTGTTAGCATCCAATTTTGGAAACTCCTTGTTTTTAATATTTTGTTTATTTTTTTTCTACCCCCCACCTCCACTTAAAAATAACAAAACATTTATAAGTACACTTTCTGTAGATATTAGTAAGTAATAACTTTTTCAAAATAGAAAAAAAACATCAAAGAAGTTCTAAAAAAAAAAACTCTAACAAAAATTTGAATTGTATTATAAAACAAAACGAGAGAATGGAGGAAGCAGACAATAAATCCCTCATTTGTCTTTCAAATTACTATATACCTACCCCCACCCATTTTATTCTATTATATCTGAGTAGAGGGTTACATCTGGTTCTTGTGAAAGTATGAAGATTTATGAATAAAACAAACATGGAATTGGGAGTATAAGGGGAAAATATCCCAGAAAAATAGATTTTTTTTTTTTTTTTTTGTGCGTGCGTGTCTCTCTCCTTATCTTCCAAAAAATTAATAATAATAATAATAATATCTAAGTGATAAACTAACACCTTAGTCTGTGATGACAACATTGTGATGGTGACACTTGAGCTGAATGCCTCATGTCAGCACTGGTGGTTTTGATCAGGGTCATTATTTCATGACTCAGCACCTCTTCCCTCTCAACTTTTTTCCTCTCTCTCCCCAATATGAAAGTCTTCCCCCACCACCCCATGTAAATTAATTATTTCCAGTTAAGATTACTTATGCTATAAAGTAAGAATAATTACATTTCTCCTAGAAAATAAATTTGATTTTCTTTCCCCACCCACAATTACTTAGTTTTAGGTTGACCATGTCCTCCTAGTAGGCTGCGACTAAATAATTACATCTCTGATTGCTTTACCAAGCCTCATATTCTGAGTACACACCTTTTACTCATTTGAATTGATGAAATTTTAGTGACCAAAGGAAATAGATTTTAAACATCTTTAAAAATTTTATTGGTCACTTTTATTTTAAAACATATGTAGAATACGAGACAAAATGAAGTAATTTTAAGTGTTGGTAACTTATGCCCAGAACATTTCTGATATATCTCAATTTAAACTTAGTTACTACCCCCCCCCCATCTACTTGACTCAGCCTGACATAACAGTGTTCTCTCTCTCTCTCAGAGAGAAAGAGTGGCCCTAGAAAGTAGTATGATGTAGTGTAGTTTGTGGCACTCACTAGTCATTTATATATTTTTTTTTTCTCTCTTTGACAAACTTGTATTGGTGCACTGGAATCTGTTGAGGAAACAGTTGAGAAAAGAAAACAAACAAACCTTTGCTTCTGCCACACAACCCGCCCCCAAACTTTATTGATGTTTTACGTAATGGTTTCAAGGTGTTTCTATTTATTTACTTTCTCGTAAGTGGATTTTTTTTTTGATTTTTTTTCTTTTTAACTTTTTCTTCTTGCAATTAAGTTCCACCATACATTTTGAGATATAAATTAGCATACACACACACTTGTGTGAACATATTTAAATATGAAATAAATGTAACTTTTTTTTTTTTATGATTGGTGCATAGAAATTGTGAAATATCCTGTAGGATACATATTTTAAAAAGTGAAATTTTATTTAGATTATATTTAGTAATATTCTTAAAGAAATATTAAAAATGGGCATGTGATATTACATTTCTTCATGAATGTGTTTTTTTTTGTTTTTTTGCTCAAGGACTATTACTTGATAATGGTGGATCAACTTGACTGAGTGACCTGACCATTATCTGTCTCTTATATATCCAATATTTGTTCTTGAGTGTGCCTAAAGCTCCCCCCTCTCTATATCTATCAAATGCTCTCTCATCTCTCTTGCTCTGGCTTCCCATGAAATCTTGACAGACACCCTACTTACTCTAAATTGGAAATGAGACTGTGTCTGCATCAGGTGTATTTTTATTTATATTTTTTTTTTTCCAAACCACAGAATTACCACGTACCACTTTGTTTATTGGCCTTTCTTGTCCATGCAAAATTAAGAACTTTTTTTAAGAAGCACTCCCCTAACTGAATGAGCGTGATTTTTCTTTGAATCTTGCTCAACTCTTCACCATACCCATTTATCATAATTGAAAAATAAATATATATATATATATATATATATATATATATATAATTTGAAGAAACTTTGCATGCTGGTTGTGATTCCAAATTAGGATAATTTAAAATTTTATTTGATAGATGAAATCGAGAGGAAAAAAAAAATCTGTCAACTGTGACATGAGGGAAGGGTGGTGGGGGGTGACAAAAAAAATTTGTCTTCTTTCTTCACCCTCAACTTCAAACAATAAAATGCTTCTTTTTGCATAGTTCTTACTGTTGGGACACTTGTCAGTATTTAATTACCCCTTCCCTAACTATAAGAAATTCTAACATTTATGGTGGGTGATGTAGAAATTGCCTGATTCTCTCGGCTAATGTTGAAGATCGGTATGCCTTTTACCTCTCACCCTTCTTAGTGCAGTTAGTATAGCCATACTGCACCAGGCCCTAGCTTATTTTATTTAACTCCATGTGGGAGGGGGATTTAAAAAAAATTTTTTTTTTTTTTTTTTTTTCAAAAAATAAAACTGATACCTGTACTCATTAACAACCAAAAATTGTCTGCCTACAACTGCTGTAGACAAAGTTTTGTTGTACACTCTTAAAATTAAATGCATTCAGTCTCTCCCTCCTCTATAAAAGAAAAAAAAAAAAAAAAAACCGGAATGCAAATAATTGTCTAACTCAACCCCACCCTTCTCAGTCTTCTCAACTGTTTCAACAGTCTAAGGTGTTACTAGCACAAAACAAATGAGTGATAGAAATCAATTGTATAAGAGCCATTTTGTGAAAGAAAGTGGGGGGGGGGTATAAGGTGATGATGAGTTGGGAAACAAAAATTGGAGAATGTACAATTTTTATATTTTTGAACTTTGTGATCTCAAATACTTTTATTATGTCAAAAGAAAATAAGAAAATAAAAAAAATTGCATAAACTATTTTATCCTGTTTTGTCTTTTTTTTTATTTATCTATATATTGTTGAATAAAAACGAAACTAAAAATTTGTATTAATTTTAGAAGAAATCAAATGTTGTGCATGAGGGTAAAATGTTCAATGGCTATTATCTCTCTCCATTATAGCCCTTGAAAAGTCAAATGATATCGGAATTCTTTACTTCACTTTTGTGCTTTGTTCTAAGCATATGCATCATGATGAACATCAAAATTCCCCATATTTCTTGCATATAGATTTGCCTCTTACTGGCAGCTGTCTAGATTTCAATGAATGATTTTTTTTAATAACAGACCTATGGTTCTGTTTTAGTAAACAAAAAGAAATCAGAATAATAAAATTATGGAACAAACTGTACAAATAGTTGCGATAAATTATATTTTATTTCTGCCATTGCATAGAGCCTCTCCGTTTATAGGGTTAGTATGCCTGAAGAGAAAACAGCTAAATTGCCCCAAAACTCATTACAACATTTTATAATAAAAAAAAGTATTCAACATTGTTTCCGCCAAGCCGCAAAGAGTCAATCTGATTTCTAAATAAAAACGAGGGACATGACAAATTTCAGGCAGGCCACAGAAATTTTATTATTCTATGTAAAATGGAAGTGATTTTTTACTTTATAATCTCATGTGGGCCATGAGTAAAAAAAATGATTGGGATCCACTGTCAGAGAATATATCTTGTGAAAGAATGTTAAAATTCAACTAAAAAAGTTTTTTTCTAATTGCTTTTCATGAACTGAGTAAACATTCATAATGCTGTTGAATTTACACAGCAATAGATGCTTGAGAATTTCCTCACCAACAAAGAAAAGATGTGAAGCAATAGACATGTGGTCCACCATAAACAATGTGAGAAATGTAGTTTCCAAGTGAACACTGATGAAAGAAGTCTGTCTACCCCAGTGATCAAAATAAAGGGTTCGGTTCGAAATTCCAACCACCTGAAGAAGGCCGGAGCGTACAACGGCCGAAACGTTGTGACAAATATGGCGACAAAGATGAGGACAATAGTCCGACTAATGTAAATACTGATGAAAGAAGGCTTGGAGAATTTAGCACTCACAGAGCATATTAAAAGCAGCAAGAAAGATACATGTGACAAGTTTTGAGCTAAATGCCAAAAAAGGTAAAGTATTGCTGGAAAGGAGCTGTGCAGACCCTCTGATATAGAAAATTAATCTTAAATCACACGGGTAAGTTATAAATTTCAATACAGAACTGAAAACTTTAAATTACACCACAGGACCGGTGGTAAAGCAGTTTTTTTTTTTTCTGGTCACATTTAAGAAAATTAAAATTCGGAGATGACAATGCCACTACAATTCTTATCACTTGATAAAAATCAGCGTGATAGGAGTGTCGTCATTACAGAAAAAAGTTTATCCAATCCAATGCAAGGCTGGCAAGCCAGACACTGTAGAGTGCTACTGATTGAGGTGTGTGATATACAAACAAGAGGAGATGGTAGCAAGTGAAGATTATAAGGGTAACTAACAAAGGAGAAAAAATATGTATTGCGGTCGCCGGAAACAGGAAAAAAAAAACGATCTGTATGAATCAGTAGGCTTAATCTTCATGGAGTAACATTGCTATCAAAAATGGATTAATTGAGTTATGTATAAAGACGTGTTAAGTGAACTGTTAGTACTCGACTAATTTAATAGATGCTCCCTATTGTTAAGCCGTTTTTAACAAAAAGGAGAATCGATTACGATTGACCCTTGATTTAAAAAGATTGTTTAGGAAAGCCTCTGCACAGGAATCTGTTCTACATAGTTGTATTTTTTTGTTGAAAAGGTACGGATGAAACTATCTACTTGCAATTAGAATACGGAAGAAATGAGGGTGATTAAACACCGTGGATATGGTGCGTCCTAGCTGTAAAGGTCTGTACTCGTGGAACTGTTATGGATAAAAAGGATAAATATTTGTTGATTTAAACACTCTTATTAACTAAATTATATGGAAAAATTCTTCGTCACACTCTGGTAATGATAATTAGCCGTTTCTTTGTAAGGAAATATTTGGCAATCATTGACCGAACAACCGGTGCTAATGTCATCGTATGAAATGTTTTATGAAAACGGGTTTCTGATCTCCACTGTTTTCCAGCTTTCCAGTATTGATGGGGATTTCCTTCCTAATCTTTTGTTTGAAATAGTGTGGAACGTCAGCCTCTTTATTTTATTTTTTTCTAGAGTTACATGTAATCGCTATTTTATTGGGTTGCTATTGTTGAAAGCATTCAAGTAAATATAGTTTATGTTATTTGGTAAAATTCTTTTGTGATTCTGTAGCTTCAGCTCACGAAATTCAAAGAAGAATCGTTTTCGTTAAAAGCTACAAGTTTCACTCGCTCAAAGACATTTTTAACCGTTGATCTGAAAAAGCGGTTGTGTGCAGCTGACGGTTTTCATATTTCTGAACGAGACTTGCGCTATTCATGATATCCATCTAAACATTGGCAACTGTCGAGGCTAATCAATAATAGGACGTTGGTGTTGGGTAAAACTAACTCCACGGCAGACTATTCTGTTAAATTTCCTTACCTCCATTACTAAATTTGTTATGATCCATACACCGAGGTATTTACTGATTATATCCCGTATTTTAATAACGGATTCAGGGTAGGTGCAATGCTCTATGGTCATAACTATGTAATCGTAAGCTAATAAGTAAAAACGAATATCAGGAAAGAGAGAAAGTTTATTTCCCTACAGAATTTTAGTTTCTAGTCACGTAGTAATATTAGTTGCCAGTTCCCAATCTCTTAGACATATTTTCAAGGTTTTGGATGCTTGCATATGTTGGCAGTGTTGATTTACAAAGTAATGGATTGCCATGTGTCGAGCAATACTGCGTTGTTAGGTACAGGTTTTGGGTGAATTAACAGGTACAATTGGTATATCTGTAAGACTAGTTCAGTCCTTTGTGACCGAGTTTCCAAGTGTTAGTGGTCAACAGTTTTTCTTTACAGGTCAGAATTTAATGCAACCCCAACAACTTTGCAAATTTAGATCACCGAAGAATTAAATGCAGCAGAAATGCAGATTTGTAACATAATCAACGTTGGCGATCATAACTCTCCACAACTTCCTACCTTACCATTTTTTCAGTATCTTTCCCTTTCACTATTCTGCCATCCATTTATACAGAGTGCGGCTGAAATACCTCCTATATAATGGTAAGACATTATCTAGAGGAAGACACCATTGCCACTAATATCTTACCATTATGTGGAAGGTATTTCGGCCACACCTTGTAGAAGCACATTTGGTAGATTACTCGCTGTTTCCACCTGTGTTTCTCTTGACTTCAATATGTCCCGTGAGTGTCATTTTTTCCAATCCTTTTCTCATTAACGTTGCAGCCTAATACACCAATTAATGAAGTACATTCCTTTGTGCCACCAGCTCAGACTTTCACAACTAGGACATGCCTTGACAACAACAATATTGGACTCTTCAAGCCTAGGGTCAGCTGATAACTATCCTACACGTCCTCATAATGTGCACTTCTCACTCCCTTCTCTTCCTCCTGAACAACAATTGCGCTTAAAAAACAAACACAAACGAAAAAAAAACACAAAAAAAACAAACAAAAACCAAAAAACGAACAAAAAAGAAACGAAATAAAAAAAGAAACAAAATAAAAAAGAAACAAAATAAAAAAGAAACAAAATAAAAAAGAAACAAAATAAAAAAGAAAAAAAATAAAAAAGAAAAAAAATAAAAAAAAAAAAAAAAAAAACGAAAAAAAAAAAAACGGAATAAAAAAAACAAACGAAATAAAAAAAACAAACGAAATAAAAAAAAAATGAAAAACTGAACTGTGTAAGCATTACCAATAATAAATAATTGTTCGTTAGCAGAATGGTTTAAATTAGTTTTCAGTCACAGATCTGTCGAATATCCAATTTGACAGGTGACACTACCTTGAATGGCTTTTGGGCCTTTATTGGGGAACTAACTTTAAAACAGTTGACAAATCAAAGCGACAATTACAAAAGGGAACTGATCTCCACTTAGAAACCTAATAATCAGACTAGTCTGGCATAAGGCTATAATAGTCACCCTATAATTGGTGAATAAGTCTGGAATATCAACTTACTACGGTAATTACATTTTCTCTGTCAGTGCTTAGTTTATATAAATGTCTGTGGTATTTTTCTCTCAGAGACTGAGTAGAATATTTTCCCATCAAACCAAAAAGTAACGAGGCAAGTGACACGTTTACTTGGTCAGTGTTTGAACGATGCGATAAAAATTATATTTGCAAACATTAAGATTGACAGTGCGCATGCTGGCCATCGACAGTGGGATGGAGAGCAACAATTTGATCCTCGGTTGGGCTAAGATATTACGATAAGCCTTGGAAGATGGTTGGAAAGCAACAATTTGACCCTCGGCGGGACTCACAGATACTGCGATGACCCTCGGTGGGGCTCGCAGATATTGTGATGACCCTCGGTGGGGCTCACATATATCGCGATGATACTCAGGAGATTGTCGGAGAGCAACAATTTGATCCTCAGCAGAGTGCACTGATGCTTGACAGAAGTGCTAATCCATGCATAAATAATAGCGTCATTTCTGGTAGGTAATATATCGTTTCGGGTATATTTAAGCTAACATTTTACTGGACAAACGGGGGTTGGTTCCTTATTTATTAATAAACTAATTCCCACTTAAAATTACTAAATAATCATATAATTAAAAAAATATCTTTGAAAACTTGCATAACAAAACCTTTGTCGAATTAACAAAATAGGAGTTTTTATTATTATTACATGGGTAAACTAGTATTAATATAAGATTCTACTGTACATGAAGCGAGGAATCGGTATTCTGTTTGTAAATAATTGCTCCGCTCGCAAAGTATTATATATTCATATAATTTGGGGTAAAATATTTAAAGATTCATCTGTCACAACGTAATAATTGTCAAATTTTAAAACATTCGGTCATATTTTGTAACTTATCGATAAACATTATGCATAAATTAGTTTATGAAGTGAGAGTTAACTAAAATTTTGACGACAACGATTTGAAGATTCGGTTAACTGGAAATAACAGGTTTTTCGAAGGAAAGGAATGGCAACTGGAAAGGGCCCGCTGCGCGTTCACAAGGTAACGGATGATGAAAACAAACGCTTTCCTTCGAGAAATGAAAACTAGCACCATGTTTCTAATTGTAAGCGTTTTATTCAGGGTTTCGTTTGCTCGGTCTGGGTGTGTGAGTTAGGTGGCACTTTTGGATACTATGTCGGTCTCATAGATCAACACTTCCCTCCTACCAACTCCTTGCCCATCTACACATCCCGACATGTGACTGACAATACGAACGGGCGGCATCGGAACTACACGAAGGAGAGTCTATCTCTTGATCAAAACTAGCTCTCTCGGTCCCAAGCAACTAGATACTATGTCCGATTTTGTTGTCACTTACTTCCTAAGCCCTCGGCCACTCATTTACTCTTCCGTATCCCTTTGATCATAGTGGACGTCGCTTACAAAACTTCAAAACCTATTCACCGGATATAAATCAGAAACACTTGAAATTGCGACAAGAAAAAAAAAAGCACAGATGCCTATGGGGTATTCAAATGATATCGTCGCAAACTCCGTATTAAATTAAGTTTGCCAGAGTGACCACCTCGCCCAAGATTTTAGTAGTGTATGTATAATGTTTCGTGGCTGAAGTGAACGAAGTAGTTACACTGAATAAATTAAAGTGAGTATGTTGATACAGAAAGTCGAGAAAACTATAATGGAAAAACAAACCAAATGAAATGGTTAATTTTTTTTTTTTTTTAAGCTTATCACCCCAAGCAAGGCTGGAAGCCACTAGCACGCAAGGGGTTACAGAAGGTTTGGAGGAAGAGCAGATAGGAGTGGTAAAGGAAAGGATGTGGAGAAAGATAGTGGATCGATCAAGGCAAGGGGGTTACAGAAGATTTGGAGCGAGAGCAGATAGGAATGAAAGGTGAAAGGATGTGGAGAAGGGAAGTGGATAGATCAAGGCAGCTGGAGATGTCGATTGACGTTACACTTAAATAGTTGGAGATTGTATTTGTCAGGGTAACAGGAATAAGGAAGGGTGTTCCACAGGCGAGATGTGCGAGACATGAAGCTATTGGAGTAGAAGATATGTCTACATCTAACAGTTTCAACGGTGAAGGAGTGGGAACGGGATGCCAGCCTCGTGGGACGTTTAAATTCATGAAGCCTAGGAACCAGCGAAAGCAGCTCACCGGAGCAATTACCGTGAAAGTATTTGTAAAAAAGACAGAGCGAAGCAACGTCGCGTCTGTGAGAGAGCGACTGCAGACGAGATGACAGATCAGGGCCAATTACATTGCATATCCGTCTGAATCTTATCAAGAACCCTGAGGCAAACAGCAGGGGCTCCAGACCATATATGGCAGCAATACTCCATGCAAGGGCGAATGGACGATTTATAGATTTGGAGGATCGATTCCGGGGAGAAAAATAGAACGTGAAAAAGAAATACATGATTAGGGTTTTTTTTTATTGGAGTTGATGAGAATAAACACCCGTATTCCTAATTTTAGAATAAACATCCGTATTCCTAATTTTAAAATGGTGTGTGTGTGTGTGTGTGTGTGTGTGTGTGGCAGAATAATGACATGACCGAGCGAGCAAAAATAATCCGAATATTTTCCTATTTACCCAAAACAGATATTTCTTATCTCGCGACCCTATTTTGGAAAATAAAAAAGAAATTATATTTATGGGTTCGTCTAGCAGCCCCAACTAGTCAGTTCGAGGTATCTGGTTTTTGTTAAGAGAATCTTTGAAGATCTACGTGAAATATTCCAGTGTCCGAAGACTTTACAAACAAAGGTTCACGGTTGCAAGTTCCCAGTCAGCCAGTAAGGCCAGTATTTTTCCCTCTGGCGGCTAGAAATACGGACCTACAAAAATGGAGAAAGGGAAAATTAGCTAAAAAGCTACTATTATTAGTCTGACCGTTCCTAGTAACAGACCTAAAAAGACGGACTCCTTGTTTTGAGACTAACGTCCCACCCAGCCTTAAACACTCGCTCACCCCCCCCCTAAAAAACAAAAACAAATGAAATTTAAAAAAAAAAATGAAATAAACAAAATGAAAAAAACTGAATTGTGTAATCATTACCAATAATAAATAATTGCTCGTTATCAGAATAGCCTTATGGTTCGAATTAGTTTTCAGTCACGGATCTGCCGAATATCCAGTTTGACAGGTAAAGACATTAGTTGCGACGTAACAGAACAAATCGTGGCGTAGCTACTTATAGCATAGCCGGAGCAGATGTGGAGGTAAATATTTAAATTTAGGACTTGTGTAGTAGTAGTCGATTATTCGAATAAAGTGTGTGTGTGTGTGTCATAATTAAGTAATTCATAGAGTCAAGAAGAAGCCTCAATAGAACGCGGAAAGCACTGGACGGCAGTTTCATCCTTATATCTGGGATTCATCAGCAGTGCGCATCCACTACCGAGAATTGAAACCCGGAAAGTTACGATATGAGGCAAACGTCATACCAACTGTACCAACGGGCCTCGGTGACGAAGAGGTAACTAATTAGACTCGACATAGCGCCGATCTTTCACATATTCCGTGGTGGAACTCATCCGAGTTTCCCTTACCCATAGGCCTGTGCCCCCAAGAGCCGCGACTACTATCCCCAAGCCGCTCCATCCAAATCATTAGAAGCCGATTCAAGCAAGGATCTACAAGTGATAGAAATTAAAGATGATTTGAGATAATCATAATTAAGTACTCGAGGTTCGTTGGTACAGTTGGTATGACGTTTACCTCATATCGTAACTGTTCTGGTTTCAATTTTCGGTAGTGGATGCGCACTGCTGATGAGTCCCAAAATAGGACGAAACGGCCGTCCAGTGCTTTCTGCAGAGTCTAGACTCGATGAATTATTTAATTATCTCAAATCCTCCTTAATTTCTATCATATAACTAAATACGAATGTCACGGTGTCAAACTTTTTCAACTTAAAGGGACACAACTATCTTTCAATAGCTCATTTCAAATGAAAAACATTACTGTTCTCAAATTACAGTGTTTCAAATTAAAATTGTCCGTGTTTTCAAGTTTACTCCGAGAAGCGGTTGCCCAACATATACCATTTTGGAATCAGGTCGGATCCTGGACCAAATTAAAAACATTCCGGGACTCGCAATATTGAAATTTTGGATTCCCAAGTTTTCATTACTACGATTGTTTTCGGCGATATTTTAACGTGCTTTTTTGCGATTAATTTTTGGACGATAACAATTTTTATAACTTGGAAACAAATTTAGGAATAATCGAAATTAATTGCGAAATCCAGCGAAAGTCATCCATGAAATAAAAAAATAATTGTTTGTACGGAAAGTAAGGACCTACGTACATCAAATTGTCTTTAAGTGGAGGCAGAAGAATTATTGTTGAACTTTTAAAAGGTAAGTTTAAATATTAATGCAATGCTTAAAAGCAGTGATCAATTTTGAGTTCTTCTATAGTTTGTTGCCTATCGCATCTACTCTTTCCCACCTATTGTGATGACGGCTCAATCAAAACCCTCCGCAAGAGCTAGCTTCAATGCCGCCTGATAGGGATGCTTTTAAGCTAGTAAATTATATATATATATATATATATATATATATATATATATATGTATGTATGTATGTATGTATGTGTGTGTGTGTGTGTGTGTGTGTGATGATATAAATTTTTATATATCAAGAACAATATTGGGGAAAATGTATAACAAAATGGAAAAAGTTTATTTCAGGACTTCATCGGACTAAATTTGTTATGTTGGTACGACTACACATGCGCACGAACGAGAGGTGTTAGGGATTTTATAATTTTATTTATTTATATCTTTTTTTTTATCTAGCCGAATTCATTTGAAGTCTTTTCCTTTTCATCACTTTCGTTAGTAGGTATCCCACACTGTGATAATAGAAGATCTGCCAGGAATAGTGAAATGTTTTAAGTGCCAGGGCGCAAATTTGCTGTAAATGACTGTGATCAAAGCGCTCTCTCTCGACATTTACATCGTAATGAATTGTTTTTCTCCTTTGATCAAAGTAGCAATTTATCATGTCAAAATTGTGGTCATTCTCATTA
This sequence comes from Acanthosepion esculentum, assembly GCA_964036315.1. Taxonomy (NCBI): domain Eukaryota; kingdom Metazoa; phylum Mollusca; class Cephalopoda; order Sepiida; family Sepiidae; genus Acanthosepion; species Acanthosepion esculentum. The sequence goes on along the minus strand of OZ038477.1, from coordinate 122,974,618 downwards.
CGTTGGGCAACCAACACATTTGACGTATTGTTTTGTAAAATGTCCCTTTTGTGTTCGTATAATCTTTTATTTAGATTCCTTGAGGTTTCTCCTATGTATTTGGATAGGCGATGGAATAAATTCCTCCTTAAAATTTTAGTCTATTTTTTTTTGTATTGACTATGTCTTGCTGTTTTGGATGTATTAGTAACAAATATTATGTTGAGTTTAGATATATTCTTTTAGATTGTAGATGTGATGGAGTTAGTTGGTAGGATAATATATTTTCTTTGATTCGTTGGGTTTTTCAGGATGGACCATTTTTGTTGTTTTCGAATATTTTATGGGCCTTTTGTTTGTTTAACAAAGCCATAAATGGCTCAACTACACCAAACAATAAAACAAGTGAGTGACAATCAAAATAACAAACTGAGACAAAACTCAACCTATGCAGCAACAGCGAGTAGAAATATGAATAGAGCGTCTGTAAATATAAAAGTGGACATTGAAGTCAACACCCAGAGGCGACAGTGTCTCATGCTAAACGCAACTGTCAGCCCCTCGATGCGCGCGCGCACACAATATATATATATATATATATATATATATAAAATTTTATTTGTATAATCCCCTATGGAGTCCTTTCACAACATGTTCACAATGATTTTATCGATGGATAATTTTGCTATTCTTTTTTTGTCGTGAGCAAAGGGAGATTGGTGTCCTTTTTAATTTGGTCTTTGCATCGTTTGGGAGATCTACCCCCTTGGTCTTGGCTCTATAAAATCTTATGAAGAACATAAATGGATCTCTTCGAACTACATAGTGAAGAAGAAACGATTTTGACTAAGTTATTTTTCTTATTGTCCATTTATGGACACACCCACTTATATATACATTTTTAAATAACGATTAAAATGGAAGACGATCTATTGCGTTCATAAGCTTAAAAACAAAACAACTTGGTCATGTTTTCGCGTTTAAAAATAGTTTAAACCGATTAAAAAATTAATAATCAAGTATAATTTTCTTTCAGCACTAAAAATACGTTTCATTAATTTAATCAATTTCGATTACTATCGTTTTATTTATTCATTACCAGTTAACTATGATTATGAAGTAAAAACACTGCACTTCTGGAGAGTCCAGGACGGACGGACGGACGGACAGACAGACAGACAGGAAGGAAAGAAAAATATTTCTTTATAAATGATCTTTGTGAGCAAAACAAAGATCTAAAAGCGAAATATAGTCCCCCCCCTTTTGTTCTATATGCCACGTCCCTTCAGAAAATAAGATGATTGATTTCCACATGGCTTGTCTTTTACCTTTCTTTAAGTCTCTCTTCTAACATCCGTTTACGCAAGCTTGTTAGGTAATTTGCTCGCTGTATCTCTCTGTCCATCATGTCCTGTGAGTGTCAAATTCTCCAAAACGCATAGAAATATTTGAAATTTGGCATTCATTTGTGGATGACTTGTTATTTGTGGTGACTGGCGAATGACTTAGTTCCTCGGTAGAAGTCTCCCTAGCCAAAATAATAGAGAAAAGGTAGAGCACCAATTGAATGAACCCTCATCCCACTTCACTCTCGTACCTCCATACCACCAATAGCAAGTGAATAATTCTTGACCCTGTACACCACCCATCGGAAGCGGTAGTCTTTGGCCGTGGAAAGTCGGCATCCATTTCAGAGTAGCCATCATTTTCACCAAACCACCATTGAAAATAAGTCCGCCTGTCCTGTCCATAAAAATGGACAAGTTTAAAGATTAGAATGAAGCATTTGTAAATTCTTTTGTAAGTTATATTGCCTTGTGTCATCTTGCTCTAGATGCTCAATTACCTGTGTTATTTTTTTAATTTAATCTTTTTTTTTTTGTCTGTTGTTTCGGAAGTTTTCACCCATCCTTCCTTGTGTCGTGTATTTTGTTCTCTCCATTGCTATTAATTATCAAACTTTTTACTTCAGCCCCTTCCTCGAACCTTGTTAATTTAGTATGTGTTTACCCACTGTTGCTTATCAATATTGAGAAATTAACTCATTAAATATATATATTTAAATATAAAAGTGAACTTTGAAATCAACACTCGGAGGCGACAGGCTGTTTCATGCTAGACGCAATCGTCAGGCCGCCGATTGCGTCTAGCCTGTCGCCTCCGAGTGTTGACTTCAATGTTCACTTTTATATTTATATACGCTCTAATTTTGATATTGAGCACTTTATACCATAAATGTAGCACACCTTAAAACTATATTTCTTCATATATTTAAATATATATTATATATATTAAATGCTGAGAAATTAACGTGACAAATCTGAACTAAATTTTACCATTCGATCTTTTTTAACTGGTAGTAGACATCGGAAATTTATTAAATTATAAAGTTAAATTATAAAGTTAATATGAATTCCTTCATATTTTTTTTCTTACAGATTAATAGGAATAGATAGGCTCGCCTATTGTCCGTCCGGTCCGCACATATTCCCTGTCTATTGAACAGGAGTATAGGTTAACCTTTGTTCCCTGAGCAAGATATAGTTTACCGGCTCTCTCTTTCTTCTACTAGGGCCACAATGATTTAACTGCCGTTTTGGTGATCAGTTTAACCAAAGGCTGTGACTTTTCATTGAGGGTACCGGATTGGCAGTTTGCTGGCTGCTGCTTTCGACTGGTTGTTTGGAACCTGAACTCTTTGGTAGCGCAAAATATCGGGGTATCTGTAGTGCCATTTGCGCATGTGTAGATGTCTCTGCATGTATTTCCAGTGGGTAATCCTAAGGCCACATTATGCTATGTTCTCAGCCACGCAATGGCTGGTTTGTATTGCCGTTGACGACAGATAGTGACAATTATGGTGGTCTATTTTCTCTCTCCTCAAAACATATCTCATGGAAATCACAACAAAAAGAAATACAACTAAGCCAGCAAACAAAAAACACCTACACAACTCAACCTTTCTTTCTCCAATATTCGTGGTGTCCGTTCCAACTTCTGTAGCGCAGAATCTTTTCTCCTGGAACGGTCATCAGATATCTTTGCCCTTTGTGAAACCAGCGTCAATTCTTCCATTGCTACCAATGAATTCTTGGTTCTAGGCTATCTCCCCGTTTGCCGAAAAGGTTCTAGCATTCACATGCACGGCCTTTGTGTTTACATCCGGCATAATCTTCCGATGACCAGGAAATTCTCTCAAGGCTGCTGACTTTCACGTGATTCCGCTTTTCGCTACTAAATTCTGTTAACTATCTTTTTTTCTTTATCCCCCCTCTTCCCAGAACTGTAGTATATTAGATGCAATAGCTGACAGTATAGAAAAGGCACTTTTTCTCCATCCATCTGCGAACATCTTTGCATTTGGTGGCTTTAATACTCACCATGATACGTGGCTGAAACATTCTAAAAAGTACTGATGTTGCCGGTATTCAGACATTAAATGTTTCTTACCTCCTCTTCTCACTCTTGCCAAGCTTCGCAATACTCCCCTCTTGTTACCGGACTACTCTGTGGTAGCTATTGACACTTCGTTCCAATCATCTATTAAACAGGAAACCCCTATCCATAAAACCTCGTTCCGTTACCAGCATGTTGATTGGGACACATCCCGTGATTTTCTTCGTGACGCCCCCTGGACTGATATTTTTAACCTCCCAATTGAAAATTGGGCCACTGAGGTTTCTTGGGTCAAAGCCGGCATGGGAGCTTTCATCCCTTCTCGGAAATAACAAGTCAAACATCAATCCTCTCTGTGGTTCACAATAGCATACTCGGCCGCTATAGTACACAGAAACCACTAATTTTGGCTGTACCAACGTGACAGTTCTCGTCATAACAGGTGCCTATTCGTTACTAAATGTAAGCGAGTCCTCGAAGGAGCGAAGTCCCTGTTTGCTGAGAGAATGTGCCTCGAACAACTTTGGCTCTCGTGATTACTGGCGGTTCTGTAACAGGGCATTAAATAAGTGCAAGGTCTCTATTGCCACCTCTTCAATCGGTTTGAGGTGTTATTATCCTCTGCCGATATTAGCTGAATGCTTTGCTCGTAAATTTTCAAATTCTACTTTTGACTCATCTGGAGTATCCCTGACTAATTTCCCACTTAGAACTAAATCTCCTGAGTGATATACATACAACCCTTCCATTTTTTTCTGATATTTATTTCTAACCTTGATCCCCCACAAAGCATGTGGACTCGATGGTATCCCTGTAATAGTGATTAAGAAGCATGCTTCCGAATTGGCCCCTGTTCTCTCTAATCTGGAGAAGAAAAAAATGCCTCGCCACCTGCTACTTTCCTGCCTGTTGTTTCAGTTTATAAAAACTCTGGTGTACCGTCCGACCTATCCCACTTCTACCTCTCTTTGGGAAACTCCTAGAGGCCCTGATCAATGCTGAATTAATTCACCATTTCAACGCAGGTCAACTGCTGATGTAATGACGGTAATTGTGAAAAAAAGTCATGGTGATGCTAACCTCCAGGAAAGTGTCTCGTTGCGTCTTCTCGGGCTAACATTCTCAGCTGACATGAAGTGGAAAAACTATAATTAATCTATTGGTAGGTTAGCTGCTAAGAAAGTCGGTTAACTGTGTCGTGTGAGACAATTTTTCTCTCCAGAATCTATCTTAAATATACGTTTACTATTCGTCCATGCTTAGAATATTGTTGTCACATATGGTCCTGTGCCCCTGCTATTTACCTTGAGTAAGGAATCAGCAATACTATTGATCCTGATCTGGCATCTCGGCTTCAGTCAATTCCCCACCGCCGTAAAGCCGTCTTTCTATGCCTCCCTCCTTTTTTAAAATAAAAACTTCGATGGTAATTGTTCAGATGAGCTCTTCGCTTTAGGAATTTCAGCGCAGTACAGGACTGGTAGCAATATTTCATCAATTTACAGTCGAGCTGGCTTGATGTAGCCGTAAGTTCTATGCTAACAATTTCTTTTCTCGCACTTCACTTAAATGCAATTACTCTTTTACTCTTTATTCTTTCTGATCATTATTAATGTTTCTGTTCCTAATTCATCCACACCCTGTAACTCCTTGCGTTATAATGGCTGTACTGCCTTGTTTGGAATGATACAGATTTTTAAAAAATACTAGAAATTTAACTTTGGGATTTTAGAACAATACAGAAGAGAAAGAGACTGTCAAGAAAAGCGAGTCATGCAAAGTCTGCAAAAGATAGTGATATTGTACCAGACTTGAATTATATTCATCTTGAAAAATGGCTTTACTTTTCGACTGTTTGGAATACAATCTGCTGTGCTAAATATTACATAACAATTTTCAAAAAGACTAAAAAATACATTTTCTCCGACAGTTCCCAAGGGGAAGAAATGTGCAGTAAATGGTTAACAGTCAAAAATGTAGTTGACTTGCTGTAAAATAAGTCAAAAATTTAAAAAAAAAAAAAAAAAAAAAAAAATCAAGAACATCTGAACAGTAGAGGAAAAAATACAATTGACACACAGAGATAAAGCCAAATTCATACACTTTTTAGAAAACGTTTCTCACTACACACCAATTTTTGTCTAAGTCATTCACACACACGTCGCACTCTACTCAAAACAAATTTTAAAACTAACACAACTATACCAGACTGCTGGCAATTATTGACCCCCTCTCGTTTGTCTACAACTACGTCCGCGAGTTTCACTTAAATGGACATTGATATTTTCTGCCATCCTCTCTTTCGTATTTTTCTCAGTGACAGTAAGATGTCGGTTGCACATAGAGAAAAGAGTCCCCCACAGGGGAACGCACACACCTTTCACTTTACTTCACTTTTCTCTAAGACTTTCTCCTACACAAACTTAATACAGTGTGACCCGGATATAAGAGAAACCCGGATATAAGAGATTTGCTCTGGTCCCAAATTAGAGCCTGTGTTAAAACAAAATAGATCAAACCCGGATATAAGAGAAACTCGGATATAAGAGACTTCTCCGGTCCCGACAATTCTTATATCCGGGTTACACTGTATATACACACACAAACATTCTCTAGTTTTAAATGTTTTCTTCATTCATATGTCCAGATATTCTTGTCATCCGCAACAGATTGGCGATTACGACGTGATATTTCTCTTCTGGATACAATAAACACACGAAAGAACAATTCTTTCCTCGCATGAAAGGTATTCTGTACATTTGGGAACCTATATTCTGCACAGAATTAAAAAAAAGAAAATCTTCGGTTAATTTTTATTTCTTTAGTGGAAGGACTTTAAAAACCAGTCCATCTTGTCATAAAATCTTCCAAGTTATTTTTTTAAAGTATTTTCTCCATAGCGTACATGTAAAAAACAAAAAAAAACTATTTTTAATATGAGAAAGAAAAATTCAGTAAAAAACGCTATTAAATTCATAAGCACTCGATAATGTTGGAGATAAATCTAGTTGGCTTACCAACTACTTATGTCAAGTATCAACATTTGATCTGGTAACTGATCAAAAAAACAAAATAAATAAAATAAAATATTAGAAAACTACTACTTTAGTCATTTTTCTGAGTTACTTTTAAGTATTTTCGGCGTAGTGTAAATTTAAATTTTTCGTCTTCATTCTACAGATTTTTGAACACGGAAAATTGATCAAATACACGCATGACAATGTTGAGGAAAAAAAGGAATTGGGTTGGGTTATTTTGTTTTACGGCATATCAACCTCAGTGGGTCATTTATTGCTGACAATTTGTTTTGTCAAAAGTCTATTACTGGTAATAATTTTTTTTTCCTTCAAAAATTTATCTCTGGTAATAATTTTTTTACAAAGTATTTCTGGTATTAAAACCTATTTTTACACTTTCATAATGCTTTTTACCTCAGTCAGGGGGTTAACTATTTGCCCATAGCTGGGACCCTAACAGGTGCTACCACCGCGGGTCAGGGTGGACCTGGGAACACCAGCAATTAAGAGGTGGTTCCACGCTCCTCAAAACCTCCTGATCAGAGGCCTTGCTGTCGGACGTAGTTTATTGTCATACCCAGGACGTGGATGTAGTTTATCGTCATACCCAGGGCGAAAGCGGAATTGGCTTATCAACTATCACTAAGTCCAAGCATCAACATTTGATTTAGTTTGATTTAACTGACAGGGGAAAATTCTACAACTGAAAAGGCTCGTAAAGTATTTTTTTTTTTACGGGATTTTTAATGAATAATCCTATTTGTTTAAGCTCCCCCCTCCCTAAAAAAAATAGGAAAAAAAAAAAAAGCAAAAAAAAAAAAAAAAAACACTTGTATAAAAAATCCGTATTGTCTCGTAGTGGAACAAGTCTGCAAAAATGTTCTCTGAATGATAATATCATGATCACACATTTCATTACCTGAGGGTTGGATTGCATTAACAAAACGTATATATCATTGTTGCTTGTTCAGTCTGACGAACATCAGGTGTGCTGTCGTTTATAATTGAACATTCTACTGAGTTTGTATGGATTAAAATTTGCTGATTAACAAGAAACTGTGCAATGGCATTTTGGATATCATTCCTCGGTAATGAACTGAAAATCATAATGAAAGTTCATTGCACCACGAGGTGCCAAGTCTTGCATACCTGTGCAATCAAGCATTGTCATACTTGTCAACATTTTCTTCTTTTCGCCTATTTTTTTTTTTTGTTTCATGATAATTTATAAGTCAGATTAAAAAAAAACAAAAAACACTATTTCGCAAAACATTAAACACTTCACGGCTGCAATCTTTTTATCACGGAGGTTTTCAATTTAAAGAGCGTAAATGGAGGGAATTCTACCATGGATACATGGTTACAGTTCCTTAAGAGTAGATTATTGGGTGTTTCGAATGTACACATCTCTTGGTATAATCCCTCAAGCATTTCCTATGGGATTGAGATCTAGAGACAAGGTAATCCACTCGATTACAAATGAAAAGTAACCTCTGAGACGCTGTTCTGCAATGACGCCAATTTTGCAACTGATATTGTCTTGCTAAAAGATTACCGTATATACTCGCGGATAAGCCGCACCCTTAAGTTGGAGTTGTCAAAGTGGGTATTTGCGGTTGACTCGCAGATATGTCGACTATAATCTGGAGAGTTACATGACCCTTTTAAACGTAAATATGAGTAATGTTTGTTAAATATTTTCAAATATTTATCTTTCATTCAAAACTTTGCTTACATATATTAAACTATAAGAAAAATTTTCATTCATTTAGATACAGTTATTTAACTTATCCAGTGTGGGGTTGCTCTGTTTGGAAGAAAATTTGCATATCGGTAATCATTTCAGTCCTAAAATCATTCGAAAATGATAGTCTTTCATTGTAAATCAGATAATAAATGGTAAATATGGGCAGTTTCGATCGAGGGCTTTTATTCGATATGTGACGCGGTACTGTTGGAAGAGGCAATTGCGTAAAATCGAAATGTCTGGAAAAACTGATTTTCTTCCTTGCTCTCGCTTATGCTCGAGCCTAGAATACTCGCCTGAACTACTGATACGCCACGGTCTACTTCAGATTCTCTATGGTGTCGAGTAGATAGGTCGCACTCATGATTTTTATCGAAATTTTGATGAAAAAAATACGATGTATACTAGAGTAAATACGGTAACTTTTTCCTTCTTCCTCTATTATTGTAGTCGTGGGTTATCAAATATATATTGAGCCCCTCGATAGCATAAATGCACGAAGAAAACACAATTATTTAAATATTTACATAAAAACAATAAAAACGACTAAAGAGAAGTCGGAAGAATGTAAACATGCCTTCTCTCCGATCCTGATAAAGGAAAGCTAGTGGATGTTACAAAAGCTATTTCCTTACAAGTTCGGCAGCACGTCATGCTGCAAGGTGCTGTTTCTATTCACGAGTTCTGGAGGTACATCTTGTCTTGAGTTGGCTTCAAGTAGACACCGTTTTGTCAGGAAGATTAGACGGTGAATATCACATGCTTGGCTAAGCGCGGTGCATGCTAATTGGGGTGCAGAAAGGAAAGTTAACCCTACAGTAGCTTTGGGACCAAATTGTGTTCTGACATCTCTTGGTGCTTGAGTGATGTCAGTTTCATTAACGAGACAGCGCAGTCAACTTCCAGTAAAGCCAATTCTGACCAAAATTCCTGTCGCCAAACCTCCGAGCAGCACAGTGTCTTCTTCTATTTCTTTTTGTAGACCATGTCGAAAATTACATTAATACTGTCTAAAAGAAAAGAGTGCCCCAAATGATTCTAGATAAAGAAGGCATCAGTATTTTACTGATTTTAATTCCCAAATATGGGATTTGTTTATGTTGATGCAGTTCGCCGAAAAACATTATCTTTATAGAAAGAACAGAAAATTCTAAAAACAATGAGACTGCCATGTGGTTATTAACAGACCTACTAAGATTAAGATGGTCGAAATGGAGAAATTAGATATACGAGTGCCGAATTATGGTTGGGGAGCCATCTGTATAAACGAGGCCCGACGCACAGAAAACAAGAAACACACCTGCATTTTCGGTGGCCGGAGAGAACACAAAAACTCATATGACTGGCAATGTTCCTTCTATTTTGTAACAATTATTGCTAGGCTCTCAAATCATCATCCGGCAAAAGGGGAGAAGTTGATTTTGCGGTAAATAGAAATTTTATTCACCAGTTTATTTTTTCCCTTTTATATTCAATAAACTTGTTAGAGTGGTCAACAGTGTTATGCAATTTATTGAAGGAGTTCTTATTCCAGCCCCGATTTCCAACATTGTTCTTGGACGCAAAGAGACAAAAGTTACCACGGCCAGACAGGAATTATGCAATCTTGTCTGTGGCACACAACATAGATATTCGGTCTGCAACTAGGTTTCATCTCCAATCCCAATATCGTAAGATCTTTGGAACCCCGAATCAACCCTATCGAAAGGATACACTGGCCCTAACCGAGGAGGGAAAAGAAGACCGGATGAACCATAAGGTCGGTATTACTCAAAGCTCTCGGAGCTAGTGATTGAGAAGAAACGAAGAAGAATAGATTAGAGAAAAGAGTGTGAATAGAGTATGGGTTGCACAAGTAAGCAACCTTTTGGCATTTTAGAGAATCTTTTAGGAAGCTCGTCAGTGTTAAAAGAACGGAAAAGTGCTTTGCAGATGCTGAACACAAAGAAATGAACTATAATTACAAAAATGATCTCATTTAGATATTAATCATGAAATAGAACATTCTGCAAATACATCTACAGTTCAGTTTGTAGTAATGTAATGTCTCGAGACCGAAGCATCTATTTCAATAAATATCCGTCATTTTTTACTATTCTAATTTGTGGACAGAGTGTATCAAAGTTGGCGTGAACTGTAAATGTACAGTGTAACCCGGATATAAGAGAGTTGTCGGGACCGGAGAAGAAGTCTCTTATATCCGAGTTTCTCTTATATCCGAGTTTGGTCTATTATATATACATTAACACAGGCTCTAATTTGGGACCAGAGAAAATCTTTTATATCCGGGTTACACCGTATTTATCTGAATGACAAACACTAGATGCTGTTAAATAAATAAAAAAAGGACAAGAAGAAAAACACTGGCAACAGTTTTTTTTTCAATGCTTAATTGCACTGGTCAAAGTTACTGGCATTCAAGAAATTAGATATATCAATGTTTAATTTGGGTGTGGAGTCTTTTAAATAAACGAGGGCCTACCAGGCCCGAGGCACAAACGGACACACAAACAATTGTACATAGTTATACATAGTTTTTTTTTTTTATTCAAATGAACACAGCTGCGCAGAGTAAAAAAAAAAGATTCATTATCAAAGAAAGAGGATTCATAATAAAATTGTACAGTTAATCAGCAAATTTTAATTCATGCAAACTCAGCAGAATATTCAATTATTCTCGACTGCGCACCTGATGTTTGTCACATTGAACAAGCGACAATGATATCTACGTTTTGTTAATGCAATCCAACCCTCAGGTAATGAAATATGTGATCATGACATTATCAACTAGAGAAAATTCTTACGGATTTGTTTCACTACAAGAGGCAACACGTACTTTTTATAGCGGAACCTCTTTTGGGAAAATTTAAATAGTATTATTCATTGAAAATCCCATAAAATTTTACTTTACGCATCTTTTCAGTGGCAGGTTTTTTCACCTATGTATCGTGCCTCTTCAGGGCACCGCTCTTCACAGCTTCCAGTCATTCATGTCTCTTAGTCAGCTTTGTTTTTTGCTTTCTCTTCTAACCCTGTTATGCCAACAAATTACACAAGCCCGTCAGGTAGGTGGGTCCGCTGCTTTTTTTTTTGTCTTCATTATGTCTTGCGAGAGTCAAATTCTCCAAGCCTTTTTCCTCATTATGTGCTATTTCTGATTCTGAGTATGTGTCTCTTGTTTCCATTTTCCTTAAAACGTCTTCACTACTCACGATCAGTCTATAGTATTCTCAGCATCCTTTTGTAGAACCACATTTCTGTCACTTCAAGTCTCTTCATCTGTGAGGAGATTGTCCAGCATTCTCTGCCATATAGGAGGACTGATATTATATAACAGTTCAAAAGTCTGTTTCGAACGAGATTATCTTGTTTCTTAATACTTTGATTAACTTTTTGGAAGGCATATTTCATTAGTCCAGTGTACCTTCGGATTTCGGTGTCACATTTTCCGTTCGCTTTTAAAACACTTAGTTTAAATTTTTGGTGGCTCCAAGTCGTAGTTCGCATCTTGCTCTGTTCCTTTGGCTGACAACTTACATTCTTCTTACGATTTATGGTTAGTGTTTTCTTCCCATTTTCCTATACAACCTTCTGTGGGAGTTCTTCCAGTTTTCCTTTCTGTGTCTGCTATCAACATTGTACTTTATGTTGTTAAGATTGTGGCCGCCAATAATGAATCCCGATAGGACTTCTAATTCATGATCGCCTAAAAGTTAAGTAAACCCCGTGGGTAGACATACTTGTCCTTGTCTTACACACTGAATTCAGTTTCTATCCGTCACTAGGCGGTTTGATCGCGGTACAAGTTCCGGATTATTCGAATATTATCCGTATTTTGCAAATAAATAAAGCTTACTGTTGTAATGGAATGTCCCACACTCCCTATCGCCTATGTGGACTGGCTATATCAGTACATACATATATATAGTGAGCACATCATATACCTGGCGAACTTGCTTCGGAAATTAGTTGGAGATTCGTCTCCAGCTAAGCTGGTCGAACTCTCTGCCTTTGGGCGGAGAGGAGCCCAGACGAGGCTATGCCGAAGGGCAGAGTCTCGTCTGGGGTGGTAGAAAGCTTCCCGGCCCCGTTTTTACGGTCTACGGGGAATTTTTGCCTGAGCCCACGGGCTCGGTTTTAACCCCGCATTAAAAACGGCCTTGTGTCCACATCCTGCCTCGCGGGGAGGTGAAGTAAATAATCTTGCTTCAGGAATTGGAGATTCGTCTCCAGCTGTGCTGGTCGAACTCTCTGCCTTCGGGCTTAAAGGAACCCAGACGAGGCTATGCCGAAGGGTGGAGTCTCGTCTGGTGTGGCAGATAGTTACAAACGCCCCGGGGCCTACAGGCTCGGTTTTGCCCCGCATTAAAACGGCACAAGGCCGTTTTAATGCGGGGAGGTAAGATAAATATCCTTGCGGGGAGGTAAGATAAATATCCTTGCTTCGGGAATTACTAGCTTGCCAACCGATTCCATGTCTTTTACAGTTCTTTCATCTACGCCCATGTTGCTGTTCCTTTCAGTCGAGTACCACCTTTGTCTGTAACCTTCTTTAAGGATACAACACTTACCAAGCACTTCGAAGAGTTTCTATGTCGCAATTTATCAAACGCTTTTGCGTAATCTATAAAACATAGGTATAAATAATTAATTGCATTTGTATTGCTTTTCTTGATAACATTCTGAGTATAAATATTGCATTCCTTGTTTCAGTGTTTTTCAAGAAATCACACTCTTCTTGTCCTATTTCAAGTTTAATTCTGCTGTACGCTATATTTATGAAAATTTGGATGGGTTAAATGAAATCAAATACTGATATTTGGAAATTTGCTAAGCTAATTCATCTCCCCACTCACAACATTCTCGAGCGTATATGAGTTTGTTTTTAATCAATTTTTCCGTGTTAAAAAGTAGTTTATTTTTTAATGAAGACGACAAATTAAATTTCACACCCTGCAGAATTTTTTTCTTTTCTTTTTCACTCATTAACCAGATCAAAATTTGTTGCTTGGATGCGTTTCAAAGCTAATTTGTCTCTCAAAACATTGTCGAAAGTATATAAATTTCATTAATTTGAATTTCGAAAAACTACGCTCATTGGAAGTATGAAAAGAATATCTAGAGCTACAGAAACATGACATCATCCAAGTTTTTGTTGTAGGATGAAGAAAAGTACTTTTTTCGGCGGCATAGATTCGAGTGTTTAAGTTATGACCCTTAGCATGCCACCCCCAAACACGCTTTCTATTGAACAGACTGCCATATTTTGCATTGCTCTTGGCACCCATATCTTCTATCGTCTGCTCTTAATTTTTTTTATATATTCACCAGCAAGTCTTTGTGTAAACTTACAACGCAATCCTCGCCGAAGCTTTCCACCAACCAGCCAATGGTTACCACATATAATTTACGGTCTTCTCGGTGTGTATCGAAAGCTGGGAAAGGGCGCGATGCATGCTCACAGTGTAACGCAATGAAAGACAGACGGCACATCTAGAAAGATGAACGTGAACCCTGTTACAAATATATTTTATTCAGGGATTCCCCTCTTCGTCCGTGTGGGTAGCTAGGTGACAACTTTTTCTATGTCAGCTCTTCCCTATACCAACTTCTCACCCATCAACTCATCCCAACGTCGTGGTTAGCAATACGAATAGAGGCTTCGGAACCGTACGACGGATACGCCTGATTAGAACTCTCCCAGATCCAAAGCACGACTTAATATAGGCCAGCGTCAGGATATACTAATTCCGGTTTTGTTGCCACTCCATCTCCAAAAACCCTTCATTTATTTTTGCGTTACTTTTTGGTCAAAGTGGATGACAATTAGAAGACAAAACTTTAAAATGAACCATCTGCTGGAAATCAAAGAGAAACATTTGAGATAGAACCATCTCTCCCATTTCTACATGGATGTCCATTAGAGTTATAACTTTTTAGTGACCCTATGTTCCTGTGTCAAAAATCGATGAGATTTTGTTTAAAATTAATGAAAAAGGCATTAGTTTGTTTTAGTTCTTGAAAAAGGTCGCCCCAAACCAAAAACTCGATTTTACCATATACGCAATAAGGGTAAAAAATAAAATATATTTCAGAAGTTTTATTTTTCAATTTGCTAATGATGTAATTGAATAGTACTTATGTATTTGTTAATGCATTTAGTTTATAGGTATAGCATAACATACAAACTTACAAATAAACAAATACAAAGTCTAGAAGGTTCCATAACGTTCTATAACGCACCAGATAGTTTCCAGTTATGTGCCATGCGTGATACACGCTTAGTCGATCAAGTATCTTTCGATACATGACTGACGAGGCAGATTTTTTTTCCAGCAATAGGTTGCCATTTCTTTCTGCGGTAGACCAGTGGCCATCCAAGTCTATAGAACCCGGTCTGTCCTGCTATTTAGCCACAGCTGGGGGGGGGGAGAAGATGATTCATACCTTTCCAAAAGTTGGTTGGTGGGTTGTTTGGGGTTTTATGGGATATCAACCACTATGGGTTATTTAATGCCAAATTCAGTTTCCACATATTTATTAAATATATATACTTTGTAAACGTAATTTAAGGATAACGTTGGCAACATCATTGTTTCAGAAACGTGTAGCTGGCAACATCGTTGTTTCAGAAACGTGTAGCTGGCAACATCGTTGTTTCAGAAACGTGTAGCTGGCAACATCGTTGTTTCAGAAACGTGTAGCTGGCAACATCGTTGTTTCAGAAACGTGTAGCTGGCAACATCGTTGTTTCAGAAACGTGTAGCTGGCAACATCGTTGTTTCAGAAACGTGTAGCTGGCAACATCGTTGTTTCAGAAACGTGTAGCTGGCAACATCGTTGTTTCAGAAACGTGTAGCTGGCAACATCGTTGTTTCAGAAACGTGTAGCTGGCAACATCGTTGTTTCAGAAACGTGTAGCTGGCAACATCGTTGTTTCAGAAACGTGTAGCTGGCAACATCGTTGTTTCAGAAACGTGTAGCTGGCAACATCGTTGTTTCAGAAACGTGTAGCTGGCAACATCGTTGTTTCAGAAACGTGTAGCTGGCAACATCGTTGTTTCAGAAACGTGTAGCTGGCAACATCGTTGTTTCAGAAACGTGTAGCTGGCAACATCGTTGTTTCAGAAACGTGTAGCTGGCAACATCGTTGTTTCAGAAACGTGTAGCTGGCAACATCGTTGTTTCAGAAACGTGTAGCTGGCAACATCGTTGTTTCAGAAACGTGTAGCTGGCAACATCGTTGTTTCAGAAACGTGTAGCTGGCAACATCGTTGTTTCAGAAACGTGTAGCTGGCAACATCGTTGTTTCAGAAACGTGTAGCTGGCAACACCACCGCTTCAAATATGTGGATGCAGTTTACCGCCGCACCCAGGACGCGGATGTAGTTGGTCGTCATTCCCAAGACGTGGAAATGTGCTGGAAAAGACCTGGAAGTTCGCTATTTGCCCATAGCTGGGACCCCAACAGGTGCTACCACCCCGCGTCAGGGTGGACCTGGGAACACCAGCAATTAAGAGGTGGTTCCACGCTTCCTCAAAACCTCCTCATCAGAGGCCTCTTTCCCAAGGGTATTAGCATGTAAATGAATGTAATGAATTCGACTGGAATTCGAACTCGGCTCTCCGATTCCTCAATCCGAGCCGCTTACTCTACCGTGCCTCCCCCCAGATAGTATAACTATACTTATATATGCGATTTTTAGAAATTTAGCCTGTTGGGGGTGACATTTTTTTTTTAAATACACAGAATTAAACAATTCTTCATAATTGTTTAAACAAAAGTCCATCGAATTATGATAAATTTTACAAAAAGTCATAACCTTAATGTCCATAGTATATTTGAAACCATGTTGGATACTAGCAATTGCTTTTACAAAGAGCCTACGAATGTTGGGTTCTATAAGCGGTCGCTCCTCTTAAACGGGAAAAACATACATTGGATGCACGATTGGCCTTTTACAAGAGAGTATTATTTGTATTATTTGTAACCGTCCAATTTAATCGGAATTCACGACGTGTCGGAGTATGTACGAAGTGTTATCGAAAATGTTCCCACATCATATATGCTGCCATTATAGCCTTTGACCGAAATGCGCTCATTGGTACCAGCACGACTGAGTCAGTCTTTTAACACGCTTCTCGCTATCCACTTGTGGTTATTTATAACGAGGCTCCCTGTAGCGTTGATTTGGAACGGCTCTGATCATTACGATGGCTGACAACTTCGAGTAACACGCTTGGATTCAATTTTGCATGAAGCTCGGAAGATCTACTACCGAAAACTTCGAATGGCTTCATTGACATTACTTATATCGAACACAAGTGTTTTGAACTGCGTTTCAAGGCCAATCGTGTGCTGGATAAAATGATAGTTGACGTTCAATGCGATCTTTTGCCTGCAAATCGAAGAAAATATAGACCCCCCCCCCCAGTAAACTCATCAATGTATACCGGCGCCCAACAGTCCATAACAATTAGTTGAGTAATATTATATTTTAGGTGGAATCTAGGAAATTTCGGACACCATCTCATCTATCTAAGTGCGACGCCAAATGGCTTTCCGACCATGAAACCCCGGCAGGAGGGGGGGGATTTACTGATTTTATCAGCCCGGGGAAGAAATCCCACAGTGTTTGTTGGAAATTGTCTGAAAAACCATGCCATGAGTTGATCCAAGCTTTCCAAGTGAAATTGAGTAGACCAACTGTTTCGATGGTTGTTCTAGCACAAAGATACAAGTCATCGTGACAGAGAGATTTAGCATATTGGCCTTGTTCAAACTGTTGGTAACATGAGGTTACGTATCTTCCAGAAACTATAACTAGGTTAACCGCAGTATAGTTGCGGTATAAACTACAGGTGAGCTCTCTTGATATTGAACAAAAGAAAAAAAAATGTGCCGGAACAGGTGTCTGCAACATATTTGCTAACCGCCCTCGGAGACTGGTTTGCTCGGAGGAAAAGGATTAGTCGGTATTATGCGTGTGCAAAATAATTACATACTTCGCTGACATGATTTCTCTGTCAACCAACCATGGCTTATCATCACTTATATTCGTTGTTTATCGTGCATAAAGAATATCTGGGTTCCTCAAACTTTTGCTTGAGAACATAACACAATATTCCACCATATACAACAGTCATTTAACCAGGATTGCATTGTTACAGGTGATTAAAAATAGGTTTTGTATGTAAAACAGATGATCAGAGAATAAAACAATCGCAAAACCAGGACTCCAGCAACTGAAATCGGTGCCTTGTGTCTGGTGGAATATGAAAGGTGTCGTTCATTATGAGCTACTGGAACGTGGAACAACTATTACTGCAGATGTATAGTGCTAGCAAGTTAATCGGGTTACCAAATAATTACGCTGAAAATTCTATTCTCCAGCATCGCAATTCCTGTAGAACAAATTCAAGAAAATAATTAAGACCGATGGAGTGGGTAGTTCCTCCCCAAATTTAGGACCTACAGATTTTCATTTGTTTCTATCACTAGATTATTCCATGAGGGACAGAAGATTAAAAAACAAATGTTGAAGACCTCTTTCAATCTAGATTTCTTTAATCGTGGAATCGAAAATTTGACTTCCTGCTGGTGCGGTTTGTTTTACGGCATATCAACCCCAATGGGTTATTTAATGCCGACAAAATTTTACTGATGGTAATATTCCACCCCCCAAGATGTATTGATGGTAATAATTTTTGCCAAAAATGTATGGTTTGTATTAAAACCTATTTTTACACTTTCATGGTATAGTTTGTTTTACGGTATATCAACCTCAATGAGTTATTTAACCTCGACAATTTTTTATTGATGGTAATATTTTTTTTTTCAAAAATGTATTGTTGGTAATATTTTTTTCTTTCGAAAATCTATTTCTGGTAATATTTTTTTCCTTCAGAAATGTATAGCTGGGTAATAATGTATTGTTGGTCATAATTTTTTTCTTCAAAAATTTATTGTTGGTAATAATTTCTGGTATTAAAACCTATTTTTACACTTTCATAGTGTTTTGACCCCAGTTTTTTTTTTGGGGGGGGTAACTATTTACCCATAGCTGTGACCCTAACAGGTACTACCACCCTGGGCCAGGGTTGACCTGGGAACACCAGAAATTAAGAGATGGTTCCAAGTTCCTCAAAATCTCCAGATCAGAGGCCTGAGCGTAGCTTATCGTCTTACCCAGGACGGACTTCCTGCTGGGTTGCAGTCGTTAATTCTGATAAATAATAATATTTAAAATTTAACTTCTATTTATTTTTATATACATTCTGGCAAAAAATAATTTCTTTCCGAACAACCTCACATAATATCCACAGCTCTATGATCGAGTGCTTATGAGGTTTCAAAGCCAGCCATCTTTTTCTGAAACTGACAACTAAACGAAAGACGAAATTTGTATTTTGGGCCTCAATTTATAAAAATGTTATATCATTTGTCTAAAATGTATTTTAGGCAAAGACATTACTTTTCAAATTAAATCAGAAAACTTCATTTTATTTTTTCACAGACATTAGCTTCTAAAAGTTATATATATGACCGACTCTTCGTTTCCGAATCAATCCCTGTTGCAGCCGCTTGCTTAGGCACATTTCAACACCTACTTGTGATTTATACTGCAATTATGCTGAGTTGACTTTAGTTGCAGTGCTCGGGAGAGAGCATGATCAACAATTTTAACAGGACCAAAATGCTCAAATACCCAGTCATAACAAATTTGTGGTTTGTAGCTTCGTGCTGGCCCAACTATCAACAGCTTCGAACAGTTCCAACTATCCAATTTCACTCACAAAGTTTGGTCCACATAGAGCATCGTTTTCCGGCAATTCCTAACGATGCCTCACACTGGAATCGACCCCCACTATACGGATCACATCAAGATGTCACCTATCTGAAGAACCCCCCACCCCCCCAAAAAAACCTTGTTAGATTCAAATCAGAGTGACATGGTTGGAAAACGAACGTTTTAAGCACTCATCTATAACTGAAGTGAAATTATATTTTTAATTATTAACTTAGTACACTATAAAATACGTAGAATAAATTTCTATTGATGACGTGTTCAAGGTAAATTCTGCTTCAGCAACAAGAATTTAATTTTAATAATTTATTTCCTTGCCTTTAAAATTTTCTGGCGACACAAAACTTTTAGGAAAAAAACAAAAAACAAAAACAAACATTGGTAGAACAACTTTGACTGTTACATGATTTTTTTGGTTCTTTTCTGCTTACAAATTTTCATTTTGAATTAGTTTTAACACGCAACGGAATCTGTTATGAAGAAAGAATTAATCTAAAGACATGTAGACAAAAAAACAAAAAAAAACAAATTGTATTGCGTGTACCCGATTGCAATTTTTCGTATTTTGGCAAAACTTGAATGAAATTTATGTAAATTTGTTTTCCGTTTTAAGAAATCGGTTATATTTGCTTAAAATTATGATTTTCTTTTTCCTGTCGTAGAAAAATGACAGTCTCATTTCCATGCATATATGCAAAATCGCCATCATACAGCAAGTCTGTTCGAAAATGTTAGGTTTGCATGAGTAGATATTTAAGCAAACTTCTTATAGTTTACCATTTTTCGAATAAGTTGTTCCTGAAAATCATAATTGTGGATAAATTGTTCAATGTTCATGATTTTGTTAAAGTTCTTTCGATGTACACTCCTTATTCACAACTGAATTTTGTCATGGTAGACAAAATGTTTAGGTTGCATCCTTGCAAACAATTTTTTTCCGTTTTTAAAACCGACACATTCAAAATCAGAAAATCTAATACAAATTAAACGAATATAATCCTTTTATTTCAACAACCATGAGTCTTGAAAAATATTCACCCGGATCCTAAAAAATCAATTGAGTTTGCTTCATAATATTACGTAAATCGATTTTTCTAATCGTATAGATAAAAAGAGCGATAATAAAATTGATATAATAAATAAACAATTT
>OZ038477.1:122937021-122949521 GCA_964036315.1 Acanthosepion esculentum | reverse complement strand
GAGAGAAACACACAGAGAGAGAGAGATATCGAGAGAAACACACAGAGAGAGAGAGATATCGAGAGAAACACACAGAGAGAGAGAGATATCGAGAGAAACACACAGAGAGAGAGAGATATCGAGAGAAACACACAGAGAGAGAGAGATATCGAGAGAAACACACAGAGAGAGAGAGATATCGAGAGAAACACACAGAGAGAGAGAGATATCGAGAGAAACACACAGAGAGAGAGAGATATCGAGAGAAACACACAGAGAGAGAGAGATATCGAGAGAAACACACAGAGAGAGAGAGATATCGAGAGAAACACACAGAGAGAGAGAGATATCGAGAGAAACACACAGAGAGAGAGAGATATCGAGAGAAACACACAGAGAGAGAGAGATATCGAGAGAAACACACAGAGAGAGAGAGATATCGAGAGAAACACACAGAGAGAGAGAGATATCGAGAGAAACACACAGAGAGAGAGAGATATCGAGAGAAACACACAGAGAGAGAGAGATATCGAGAGAAACACACAGAGAGAGAGAGATATCGAGAGAAACACACAGAGAGAGAGAGATATCGAGAGAAACACACAGAGAGAGAGAGATATCGAGAGAAACACACAGAGAGAGAGAGATATCGAGAGAAACACACAGAGAGAGAGAGATATCGAGAGAAACACACAGAGAGAGAGAGATATCGAGAGAAACACACAGAGAGAGAGAGATATCGAGAGAAACACACAGAGAGAGAGAGATATCGAGAGAAACACACAGAGAGAGAGAGATATCGAGAGAAACACACAGAGAGAGAGAGATATCGAGAGAAACACACAGAGAGAGAGAGATATCGAGAGAAACACACAGAGAGAGAGAGATATCGAGAGAAACACACAGAGAGAGAGAGATATCGAGAGAAACACACAGAGAGAGAGAGATATCGAGAGAAACACACAGAGAGAGAGAGATATCGAGAGAAACACACAGAGAGAGAGAGATATCGAGAGAAACACACAGAGAGAGAGAGATATCGAGAGAAACACACAGAGAGAGAGAGATATCGAGAGAAACACACAGAGAGAGAGAGATATCGAGAGAAACACACAGAGAGAGAGAGATATCGAGAGAAACACACAGAGAGAGAGAGATATCGAGAGAAACACACAGAGAGAGAGAGATATCGAGAGAAACACACAGAGAGAGAGAGATATCGAGAGAAACACACAGAGAGAGAGAGATATCGAGAGAAACACACAGAGAGAGAGAGATATCGAGAGAAACACACAGAGAGAGAGAGATATCGAGAGAAACACACAGAGAGAGAGAGATATCGAGAGAAACACACAGAGAGAGAGAGATATCGAGAGAAACACACAGAGAGAGAGAGATATCGAGAGAAACACACAGAGAGAGAGAGATATCGAGAGAAACACACAGAGAGAGAGAGATATCGAGAGAAACACACAGAGAGAGAGAGATATCGAGAGAAACACACAGAGAGAGAGAGATATCGAGAGAAACACAGAGAGAGAGAGAGATATCGAGAGAAACACAGAGAGAGAGAGAGATATCGAGAGAAACACAGAGAGAGAGAGAGATATCGAGAGAAACACAGAGAGAGAGAGATATCGAGAGAAACACAGAGAGAGAGAGATATCGAGAGAAACACAGAGAGAGAGAGAGAGAGATATCGAGAGAAACACAGAGAGAGAGAGAGAGATATCGAGAGAAACACAGAGAGAGAGAGAGAGATATCGAGAGAAACACAGAGAGAGAGATATCGAGAGAAACACAGAGAGAGAGATATCGAGAGAAACACAGAGAGAGAGATATCGAGAGAAACACAGAGAGAGAGATATCGAGAGAAACACAGAGAGAGAGATATCGAGAGAAACACAGAGAGAGAGATATCGAGAGAAACACAGAGAGAGAGATATCGAGAGAAACACAGAGAGAGAGATATCGAGAGAAACACAGAGAGAGAGATATCGAGAGAAACACAGAGAGAGAGATATCGAGAGAAACACAGAGAGAGAGATATCGAGAGAAACACAGAGAGAGAGATATCGAGAAAAACACAGAGAGAGAGATATCGAGAGAAAACACAGAGAGAGAGATATCGAGAGAAACACAGAGAGAGAGATATCGAGAGAAACACAGAGAGAGAGATATCGAGAGAAACACAGAGAAAGATATCGAGAGAAACACAGAGAAAGATATCGAGAGAAACACAGAGAAAGATATCGAGAGAGAGAGAGAAAGATATCGAGAGAGAGAGAGAAAGATATCGAGAGAGAGAGAGAAAGATATCGAGAGAGAGAGAGAAAGATATCGAGAGAGAGAGAGAGAGAGAGAAAGATATCGAGAGAGAGAGAGAGAAAGATATCGAGAGAGAGAAAGAAAGATATCGAGAGAGAGAAAGAAAGATATCGAGAGAGAGAAAGAAAGATATCGAGAGAGAGAAAGAAAGATATCGAGAGAGAGAAAGAAAGATATCGAGAGAGAGAAAGAAAGATATCGAGAGAGAGAAAGAAAGATATCGAGAGAGAGAAAGAAAGATATCGAGAGAGAGAAAGAAAGATATCGAGAGAGAGAAAGAAAGATATCGAGAGAGAGAAAGAAAGATATCGAGAGAGAGAAAGAAAGATATCGAGAGAGAGAAAGAAAGATATCGAGAGAGAGAAAGAAAGATATCGAGAGAGAGAAAGAAAGATATCGAGAGAGAGAAAGAAAGATATCGAGAGAGAGAAAGAAAGATATCGAGAGAGAAAGAAAGATATCGAGAGAGAAAGAAAGATTTCCTCTCCTTTTATACAAATTCGGGAAGCATATGATAACCCTGTCACGTGAGCACTGTACCTATAAAGGATTAGTACAGAAAATAACAAGCTTTTGCTCAGTAAGCATTTCAACAACACAAGTTAAGTACACTGCTCCTTTCCCGCCTGACCAGACAGCGTCTCTGATAGATCTTTCTTCCGTCTTTTCCCGCGATCAAAGCGAAATGACCGATTATTTCATACACTCAGGACATAAAGTCTGATTAAAAGGTATACCAGGCACATGTATCACAGTCAAATATGCGCGATATGTTGACAGGTTTTGATATAAGCAGCACATAACCTGACAAGTGAGGTCCAGTTAAAATTTCTCTTCCGACTGGTTCTCCCAACTCCCACGTTGCCTTGGCTGCCTCAACCTTATACCTTAAAATAAATACATAAATAAAACAAAATAAACACCGAAGACTTGTTTCTCCCCAACAAATCCATCGCATGAACAAACGTGTACCGTGTGTCAACGGGTTAAGATCAGGTAAGTGAAAAGCAAATCAATCGTATTGAAAATGGGCATTTACTGTAGCCCATCTTTATTCACCAAGACACGTATTAACTCTCCCAATCAATTAAGATCAGAAGCTATGTGACATTCCTGGTGTAGGGGGGGGGGGCATTTACGACCACATCATGTAATAACAACGGTTCCCGTATGAACACCGAAGTTAAGCACTGTCGACCCTGCTCAGGACCGTGCAAATACCAAGTGCTGTAAGCTTGGATTTGCGAATGAATGATGTAATAGATAATGGCTCGGAATTGTTCATCGGAGAGCAGAGATTCAATTCCAGTTGGGTTCGTTACATTCACTTACGCGCAAATACCCTTGGGAAAGGTACGAATCTACTTCTTTACCCCCGCAGTTATGGGTCAATTAGTAAGACTAATCACTAAACAATTAGCTTCAAGAATAAAATTACGTACAAAATATTTAGATTCCGGCATTAAAATAATTTGTTGTAACCTAGGGAAGGTTGCTGAATAGAATAATCAAACGATGGTTGGTAATGAACGATAATACTTAGGACAAGAACAACACATGTAAGATTCGCCAGTGGTGCGTAGAAGTAGTAGTCAACTGCTAGAAGGTCGGGTAGCTGTTTCCCCTAGACGAGACTACTCTCCGATATAGCCTCGTCTGAGAATGCTCTCTGCCTCCGGGCAGAGAGTTTGAGCAGCATAGCTGGAGACTAATCTCCAACTACAGACCAACATACAGTATTTACTACTGTAAATATGTGAATGGGGACATACCCATTATCGTCCCTAAGTATGCTACAACATAACCCAAACAGATGTTAATATGCTGCTAAACAAACCTATTAAATATTTGAATCATTTATAATAATTGTCAACTGATAACGATTTTGTTTTGGTCGTTAATTTCCTAACAGCTGCAAATAATTTGGTACTGTATTTATTTATTTTTTAATTAGACTCCTTTCTCCACAGCATCTTCTCTTTTTGTGCTCTTACTAACTTGATCTCAGATTACTCGCCAATTTCCCTGTTTCTTTTGCCTTCAGTATGTCTTGGGAGTTTTAAAGTCTCCGGGCTTTCTTTCCTCAATAGATGTCAGAGAGGTTTCAGCTATCGCTTTCTGATTGCAAGTATCATTTTCATTATTCTTATTTTTCTGAGAACTTCCTCGTTGCTCACATGTTTTGCCTATGGTATTCTCAACATTCGTTGGTCGAAGCAGAGGCTTTCATCTTTGGGAAGATGGTTCAACATTCACTACCATATAAAAGATTAGATATTATATAGTAGTTTTTTGTTGTTTTTTTTAAATTTTATTTTAAAGACATGCTTCTAGAAAATACCTTCGAATTAGTGTAGCAACAAATTACGGGAACACATACAGAACTAGCTAGATTGTAAGTATTTGATTTTGACGTTCCCAATAGGTAACTCTCATCATGAGCTGCCCCTTTTGCTGACAACCATGCATTCTCTTTTACAGTTAACAATCCTTTCACGTTGTTTTTTTCTTTACTATTTTGCCTAGAGTTCTTTCTAAGGGGCATCAGCGTGTGTTAAATGTTAAGATTATGTCCACCAATTATATTTCCTGGTAGTTCTAGTTCTCTTAGGATTTCCTCGTGGCACAGATTAAAAACCCAGTAAGAAAATGCGTCCTTGTATTTCTCTTGTTTCTATTTTGTGTGTATCCACTGAACACAATCTTTATTCGCATACAGGTTGTTTGCTTCCAGTATAGTTTACGGACTACACATAACTTTGCCGTGTAAATCAAGCTTTTCTATTATTTCAAGTAGCTCTTCATGTCGTGCTTTATGAAACATCGGTATAGGGTTTTTTGTATTTCTCGCTCTGAGAATAGCCTGATCATTAAAAGAGCATTTTTTTATATCAGTGTCTTGAATAAAACCACAAGTTTATTGCTCTAATTCTGTTACGAGCTCTTGTCAGAATCCTGTGACAGCAATAGTGCTCTAGAGGGAGGAATATGTATGCTACCAAACATTAGATATGAGACGGGAATGTATGGATGTTTTTTGTTTTTTTTTTTTTTAACTAAAAGAAGAAGCATGACGAAGTGCCAACGCCGCTGCTTGGGAAGTCGGGAGTTAGAAAACTCTTCATTGTGTAGTAAATTCAAGACTCACGAATATCACAGTTGTAGGCAATCGATGAGAATCGAACTCAGCTAATATCTTGGTTCTTCAGATTTCATTCAATTTAGAAAAGTTGAAAGCTTGCCTATGTTATATCAGGTTTAAGGGCCATTGGCACTAAAACAAAACTTTTGAAATATTGTCTGTTCAAAATAGCCAAGAATTAGGAAGGCCGTAGTTAGGGAGAGTATCTAAGAAGCAGAAGGCGAGATAGAGGAAACAAATAGGTGTCTTGTAATTACTCATACTTAGAACTGAATAACTGACTATATTTCTGAGATGAGGTATTAAAATTATATTCATTTTTTGGACTGTTGTCCTCATCTTTATTGCCATGTTCACGACGTTTCGGCCGTTGTTCGTTCCGGCCTTCTTCAGGTGATTAGAATTTCGAATTGAACCCTTTATTTCGTAGTTCTAGTTCCACGTGTCATGCCTCTTCTGGATGTCTCAGTTATTTCCCTTTAACTCAACTTTCCAAGTTTTTGTTCACCACTGCCTCAAGGACACATGGCCCAGTGGATAAAAGCGTTGGTTGGATCCAGTGAATTGATCTAAACAGCTGTGAGTTCAATACCTGGCCGCGGTAGCGGTGAAGGAAAACTTGTAAAGTTGAGTTAAAGATAACCGAGAACATGGCAATAAGGATGAGGACAACAGTCCGAACAATGAAAATAATATAAATAAGAACGGAACATTTTGAGTAAATCACTTATCAACCACTCCTGAAATCCTCCTCTAATGTGGGAGCAGTCCATTGTCATAGTAGTAGGGAAAAAGCAGGAAGTACACTGAGTATTACTCTACAAAAACCATGATTCATTTTTTTTCCTTTCGCTAACAGAATTTGTTGTGTTACTTTAGGTGTAGAATGAAGGAAAGTTTTGGCATTACTTAATCTTTCCGGCGCTTTTGGTCTGCTTAGACAGGTCGGTGAAACGATCTGGTTACCATACATTTTCCTATTAGCTATTTTCTTTTAAGATTATGGCCATCAATATTAAATATGTGTAGGTTTTCTATTTCTCGTACGATTGTCTAGCTTTATAGGTTAAATAAATCCGTCGAGAAAAAGACATCCTTGTCTTAATCCTCTTTGTCATTCTTAAAAATGTATATATAGTATTTTTATCTGTTGCTGTAATCATAAAAAAAGGTTAACGTTTTTTCTCTAGTTGGACTCAATATTTTTTAAAAATCGGGCAAATTCAAAACCTATATAAACATTTTTTGATGCCACAAGACTCTAGATTTTCCTTAACATTACAGCAGGAAATATTAATAAAACTGTTCTAATGTTCAAAATAGTCGGGAATTAGGAAAGTCGTCGTTAGAGAAAGAATTGAAGGAACAGAAGACGAGGTAAAGTAAATAAATATTTATTAAATACCCATATGTAAGAGAACGGAATAACTTTAGTAAATCAAATACTACTCAAATCCTCTTCTAATTTGGCTACTTGCCATATTTATAAGTAGGAGTAGACCATTATCATAGTAGTAAGGAAGAGCAGGAAATACGCTGAGTCCTACTCTACAACAAATACAAAAATGTATATTTTGTATCTTTTAGAGATATTTTCGAGCTATTATTTGGATATTTAAAAGAAATATTCCTCGTTTCTAGAAATGATGTAATCAAAGCGTAGTGGTTATTGAAAATGAGTAATTACTCAAACCATCATTCTATGGTAGCTCAATTTTTAGACCATCTGCTGTACGTGGACAAGATTTCGAAGAAAGTTTATGTGAGTGTGTCATATATAGAATTTGTCAATTTGTATTGCTTTCTCATTATCCACGACTAGTCCGAGGGGTTGCAATGAGAAGCAACTAAAATTAAAATGAAGGAAAATTCTATTAAAAAATTCATTTTTAGGTTAATTTTATTTTTATTTTGTTAATGTTTTTATTTAGTTTTACTATTTTCTGATATTTTAAATTTTCTGAAGGTCAATTCTTGTTTCAGTTTTAAGCATGGCTTTTATCAATAAAAGCAAACAAAAAATACAATTATTGACATTTTTTTAAAATGTATATAGACTTATATATAATTGTGTATTTTAAGACATTATGTTTATACATTCTTTTTTATACTTGCGTATATACTGACTTCATGTATAGTGCAACACCTTAATGTTTTTTGTATGAATTTTAACCCCTCCCGAAGATTTACCTGTGTATAGTGCGACCACCTAGCTGTGATCTTAACTGTAAAGGTCTGAACAGGTGAAACTAAGGAATGTGAAAGGTTTGTCATGTAAATAGCAAATGTTCAGACAAACTACATTGTTCAGTTTCCCCAGTTCAGACCTTTACAGCTAAGAGTTACCATGCCACATACAAAGTGTTAAATCATCCTCATTTCCTTTGTATACCGAAGTTATAATGTAACTGTATTAGAAGGGTAAAGTAAGACTATAGGCAGACTTTAAAAATTATAGAAATCCTCACATCAGCAAATATATACTGACGTCAGCAATTATTAAAAAAGGGATTATTCACAATTCACATATGGTCCGGTGCTATTTGCCTTGAGCTGCTTGATAAAATCCAAAGAAGAATCAGCAATATTACTGGTCCTGATCTGACATCTCAGCTTCAGTCACTTTCCCATCGCCGTAAGGTTGCCTCTTTTCTATAAATTGTTCCGATGAGCTCTTCGCTCTGGTATCTAGACTTTGTGAATTTAAGAGCAGTACTAGACTAGCGTCAAGATCTCATCATGTAGATGTAGCCGTAAGTTCTATGCTAACAGTTTCTTTTCTCGCACTTCTCGCTTGTGGAAGTACCTTTCGGCTCCATGCTTACCAGCCAACTTCAATCTGCAAAAATTTAAATGCAATATCAATCGCTATCAACTGTCCACCTGATTACTCTTTTCTCTTCCCGCTCGTTAATGTTTGTTTCTTCCACACCCAGTAACCTCTGATACTGATTAAAAAAAAATACTTTTAAAATAACAGCAAAATTTTTCGACAACATATTTTTAGTAACATATCTAGTGCTTGATGTCAATACACAAGCACAAAAAGATCTGCGTCAATTGAAAGTTCTGTTGAAGCGTTCTCGAGAAAAACAGAGTACGACACACAGAGTCAGAGGTGAGGAGGCCACCTTAGATGCAGGCAGTTTTTAGTGTTGAATCACGTTTTCATGATCTAACGATCTGTTGAGAACACTTCGGTATATTTTTTAAGAGACTATGTCACCTTTCTTAAAACTATATGGGAATAGTCATGGATTAAAAATTACAGAGTGCAACATTAAAAAAAATCATTAGTAAACCGGTGTAAATTACACGGGGCCCTGCTAGTATGGGCATCTCGTCGCCGTGTAATGGTCAGCGAGCAAGTCTAGCAGACATTTCTATGTGGCCAGTTTGATTCTCACTGGGTGCACCACAAGTGTTGCCTGGCGGCGGAATAAGCTAGTAAACTTAACAGCGATTGATTCACACTGAATGACCAGCGGAATGACCTTCAGGACATGGCCACTCAATTTAAAGTAACCGGAAGTGAACACTGATGTAGGCTAATCTACAGAAATCTGTGTTGGGCTTCTTTTTTCTTTACGAAAATTAAGGATCGTAACCAAAGTATTTTTCCCATCGACATTTGGAATTTCGTGTATGAAAATAGATTCAAATTTCACGCGGTGAAATGCCCGAATATGATAAACACGAAGAGGGATTGGTTCTAAACTGCCTAAAAGGAAAATACGAGACTACGAGGCGTGTGTGGGTTTCAGACAGACCGTGCGGACCCTGTAAACAGGTTGCCAATCGTGGGGTTAACAGATTATCTGTTTCTCAGTATTGTATTTGCGATAGGGATTGCGACAGTGAAAGACACGGAAAGAGGGAGGGAGAAAGAGGGAGGGAGAAAGAGGGGAAGAGAGAATTGGGGAATACGCTGGTAGGATTTTGCATATTCAAACTGGTCGTACATTTGTTTTTAAATAAGAAATATAGCGTAATTGTACGAATTTTACGCATGTAAAAAGCCAGAGAGAGAAAAGAGGGGGAGAGAGAAAAGAGGGGGGGACATAGAAAAGAGAGAGGGACATAGAAAAGAGGGGGGGACATAGAAAAGAGAGAGGGACATAGAAAAGAGAGAGGGACATAGAAAAGAGGGGGGGACATAGAAAAGAGAGAGGGACATAGAAAAGAGGGGGGGACATAGAAAAGAGAGAGGGACATAGAAAAGAGAGAGGGACATAGAAAAGAGAGAGGGACATAGAAAAGAGAGAGGGACATAGAAAAGAGAGAGGGACATAGAAAAGAGAGAGGGACATAGAAAAGAGAGAGGGACATAGAAAAGAGAGAGGGACATAGAAAAGAGAGAGGGACATAGAAAAGAGAGAGGGACATAGAAAAGAGAGAGGGACATAGAAAAGAGAGAGGGACATAGAAAAGAGAGAGGGACATAGAAAAGAGAGAGGGACATAGAAAAGAGAGAGGGACATAGAAAAGAGAGAGGGACATAGAAAAGAGAGAGGGACATAGAAAAGAGAGAGGGACATAGAAAAGAGAGAGGGACATAGAAAAGAGAGAGGGACATAGAAAAGAGAGAGGGACATAGAAAAGAGAGAGGGACATAGAAAAGAGAGAGGGACATAGAAAAGAGAGAGGGACATAGAAAAGAGAGAGGGACATAGAAAAGAGAGAGGGACATAGAAAAGAGAGAGGGACATAGAAAAGAGAGAGGGACATAGAAAAGAGAGAGGGACATAGAAAAGAGAGAGGGACATAGAAAAGAGAGAGGGACATAGAAAAGACAGAGGGACATAGAAAAGACAGAGGGACATAGAAAAGACAGAGGGACATAGAAAAGACAGAGGGACATAGAAAAGACAGAGGGACATAGAAAAGACAGAGGGACATAGAAAAGACAGAGGGACATAGAAAAGACAGAGGGACATAGAAAAGACAGAGGGACATAGAAAAGACAGAGGGACATAGAAAAGACAGAGGGACATAGAAAAGACAGAGGGACATAGAAAAGACAGAGGGACATAGAAAAGACAGAGGGACATAGAAAAGACAGAGGGACATAGAAAAGACAGAGGGACATAGAAAAGACAGAGGGACATAGAAAAGACAGAGGGACATAGAAAAGACAGAGGGACATAGAAAAGACAGAGGGACATAGAAAAGACAGAGGGACATAGAAAAGAGAGAGGGACATAGAAAAGAGAGAGGGACATAGAAAAGAGAGAGGGACATAGAAAAGAGAGAGGGACATAGAAAAGAGAGAGGGACATAGAAAAGAGAGAGGGACATAGAAAAGAGAGAGGGACATAGAAAAGAGAGAGGGACATAGAAAAGAGAGAGGGACATAGAAAAGAGAGAGGGACATAGAAAAGAGAGAGGGACATAGAAAAGAGAGAGGGACATAGAAAAGAGAGAGGGACATAGAAAAGAGAGAGGGACATAGAAAAGAGAGAGGGACATAGAAAAGAGAGAGGGACATAGAAAAGAGAGAGGGACATAGAAAAGAGAGAGGGACATAGAAAAGAGAGAGGGACATAGAAAAGAGAGAGGGACATAGAAAAGAGAGAGGGACATAGAAAAGAGAGAGGGACATAGAAAAGAGAGAGGGACATAGAAAAGAGAGAGGGACATAGAAAAGAGAGAGGGACATAGAAAAGAGAGAGGGACATAGAAAAGAGAGAGGGACATAGAAAAGAGAGAGGGACATAGAAAAGAGAGAGGGACATAGAAAAGAGAGAGGGACATAGAAAAGAGAGAGGGACATAGAAAAGAGAGAGGGACATAGAAAAGAGAGAGGGACATAGAAAAGAGAGAGGGACATAGAAAAGAGAGAGGGACATAGAAAAGAGAGAGGGACATAGAAAAGAGAGAGGGACATAGAAAAGAGAGAGGGACATAGAAAAGAGAGAGGGACATAGAAAAGAGAGAGGGACATAGAAAAGAGAGAGGGACATAGAAAAGAGAGAGGGACATAGAAAAGAGAGAGGGACATAGAAAAGAGAGAGGGACATAGAAAAGAGAGAGGGACATAGAAAAGAGAGAGGGACATAGAAAAGAGAGAGGGACATAGAAAAGAGAGAGGGACATAGAAAAGAGAGAGGGACATAGAAAAGAGAGAGGGACATAGAAAAGAGAGAGGGACATAGAAAAGAGAGAGGGACATAGAAAAGAGAGAGGGACATAGAAAAGAGAGAGGGACATAGAAAAGAGAGAGGGACATAGAAAAGAGAGAGGGACATAGAAAAGAGAGAGGGACATAGAAAAGAGAGAGGGACATAGAAAAGAGAGAGGGACATAGAAAAGAGAGAGGGACATAGAAAAGAGAGAGGGACATAGAAAAGAGAGAGGGACATAGAAAAGAGAGAGGGACATAGAAAAGAGAGAGGGACATAGAAAAGAGAGAGGGACATAGAAAAGAGAGAGGGACATAGAAAAGAGAGAGGGACATAGAAAAGAGAGAGGGACATAGAAAAGAGAGAGGGACATAGAAAAGAGAGAGGGACATAGAAAAGAGAGAGGGACATAGAAAAGAGAGAGGGACATAGAAAAGAGAGAGGGACATAGAAAAGAGAGAGGGACATAGAAAAGAGAGAGGGACATAGAAAAGAGAGAGGGACATAGAAAAGAGAGAGGGACATAGAAAAGAGAGAGGGACATAGAAAAGAGAGAGGGAGAGAGAAAAGAGAGAGGGAGAGAGAAAAGAGAGAGGGAGAGAGAAAAGAGAGAGGGAGAGAGAAAAGAGAGAGGGAGATAGAAAAGAGAGAGGGAGATAGAAAAGAGAGAGGGAGATAGAAAAGAGAGAGGGAGATAGAAAAGAGAGAGGGAGAGAGAAAAGAGAGAGGGAGAGAGAAAAGAGAGAGGGAGAGAGAAAAGAGAGAGGGAGAGAGAAAAGAGAGAGGGAGAGAGAAAAGAGAGAGGGAGAGAGAAAAGAGAGAGGGAGAGAGAAAAGAGAGAGGGAGAGAGAAAAGGGAGAGGGAGAGAGAAAAGAGAGAGGGAGAGAGAAAAGAGAGAGGGAGAGAGAAAAGAGAGAGGGAGAGAGAGA
>OZ038477.1:122815171-122927671 GCA_964036315.1 Acanthosepion esculentum | reverse complement strand
CATCACATTTTGCTGCAACTGGAAACTAAAAAAAAATTAACTTATATGCAGAAGAAAGTTTGTTTTTTTTCACAATAATGTTCGTCCTGTACAAGACCCAAGAGCCACTTGTGGTAGAGGGTTACAGAGTAAGAGGTACCACCCCAAGTAAGGGGATAATGCCACCAAGATGCAAGGGACCTCCTGAAGTGAAAGCTAAGGAAAAGATTTTAGGGGGCATCAGAAACCTAATCATAAACAGAAAACAAGGGAGAAACCTCTACTCCTGTTCAAAAGACCATGGAGGAGAGTGTACTGGATAATGTTAAACACTAGAAAAAAACAAAATGTGTAGCTAAAATTCAAACAAACAGAAAAATTTGTTTGATTTTTTGCGATGAGAAGATAGCATTATTTTCCTTATTTAAATGTGGACTATTGTCCTCACCTTTGTTGTTGTTATCTGATATGAATAACCTGTCACCCCCATGAGTAACTACACTATAGGTAGTAAATACCTATAAGTATCTGTAAGTCAATGGACTACAGAGTCTAGCTGGGATCTGTTCCAGCTAAACAGTCAAACTCTCTGCCTTCGGGAAGTGAGGAACCTGGACAAGGCTCTGCCGAAGGGCAGAGTCTCGTTCGGGGAGGTAGACTGACCCTGAACCCATTCATATGGGTTCAAAAGGGAATATTTTTGGCTGAGCCTACGGGCTCACAAAACCCACGTTAAACCCGGCCTTGTGCCACATGTAACCCTAGCTGGGATCTGTTGGGTATGACTCAGACTTACGCGAGAACTACTGACCTTCCAATAGTAGCATTCACTACTAGATTGACTTGCGACGACCTTGTGCATAACTGTTACTTTTATTCTTATTGTACTGGTTTTTTACAATAAACTTTACTTATTTTATCCACCTTGTTTTTCAAGTATATATTCCTATTAACACAGAATATAACATTATCATGTTTCAGTCACTGCATACCACTTACCACTACACCTGGCTTTCACCAGGTGCTTGTTGATCCAGGTAATAATTAGATTAAGTAGTAAATGATCCAGTTCGAAATACCCTGTAAATTACTTGGATAGACAAGCATCTGGTGAAGACCAGAAAACAGCTGAAATATTGTACTAACAGTAACAAAAATGAGGACAATAATCCGTGTGTAAATAATTCTATTATAATTGGGCTTGTCCCTCTCTGCATTAGTTCACACAACCATTACGCCCTGCCAATACCTTTATTATACTCTGATGCAATTAGATCTCTTTTTGATTAATTCTACATGGTGGCTGGATCTGAGCACTAAAAAAGCAAAATACAAAATAAAAAAGTAATTTTTTGTGCAGAAGCTCCAAGCATCTGGTCCACTAAACAAATCTTTGCAATAAAATATAATAGCCAATTACGAACTTTACTGCCAGAAAAAAAAAATATCCTAAGGACCACCAGATTTGCTTAAAAGAAATGACCAACACAGTAGCAGACTGAAAAGACCACCTGTTGACAGGCAGACACACTGACACAGTCAATGCCATGATTGCTTCTCTCATCACAATTGTTACTTCACTAAGCTTCACTAATTTCACTCAAGTCTTTACACACAGAAGACAGTTGATGGGCCAGCTCTGCCACCATGATTTGAAACACCTCGTCTTCACCATCCAGCTCCAGGCCTCCCTTGTTGTCACCAGCGTGACCTCATTTCATTGATACCACATTTGACCAGACTCCAACAGAGACATTTCGATCAACTTTTATTATCCAGTCCAAGCCACCATCATTGTCACCACCATGCTCCCCATTTGGCTAATCTCCCATTTGACCAGAATCCAACAGAGACATTTTGTTACTAATTTGCAATTGTATTGGTAAACTCAAATTTTTGGCTTATCCTAACTCTTCATGCTCACACCCTTGTATTAGCAAAATCAGATTCATAGCTTGACTAACCACTTCATGCCCCCTTTGCAGCCACCACCATAACCTCGCCAACCCCTGTCAATGCACCATACCAGGCAGTTCAGCTTCAACATCTCAGCCTCATCACATTACCAGCCTGTGTGTCAATTTCAACCCTGAAGAAAGGCATCTGTCCACCCCAATTATGACATCAGCTAACCAACACAAGAAATCAGTCAACTCATGGCTCTACCAACAACACCCTAATACCTAATGACTTTCCTTACCAACAACAATTAAAGAACCACATATGAACAATTTTTGCCAATTTTCACACAACTATATATATATTCTTAACACTTTGATCAATACACATTGTTGAAACTTTAATCCTTGTTTGTTCCTTTCCTTTGCAACCATGTGCTCGCTGTAACACCTAATAAATAATGGCCTATTCCATTTTGATCGTGTGTAAAAACAATAGACATATTAAAGATGCTACTTGGTTTCAGTGAGAAAATCAAAAAATGGAAGATATATGTGTTTAAAGTCTGTTTCAGTAAAATGGAAATAGTTGTCAATTTCAGATCTTTTCATTTGTACCTCCTCACTTAAAATACCAAACCTGCATTCATATTTACAATTAATTATTGCAATCCTCATCTACAGGTGTGAGACTTGGACACTTTTGGTTGAGGCAGGAGAAAAAGGATTCAGGCAGTAGAAAAGAAATGCTTCAGAAAGCCCTTCCAGATCTCCTACTGGGAGCACAAAACCAATGACTATGTACATAGCAAGGTCAGAAGTCTTGTGGGCTGACAGGAATCTCTCCTCACCGTTATTAAGCATTAGGAGATGTCATGGTTTGGCCATGTCATACAGCATAACAGCCTCTACAAGACCATCACGCAAGGCACTGTTGAAGGTGGACAGAAACAGGGACAACAATGCAAAAGCTGGTCAGATAACATCAAAATGTGGATGGACATAACAATGCTGGAACTCCTGAGAGCCACTGCCAACAGATCATGTTTTTTTTTTCCCTTACATCCCACCCCCAATAATTGAAGCAGTCAAGGGACTGATGATGATGATGATGACTGCAATATTTTGTTGTTAAGGTTGTTAAGCTCAAATATTTAATGATGCAATAGGAGAATTCCTACCAATATTCTATTCTTGTAGAACTTGGCATGAGCTTATTCAATAATTAACTGAAGAATTATGATTCATCAGAAATTTAAAATAGGAAAACTGAAATTTTCATGGGTTAAAACTAGTATATATATATTAAACAAAAGAAATGTTCATTTTTATGAGGAAACCTGGTTCACACTCCTCCCCTGTCTTTTGAACAAGAGTAGAGGTTTATCCCTTGTTTTCTGTTTAGGATTGGGTTTCCAGTTTTTGTAAAGTCTTTTCATTCTCTTTCACTTCCAATAGCTCCTTGTGTCTTAGTAATGTTATTGCCTTGCTTGAATTTATTAAAAAAACAAAAAACTTTCTATGCCGATATCAGTTATATTAGCCATACATCCTGTTTTGGACTAACAATGCTAATGATGTAATGGAATAATCAGTCACCCCCATAAATGATTACACTATAGGTAGTAAGTACCTATAAAGTCAACTGTCTATGAGAGTCTGGAGGAAGAGTGAGAGCGAGAAAACGCAAGCACGCCCGACCTTCCAATTAGTGGCACTCACTACAAGATTGACCTGTGTGTATAACTGTACCGTATTTCATATTGTACTGGTTGTGTACAATAAACCTTTCTTCTATTATCCACCTGGTGTTGAGTATTTATTCCCTTAGCACGGAATATAACAGCTAAATATCCATAAAAAAACGATTTTTTTTTCAAACTCAAGTTGATGCACAAAAAAAGAAATCATTATTTTAAAAATACTTGTAATCAAGAAAAAGCTATAAATTTCTAAAGACAAAATAAAAAAAAATGTATATATAGATGATGAATTTATCTAGAACAGATCAATACCAATCATGATATCCAGAAATTCTGACCTACTCTGATCGGGAAGCAATGCGTTTACAAAAGAAATCAATAACTGGAATCAACAGTGTTACTTGCAAGAACTGTGACATATTAGCATTTTGACTCGACATGCCAAGCCCATAAAAATATTTTTACCTCTTTGTATTGCACTCTGGAAAATCTCAACCATGCCACATACACAAGGATGAATCCTCTTCATTCTCTTTATAATTCATTAGTAAGAAATCAGTTCCACTCAGACAGCTTCCTCACAAGGACTGATGCTTTGTGGAATAAACTCCCAGCAGGATGCTTTCCTAATCAATACAGTCTTGACCTCTTCAAGTCTCGGTTATTTACACTTTTTACTTTTAGACTATTGTCCTCATCTTTGTTGTTGTTATCACAATGTTTCAGCCGTTGTGCACAGTATATATCGATCTGGGTAATCTCCAGGGAATTCCAAACTGAATTCTTCATTTAATTTATGGAAGTTAGATACTTCACTGCCTCATGCAGTCCATATTTTGTACAAGTCTGGATTATCAACATCCTTTACCTAAGGATGTGTGGATAGAGTAACAGACACTGGCACAGAAAATGGAATTGGTGAACAGGTTTCAGATTACAAAAAGCATGTTTCATGTGCAGCTATTTCTTTTATCCTTGTATTCATGCCTGCTACATCTAATGTTTGTCTATGTACACTTGTTGAGCCATTCATCTTCAGCTTGCTTGCGTTTATTTATAATGTCTTTGTTTAATATCCTATAATCTTTACTATTCATTGGCTTCTTTTGTCTCTTTTTTATTAGTTTGATAATTTCAATGTCATCCACTTCTTTTTATCTTGTCTCCCTTCCCTTGAAGATTGTCCTTTTGCCAATGTCACTGTGTGAGTTAATGACCTCTTGTAAGGTTTTATATTTGCTTTTTACAATCGAAGATGTTTGCCTACAAAATGAGCCACTCAGAAGTTTATATTGTAGTTTAGTTTCTTTTTGCTTTCAGTTTCTTTATTTTTGTAATTTTATCCTTAATTTTCATATGACTGAGATGTGATTGCTCCCACTGTCGACATTTAGGTATGATTTTGAGTGTAAAATTGAATTTATAAACCTTTTACTGCTTATTATGTTATCTAGTTGGTTCATTATATCATCTCCTGGACTTTTCTATGTTCACAAGCATCTTGGTGTGCTTTGTATCATGTGTTATTTACAACTTACTGGTTCTCTGTACACCAGTAGGCCCATATTTCTTTGTGTTTGTTGCATGATTCAAGTCCAGACTTGCTGAATAATTCTCAATTTTGTTCTTTTCCTTATTGTTGCATTTAGTATTTAACATGATAATGTTGAACAGGCTTTTGGCATTATCTAGCATATTGTAATATTTATCTGTTTCTTCTTCTATGCTTTATAACTTTAGAGTGTGTCATTCTATGATGACTATATTAGATGGCTTCCATTTCAATTTCCATAGAAGATTTCTGACTGAGTGTTGCCAGTATCATAGAACATATTTCCCCTTGCTTTTATCTAATATTAGTCCTACTTTAAAATCTGACTGTGTCACATTCTGTTGCATCGTGGGCATGCAGATAAATACTATTTTATTTCTTTCTCACTTTCATATATGATTCGGTGGCCATTGATTGTGAATTCCCCATTATTTATCAATCTAGTTTCACATACTTCCTGAATGTTTGCATTTAGTCTTACCATTTCATATTTGACATTTTCTAATTTCTCAAACTGATAGATTGTGGGTAATTCATTTCACTCATCGTTTGCAATGACTGAAATTGATTAAAGTGCTTGCTTTCATCCAGTCCTCTGGTCTACCAACTGAACTGTTGCTAGTAACTACTTATTCTATTGGTCTCATTAGTACACACGTACGCCGTCACACCAACAATGCGATCTCCTGTCTTCCTCCCAGACTCACTATTTATGCCTGTGTTGGGGGCAACTAAAATTTGCATATGAGACTTACTTCTCGTTTGCTCAAGACTTACTTCTCGTTTGCCCGAGACATTCGATTTTATAAATTCAAGCTGGTTTGAATTCTTAGTCTTTTTTTTTTCTTTGTACGTCCGCCTGCCCGCAATATAGGAATTTCGGAATAATCCATTTCTCTTTTAATGCCGGTCTCGATCTTTCAACAGGACCTGACATGCCAAGCAAATTCGCTTTGCAGGGGGTAAGTCTTCTCGTTCCTCACAGTGTCCTAACATTCTATGTCAACTGTGATTTTGTTTTTGTTGAGAACAATGGCAAAATCTTATATTTTTGCTTTTTTCTTATGAATTTCTTCAATTTTTTTTTTAATTTACTCTTTCATAAATTCTAGGGATAAAAAGTCATGACCCAAATAAAGTGGCAATTTTTCATTTTGGCCACCTACCCCTCAAAATCTTGGAATCTGCCTCTTTCAGATTGTACACTTAAGGAAGGCTCCAGACTGAATCCACTGAAATGTTGTGCTGACATAAAAAACAACACAAATTATCAGGTCAGCTGCCAAAGCAACTCTTGATGAGACAAGAGTTCTTATCCTCATAGAAAATGTTTCTTCAGAAATAATATCACATGACGCTTACTCCATATGATTATATACGAGACCCCAGTACAAAAAAATAACTTTAAGAATATCAGACATATCTTATATATGAAAATGAGGTATCTGATTAGTTAATGTTTACCCAGGCACCAAAGACAACCAAACCCTGAACAGGGCCTACCTTTAGAATGCTATAATCTTAAATGTAAACTGGTAGGTGAGATGGATGTTGTTATAAGGCAGTAGATATCTTATTTACAAAAAGAGCCTGAAGAAGAAGTATTTCAATTTGAGAAGGGAAGAATAAAAGCATCAGAAGATTTAGTCAAGTAGCATTGACTGTATATGAGTTTCAGTCAACCAGAAGGCCATGAAGGCCCCTTTAAGATAGGTTCTTAGAGAGATTAAAAAAGTTATTTTTCTTTATCAGACAAAAAGGTTTTTTTTTTTTTAAGGTTTCAAGACTGGTGCTTTTAAAAGTAGGTATTTAGAAAAAACAATTTGTTTAAAGAGATAAATTTTCTTTGAGAGAAGAAAAAAAGAGAAGTTTTTAAAAAGATATTTTAAAAATTAAAAAGTAAAAAAAGAATAAAAACAAAAATATAATTTGAAAGTTTTGAAAAGGTGGTAGTTAATAAAAACAAAAAAAATCCTCTATATTCCTATGCACAAAATGAAGGCCGTAGAATGAATCAACCGAAAATCCTGTGGTAACAGGCAAGGTAACAAAACTGAGAAAATAATATGAACAAATTTTGGAATAAGATTAAATCCACTGACAGTTTTAGAAGTTGTTTAAAAAATGAAAAATTGAGGATTGAATCAATTGCTAGATCTGTTGCTAGGATAGTTGGTTTTTATCTTGTGCTTGACTATTTTTCTCTCCAGAATCTATCTTGGCAAATTTATAAGTCTACCATTCATCCAGGCTTTGAATATTGCTGCCACATCTGGTCTGGTGCTCTGGCTATATATTTAGACGGGGTATATTATAGAAGTTAGTGTCTGTAAGCATTTTTAGAGGGCGTATCAGAGTCCGATCAGCTCTGATGGGGTCGACTTGGTGAGGTCAGTATGATGTTTGAAAGACCGGAAACTGCCCAAATTATCC
Source organism: Acanthosepion esculentum (assembly GCA_964036315.1). NCBI lineage: Eukaryota > Metazoa > Mollusca > Cephalopoda > Sepiida > Sepiidae > Acanthosepion > Acanthosepion esculentum. The sequence goes on along the minus strand of OZ038477.1, from coordinate 122,920,106 downwards.
AATTCAGAACATCACTGACGACGCCCTCTAGTGCTAAAGAGCGTATATTCAAAGATAAAATCCTAAGAAGAATCTGCAATGTTATTGGTCCTGACCTGGCATCTTGCTTTCAATCTCTTTCCCACCACAGTAATATAGTAATATGTATTTTTTCTACATATACTTTCAAGGTAATTCTTTTGATAAACATTCCTCTATGGTACCTAGACTTTATGAATTTAAGTGCAGTATTACATTGGCAGCAAGGTGTTGTGGCATGGTTAGGGTCAGAAATAAAACACAAAGACAGGAATTGAGTTAAACAAATATATTAACAGAAACACTAATACAAACATATACAAACAGGAGTGTTACAGCAAGAATGTTAGGTCTGACTGTCAGAGATTCCCTCTCCAAAAGGCAGTACCTGCTCCAATTTATAGCTGGGAGAGTCCATGCATATGTGGGTAAATTATCATAACACAAGGTCTTATCATTTTATAGATGAAATGGCTAACCGAAAGTCCTATGCTAACAGTTTCTTCTGTCTCACATCTCACTTGTGGAATTCTCTACCTTCTTGCTTCTCAGTCAATTTTGATTTTCAAAAATTTAAATGTAATGTCAATCATTACCTTCTGTCTTCTTAATTCTTGTTCTCTCCCCCTAATAGTATTTTTCTTTTTTTCACATACTCTCTAATACTCAGTAACCTCTTGTGTCATAGTGGCTTTATTGCCTTACTTAGGGTGAAATGATTAAAAAAAATGTCATTTTCAAAGTTTTCTTATAACTATTAAATATTAATATTTTCTCAAAATATCGCATCAACTGTTCTGGAAAAAATTCTTGCGTTGTTTTGTATTCCTATCTGATTCATTATCAGAGTAAGAAGACAGAGAATTTTAAAAATGTATCATGAACCACATTAGAAGTATATGGATGACATCTCTTCATAGTTGATGCCATTTTAAATGCCAGGATGTTGCTAGTCATTTACCAGTGGTGAGCTGAAATATCACTAGTGTTCCTTAAGAAAGCAGGAAAATGAGATCATTTTATTTTCAGCTGAGTAAAACTGGTTGAATGACTCATCAAGGAGTGACATCAGACTGACGAAAAATGTCAGATGGGGCTGCAGAACAAAGACATTTCTCATGAGATATTTCACAAACTGGTTCAAAATGGTTAAACAATCTGACACAGCGCCATTCATGCATATGATGATTTCAATAGCTAAATAAAGTAATAATATACCACTAATAGATCCTATGGGTTTACTTATGACACTTCCGATAAAAAAAAATACAGGTGTGGTTGCATTATTACTTTTCATAATAATTCACATTTTAATATATTTTATCAATGATGGAACATTTAAAAGCTATTTGAAATCACTTATTGATACATCGGTTGTTCAGACCCACTAATGCGAAAGACATATTTGATGTGTGTAGGGATACTGACAAATATAAAATACAAAACAAGACCCTTACCTGATTAAGGTAGCTATCCTTTTTTGCATACCCACAATCACAGTCATGAGTTCTGTAATCCACTTGGTTCATTTGTGGAAAACCTGTACTGCAGCCATAGCAAAAGGGAGAAGAAAACCTGGCAGAACCCATCCCACTTTAGATTAGTTTAGAATTCAGTGATTCCTTCTCCCAGACTGCTTAACAGACCAAGGCTAAAGAGACCCATCTGTCCTATGATTTACAAGGGTCTCTTTAGCCTTGGTGTGTCAACCAGTCAAGGAATTCTAACCTAACTTAAAGAGGGATGGGTTCCATCAGGTTATCTTCTCTCTTCTACTATAGCTGCAGTACAGGTGACAGAAAATCAAAATAAATACTTTGATGACAAAATGATGTTACTATAAATCTACATGAACTTAAAGTTTTTGCATATGATGGTGCATGTTGAAATCCTCACACTATTTAGTATTGTTGAAATTATTGCTAACATTTTTTGTCGAGATTTACAAACTCTACATTTCATTCACTTTCCCAAACCAATCAATGAAATTTGAATATGCTGATTTGTTTAGAAATATGCTTTGACAAAAACGCTACTTTGTTGTGGTTTAATAATTTCTTTAATTTAATTTTTTTGGACTTCATGGTAAACAATATTTTTTAAGAAAATTTCTTTTTTCCTTTTTAACAACAAAGAATAAATTCTTAGGATTTCTTACTCTTGGGCATGCAACATATAACTGGCCATGCATAAATATGTCTTTCTGGAGTCAAATTCCAACTTTTTGAATTGTTTGGTCATGTGTTTTGTTTATAGTTCTCACAAATGCAGGGCAAACTGGAAACTGGATTCTTGTAAATATAAAAACTTAAAGAAAAGATATGCACAAAATAATATTGCATTTTTATCAAATAAGTATATGTTATTTGAATCATTCATTTTTTTTTAAAATTGTGTGAGTATTTTGTATGTTATATAGTAAAACTTTTAATTTTTCCCAAAAAATCAAAGAAAATTTATTGTACTAAGCTATGCACACAAGTAAAACCAATTGTACTTTGTACCTCATTACCTGTTTGCACTTCTCCCAAAAGTTTGATTCTGGTTGGTCAATGTATGTTTATTTTAGAGGGTGGATGGACTAATGAAAGTCACAGAATTTTATATATAGATAGATGAAAGATTTTGTTAAATATTATATTGGAAACATTTCCTTTAAATAAATATTAAGATTAAGATACTTGCTTGTGGTTGAGATAGTTACACACAGGGTGTTGGAAAAGTAATGGCTGCCTTGTTCCAAACCACAAAAGAGACGTTTACACGCTCCAGCCGAGGTATAGCAGCAAAACACATTTTTGGTTTAATCTGACCATTCTAAAGATAAAGCATAGCAAAGTTAGGCGCTTCTTGGAATGATAGAAAAAGCCAACTTTTTTCTGACATCTTTGGCATTAGGTCACATGTTCCACTTGAGGGCTGAGGTGAACTTGAGCCCAAATGCTCATTTCTTTTCAGCTAAATTTGAACACTAACATGTGACAATCTCAATCACAAAACAAACATTTATTCTTGCTTATAATTACTTAATATCTGAGTAACCGTTACTTCTTTTTAAGTAAAAGAATACAGATAGACATTGCAAGAGATATCGAGTCACTAATATTGAAATTCATAAAAAAAATTAAAAGAAATTACTTGTTGCAATCTTTCCTCCTTTCAAGAAGAGCCTCTCTTTGGAAGAAAACTCAGTGTCAAATAATTTCAGATATTGGAGGATAAATCCTGAAGAGGTTAACACGCTTTCAATCAATGTCCTTCATTGAGCTGTCCACTGTTGACAGATTACCAGAGAAATATAATCTTTCCGTCAATGTTGGCTGACTTTAGTAAAACTGCACTATCAATATGAACATTTGTCAATAAGAACAGAATGACAAACAGGAACTTTCAATAATTATAGCCGCACAAGAAAGGTTGGCCTAAAGAAAGTTTGAAAGAAACTACAATAGAGTCGAAAATAAACCTCAGAAAATATTCAGGAAGATAAGATTAAAAGAAAGAAGGAATTTAACAAAGGCATGTAAAATAAAATGAAGATAAAAGAAAATGAAAAAAAAACAGGCCTAAGATGAATGGGGAAGTGATTCCTAAGAGGACGCTTCCCCAATCACTACAATCTTAAACTGTTCGTGTCTAGGATTAACCATTATCTTCCCCATATATCAGCAAAACTGTGCATCTTACTTTGTAATCCTCTACCTCGATAGGGGGGGTAGAGGGTTACAAAGGCTGAGACAGGCTGAAAATTAAGATAAAAGCAAATGGAAGATTTAATGTGAAGAAAGAGAACAAAAAATATAACTGTAAAAAAAAAAAAAAAGGAAGGAAAATTACTACTAAAAAGAAAGTCAAGCAAAATCAGTCAGTCAGTTATGTGCCATGCGTGATACATGCTTAGGCGATCATGTATCTTTCGATACATGACTAATGAGGCAGATTTTTTCCCGCAGCAGGTTGCTATTTATTTCCGTGGTAGACCAGTTGCCATTCAAGGCTGCAGAACCCGGTCTACCCTGCTATTTACCCATAGCTGGGGCGAGAAGAAGAGGATTCATACCTTTCCCAAGGGTATTAGCATGTAAGTGAAAGTAATGGCTTCAACTGGAATTTGAACATGGCTCTCCGATTTCTGTATCTGCTCCGCTATCCATTACTCCACCATGCCTCCTAAGATGATGACAAAAAAAAGATAAAGCTATGCTAAAAGCATTAGGTTTTCAGTTAATCCCTGAAAGTTAAGCAGAGTCACACTTGATCAGTACATGAAAGGGTAATCATTTCGACGTCCCAGCCATGACAGTTCAATAGAGATTAATGAGATGTTGTAGACAATGAGTTCTTTTTCACCCGAACAACCCCTCTCCCACACATGCAACATTGCAAGCCTCTTGCTACTCCGTCGGTTATTTCTATGACAAATGTTTTGTTGGGCTACATTCCCTAATTCTCTCAATACTGATAGTTACAACTGACCTGTAACATGTCACGTACACAGGGAGAAACCATACTCATTTCCTTCATATTCAATCGGTAAAAAAATGTTTCATTCAAACAGCTTCTTCTCAAGAGCTGATACTTTATGGAACCCCTCCACCCTGATATACTGCATAAGTAAAGAGTACACCTACCATATCTGCCTAATCAAGTCTTGTGTACTGAAGAGACAGGAAGTGGCAGAAGCCATAATGGATGCTGTGTTCGAAACATCATCTGAAGTACAACTCAATAGTCACCTGAGATGGACGACTGCCGAGAGGGATCAGCAGCATCTCACTATTTTCATTTAAATTCAGGTTTTAAGATTAGCAATTTTTGAGAGTGACATACAGCCTATTTTTAAGCTGAAATTCATGAAAAAATAAAGCAAAATGCTTCAAATGTTTTAATGGAAAATACAAATCAGAAACAAAAGAAAAAGAAAATTATGATAAAAAGCAATTATAGCATTAAAAAAAAAAAAAAAATTAATGGCGGAAATACTTAGTGTTGGAATTCAAACAAGACAAACGTTATCAATTATTGCCATGTCTGTAAAAAAACTGTGATAGGAAAAACAAAAGGAAAGAATCTCGAGATGACTGTAGATTTGAGTCCTGTCAAATGATGAAACTGTCATAGCAGAAGTGGATACCACATTATGGCTGTAAAATGAGCTTCAGGAACATGCAAGGTCTTTATTGGAATTATATATTGTTTGCTTTTGTGATTTAAGATGGTATTGACCTCAAATGTTGTGATAATAAAAATAAAAATAAAGAACATAGCATACTTGATGGCACTTCTTAACCACCTCCCCTCTCCCCTGCTACTTAGTGTCGGAATTCAAACAAGACAAATGTTATCAATTATTGTCATGTCTGTAAACAAACTGATGGAAAAAACAAAAGGAAAGAATCTTGAGACGACTGTAGATTTGAGTCCTGCCAACCGATGAAACTGTCATAGCAGAAGTGGATACCACATTATGGCTGTAAAATGAGCTTCAGGGATATGGAATGTCTTTATTGGAATTATATATTGTTTGTTTTTTGCGATTTATTGACCTAAAATGATGTGACAAAATAAATTAAAATAAAAAATAAAGAATATAGAATACTTGATGGTACTTCATAGCAACCTCCACCCTGCTACAATAACAGAATTTCAGAAATATGTAAAAGAAACTCATTTTAAACTGGGTGAAATAGATAGAGAAAAATGGATAAACATTTGATGAAGCCTTCGATAATTTTTTCATAATATTCCTGACTGAAATGTTAGGGGAGGGTCTTATATACCTGTCCATCTTATTTGTCTTTACCTACCTGAAGTCAGATATCTAGAATAAAGGAAATTTGTCTGCATATATGTGCTTGTGTCCAGTTTAAACACAAAAATGCAATATTTAAACGAGTGGTTCCCAACTGATTTTGGGCCATGCCCCACTTTCGTATTCCTAGGATTCTAGTGACCCCTGTAATATTTCATTCTTACATGTATGCCAATTACATATGTATGTACAGACACAAAATATTTTTACGTATGCGTACTGTATATGCACCGTATGTATTAACACTCATTAACATTAACCCTCTCACCCAGACTCACTAGAAAACAATTCACTTTTAACAACTCATTCTCAAATTGCCCCCTTATTCTGTTGGTATAGTAAGCCGAAGGGTGCACATCCTATGCATGACCCACCAAAATATTATCAAACCCCACTTTGGGAATCATTGATTTAGAACCTTAAAACCAAATATATATATATATATATAAAAGTGGACATGGAAGTCAGCACTTAGAGGCGACAGTCTGTTTCATGCTAGTGCAATCGTCAGGCGACTAGTGCTGTTATCATAACAGTAATAAGAGCACTAGTCGCCTGACAATTGCACTAGCATGAAACAGACTGTCGCCTCTAAGTGCTGACTTCCATGTCCACTTTTATATTTACACACGCTCTAGCTCTGATATTGAGCACTTTATCCCATAAATATAGCACACTTTAAGACTATATTTCTTCATATATATATATATATATATATATATATATATATATATATACTTAAGTTATAGATATATATATAAAACATAAGTACATAAGTTATAGATATATATATATAAAATATATATACATAATTTATATATATATATATATATATAAAACATAAGTACATAAGTTATAGATATATATATATATAAAATATATATACATAATTTATATATATATATATATATATATATAAAACATAAGTACATAAGTTATAGATATATATATATATAAAATATATATACATAATTTATATATATATATATATATATATATATATACATACACGTCCTGGGTATGATGGTAAACTACATCCGGCAGCATGTTTTTTCATCGGGAGATTGGAGGATTTGAGGAGCATGGAACCACTTTTAATTGCTGTTGTTCCCATGTCCACCCAAACCCGGTGTGGTAGCACCTGTTAGGGTCCCAGCTATGGGCAAATAGTGTCTACCAGGGCTGACCAAGCTCTTTAGTGTTATAGAACACGATTGGTCTAGGAGATGGAAAACTCTTACACAAAAAGCCTGGGGTATATTGTCTGCTTCGCCTGTGGCATTTATTTGGACCGACTAAGTGTATGAATAGTTCCGAAAAGTGTGTATGGTTCTGCACAAGACTTCACCACTTTAATCAAATCACTTGTGTGGGTTTTCTGGTGGTTTACCTTGATTCATTCTTATCCACACAGATTCATTTGCAAGGTCCACTGGCGAGAGAGCGAAGGCGACGGGGTCAGGTAAAGGATATTACTGGAAGGCTCTAGCTGGAGCTTTACACAGTGGCAGATCGATGGGTGATGGCTGTTCTTTCACAAACACATGAGCAATTGTGATGTCCGTATCCTCCATCGGGGACAAAGCAGCCCTATTTAGGAGTGCACTGCTTTCCCTATTATGGGGAGGGGGCGATAAAAGGAGCCCTAAACATTGCTTGCTCACACAGTAACTTGGCAGCCCCCTGCAGCTGTCTAGTTATCTAATAAAGCAGTCGAAACAGCAAGAAATATCAGAATAAATATAAGAAGAATTTCCATTTTGGATCTTGGAATGTTCGCACTCTTCAGGACAATGATTCTGCACCAGAGCGTAAAACAGCTCTTGTTTCTCTTGAGTTAAAGAAATATAACATCGACATAGCGACCATTAGTGAAACACGTCTGGCTGGTAATTCTGAGCTTAGGGAAGAAAAAGGCGGATACGTATTTTTATGGGCTGGTAAGACTGAGAAAGAGCGACGTCAATCTGGTGTTGGCTTTGTCATCAAGTCAGACCTTGCTAGCTCACTGCCTTCCTTACCTAAAGGTGTATCAGATCGCATAATGGAATTAACCCTCAATCTGGAATGCGACACCCGTGTGACGATGGTTAGCTGCTACACGCCAACCTCAGGTTGTTCAGATGAAGAAAAAGATGATTTTTACAATCTTCTTCGGGATGTCATCTCCAAAGTCCAACATAAGGATAAATTAGTCCTTACAGGTGATTTCAATGCTCGTGTTGGCAATGTTTATCATTCTTGGAAGGGCGTTTTAGATCACCATGGTATTGGTCATGTGAATTCTAATGGATTACGCCTTCTCACTATCTGCAAGGAATTTGACCATAGTATCACTAATACCTTCTACCAGCAACCCAACTGTCGTAAGACCACGTGGATGCATCCTCGTTCGAAAGACTGGCATCTGATCGAATACATCATCACCAAAAGACGGGACATAAAAGATTTTAAGATAACGCGTTCATTCCACACAACATGCTATCTGTCAGATCACGCTCTACATCGAAGTAAAGCTACACTGCATCTGCAAAAGCGAAGGATTATAAAATCTACAGTGCCCAAGCAAATTAACGTATTGCCTCTTAAATCGATTGAAATGAAAATTGAGCTCTCTGACGAACTTGATGCTGCACTTGATTCTGTAAATATTACCAATGATATCGAATCATCTTGGAAGTCTCTGCGTGATGCAACATATTCTACATCCTTGGAGGTTCTCGGCCTGCCTATCATAAACATCAAGACTGTTTTGATGACAATAATACAGAAGTTCAGCAGCTTATAGATCAATTGCACTCTTCTCATAAAGCATGGATTGAGGACAAGAACTCGTCCGATAAGAAAATCGCTTACAAGAAGTTTAAAAGTCAGGTTCAACGAGCTCTCAGAGCCATGAAAGAACATTGGTGGGCTAAAAAGGCCACTGAACTCCAAGAATCTTCAGATAGAAAGGATCTAAAGGCTTTCTATGCTGGCCTCAAGAGCATTTTTGGTCCTCAGAAAAGTGGTGTTGCTCCTATCTCCACACCAGATGGTGAAACTCTTTTGACGGATAAGTCAGACATTTTAAATTGCTGGAAAGAGCATTTTGAAACTGTTAAACACCACGTCAGTTACTGATGAGGAAGCCATCATATCAATTGAGCAAAATCCTGAAATTCTGGAGTTGTCTTTTGAACCTACTTATCAAGAGGTAATTGACTCCATCAAGCAAATCTCATCTGGAAAATCTCCTCCTAAGGATCCTGGTAAAAAAGTTATATCATCTCCTTTTTGTGGAGATATGGAAGGCTGGCTGTGTCCCACAGGATTATAAAGACACCTCTATCAAACACCTCTACAAAAACAAGGGTTCCAGGTGTGTCTGTGATAATCATCGGGGGTTTTCACTACTTTCAATTGCAGGTAAAATCCTAACAAGACTGATTCTAAACAGAATCATTATACAACTTGTTGACGACATCTATCGTAAATTGCAGTGTGGTTTTCGGTCGGGTCATGGCACTATTGACATGATATTTTCTCTTCGTCAAGTTGAAGAGAAGGTTTGCGAGAAAAACCAGGAGTTGTACATGGTGTTTGTGGACTTGATGAATAAATCGTTTCTCTGCTGCATGTAAATCATTTGGTCTTACACTTAGCATAAAGAAAACTGAAGTTGTGCACCAACCTTGTCCTACTCCGAAGCAATTAACGGTCCGTCTAGCCACACTGATGAGCTGTGATACAGCGAAAGAGTCTGTCTGTGGATGACAATATATAGGCCCCTGAAAAATTTATTTCGGTTTAGCTCTCTGGGGAGGAAGTGTGGGTTTATAAACAGTGACTATTACGGCTCATAATGCAAGACTCTTCGGTAAATCGAATCGAGTTCTCTCTGTCACTGTGTGTTTATCTAAAAATAAATATGCTTAAATTCTCCTTCATCCCTGCCGTGCGTCAACGGCTTAGTGGTAGAATCCCCGACTGACACTAATTCAGTTGGGTTTCGATCCTAGCTAGAGGCAAACGGACATCTAGCCACACTGATGAGCTGTGATACAGCGAAACAGTCTGTCTGTGGATGACAATATATATATATATATATATATATATATATATATATATACATAAGTTAAATATATATATGTGTATATTTTTTTTAGTTTTTAGTTTTTTTAACATACAACATGTGTTAGCACGTGCGATACCCTGTCTTCACCAGCCGCCGACCAAGGGTGATCTCACGGTTTTGGTGGCTATGGCGGGACCACCACCCCAGGTGCCACCAGCAGCATTTGCCTGCAGGCAGGATATGAAGAAAAGCTAATTGATCGTTCCACTTTGTAAATTCTCGTAATGAAATAAACAAAATGATTGTTCCTCTTTGCCGCTTCTGTCTGTAATGAAAGGTCCTGGACACGTTTGCCGTTATTCACGCACTCGTAAAAATCGTTATAGACGACTATGCAAATATTTCACTTGTGCATGTTAGGTCTTGATGTTGCGCGCATAATATTTCAGTAATCTTTGTTCTGATCATAAAATATACATATATAAATTATATATATATATATATATATATATATATATATATATATATATATACATAAAATATATATACATAAGTTATGTATATATATATATATATATATATATATATAAAATATATATACATAAGTTACATATATATACATTATTTACATTATTCAGATTATTGTTCTCATCTTTGTTGCCATATTTAATACAATGCTTCAGCCATTGTATGTTCTGGCTTTCTTCATGCGGTTGGAACATCAAACTGAACCATACTGCAAAAACGTAAAAACTAACGTAGGAAAAATATTCTTCAAACTTTTACACAAACATTTACCGGAATCAAGCACCCTACACAAAATATTCAACAAAAACACAGTAAAAGTCAGCTACAGTTGCACCATGAACATGGCACAAATAATAAAAAAGCACAACAGGAAAATTATTAACAAACCACACGAACAAATTAAACCCACGTGCAACTGCAGAATAAAAAACGAATGTCCCTTAAACGGTAATTGTTTAATCTACCAAGCCACGATAAAATCACCAGATAATGAAGAAAAAGTATACATAGGAGTAACTGAAGGACCCTGGAAACAAAGAAATTATGTACACAAAACATCTTTCACAAATAGTAAATATGGGAACAGCACAATGCTTTCTAAGTATATCTGGGAAATAAAAAACAAAATGCACAACATACCAAAAATATCTATGAAAATGAGGAAAAAATCATCAGCCTACAACAACCTATCAAAAACTTGCAAACTTTGCTTGGAGGAAAAAATAGCTATCATTACCTTCCCAGACCAAAATAAATTATTAAATAAAAGATCTGAGCTAATCTCAAAATGCAGACATGAAAACAAATTTTTACTACGTAACTTAAAAATCGAAAATGGAAAAAATAAATAAATACATAAACAAACAAAATGACAATAAAATAAGCAAAATAAATTAATCCAAACAAATTACTAAATCACACCTGTTAGAATAGACGAAATAGAATAAAAAATAAGGAACAAAATCAATAAATAAAGTAAATAATAAACAAATTAGCAAACTATTATGACCAAAATATTAGACTATAAAAAAATCAAAACAAAAAATTGGACGAAAAATAGCTATAACTGTTATATAACGATAAAAAAAATGAATAAAAAATAATATACTGCATTACTCCAAAATCGAAAACCAAAAAGAGAAAATATACAGTGTAATAAATAAATAACGACAAGTATAATAAATTGATTTAAATACATCCAAATATATAAATAAACTAACAAACGATACCGATAAATTAGCCGTTTAGAAAAAACAAATAAAGATAATCAATCCAAATAAATAAATTAAAAACTGTTCCCGCCAAAATAATAGTTAGAACAAACCACAACAATCAACCCCAAAATTCAACAAATAGCTTTATCTTCCCAAACAAAAACAAAACTATTAAATAAGCTTTATAAACAAATTTTTATTACGTTGATAAAAACACCGATCAAAATAAAAATAATAAATAAATAAATATATAAGATAAAAAATAAAAATAAAAATAAATAAAAACAAGCAAAATAATTTGATCCAAATAAATAAACAAATAAAGGACTTCCGGTAAAATAGCCGCCATAATAGACTACCCACAATAAGCTATATAAACAAATTTTTACTACATTAATAAAACACCAATCAAAATAAAAAATAAAAATAAAATAAATATAAAGGATAAAAAACAAAAATAAATTAAATAAAAACAAGCAAAATAATTTGACACAAATAAACAAATAAATGACTTCCGGTAAAATATCTGCCAAAATAGACTACCCACAATGCACCACTGACCTGTATATATAAATAGCCGAGAAAAATAACAGCACTCGTGGCCTGACGATTGCATCTAACATGAAACAGACTGTCACCTCTAAGTGTTGACTTCTATGTTCACTTTTATTTATTTATTTATTTATATATATATATATATATATATATATATATATATATATATATATATATTTTGAATTGGACAAAGTCCGACAATTTATTTAAAGACATTTATGATATGTTTAACGTTCTTTTTATAGATACAAGTATTTAAGCAAATGCTCTGTTTATAATAAACAGTATTAAATAACATTTACCAGCCTGAATGTCCGAGAAATTTTCATTCTCCGACAGGAATCGAACCTGTATCCTATATATATATATCTGTGGCTGAACAGTTAAGGCACGTCATGCAAAATGACGGTTCCGTATAGGATACAGGTTCGACTCCTGTCGGAGAACGAAAATTTTCTATGAAAATTTCTCAGACATTCAGGCCAATAAATGTTATTTAATACTGTTTATTATAAACAGAGCATTTACTTAAATACTTGTATCTATAAAAAGAACGTTAAACATATCATAAATGTCTTTATATATATATATATATATATATATATATAAAATATGTATACATAAGTTATAAAATATAAAAAGGAAGGATTATATCAGTTATTTCTATAGTATTTATACAGAGTGGGTGGGAAGAAACTCTCTATTGAAAATTACTTACAGCTTTTATTAATTTCACCCCTCCACTCGATTTGCATGAAACAAAATATATTGTGATCTAAAGTGGTAGAATTCTATTGCTAATTACTATTTTTATTTCTGAGTGACAAGTGTAGTGTGAGATCCAGTCCATTTTGGACGTCTCAGCTATTCGGTCGAACTCTCTGCCTCTGAGGCAGGGGGGAACTCTCTGCCTTTGGGCAGAGAGGAACCCGGACGAGGTTCCGCCGAAGGGCAGAGCCTCGTTCGGGGTGGTTGACCACCGCGATCCCCTTTATACGGGTTCTACGGGCAATTTTTGCCCGAGCCTACGGGCTCGGAAAGCCCACATTAAACCGGCCTTGTGCCACATTTGACACACGTGGGCGTGTTGATGAATATAGTGTAGTGTAGAATTTTAACACTGTCTCGTACTTCTACCATTATACTATTCAAAATAAAACAAGTCTTATAAAAATTGATCAATAGTTAATATATTATTAACAATTTTAAATAGGGAGTATTTTTTTCCATCCACCCTATATGTGTAAAAATATTTGCAAATTAAAACATATGTAATAGCATTAGTAAACATAGCAAAATAATGGCTCTATATTTTAGAGATTTTTAATTTAAACCCGTCAACATTCAATAATATTTGAGAAACTTGGACCTTCGTGCATGCAAAAAAAAAAAGTGTCAAAAGGATGGATTTTCCTATGACACAACTTTGGTTTAAACTACCTTCATGTTTATCATTTTAAAAAGTGATGATGAAACAATCTACTGTTTTAACTTTAACGATACTTGCAATACTTTTTATAGAAACTATGATCTGGAATTTGAACAAAAACAGTGATGGCAACTACCCCAAATCCATCATAAAATTTCAGGATATAGATGAAGTAAATACCAAACACCTTGATGTATGCATCAGTTATAATAAATTTAGTTTAGAAGATAAGGAAATTGAACATAGAATAGGCAGCATGAGAGTTAATTTGAACTGTAAAATGATGAGACTGTACCATGGTGTATGGATCAGTTATAATAAATTTAGATTAGAAGATAAGGAAATTGAACATAGAATAGGCAGCACGAGAGTTAATTTGAACTGTAAAATGATGAGACTGTACCATGGTGTATGGATCAGTTATAATAAATTTAGATTAGAAGATAAGGAAATTGAACATAGAATAGGCAGCATGAGAGTTAATTTGAACTGTAAAATGATGAGACTGTACCATGATGTATGGATCAGTTATAATAAATTTAGATTAGAAGATAAGGAAATTGAACATAGAATAGGCAGCACGAGAGTTAATTTGAACTGTAAAATGATGAGACTGTACCATGGTGTATGGATCAGTTATAATAAATTTAGTATAGAAGATAAGGAAATTGAACATAGAATAGGCAGCACGAGAGTTAATTTGAGCTTAAAATGATGAGACTGTAACATGATGTATAGATCAGTTATAATAAATTTTGTATAGAAGATAAGGAAATTGAACATAGAATAGGCAGCACGAGAGTTAATTTGAACTGTAAAATGATGAGACTGTACCATGGTGTATGGATCAGTTATAATAAATTTAGTTTAGAAGATAAGGAAATTGAACATAGAATAGGCAGTACAAGAGTTAATTTGAACTGTAAAATGATGAGACTGTACCATGGTGTATGGATCAGTTATAATAAATTTAGTATAGAAAATAAGGAAATTGAACCTAGAATAGGCAGCACGAGAGTTAATTTGAACTTAAAATGATGAGACCATGCCATGATGTATGGATCAGTTATAATAAATTTTGTATAGAAGATAAGGAAATTGAACATAGAATAGGCAGCACGAGAGTTAATTTGAATTGTGAAATGATGAGACTGTACCATGGTGTATGGATCAGTTATAATAAATATAGTTGAGAAGATAAGGAAATTGAACATAGAATAGGCAGCACGAGAGTTAATTTGAACTTAAAATGATGAGACCATGCCATGATGTATGGATCAGTTATAATAAATTTAGTATAGAAGATAAGGAAATTGAACATAGAATAGGCAGCACGAGAGTTAATTTGAACTTAAAATGATGAGACCATGCCATGATGTATGGATCAGTTATAATAAATTTAGTTTAGAAGATAAGGAAATTGAACATAGAATAGGCAGCACGAGAGTTAATTTGAACTGTAAAATGATGAGACTGTACCATGATGTATGGATCAGTTATAATAAATTTTGTATAGAAGATAAGGAAATTGAACATAGAATAGGCAGCACGAGAGTTAATTTGAATTGTGAAATGTTGAGACTGTACCATGGTGTATGGATCAGTTATAATAAATATAGTTGAGAAGATAAGGAAATTGAACATAGAATAGGCAGCACGAGAGTTAATTTGAACTTAAAATGATGAGACCATGCCATGATGTATGGATCAGTTATAATAAATTTAGTATAGAAGATAAGGAAATTGAACATAGAATAGGCAGCACGAGAGTTAATTTGAACTTAAAATGATGAGACCATGCCATGATGTATGGATCAGTTATAATAAATTTAGTTTAGAAGATAAATAAATTGAACATAGAATAGGCAGCACGAGAGTTAATTTGAACTTAAAATGATGAGACCATGCCATGATGTATGGATCAGTTATAATAAATTTAGTATAGAAGATAAGGAAATTGAACATAGAATAGGCAGCATGAGAGTTAATTTGAACTTAAAATGATGAGACCATGCCATGATGTATGGATCAGTTATAATAAATTTAGTTTAGAAGATAAGGAAATTGAACATAGAATAGGCAGCACGAGAGTTAATTTGAACTGTAAAATGATGAGACTGTACCATGGTGTATGGATCAGTTATAATAAATTTAGTTTAGAAGATAAGGAAATTGAACATAGAATAGGCAGTACAAGAGTTAATTTGAACTGTAAAATGATGAGACTGTACCATGGTGTATGGATCAGTTATAATAAATTTTGTATAGAAGATAAGGAAATTGAACATAGAATAGGCAGCACGAGAGTTAATTTGAACTGTAAAATGATGAGACTGTACCATGATGTATGGATCAGTTATAATAAATTTTGTATAGAAGATAAGGAAATTGAACATAGAATAGGCAGCACTAGAGGTAGTTTCAACTCACATCACAAATTGTGACAAAAACAAAACATTTGCCTGAAAATTCTATTCATGTTCTTAAATAGCCTCATCAGACTGAAACTTTCATGTGGATGTCATAAATGGTGGCAAACATGTTTAGAAATATATAAACTGTCAGCTGTATGTAACTGTTTTCTAAGAAGAATGGTTAAAAATGGCTTTGAACAAATGTATCCTTTAGGTCTTATTGAAAACCATACTTCTACAAAGCTTATGGACTAGCACTACAGAATTTGTATCAAGTAACAGAATTCACATCACTTAAAGACTTTTAACAGCAGTAACAACTAAAATGAATAGCATATGTAATATGAAGAGGAAATAATAACATAATCAAGATATTAGCATTCTACACAACTTAGTAAAAGTTAGGAAGGAAGCATCCATCAATACTGTAAAGGGCTATAACAGTTACTGAAGTTGTAAAAACCATTTTCCTGAAAAATTGTTTTAAGATTTTATAAATTTCAACCAACTTTGGAACTAGCTGCTCAGTCAATGAATGGTGAATGTTACCTTATATGGAAATGCTGATATTACCATTATTTAAAATGAGCCTACCCTTTTCCATTAAAGCTTTGCTTCTGGAATCTATACAGGACAATTTCAGAGGTTAAACACTTCTGGTAGCATGCATTGTTAACAGCTTTCCAAATCTAAATGTAGCCTTACTATCCTGTTTCTTTTGATTTTCTCTGGTAAAGTGTCTATGTAACAATTATACCAAGTCAAACCCTACACAGACTTGGAGCAACCTGAATCCAAAACACTGGCACTAATAGTCTATACTAAGAGCATATTATCACCAAGGTTATTGTAACTAAGAAGTATAATATCGGCTTTGAATATCAACAACATTCAAGTTATATAAAATCTCACACTACCAGATAAGGTATCATAAATATTTCTAATAAAAATATTACAAGCTGAAATTCACATGATGCATTGCTCATCTAAGTTCTATGCTGGGAATTTTGCCGTCATCATTTTCCTAATACCAGTTTTATTGTGAAGTCATTGGCTTGAACAATAAAATCTGATATTGGGTAAGCAAATTATGCCGTCATTTTTTATGGGTATTATGCTAGTTAATACTTTATCATTTTAATTAAATGAAGAAATCTCCCATTTTAACATTTAGAAACAGTAATTACAATAAAAAGGAAAACATTTATTGATCTTCAGTACTATATCTGAGCTTGTGTTAATTTTGTTTTATAGCATTCAACCTCAATGGGTTATTTAATGCCAAAAAGATTTTTAGAATAGATTTGTATGAATAGAATATGTATTCTGTGTAAGAAATTAGTTTGTAGATCAGGTTTCATTGATGTATTTTGGTAAAGAGGGTTTTTGCTGAGAATCAGATGTATTTCTGGGAATATTTTTTTTTCAAAAATGTATTTTTACAAGAAAAATCTATTTTTATACTTACATAATAAACCCCCAAACTGAGGTCAAAGCATTATTTTCCCATAGCTAGGACCCTAGCCGGTGCTACCACCCCGGGTCAGGGTGGATCTGGGAACACTAGCAATTAAGAGGTGGTTCCACGCTCCTCAAAACCTCCTGATCAAAGACCTTGCTGCTGGATGTAGTTTATCTTCATGTATCTGAGTTACTGAAATGATCTTGTTGAAAATCACTTCTCCAAATCAATATTTCAGAATACTAATTTTAGAAAGCATGTAGGGCTGATAACTTTTCAGTACCCACTAAAAATATTAAAAGGATGATCTGCTGTATATTGTTTTAATATTTCATAATTTTGCCATTAATAAAATTTTATTTATCATGAAAAATTATTTGGAAATTTTCTCAGCCTCACCCACTTCCCAAAATCTGACTAAACAGCTACTTTTTTAATTTTATTAAAGTATTTCTTGGTTTGTCTGAGAACTTTTCAGTATAATCTAATACTTTGGCATTTTAAATGATAGGTTTTATTTACAAAAAACAGTATACTTTAAATATTATCTTTAAACTTAGATTTATTTGTAATGTTTTTCTCAGTAAATTTTTTGGAAGATATAGATTCACCATTTTAATCATCGAAATATTTCATTTTTTTCTTAAATCATGAAGTGTTAAGAAATACTCAGAGAAGATATAGAAATTGAAAATATTTTGGAAAGTAAAGAAAAAATAATTCTAAAAAAAAAGAAGTATTTAAAAAATGCAAGCCAAAATAAATGAAAAGAATAATATCTCTGAAAAGTCAGTAAAATGTTATGTCAGCTAAAGAAAGACACCATTAAAATAGTGTGCAAGACTTGGAAAAAGCAAGGTTCTTCAATAAATAAATGCTTAATAAAAACAAAAATATATTGAAAGTGACTAAAGCCAATATGACAGGTCAGGACCAATAATATTGCGGATTCTTATTGTCTTTCAATATATTTTTGTTTTTATTAAGCATCTATTTATTGAAGAACCTCTCTTTTTCCAAAAGTCCTGCACACCATTTTAATGCCATCTTTCTTTAGCTGACATAACATTTTACTGACTTTTTGAAAGTTGTATTAATAGCAAAAACAATGGTAAGTGAGAGCAGTTGTATGATGGACTTGCTTTCAGTCTGAATGGACAATTCAAACGTCAATTAATAATAAGTACTTTCTTGCTCATAGACAAACTAATTAAAGGAAAACAACTAAAAAGATGAACGCATTCGGGTTCTTTTAAAACCTACCTGTCGTTGAGTTAATTATAAGCTTTCTCTCAATACCACTTACCTGTATTAAATGCAAAGAAAAAAGTAGATTAATAAAAAGATAAAATAAAATATTCTGAAGACAGTAACAGAAACAAGATTTTAAAGAATTATTGGTTTGAAAAACTGAATTGGGTTGCACTGAGTGTATTCTGAGAGGAGACTAAAATAAAACTCAAATGGTGGAGGAGTTACTGGAGAGAATAATTAATTGCAGAAAACAAGTTCATGGCGTAAAAGGCAGAGATAAAATAAAGAGTGAAAGACAGAGAGAAAATAAAGAGTGAAAGACAGAGAGAAAATAAAGAGTGAAAGACAGAGAGAAAATAAAGAGTGAAAGACAGAGAGAAAATAAACAGTGAAAGACAGAGAGAAAATAAACAGTGAAAGGCAGAGAGAAAATAAAGAGTGAAAGACAGAGAGAAAATAAAGAGTGAAAGACAGAGAGAAAATAAAGAGTGAAAGGCAGAGAGAAAATAAAGAGTGAAAGGCAGAGAGAAAATAAAGAGAAAAAGACAGAGAAAAATTGAAATCAAAAGAGGAAAAATTTCAAGAAAATGCAAAAGAAAGATGAAAAATCGAAAAAAGTAAAATTAGAAAAAAAATGGAGAAACAAACAAAAGAAATTAAAAATTAAAACTAATACAATTTTTTTCTATATTAAAATAATCCACCTGTAAAAATTCAAGGAAAATCTAAAGAATTTGAATAAATAATTTGCTTCTCCAAAATGTGATTGAATAAATCAACAACAGTTGTTGCAATTTAAATAGCAATTTCTAAATGTAAAGTTCTAAGAATGAGATACTGATAGAAAAGAATGAGATATTGACAGAAAAGTTCTCAGATGAAAAATAAGAAGTAATTTACAAGTTAGACAATTTTCATATTGTGGTATCAAAAAAGCAAAGCAAAAACAAACAAAATAATCTAAGGCAGTCATTCAATCATTTATATAATCCTTATTTTCTGAATAAAATTACTTTCAAACCTGACTAAGTTTATTTTTGACATATCCACATGACAATAAATAATCAAAGGCCATTGGATGCGAAAAGAGAAGTGAATGAAATGTAAAAAGGGAAGTGAATGAAATGTAAAAAGGGAAGTGAATGAAATGTAAAAAGGGAAGTGAATGACATGTAAAAAGGGAAGTGAATGAAATGTAAAAAGGGAAGTGAAACAGATGCAAAAAAGGGGGAAAAATATCCAATGTGAAAAGAGGAGGTACAACAGATGATGTAAGAAAAAAGTACTGCTATGTATTTAAAGATTCTAGATAAAAAAAGAAGAATCAGCAATATTATCAGTCCTGACCTGGCATATTGGCTTTCATCACTTTCCCATTGCTGTAACATAGCTTCCTTGTGCCTTTTTAATAAATATTTTTATGGTAATTGTTCTGATGAACTTTCCTCTATGATACCCATAATATTTATGAATTTAAGTCTAGTACTAGATTGGTGGCATGATCTCAACATTTCACAGGTGAAATGGCTATAGATGTAACTGTAAATTCTATGCTAACAGTCTCTTATATTGTACTTCTCACTAATGGAACTCTTTACTGGCTTTTTACTTTCCAGTAAACTTTGATCTTCAAATATTTCAATGCAATTCTTAGCATTATCTTCTTAATTACTGTTCTTTTATTGTTCTCTCTCTTTAATAAATGTTTCCTTTTCTCATATTCTCTGCCAGCCAGTAACCCCTTACTTTTTAGTGGCTTTATTGCCTTGGAATGATTAATGAAAAAAAAAGCTAGTTAATCATATGAGAAGTAAGAATGAACATGAAAAAAGAACACCCAAAAATAAAACAAAATTAATGAAAATACTAAGACAAATTCATGAAAATGTAAGCATAAGGTATTTTTAAAAATAATTATATTACCTTTTTTGGAAGACAATATTTACCTTTTTAAAAAGGTTAATTTCTTTCTTTCTCTCTTGTTACTAATCTAATGGTATTGTGGCGGACTTCACATTAATTTAACTTTTGATTAGGAAACAGGGCTCACGTAAGAAGGATGACCAAAAGACATTGTTACACATAAAATATGTATTTAACAAGATGTACAATATCAAACAATGATATGAAGGAAAACATGCATTTAAGTAAGAAAGGTTGAATTAACCAAGAGTTGCCTCCCTTTTAACTGTTATCTTAGAGTTCAGTGAGAGATAGTTATTTGGTTTAAAGTTCACTGAAAAAATTTTCATCAGAGTTTCTTGTAATGATTGTTCTTGAAAGATATTGTTGCATAAGAAGACTTTTTGGTGAGTGTGTACTAGTTATGTTCAGCATGTGAGTGTGTGTGTGAGTGAGAAGGTTGGTGTATGGTTTCAACTGTCGGGGATTTGTTTGGCAGTTGAGTTCTCACTAATTGAGATGAAAAAAATCTTGACTTAAATAAGCAACTACAGGCTCCATATTGTTGCGTGGGAAAAATTATTCTTCACATGCAAACGATCTGATTGGTTGGCATCAACCAATCAGCGAGCGAGCTTTGGGGAGACTTAAGAAAGCTTTTGTGATCCATTTCTTCCAAAAGTGCACAAAATTGACTCCTTAAAAATTGAACGATTACAAAATTGTCGCATTACTGCGATTTGTAAATTGCCTGTAGAAATGTAGTGGTGATTTATTAACCAATGAATGCTTTTCAACATCAAATTATTTTTTTTAATCTTCTGAATGATTCTGGATTGAAAAAACTAATGCCAATATTTAAATGAAACAACCACTGTTAACTGGCTACTTCTACAGCAAATATGTCTTCTACTCTACAAATGTCCCACCTATGATTGGCTAATTACATAAATACTTCACTTCAAATTACAAGCCACCAACACCACCAAAGAAAAATTACTTCAAGCACACAATTTTGGAAAGGAGATTAACTCAACATCTATCACTGTGGTTTTTTGCAAGCAGGTTTACCCTATTCTAAGAGCATTTAATCAAACAAAACTTACCATATTCTAATGAAAAGAAAGATATGAAGTTAAAATAATATCTCCAAGTCAATTCCTGCAACATAAATTAATACAATCATGACTGATATAAAAAATATATATATGCTCCTCACCAGTTTCAGGCAACTTAATGAAGGAAATGGCTTTCTATAACAAAAAAAAGGGTTTCTCTCTATTAGTCATCTGAGAGACCCCTCTCTGCCTTCCATCAACATGGCTGATGCTATCCTCCAAGAAAGTGACACATTGTGCTTTCTCAGGCTAAGATTCTCAGCTGTCATGAGGTGGAAAAACTATTTTGAATCCATTGCTAGATCAGCTGCTAAAAAAGTTGGTTCACTGTGCCAGGCAAGACAGTTTTTATCTCCAGAATCTATCTTGCATACCATTCGTCCATGCTTAGAATATTGCTGCCATATATGGTCCGGTGCCCCAGCTATTTACCTGGAGCTCCTTGATAAGATCTAAAGAAGAATCAGTAATATTATTGGTCCTGATCTGGTGGCTTGGCTTGCCACTCTGTGCATTTTTTATAAATACTTTCATGGTTATTGTTCAGATGAGCTCGTCACTATAGTACCTAGATTGTATGATTTTAAACGCAATACTAGACTGGTGAGGTCTCATCAATTTACAGTTGAGCTAGCTGGATGTAAGTTCTATGCTAACAGTTTCATATTTTGCACTTCTCACTTGTGGAGCTCCCTCCTGGCTTCATGCTTTCCAGCAAAAATTTAAATGCAATGTCAATTGTTATCTATTGTCCTCCTGATTGCTTTTATCTTTCTCCTCCTTATTAATGTTTCTGTTCCTAATTCTTCCACATCCTGCAACACTTTGTCTTAGTGGCTGTACTGATTTGCCTGGGATGATACCAATAAAAAAAAAAATTTTAAATAGAAAATCTGTTTAATTTTGCAGTGATTTAAAAAAATGTGTGCAATATTCAGTGAGAAAATGCTTGTGGAATTGACAGACGGAGAAATTAATCAAATTGTTGAAATTCACCAAAAATTTGGGTAGCAGACTGTATATAAACATTGATTATGGAAATATACTTAAACTCAGGAAGAAAGGGATTGTCAGTGGTCAGGAACGAATGTAAGAATTACTGCCAGAATAGGTTTTTATTGATGGATTCATTTTCTACAGCTTATCAACCCATTGCTGGTTTTTTACACCTAGAAAATATTTTTTTTAGATTTTAAGTATTTTTAGGGGAGATAATAATTATTTAGTGATACAAGTCTTACTAATTAACCCATAGCTGGGGGATGAAGAGATAAAGTCATACCTTTCCTAAGGGTATTTGCACTGTTTATATTTTCTATGAGCAATCTAGAATTTTTATTTTGTGAGTTCATTGTTTATATTTTCCAGAGGAGTAATCTAGGATTTTTATAACTCAAATCATTCAAAGTAAAAATGTCTAAAGAAAATTTCTATGAAACAAAGAAATTAAATGTAATATATTAGTTGCCTGATCTCCCCTACTCACAAAAGATATATTCATTTCTTACATACACTTAACAGCAATATTGTTAACATAGTGGAATGTTTCATTACTAAGAAAAGGAGATCAGGTTGTGTAACTGATGAATATAATATATATATATATATATATATATATAACATTTCTTGGAACTTATTTTAAAAAAAAGTGCTAAGCACACATGTAGCTAAAAATTTAACATTTTTTAAGCATCTGATAATCAGTTTATCCACCATGAACTTTATTTACTATATATATATATATGTATATATATATATATATATATATATATATATATTTTAAACACGTTGTATTAAACGCCAAAGACAATATAGTCCTGCTGATTTTCTTTTGTATTTTCTCATATTTTCGAATAAGACTTTTTATTTCAAAATTATATTGATATAGATATTTTCCAAAAGACAACCGAGTACTTTCGAACATCATCATTTATCATCAGGGTTAAATTTTTAACTTTAGCCAATTGCCTTGCAGTGGAATCATATTCCTACATTTATAAGAACCAAATAAACATTACGAATTATTTTTAATTCAAGAAACGCGTTAATGTTATCACGTGCAGGCGAAGCCTTGTGATCGTATGAAGAGGTGAAAAAGATTTTTTATTATAAATACCTAAAGATCAAAAATACGTTATGGAATTTTTTAAAAATTCAAGGGAAATGATTATGTGATTATCTAATTACATAGAAATATATTATAGACATTGAAGGATGTTTCCAGAAATATTATAAGCTGTGCGATTAATAAGAGGTCTATTGCTTTTAATATGCAGTGCCTCTAAAATTTTAAGGCGTCTAATGTCTGTATGTTGATCAATAATTTCAGTATTGTCTATAAGGATTTTACGAATGTCAGAATACAGAAGGGAAACAGGATGTGACATAAGATGTTGTTTAATAGCACTACTAATAGTACTCGGTTGTCCTTTGGAAAATATATATATCAATATAATTTTGAAATAAAAAGTCTCGTTTGAAAATATGGGAAAATACAAAAGAAAATCAGCAGGACTAAGTTGTCTTTGGCGTTTAATACAATGTGTTTAAAAGAAAGGATGCTGCCTAAGCACACACACCCACCCATATATATATATATATATATATATATATATATATTACAGCAAAAAGAAAAATTACCTCACATGAGTATAGGAAGGACTGAAGACGGCTGGTGTCAAACCAGCTTGAAATAGACTATACCCATTTGAGGTAATTTTGCTTTTTGCTGTAAAAAATATATATCCTTGGTTATAAAAACACATTGAGGTCTCTGTGGATCAGTTTTCATATTTGATATTACTAGTATCCACCTGGATTATATACCAATGAATCTATTATATATATATATATATATATATATATATATATATATATATATATATATATATATGGACGGCAACTGGTCTAGGAGAAGGACAACTCTGAATTCAAAACCTGCGGAGGGTCGTTTGGGGACTTTGTGGCATTCGTTGCACCAGGTCCCTGTATTCGTCTCTCCAAAAAGTGTGGATGACCCTGCACAAAGCCTTCACGACTATAATCAAATCCTGTGTGGGTGTTCGGCTTTCAGTTTCTGGGAACTGATCTGTCTGACCCTCATACGTCGAGTTCGACGGGAGAGTCCATCATATATATATATAATGTTAATGCAACAAAAGTGGTTTTATTATAGAGATATTTTAAAACCAGCAAAAAATAAGAGTTATCATGAGTTCATAATTAATGCAAGTATTATTGACAGAGTAATAAAGGATGTTTGGCTAACATAATGCCCATTGGTATGGAACTGGTGAGCCGAGGTGAAATTCCAGGCTAGTCTGTTGCATTTATCTTTGTACTCATGCCTTTGGGAAAGGCAGGAATCAATCTTTTCTCCTCTAAGCTCGGGGTTAAATAGTAGAGTTGACTGAGCTCTTTAGCCTTGGGTGGCAGCCAGTCTAAGAGAAGACAAACTCTGAATTCCAAACAGTGGAAAAAGGGTACCACTCCACTAACTTTCCTAAGAAGTCATGGCCATTCACAGATAATAAAGAAAAAGAACTCTAAAAGGACGTCGCATAAAAATAAGCACAGAAAATATTAGAAAATGTACCACAATTATTTTACAGACACTCTCAGATGGAGAGAATGTTGAGACTCTATAATTCTTTTAAAAGTCATTACAAAATAATAAAAAAGACTTTGAAATTATAAAGCTCCAATGAAAAATAGGGTTGTGAGTTTCTATTAATAAAGTGAATGAGGAAGATTTTTTAAAATTTTCCTTCATTGCACCGACACGATTCATATGGTGTTTGAGTCAGCCTTCACAACAGACAAAATGAAGTTGTCAAAGTGGATATCTCCAATCAGGTGAGCAAGGGGCCAACTCTTTAGAACTGTTCTGATTTTCAATTAAAAAACTGTTGGGAATTAATTATTTATAAGTTTTCAAGAAAAGGCATTGAGAGTAAATAAGTCATTGCTTCCATGCCTTCTACAATTTTCCTCTTGAAAAAAAATCTGGAAAGATTAAAACCTTTTCTTTTTTTCTTTTTTATAAATCATGATAGTTCCTTTTAGTGTGACTTAATTCCTTTAGATACAAAGCAAGCATTTAATCGTGAAAGAGTAAGGAAAAAAAAACTATTCCGAATTGATCTGACTCATGAAAAAAATAATAGTTGTTATTTTTATTTTTACTGATGAAATCAGCGACGGTTTTAAGAAATTAAAATCAAATTGATTTTCTGAATCATAATGATGAGGATATATTCACAACTGATGAAACTTGAAGATTGTTGTGTTTTTTGTCTTTTTTTTTTACTTACTTTCAATTGATCTTTGTTTAACAGACACTTGAGTTCTTGCCTACTTATTTAGAAAATCTGCACAACGTTTAACAAATGAAGGTTTAATTCGTTTTCTGAGTCATCAAGTCTAAATTGATTTTTATGTTTCTGTTTTCTTTTTAATTCATAAATTGATTTTTGGGTGCAAAAGGATTTCATCTTTTTATCAAGATATTTCCAGACAGATTTTTACACAAATAATTTTACCATAAATTTTTCCATTTTCTTTTAATGAGATATTTAACTTAATTTTTATCTTTTGCAAATTTTCAGATATTTTAATTTTTTTTTTCCATGAATTTGAATGGGAATTTTTAATTACATAGTTTTCTGGTTATTTACTATTTTCCTTGTTTGGATTGTTGATCTCGTCTTTGTTGCCATGTTCACAATGTTTTGGCAGTTGCACGCTCTGGCCTTTATCAACAGACGAAACATCATGAATGTGGTTTGGTTTGATTTGTTTTATGGCATATCAACCTCAATGGGTTATTTAATGCTGATAAAATTTTTATTGCTGGTAATATTTTTCCAAAAATGGTTTGGTTTGTTTTGTGGCATATCAACCTCAATGGGTTATTTAATGCCAACAAGATTTTTATTTCTGGTATTATTTTTTTTCCAATGCAAATAGTGTAAATAATTAGAATACCTCATCTCAAAAATATAGATATAACTTTTTAAATCTCTCAAAATTCAATTTTTAAACTTACAATTTCAACATAAACTCTCTTCCATGCACAGACAAATAAAATTGTTAAAAATTAATTCAACTTTCGAACTTGTTTGTTTCTTTTTACAATGATGTTCACCCTGTACAAGGCCTAAGAGACTCTTGAGGTAGAAGATTACAGAGTAAGAGTTACAGTTTATGGGTATATGTAAGCAAGATAAAAGTTAACTCTACACTTGAACAAGTTAAGATCATAGTGATCAGGGAAGCATCCTCTTGGGAGTCAGCTCCACAAAGCAGATTGTAGGAAAAAGCTGCTCAAGTGCAACTTACATCTCACCAATGGAATACAATGGGGTGTCTTAGCCATGAAGGTTAGAACTGGTGGAACTAAGGAATGTAGTTTGTCTGAAGACTCTTCGCAGAAATAGTGATAGAGCAGCAAGTGCTTTGCAAAATTTCTTCTGTGATAAGGGGATTGTAGGATGGAAAATAATTTGTTACCCACAAGGATGCGGAGACACTTTTGGACTCTATCGTGACTAGAAATTGAAGACTAAACAGCAGATGCACATATATAGCATCAATAGTCTATTTTCCAAGGACTTTTATCCCCTTTACACCGGTTATGCTAGCAGTTTCTGGATGATGGTCAGATGACACCTGTTGTACATGTCAGTCCTTACTGGGTGAAGAGCTAGTTTCCATAGACTTAACCCTCTTCAT
Source organism: Acanthosepion esculentum (assembly GCA_964036315.1). Taxonomy (NCBI): domain Eukaryota; kingdom Metazoa; phylum Mollusca; class Cephalopoda; order Sepiida; family Sepiidae; genus Acanthosepion; species Acanthosepion esculentum. The sequence continues at coordinate 122,892,610 of OZ038477.1, read as the reverse complement.
GCCATCAGGTTTCACATTGTCCAAGTTGTTGGCCATGATATGTCTTGGGATTGATAGTGGAGTGGTTTCCCATTTTGCCTTCTCCATGGTGGTTTATGGAGATACCATCTCTAGTTTTTTTTTTTTTAAGCATATCACCCCAAGCAAGGCTGGAAGCCACTAGTACGCAGGGGGTTACAGAAGGTTTGGAGGAAGAGCAGATAGGAGTGGTAAAGGAGAGGATGTGGAGAAAGGTAGTGGATCGAGCAAGGCTAGGGGGTTACAGAAGATTTGGAGCGAGAGCAGATAGGAGTGAAAGGTGAAAGGGTGGGAAGAAGGGAAGAGGATAGATCAAGGCAGCTGGAGATGTCGATTGACGTTACACTTAAATAGTTGGAGCTTGTATTTGTCAGGGAAGCAGAAATAAGGAAGGGAGTTCCACAGGCGAGATGTGCGAGACATGAAGCTATTGGAGTAGAAAAGACGTCTACATCTAACAGTTTCAACGGTGATGGGGTGGGAACAGGATGCCAGCCTCGTGGGACGTTTAAATTCATGAGGCCTGGGAACCAGCGAAAGCAGCTCCTCGGAGCAATTACCATGAAAGTATTTATAAAAAAGACAGAGCGAGGCAACGTTGCATCTGTGAGAGAGAGACTGCAGACGAGATGACAGATCGGGGCCAATTACATTGCCTATCCGTCTCTGGATCTTATCAAGAACCCTGAGGCAAACAGCAGGGGCTCCAGCCCATATATGACAGCAATACTCCATGCAAGGGCGAATGGTTGATTTATAGATTTGGAGGATAGATTCCGGGGAGAAAAATTTCCTGGTTTGGCACAGGGAGCCAACTTTCCTTGCGGTGGATGATGCAAAGCTTGGCGTTGACTCAAAAAGTTCCTCCGCCCTTTATTAGGTCTTGTTTTTCATCCTAGTGGCTTGCTAATGAGCCACCTCATTCGGAACGTTGAATGGGGAAGTTGGTTTAGTCTCTGACATTTACAAAACTCATCATCTGTATTCTGATGAATAGAGCACACAGTAACATCAGGCCAGAGACAGGACAAGACCAGTGCGTGTTCGTTAAAGAAACTGGACAAGGAACACGATATTCATGCTCAGAATGTTATCAGAAAGAGCGATACAAATGCAGAAAGACGTGTACCTGTGTTTCATAGACTACACAAAGGCCTTTGACAAAGTATGCCACAAGGATCTGTTGGAACTGCTCAGCAACCTTCATATATTTGGGAAAGATATTAGAATAATCAAGAACCTATACTAGCAGCAAACAGCATGTATGCACATAGGGGAGTTCAGTGAATATACAAAAATAGAAAGGGGCATAAGGCAAAGATGTGTCTTCTCACCAGACCTGTTCAATCTATACAGCAAGACAATTCTGAAAGAATTGGAAACCCTACCAGGGTTCAGCATTAGCGGCCACAATCTTAAAAACATAGGATATGTAGATGACACGGTACTGATAGCAGACACGGAAAAGAAATTACAAAATCTCCTACATAATGTTGCAAAGGAGAGTGAGAAAAAAGGCCTAAGCATAAACTACAAGAAGACAGAATGCATGGTCATCAGTAAAAGGATGAGCCCAAAATGCAATTTGCAGTTTGGGGACACTAAAATGAAGCATATGTGGAAGTTTAAATATCTGGGAAACGTTTTGACAGAGGACGTAGACGTATTGGGATGGCCAAGGACACATTCCAAAAGCTAGGCAAAGTAATACAAGACAGGAGGATTTCTTTGATAACAAAGAAAAGAATGCTGAGCTGTTACATGACATCTGTCCTCCTTTACAGCAGAAGATGTTGGATGATTTCTTCAAAGATGAAGAAGAGGCAATACAGATGTGGTTCTACAGAAGGATGCTGAGGATACAATGGACCGATTGTATGAGAAATAATGAGGTCTTAGAGAGAATGCAAACAAGGAGAAGGCTTATACTTAACATCAGGAAGAGGCAGCTGAAGTTTTTGGGAAGTGTAATGAGGAATGAGGGCCTGGAGAATCTGATACTCGCAGGTCAAATAGAGGGAAAGAGAGACAAGGGAAAAGCAATCCGTGACATACCTGGTGAGCTTAAGCAAGTGGATGACAGAACGCGGTCTGGGGGAGGTGGCAGAAAGATGGAACTTGTTGAGAGTTACAAGGGATAGAGGGAAGTGGAGAGCCATAATTGCCTACATCCTGAAAGGACACGGCACACAAAAGTCCATTTCCAGCTTGATGTGTCTTTCTTAAACATTGATGATAGCAGAAGGAATCAGCTACTTACTGGAGCGGTACAGGGAACTGATCATTTTTCCAGCATCTTTAGTGATGGACCGTATGTATGAGTTTTACTCGAGGTCAGGCACTCACAAAGCAAGGGCCCTACCTGAGAAAACATCTGTTCATTGTGATAGATAAAAATTCAGGAACCGCTTCGTGATGATCGAACATCATATATATATATATATAATTTATATCAGTTCAAATCAGATAAATCTGTTAAAAAACATTTTTTCCTTCTGTGAATACTGAGAACTCTGGTTGATTTAGAATGCACTTTGGAAAAGTCTATTTTTTTTAATCATTTCACCCCAATTAAGGAGGTAAAGGGTTACAGGGATTGAAAGAAACGGAGAAGAAAGGACAATAAAAGAACAGGTTTCAAAAAGACAGAAGATAACACTTTTCAGGTAAACTGGCATCAAGAACAGTACTAACATTATTTGATAGGGGATGAATTAAAGTTTCTTCAAGCAATAGAGTAAGAATAAATATACAAAAAACTGCATACATTTAACAGATTATTTTATTGCCTAAGCAAACTAAATAGTACAAATACAAAAGAATTTTTTTTTTTTTTTTTTTTACTAATGTTCATCCAATACAAGTCTCAAGTGCCACTAAAGGTAGAGTTGGTAAAAACATATTGTATAAGCTTAAGAAGAGAAGGTAAAAAGTTCTGTTTATGAAATTATGTAGGAGAGATAATGGTTAAACCTAGACTTGAAGAGGTTAAGATTTTATTTGTTGGGAGTCTGTTCCGCAAAGTAACAATTCATGAGAAGAAACTATCTGAGTGGAAGTTCCTTCTTATTAATGGAATATGAAGGAAATGATGCTGATTCGTTCCCTTGCATGTGGCATGGAAGTTCCTAGCTGTGAAGGTTAGAACTGGTGGAGCTATGGAATGTAGCTCGTCAGAACATCTAATAGAGGAGCAACAAGCCGGCGACATTTCAGCTGTGAGAAAGGTGTATTTGGCTTAAAAATAATTCATCACCCAGAAAGCCGTGTAGATGCTTTTGAACTCTATCAAAACAGACAAGTGAGGACTGGGTAGCTCAGGACCAGATATGGCAGCAATATTCCATTTTTGGTATGGTCTTGCTCATATAAAGAGAGAACATAGCAAGAGTTATTGGAGTCACACAATGAATTGTTCATTTTTCCAACATACTTAGTGATGGATCATACACGAGTTCCACTTGAGGTCTGGAGTGACTTTGAAACCCAATAGACTTTCAAGGCCAGGAATTTGCTTGATAAAAGACTCATCCATCTTGGTAGGTGAAAGTTTCAGGCTCTGTTCAGTGATGGTGGAATGCTAATAGTTCGGTTTGGGAAGTATTGAATATTACAAACCAGTCCTTCCACCAGGGCTAAGTCAGAGAAGAGATCAAGTTCTGATCATCCAGATGTTTTTGGAGGTGCTCCTATAAACTGTTGTATTATCTGCAGCGATATTCACTAAAGATCTAAGTATGTTCTTCAGCAGGTCATTAATATAAAGCAGAAAGACAGTAGGACTGAGAAGAGAGAAGAGGTTAAGGAATATATATATATATATATATATATATATATATATATATATATATATATATATATGTATATAGAGAGAGAGAGGTCCTTACTCATATGTACATATGTTTTAATTCGAAACATTCATGAAAAGACCCACACGTTCCTCCTTTATATACCATTGACTGATTGATTCTCTTTAATGGGTTATTTAATACTGAAATCATTTTTGCCTTAAAAGTTAAAGACAGCCAATTGTTTTAATCATGTCACTTCCAAGCAAGGCAATAATGCCACTAAGACTCAAGAGGTTATTGACAGTGAAGGAAACTGAGGAAACATTGAGATAGAAGAACAGGTTTCAGAAATAGAAGATGATTTATTATGCATTTAAACTCACATGTTCCTCCTATCTATACCATTGATTAATTGATTAGCTTTATGGCATATCAACGCTTAATGGGTCATTTAATATCAAAATTATTTTTGTGTTAAAAGAGTAAATTTATCTTTAATCATTTCACCCCAATCAAGGTGATAAAGCCACTATGATGCAAAGTGTTACTGTGAGTGAAAGAAACTAAGAGAACATTATTGAGAACAGAGAGGTTGTTAAAAGACCAGGGTTTACGATTAGTTGCCAGCTTCTGGTCATCCAGATTTTTGGAGGTGCTCCTATAAAATGTTCTATCATCTGCATAGATACTCACTAAAGATCCAAGTATCCGGAAACTGAGAAAACATTGAGGAGAAAGGACAAAAGAAGAACAATATTTCAGAGATAGATCTAATGTAAATTTAAGGTAGTATTTGTAAATTGATAATTTCAGCCTATTTTGGGAAAAATCACGTTTCTATTTACTGCACTATTTCAGTTGAAACATTCATGAAAAGACTCACATGTTCCTCCTTTCTATACCAGTGATTGATTGACTTTATGGCATATCAACCATTAATGGGTCATTTAATATTAAAATCAATTAAGGGTTAAAAGAGTAAATATCATTTCACCACAATCAAGGTGAAAAAAGCCACTATGATGCAAAGGGTTACTGAGAGTGAAAGAAACTAAGAAAATGTTATTGAGGACAGAGTTGTCGTTAAAAAACAGGATTCAAGATTAGTTGCCCAGTTTCTGATCATCCAGAAGTTTTGGAGGTGCTCCTATAAACTGTTGTATTATCTGCAGAGATATTCACTAAAGATCCAACTATGTTCTTCAGCAGGTCATTAATATAAAGGAGAAAGAGAGTAGGACTGAGAAGAGAGGAGGGGGGGGGAGGAAGATATATATAGAGATATATCCTTATCCGTACGTACATATGTTTATATGAAAGATTGTGAGAGATTAGATTTTGAGAATCACATTTTGTTGATTCGGCTGAATTATTAAGGCTCAGATATGACAGAAATACTCCAATTTTGGTATGGTCTTGCTCTTATAAAGAGAGAACATAGCAAAATGAGTTATTGGAGTCATATAATGAATTGCTCATTTTTCCAGCATACTTAGTGATGGATCATACATGAGTCCTACTTGAGGTGAGGAAAGAGTCTGAATTAAAAATAAAAAGAATTTATAGTTTACAAAAATGTGTTGTTGTTAAGTGTAATTTAACAACATATTTTATTGCCTGAGCAAACTAAACATAATACAAAAGAGGAGAATGAAAGTGTGTGTGTGTGTGTGTGTGGATATAGTTCTTATATGTATATGTGTGTAAAGTTCATATGAAAGATTGTGAGAGATTAAGATTTCGAGAATCATTCTTTGTTGGTTGAGCAGAATTATTAATGCTCTGAAAATCTTTGGTTTGATATGATCGAGTCAGTTGATAAAAGAAAGACATGCAAATCTGCCAATCTCAAAGTTAAATTCCATTATGAATAATCCGACACAAAATAAGCCTTTGTAATGTAAATTTAAGGCAGTCTTTGCAAATTGATTATTTTAGGCTATCTTGGAAAAAATCACGTTTCTAAATACTGCACTATTTAAGTCAAAACATTCATGAAAAGACTCAAAGATTTTTTTCTTTCTATACCATTGATTAATTGATTGACTTTATGGCATATCAACCCTTAATGGGTCATTTAATATCAAAATTATTTTTGTGTTAAAAGAGTAAATTTATCTTTAATCATTTCATTCATTGCGCCTTCTTGGTCAAACATTCTTGGCTGATATAAAGTGGGAAGATTATATTGAATCCATTGCTAAGTGTTGTTGCTAAGAAAGTCAGTTCATTGTGCCATGTGCGACAATTTTTCCAGAATCTATCTTGCATATTTATAAGTCTACCGTTCATCCATGCTTTGAATGTTGCTGTCCCATCTGGTCCAGTGCTCTTGCTATATATTTAGAAACTCTTCATAAATTCCAGAGAAGAATCAGCAATATGATTAGATCTGGCCTGGCATCCCAGCTTCAGTCACTTACTCACTACTATAATATAGCTTCCCTGTGCCTATTCTATAAATACTTTCATGGTAATTGTTCAGCTAAACTCTTTGCTATGGTACCTAGACTTAATGAATTTAAGCATAGTACGAGATTGGCAGTAAAGTCTCATCAGTTCAAAGTTGAATTGGCTAGATGTAACCATAAGTTCTATGCTAACAGTTTATTTTCTCACACTTCTCATTTGTGGAACTATCTTCTGGCTTCATGCTTTCCAGCCAACTTTGATCTTCAAAAATTCATATGCAATGTCAATCATTATCTAGAGTCTTGAGTACTCTTCTATTCTTCTCGCTCTCCCACATCCTGTGATCCCTTGTATCTTAGTGGCTTTACTGCCTTAAATGGGGTGATATGATTAAAAATCTTTTTTCCTTTTTGTGAGAAAAATTCCCTTTTCATAAATAAATTTAATTATAAATGAATAAATATCCAAAACAAGCATGTAGTGGCAGTTGGGGGTGTATTCTAATTTAATAGGAAAAACTTGTGGGGTGCACATTTACCAGAAAACTTGCCTTGTCACTGCCATGTTGCTTTGATCGAATTTGATTAAACTGTTTTCTATGGTTTATCAACATTTTGCAGCCAGAAAATATTTTGAGATTGTCAAAATTTTTTTTATGATAATAATAATTTAGTGATACAAATCTTAATAATTAACCCATACATAGGAGGAGAAGTGGTGGATTCATACCTTTCCCAAGAGTATTTGCATATAAATGAATATAATAAACCCAACCGGAATTGAATCTTGACTCCCTGATTAACAATTCCAAGCAATTATCCATTACACCATCTGAACATCTTAGCTTATAGCACCTGCTATTCCCAAGTGGTCACCCATCAAGGTACTGACCAGGCTCGACACTGAATAACTTTGCAGATTATACAGGCACTGGAGTTTTAACATGATGTGGCTGTAAGCCTTCTCATGTTGCCATGGGTAACAGACAAAAGAGTGGACTAGTGAACAGTTGAGTCAGCCACTTTCCAATAAATATTTTCGTTTGAATTTCTGGGATGAGGATTTATCATTATTTAAGCTATTTACATTTGGACTATTGTCCTCATCTTTGTTGTCTTCATCACAGCATTTCAACTGTTGTGCCTTCATCAGGTGTATATCACTCTTGGCGACCTATAGGGAATTTCAAAATGAACCCTTTATTTAGACTGTTCTCATTCCATTGCCCATATCTTGGGATGTTTCGTCTAGTTCTTATTTTTAATATTGCTTAGTTATTGCTCACACCGTTTCCATTGAGCCGAAGTACACACTGCCCCACCCAGGGGATTGAACTCACAATTACTATATTACCAAATTCATGAACCATCACTTTAATCAACTAGGATATTGTTTTGTGGTAAATAATAAATCCTCATCGAATCCTCATGATGTTATGTTTGCAGGGTAGTTGTAAAATAACTAATAAATAGTATACATTATCTACACAGTAGCAACAAAATGGCTGTTACTTCCATTATTAAACCTGACAAAGCCCAATGTCAATTTGGTCTGTTATTGGACATTCTACACATTGCTCTTTTCATATTAAAACCTTTAATGGATTTCTCACCCACATGAATAAATTTAATTTGTTTGCAACAGACCAAAACCTCAAGAATGGGTTTTGGCAATGTGGCATAACCAAAGAGATTCATGGCTGACATTTTCAAAAGATATGTGTCTTATATTTGGTAAAGAAAATGCCATATCCCTGCAGGTGATCATGGCTGTCCACATAGTCCTTTTTTTTTATTATCTGTGAATTGTCATGACATCTTGGGAAAGTGAGTAGAGTGGTTTCTCTTTGCCATCTTCATGGTTTTTCAGTTCAGAGTTCTCCTTTTTCTAGACTGGTTATTACTGAAGGCTAGAGAGCTCCCAGTCTATCTTGTTATTTAACTTTCTGAAACTGAGCAGGCGATATAACAGCTGCTGGATGAAAGTGCATATACTATACTCATAAGGGATTCATGCTTTTTCTGAGGCTATTAGTGCAAAGTGAATGTTACAGACTAGGCTATAATTTGAACTTGGCATGTTGATTTCATTTTCATGCCAATGACCATTATCCCATGCTGAGGTGGAATTTTGACTGCTATTTACCTCCCCATTCTAGATTCAAATTAAGTGAGGGTAGCTATTAACCATAGAACTATTCATTCTCTAATTTGTTGTAAAATGCTTTTACTACCACTATAAAGAAAAAAGGACACTGGGCAATTTTTCATAAAATCACCAGTTTTGTCACGAATCGGATAGGAATATAAAGTGCAACATTTTAGATGTTCAGCTGGTGTAATAGATAATATTTCTTTGGCCAAATCACATTGAAATACTGATTCTCGTACAGTCACCAAAGTTAAGCAACACTGAGCCTGATCAGTCCCTAGATGGGGGACTGTTTGGGAATACCAGGTGCTGTAAGCTTGGATGTGCAGGTTGTATAATGAATCAAAATTGGAAATCAGAGAGCTGAGTTCCTATTCCATTTGGGTTTGTTATATTCATTTATTTGCAAATACCCTTGAATCTGACTCTTCTTCCCCCAGGTATGGGTTAATTAGTAGGGCATATCAGTAAATTATTATTATATCCAAAAAATTTCTAAAATTGAAAAATATATTCTGGCTTTAAATAATCTGGCAAAAGGTTGATAAGCCATAAAACATAAATTAATCAATAAAAGCAATATTTCTTAATATTTTAATTGCATTTTCCCCTCTTAATATTTTTTTATTTTAATATTTTCAACTGATTCCATTAGCAAGGTTTATTTTTTTATATTACACTAGTTCATATTGGCCATTATTATCAAGAATATAACACATTTAAATAACCTCAGTTTCTAGCAAAATAAAGCAAAATACAACAAATGTGTATAGATTAATTTTTACTTAGAATGACTTGAATTATCCCAAAGTATGTATATCAACTTATGGGACACCCTACATCATGTGTTGGTCATCCTAACAAAAAGGTTATCATTGGAAAAGCAATACTTCAGCGATGTAAACACTTATAAAACAAAGATGAATGCAAATTTGAGATAGGAAAAAAATCTATTAATTCTTTATTTATATTAGGCATTTATTGATTTTAAGTGGTATACATCGTGGATGAGATTTTGTTCTTCATGTAGCAACAAAAGGGAAGAAACTTAGGCTATGTAGGAGACAGGTCCAAGATAAAGGAGCTACTGTAGTGAGGCATGAATGAAAACAAAAGTACAGTATCTAAATCTTTGTATCAGATATTTTACATTAAGTGTTTTTTCTCACCTTCTTAGAGTAGCTTTGCACAAAAAAGAATGAATACCATTTATTTGCTCTGAGATATGTCCAGGACGAGGCCCAATATGGCAAGATTTGATTATGGTAGGCCTTCTGGTATTGCTCAGAAGCTGGAGTAGACATTATACATGATGTTAAATCATGGAAGTTACCTCCCTTGATACTCTTGTGGGAAAAGGGTACTTGCTGGGACTGGAAGTGAAGCGACGGCCATACTTGTTTATTATATAGGGGAACGAAGACTGATAAATAAAGCGTCTCTCCGTATACCGAAGTGTTGTAGTCTTAATTCTTTATATTTAACACATGAGATGTATGAAAATATCAGGTTTTCACAAAAAACATTCATGGGTCATAATATATATGAATTGACTGATTCATTCATTCATTTTCTACAGCTTATCAACATTTTGCAGGTTATTTAAAGCCAGAAAATATTTTTAGACTGTAAGAACTTTTTTTTAGATAATAATGATTTAGTAATACAGTGTAACCCGGATATAAGAGACCCGGGTATAAGAGAAACCCGGATATAAGTGAGATTGTATCTGGTCCCAAATTAGAGCCTGTGTTAATGTATATAAGTTAGACCCGGATATAAGAGAGATTTTCTCTGGTCCCGTCCTCCCCGATATAAGAGAGTTCGTTTTGAGTGACAGTGTGATGTCATAAATCGGTCAAACAGAGGTCAGTTAGAGAGAGAGTGAAGTTCAATGACTTAATCTTGACTAGTCTAGAGACATGGTGTGTCCAATCTGTGTCTGTAGGAGACACCCTCTACCTTATGATTTTGCTTTGTGTGTCTAAGGGTAGCGCCGCCCGCTTTTTTGCCGACTTTGCTTGTCGTTGCATTTACTGGACAGCACTTTCACTTTACCCACTGTTCTGTTGAGTCAGAAGTTTGTCTGTTTGTTAATTTTGCCACTGAAAACCGTTTGCTTGCGATCATTGTGATTAGTGATGTCGGCGTCAGCGTCTCAACGAAAAATTCTGAGCATTTCTGACTGACACAGACATCACACGTGGTATAAAATCGGATGATCAAGATTTTGACGAAGATGATGATGCTGAAAGCGTAAGTTCTGAAGTTTCTGAAAGTGACAAACCAGTGCCAAATTCTCTGGCTGCATTGAATGCACTTGAAACTCTGACAGCCTACTTTGAAGCAAAAAGCAGTAATCCTGATGGCGCATTGAAAATGATTTGCGGACTGTATGAAAGTGTTCATGATGTTAACAAAGAGATTTCTGTACAATAAAAAATGACTGACTTTTTTAAGAAAAAGTAATTTTTGATTGAATTATTTGTGAAAACTGATTGAAAATGTATTTTTGTGTGTTTTTGTGTTTTTTATGTCTATAACTGTTAAATAAACTAGTGTTCTGTACGTAAAAAGCGTTATATGAAGTGTTCCCATACTTACCTAAACAAAATAGACCAAACCCGGATATAAGAGAAACCCGGATATAAGAAATTTCTTCTCCAGTCCTGACAACTCTCTTATATCTGGGTTACACTGTACAAATCTTACTAATTAACCCATAGCTGGGGTGAGAAGTGGTGGATTCATACTTTTCCCAAGTCTATTTGTGCATAAGTGAATACAATGAACCCAACAAGGAATTGGAACTCAGCTCTAAGATTAGCAATTTGGAGCACCTCCAAGCTTACAGCACCTGGCATTCCTAAACTGTCACCCATTTGGGTACTGATCAGGTTTGACATTGAAAAAGACTGACTTAAGGGGAAAAATATAAACTTGGACATAGTTTCTGTCATGCTTCCATCAAAACTTGCTTGTTTTCAGTTCCTATAACGGTTCCTGGTCACAGTATTATTGAACAGATTTGGTATCGACTTTTATATTTGTTTTTTTCTGTTTACTGACAGTATTTATAACATTTATACTTAAAAACAAAAAAACTCCCTATAATATCACTAATCCATTTTCTTAGCTCAGACTAGCATGGAAAACTCATGAACAAATAGTACTTTTAGGAAACAGTACTTTAGAACAGATTTCATTATCTTAATGTTTCCACAATAAAAGTAATGTTAGCCAACCAATAACCGTAAAAATGTTCAGGATATATTTGATATTGTTATGAGCAATAACTTGTTTTGATCTGGTGTTTTGTATTACGATACAAAGTCAAACATAATTTTTTCTAATAAATAAATCCAAAATATCTCGGCCTCAGAAACAGATATCTGATTAACACAGTACACTATATATATAAATAAATTATTATTTTACATCTTAATATGAGCTCTTTGGCATTCTATAACTTTCATCAGTCTTTCTTTCATTGATTTTGGTAAATTTTCTACTGTTTTAATTTCAATATTATTTACAGTAGTATTTATTGCTTACTAGAGATCTACTTTGCTTGAATATTACTCTCCATTCTCTTGTTCATCTCTTTTAATGTTGTCTCCCATCATCAAATATTTATACGTAGCCCAATGACACTTTTCCTTTTTTACTTTCATAGTTAGAAAAGATACAGTAACTACAAAATTCTGAGAGTATTGTGTTTTCATATTATGTCAAATTCTATTTTGGAAGTTAATATTTTCATCAAACTGGTATTAACCAAGTAATGCTGGTAAAACTTTCAAGATATAAATATATGAGCAAAATGTTGTGAGTTTCAGCTTATAATATCTATCCTTAATCAAAATATTGAAAATGAATGCGTTTTGGGGATGTTATGATTTATTATGCAAATAAAAGCAACCAATTGTTAGAAAGAAACTGCATAGGTATGCATTATATAACCATATTTCATTAACACAATATTCTATAGAGCTGAATATTATATATTATTTAAATGTTAATATAGGCTCATTGACATTCCATAACCTTCATCAGTCTTTCATTCGTTGATTTTGGTAAATTTTCTAATAATTCAACTTGAACATTACAGCAACTTTTTTTTAGCAATGAATCAAAAGTTTTCTCTTGCATTAATATCTAGATAGACAATGGGCCATTCCATTAATTTGGTGCCTTTGGAACCTTTTTTGGCAAGGTGGACAATAATCAGCTTTGCAGAACATGTATAAGCCATGTCTTGCATGAATGCATTTTTCAGCTTAAAGCTTCTTGGTTGTGAGATGTTGGTTACAATCCCCACGAATCTCCATTTTATAGGCAGAAGCATACAAATGCATGCTGGGATTTTTTTCGTAGCCAATGAAATAGGCCAGTTCTTGGTTCCAACTGACTCAGTCCTGGTCTGTCTTGCCTTGAAGTTAGAATGCTATGTTCGCTTGTCTGAACTTGCTTTTGTGCATCAACCCCAATTCTTAGTTTGTGAAATTTTTGCCATATTACTGTTGATTTGCCTTGCATATATAGTTTGCTTGCTTTATCTTATTTTTTGCCTTGCTCTTTGCTTTTTCTTGTTATTGCAAACTTTGTCAATTCTGTTTGTTGAACAGTTATGTTAATTATTTTGCATTTGACCATGGCTACTCACTTCACACGAAATGTACTACTTTAAAAATTTCTTGCCCAAGAACTTCTTTGCATGATTAACAAAATCATAAAAGAATAATAATAATAATATTACTGTCTACAATACTAGTGCAAAACATTACACTGACTCCCAATTGTTGTCTTCAAATTCATGTTGGGTGACTGTTTCCATAAAGGACCCAAACTCTAAATTACTTATTGTGAAATCAGTTTTCATGTACTTCTTCACCTAACTTACACATTTCTCTCTGTGATGTTTACTTAATGGTGGTAGTTTGGCTAATGAAAACAACCAAATTGTTGAGAAATCAGTTTTCATGTACTTCTTCACCTAACTTACACATTTCTCTCCGTGATGTTTACTTAATGGTGGTAGTTTGGCTAATGAAAACAACCAAATTGTTGAGAAATCAGTTTTCATGTACTTCTTCACCTAACTTACACCTTTCTCTCCGTGATGTTTACTTAATGGTGGTAGTTTGGCTAATGAAAACAACCAAATTGTTGAGAAATCAGTTTTCATGTACTTCTTCACCTAACTTACACATTTCTCTCCGTGATGTTTACTTAATGGTGGTAGTTTGGCTAATGAAAACAACCAAATTGTTGAGAAATCAGTTTTCATGTACTTCTTCACCTAACTTACACATTTCTCTGCGACGTTTAATTAATGGTGGTAGTTTTTGTTTTCATATATTTAACCTCGGTTCTTCATATTCTGCAGCTTCCCTCAGTTTACATTTGCAACACTAGTTTCTTCAAATATTTCCTTGCTGGTGAATCAATTTTCTTTTTTTTTGCTTATTATACTTTTAATTTTTCTCATTTCTGTTTTTGAAACATTCTTAAAGGCATTTATTTTTCTGATTGTTATCCTTCAAATGCCTTCATTTTTTTTTTTTATTGTTCTGAGGTTATTGTTCAAGATCATTATTTCCAATGTCCCACTTCCATCACTCAATAATTTTCTATCTTCTCATTTAGATTATATCTTTCTTATGACCTATGGCAATTTTTATATATCTGAAATTAAAAAATAAAGATCAATATCTCTATTATAATTTATATCTCTTTACAATGGCAGCCAAATATTCATCCTACAAACAGAGAAAAGTTATCAATTCTCTTACTGCTCTAAAACTTCTGTATAAACAACATATTCAGCAAAACATCTTTTTTCTAAAATTATTTTTGTCATTATGCTAATCTGGACATGACAACATAGAGCTGTTTAAAAGATTCCAAATAATTCCATAAGCATTTTTTACTTCTATTCCATTATTCCAAATAATTCCATAAGCATTTTTTACATCTATTCCATTATTCCAAATAATTCCATAATCATTTTTTACATCTATTCCATTATTCCAAATAATTCCATAAGCATTTTTTACATCTATTCCATTATTCCAAATAATTCCATAAGCATTTTTTACATCTATTCCATTATTCCAAATAATTTCATAAGCATTTTTTACATTTATTCCATTATTCCAAATAAACAACATATTCAGCAAAACATTAGCATTTTTTACATCTATTTCAATTAATTTGTTGGAATTTGAAACATACAAACACAGGAGGGTTTGTTATGGCTATTTTATAGACGTAGCTTAGATGTGGCACAAAGCCAAAAGTATGAGGCACCCAGTAAGGACTAAACTCATTTCTTCAGTTGTAATTGAGCTAGCAAGACAGGCTTGCTAACCATTACACTATGATGAAGTGCTGCAGGTTTTGTTATGAATACTAAAGATCTAACTTATAACAGGATTTTGACAAGGTCGATACAAATTCTTTCTATGCAAACACAAATTTTAAAAAGAAGAAAATTATTGACAGAAACATTGATTATATATGGAAATTTTTAAAAATTATAATTAAAAATGAATAACACAGAAAAATTATTTATTAAAATATGCTTTTAAAATGTTTTATGCAATTTAAATATTACCAATTATGTTGTAAACACCATTTGAAAGTCTCATATATATATATATATATATATATATATATATATATATATATGCACATTTCATTGAATACAACAGACAAGGTGCTTTTTATTCAGTTTTTTATACAATTTCTCATGCGATCTAATAATTTTTTTCTTTTCGGATGATAAATTATATAAAAACTGTCTGAATGTTCTTTTTATCCGAGCACTTTCGGCTATACATTTAGCCATTTTCAAGGATTAAATATTTTAACAGTTAAATAAGAAATAGTTTGTTGTATATATGTTTTATAAAATGTTTTCATTTTTCAAAACAAGGTCAAGATATTGTGTCCATGTTCAAAGTTAATATTATTAAGTGTTGGTTTTTTGTTTTTATTAATAAGGGTTCCATTATTTTTAGCCTTTTTTGCATGTAGATGATGCTATTATATTAGTGTTGTCAACAAGTATGTTACAAATAGTGTCCGGTAGGTCTCCATGAATATTTAAATGAGATCTAATTGAGCTACGGTCAGAAAGGTGTAAAGTGAGTCTGTATGACAAACATGTTGTAATGTGGCCTATATAATTATTTACAAATTTTGAGTGATCAGAAATACAATTCCTTAATGGGCATTTAAATTCGTAAATAATGTTTGCCCTATTTAATTTTGTTCTAGGAGGTGAATTATTATTTTTAACTATAAGGTAAGAGGTTATATAAGGTTTATATATATATATATATATATATATATATATATATATATAAATAAATATATTAGCAATGCAACCTGGCACAGGGGTTAGCCAATATGTTTTTTTTATAATGGTGTTAACTTTTTATTCCTTATTTTTTTATTGCTTAATTATTTGTAGTGTGTTTATGTGTTCATTTGTAGTTTGTTAATTTGTTTATTTATTTAGATTTGTTTTGCTTATTTTTGTGGTGTTATCTTATTTGTTTAAAGTACTGGTGTTGTCTACAATATGTTAAATTGTTTGAGTTGTATATAGTGTGTATATTTGCATGAGATATTCATTTTAGCTTTTGATTATTAAATAACATAGTAAAAATTTGTTTTCATATTTGCATTCTGAGAAGTTCTAATCATTTGTTTAGTATTTTGTGTTGTTCTGGGAAGGTGATTATGGCTATTTGCTTCCCCGCTTGGTGTTGACCTCTGTATTCCTTTTTATATTTACATATGGTCTATCTCTGATACTGAGCACTTTCACACATAAGTATAGCATACCTTCAAATTTTGTTTTTATAATATATATATATATATATATATATATATATATGTGAAGAAATATAGTCTTAAAGTGTGCTATATTTATGGGATAAAGTGGTCAATATCAGAGATAGAGCGTGTGTATATATAAAAGTGAACATAGAAGTCAACACTTAGAGGCGACAGTCTGTTTCATGCTAGATGCAATCATCGTGGCCCGATGATTGCATCTAGCATGAAACAGACTGTCGCTTCTAAGTGTTGTCTTTTATATATATATATATATATATATATATATGTATATATATATATATATATATATATATATATATATATATATATATATATATATTATGATAAAAACATAATTTTAAGGTATGCTCTTAAATTAATTATAATAAGAAACAGATAAATTTAACAGTTCATGGGATTATAATTTATTTCTCTAGAACCAGGATTTTGGTCCTAATTTTTTAGATTTCCATTTTCGTACAAAAATTTGTAAATAAATTTATAAATTTAGTTTCAGTTTTTAAACAAGGAAATTTTCTGTGTCATGATGGAATCATATTCTAAAAAAATAATTATAATATTATATATATATATATATATATATAATACTGAGCACTTACACACATAATAGCATACCATAAAATGATGTTTTTATCATATATATATATATATATATATATATATATATATATATATAAAAGAGAGAGAAATAAAATGTTCAATGACTTGACTTCTGACTCTGAATTTTGCAAATGGATATCTACAAAATTAGTGACAAGATAAATCTATTGAATTGATTAAAAAATATAATGTCTATGTTCGATTATGTGTATTTGATAATTTTATTCTTAGAGAAAGGAATTTGCATAAAAATCTTAAGTAATTAATTATATCTTACTGAATTTTTTTACACAAAATTCTGTTTCTCTTGGGAGACTCCATAAGTGATTCCAGTTATGTCAGTTTAAAATCAAAGAGGAATGTCACCAGTGGTCCTCAGAGATAAGTTGTTTTTTTTCTATATTTTCTGTTTCTGGTAATTGGTCACCTTGAATGTTCATCACATGCTCAGCTGACTCTGAAAGGCACAGGTCAATAAAAAACTTTTCAACTGGAAGAATGTCGGTTAAAAGCTTGATGAAGCATTTGGGGAATATGGTAACAGATTTGGCAGGCTTTACACAAAATTGTTTCAAATTTTTCAATCATCTTGAAGATCACATTTCTATTACATTAACATAAAAACATAAAATTTATTGGCAAACTGACTCAGTAGGCTGGGTACCAATGAATGTTAGCTATATGCCCATTTCCATTGAATAGTACAATTACAGCACATACATTAATTGATTTATTTTTTATGGCTTATCAACCATTTGCGTGTCAGAAAGTCAGAAAATATTTTTAGATTGTAAGAATTTTTTGCCGATAATAGTTGTTTATGATAAAAGTCCAAGTAATTAACCCATAGCTGGGGAAGTAGATTCCTACCTTTACCAAGGGTATTTACATATAAGTTAATATAACGAACCTGAACTCTCCGATTCTCAATTACGAGCTGTTATCAATTACACTATTCAAGCTTTCAGCACCTAATATTTCTAAGCAGTCACCCATTTAGGTACTAAACAGGCTCAATGTTGATTAGCGTTGGTAATAATCAGAGAACTTTTTGGTACCATATATATATATATATATATATATATAAAGGAATTATCTAAGAATACTTGAACAATTAGTGAACACAAATAACACAAAGCCTATTGGTAGACTATTAGTAGGCTGGGTACCAATGATTATTAGCTGTGTGTGTATTCCTTTTGAATCATGCAATCAGGGGGGAAATTTCTGATACCACATAATATATAAAGTCATATAAATTTGGAACTTTATCACTTTGTACAAATTATCTTGGAACTAAATTATCATTATTATTATTATTAAATTTCGGTTTGAAGATAAGAGGTTTTTTAATTTTTTTTTATTTTAAAAGGTTTAGCTTCATTATTTTACAAATTTTTTTTGCGGTGGAAAAAAGAGTTTTCATATTTTTATATAAGTTTTTTTATTATTATTTTGTTGATTTTCAGCATTGCAAAAAAAAAAAAAAAGCTAAAATTTGTGAAACTATTTATAAAAAGTGTTAAAATTAATGATCAAAACATAGCTTGCTTTATTTTCCTTTAGGTCAAATGCTTTCTTTTTTTAAAATTCATTATATTTTATCATCTTGTTCAATTGTTGATTTCTGATCTGTTGGGAAGAAGAATTAAAAAAGGGAAAGAAAGACGAGAATAGAGAGGAAAAATTGAAAATGAAGAAGAACAAAAGAAAAGTCCATTATAAAGTAAAATTTTGAAAGAAAAGTCTAGGGAGAAAAGATGAAAATGAGGAACAACAACAAAAGAAAAGCCCATTACAAAGAAATATTCAAAAGGAAAAAGACAACAATGAAGAAGAATGAAAGAAAAATCCTTAATAAAGAAAAATTCTGAAAGCAAAGATTAGAGAGAAAAAGATGAAAATGAAGAACAAAAACAATCAATTATAAAGAAAAATTCAGAAAGAAAAGTGTAGTGAGTAGAAGACGAAAATAAAAATGAACAAAAGTAAATTCCAATATAAAGAAAAATTCAGAAAGTGTAGTGAGAAAAATGAAATAAAAAAGAACAAAAGAAAAGTCTATTAAAAAAAATATTGAGAAAGAAAAGTGGAGAGAAAAAAGATGAAAATGAAAAACAACAATAGAAGTGTCCATTATAAAGAAAAAAAAAGAGAAGAGAGAAAAATGAAAATGAAGAAGAAAAGAAAAGTCCGTTTATTCAGAAAGAAAAGTGTAGGGAGAAAAAGATGAAAATGAAAAACAACAATAGAAGTGTCCATTATAAAGAAAAAAAAAGGAGAAGAGAGAAAAATGAAAATGAAGAAGAAAAGAAAAGTCCGTTATAAAGTAATATTCAGAAAGAAAAGTATAGGGTGAAAAAGATGAAAATGAAGAAAGAAAAGAAAAGTCCGTTATAAAGTAAAATTCAGAAAGAAAAGTATAGGGAGAAAAAGATGAAAATGAAGAAGAAAGAAAGAAAATTTCAGAAAAATGCAGGGAAGGAAACAATTTTTTTTTTAAATTATTAAAGACCAGTCTCAGAACAAAAAAGAAATTGAAAAAGTACAAAGAAGGAAAAGGGAAACAGATGAAAAGAAAGTGAATATGAAAAAAAGGAAGAAAATGTAAAGAAAATTCAAAAATTGAAAAATGAAGAAAATAAAAAGAAATTTAAGAATGACATGTTGAGAGGGGGGGGGCAAATAAGAAGTGCACATATGGAAAAGGAATAAAAAAGAATGTCATGTGGCAAAAATGGCAGTTCAAAGAAAGGAACAAAAAAGTATGTCAGAAAGAGAAATGGAATGGAAAAGAAAGAGAAAAATGATGATACACAATCCGACTTGCAAGATTTGTACATAAATCTTTCACTCCCTGAACAGATTGCTGGAAGATCATATGGAAAAGGTTGAGCTCATTTTTAATTAGAAGGTGAGACAGGGTAATTCAACAATAGCAAAGGATGAAGAGTTCAATCCTCAGGAGAATTAGTATTAACAATCTCAATAATAGTCATCTGAAAGTTAACATTGTCAACACAATGAGGATTGAAGTCACTTCTCAGTCATAATAGTTGACAAAGATAGAAGAAGAAAGAAAAAGAGCTTAAAATGAAAAGTAGCAAAGGAAAGAGGTATAAAGGAAAAATTACTTCAAAAAGAAATTTAAAAAAAAAAGAGATAAAGTAAATGTAGAAATTAGAAAAATATTAGGGTAAGAAAAAGAACGACACAAGGATAAAGTGAAGACACATCTTGAAGGTTGGATACAAATACAGACAATAACAATGATGCCAAAGTAAAATCAGAAAATCGACAAGTTTTTACGAAGACATGGCCCAAAGGTTGAAAGGATAAATAACCATTAAAAAAAAATAATGGAAAGAAAATAGCGGAGAAAGATTTGTGTAGAGGAAAGAAAAGCAAGAGTAGGAGGAGAAAGGGAGAGCAGATGTAAAAGTGAGTGAAAAGGCAGTAAAGACGAATGAGAGATAGAGGTGAAAAATAACAGGGTGCGAGGAGAAGAGGAAGAGAAAGTAAAGAACTGTGGATATGGGAGAGAGACATGTCAGAGAAAAAAAAGAGAAAATGTCACAAAGGATAAGTTACTGATAAACAAAAGAGAGACTGGAGAGGAGTTGGTTGGGACAGAGAGAGAAAATGGAGAAGAAAAAAACAGACATTAAAGAAGAAAATGGGAAAAGAAAACTTGATGGGGAAAATGTTTTCTATCAAGGGTGGGGGTTGACTCACTTCCCAAAACCTGACCAAAAAGAATGTTTTTAGAACCCCTTCTTGGTCTGGCTGAGAACTTTTTTTTTACTCTGTGGGGTGCTACTCCTTGTAGAAGTGAAGGCAGAAAAAGATGGTAGAGCAGGGTTTAGGAGAGATAACAAAAAAAAACAAAATTTATTAAGATCTACAAAGGCCAAAAAATTGTAGAGAGCCATGATTGCAAAAGGACACAACACAGAAAACTCTCATTAAGATTTTTTTTTTTTTTTATTATTATTATTATTATTATTATTATTAATAATAATAATAATAATAATAATGATAATAATAATCATCTTCTTCTTCTTCTTCTTCTGGCTATACATCTTGTTTTTATCAGTAAATTTGACTAAATCTTAAGCAACTCCACCACTGACATTAATGGGCATGCGGCCGAGTCATTAGACCACTCACATTCTGGCCATGAGACCCAGGTTCAAATCTCACCATGGTTGATTTGTCAGGATACTTTCTGATGTTATCGAACTTGAGAGGTCAATCTCAGCGCGCGGCACCTTTGGAAAGTGCTTGAAAACCATACCACAGGTTGACCCAAGCCTTATGAGTGAAATTGGGTAGATGGAACCCTTGAGGACTGTCGATAGCTGTGATAGCACAAAGTCACAAGTCATTATGGCCAAGGGTTTGTGCATGCTAGCCTTGTTCGAATTGTTGATCACACCAGATAACACACTCTTTCCCAGAAACTCTAAGGTCTGCTCAGCATAGTTGCAGTATAAGCCACAAGGTGGGCTCTGTGGGTGTGAAACACACGCAAATGTGCCTGAGAGAGCATCAGCAATAGGGATTGGCTAGCCACCACTGTAAATGGGTATCCTCGAATACAAGTGGTCAGCTATAAAAAAAAAAAATGTGGCTTATGCAACTAAAAAAAAAGTAGTATAAAAAGAAAAAAAAAATTATTTAAATTAAACAAAAACTAAATCCGTTATTTTATACTGTATTCAAGAATTCTACTGGTTAAATTATATTAAAATTTCTTTCTTTTCTATTTATTAGAAATTAAGCAGAAAAAAAATTTAGGTAACCATGTAAGCAAATATTAAGCAACTTAAGTGCTGGTCAAAATCTTAAGTATCATATGAAAAAAACAAAAAGAGAGTCATGCTAACCATTACCCGACACCAAGGTGTCATGAATGAGAAAGAGATGGTGGAAGACATGAAAGAGGAGGGAAAGACTAAAAAGAGAAAGAATAAAAAATAGAGGGGGGGGATTTGTGGAGTTCTTGTCAGAACTCAACTGAGAAAAGTAAAAAGAAGCAAGAAAGAGAAACAAAAACATACAGAATGAACCAACCCGGTTATCGCTCATCAATTGTCAGAAATCAACTAAGAATTGTAAAAGTTTTTGTGAACACTGACTAAAAAAGAAGAGATGAAGACAAAAATACCCACGTATCAATAATAGAGAGTTGTATATTTTCTTTATCAGCAAATCACATTCATGATTTACATTATATACATGCAGACTGTTGTCCTCATCTTTGTTGTTGTTGTTGTTATCAAAACGTTTCTGTTGTTGTTGTGCCCTCCAGCCTTCATCAGGACAATAGCCTAGTGGATTAAAGCATTGCTTCATGAATTTGTGGACAGTAATTAAGAGTTTAACCCCTGGACTGGGCAGTGTGTACTTAGACTCCGTGGAAATGGGGTGAGCAATAACCGAGAAGTACTTGACATGATATCTCTAGACATGGTCAGCAGAACGAGAACAATCTAACCCCTTCACCATATTATATAACACATGTTCAGTTCAAAATTTACTGAACATTACTCAGGTCAACATGCACTTGATGAAGGCCAAAGGTTACAATAGCTGAGATGTTGCGATGGCAACAACAAATATGAGGACAAGAGTCACCCATGTAAATAACGGCAATAATTTCTACTGTTTCTATTAAAGATCATTTCTAATTGATTAAATGATTGATTGTAGTCATTTTATTCTTATAACAGGGCAAGCTGTAACTGAGCTATATTAGAATGAGATCTAGATACGATATCCCTAGACATAGGCAGTGAAATAAGAACAATCTATCCTTGTAGATTAAATAAAGGGTTCAGTTTGAAATTTCCTGTAGGTTACCCATGTCAACATACACCTGATGATGGCCAGAGGGCACACCACCCGAAACATTATGATAACAACAACAAAAACGTGGATAATAGTCCACATGTAACTAATGATAACTCTTCATTCCAGAAATTCAGACAGAAATCATATTCAATCCTAACGATCTGTTGCGGGCTGGTGTATGCGTTGTGAGATAAACGTGTGTCTCCTGAAATGCCTTCAACAAACATGGCAGACTCGGAGTATGAGTCCATCAAAAAAAATGTAATGAAACAACAAGAACTGATATATATGTACAAACAAATGAATATGTATTAACAACAAAAGGTTACAAGTGACAAAAGACAATAATGTGTGTGCATCAAATGAATGTGGGAACTTTTGGGTCCAAAATGCATGTGATGTGAGTGAATATGCATGCGTATGTGTGTATTGGTCATGCATTTCCGATGGTGGGGAAAATGCAATCTTCTGCAAGAGATTTACATTGTTGCTGTATAAATGGAAAAGTAAGGAGAGAGAGAGAAAAGATATTGCCAAGTAATTATAATGTTGGAGAGCATCTCCAAGGAACAGTATCGGAAATTAGGAGGAATAATCCGGCAGATCAATACTTCCATTTGCATAAGCATGGCCATCTTGATTTAATAAAAAAACAAGTTCAAAGACTTTTAAATGATAACTAGAATTTAATTTTCATAAAACTGAGATCAGTGGGGAGCGATAACCGGTGAGCTCATTCTAGAGGAATTTTGTTTTTTCACCTTCTTTTTTCTTTCTTTCTCCTATTTTCACATTGCCAACTACTGTTGTTTTGTTTTCCATTTTAATTAGGTCTGTTTTTATTGCCTTAAAAAATAACATAAAAGAAGGTTGCAGCAGAGCCTTGGCACAAAAAAGATCATTAAATATATTTTTCAGTTCACTTTATTTACAAATTCTAGAGATTAATTTCCTTAACACATTGGCTCCCAAGCCTCATTTACCTTGTTGTCCCAGGATACCAACACTATATTTTAATTAATTTTGGTACATGTTTTAACATTGTTTCTTATGAGGCAAGTATATCATAAGTAGTACTTATTAACCACGATCTACCAGTGTGCCATTTGGTACCTTTACAAGCTAGAGTCCCAAACAATCCACCTGTGCTTTTTTGGAAAAACATATAGTTCAGGTGTATTATAACCTCATAAGCAATCAATCAGAGCATTCCACTGCCAATAATCCTCATAGAAAAGAAGTTGGAAAATGACCCACCAGAGGGTTGCGTGGGCTTTGCAGACATACCACAACAACCCTTTGGTGGGTTGCATGGGAGCCAATGTGCTAAATTACCTTCTGAAGCCTATATGAAATGCAATATGAAATGCAGGTATTCACCAAGGCTCTCTTCTTGGTCATACTCTCTCTCTACTTTATATTGGGTTGGCCAAAATGTTTGTTTGCTTATTTAATAGAAGCTATATCTGATATTTGGAATTTCTGCATGGACTCTGTTAGCTATTTACAATAAAGCCGGTGTCAACCAATATGATGGCTAATGAAACACAACAACCCCAGATTAAAGAAGATAATCAACACTCCCATTCTTACATTGGTTGTCTTTTTTTTAATGTTCTAATGTTTCCTTGCTGCAAGACATCACACAAAGTCTCTGATGATGCTGTAGCTTCTGTCAAGTGGTCAGCCAGTTGATTTCTGGTATCAGTTACTTCATTGATTTCTCTCTTTGCCATTATATCCTTTATAATGGTTTCATCCAATGTCAAACTTTTTCTTCAAGGGTTCTGAAAGAATCAATTGAGTCAACAAGGGATTTGTTGTCAGTAAAGCATTTGATTTGAATTTTGCCTTCACATCCCAAAAACGTTTTATTTGAATTGTTTTCAGGTAGAAAGCTGTTTAACTTGCTTCTTGCAGGACCAAATATTCAGCTGCCATTGAACTCCATACAATCCTCCCGATTTTTCAATGAAAAGGGCATGTGTTCCGTTCCTAGTCAGCAAGTAATATCAAGTATTTCCCTTGAGATACACGACCCAGAAGGTTTTTGAAAGTAGCATCCGAAAATATTAATATTGTGGACTTTTCCATAATGTTTAATTTCTTAAAGGTCAAGGACAATCTGTTCTGTTTGACCTTCTCTGGATATGTCCAAGATTTTGGTGTTCCTTAAGCTGTTAATCAACTGACAAATATCAAAGGATATATCTGAGATTTTGGTCCCTTAAGCTGTTAATTGGCAAGTATCAAAGGATATATCCAAGATTTTAGTGTCCCTTAAGCTTCTATTCAATAGACAAGTATCAAAGGATATATATGAGATTTTGGTATCTCTTAAGCTGCTATTCAATTGGCAAGTATCAAAATATATATCTGAGATTTTGGTGTCCCTTAAGCTGCTATTCAATTAGCAAGTATCAAAGGATATATCTGAGATTTTGGTCACTTAAGCTGTTAATCAATTGGCAGGTATCAAAGGATATATCTGAGATTTTGGTGTCCCTTAAGCTGCTATTCAATTGGCAAGTATCAAAGAATATATCTGAGATTTTGGTCACTTAAGCTGTTAATCAATTGGCAAGTATCAAAGGATATATCTGAGATTTTGGTGTCCCTTAAGCTGCTATTCAATTGGCAAGTATCAAAGGATATATCTGAGATTTTGGTCACTTAAGCTGTTAATCAACTGGCAAGTATCAAAGGATATATCTGAGATTTTGGTGTCCCTTAAGCTGCTATTCAATTGGCAAGTATCAAAGGATATATCTGAGATTTTGGTGTCCCTTAAGCTGCTATTCAATTGGCAAGTATCAAAGGATATATCTGAGATTTTGGTGTCCCTTAAGCTGCTATTCAATTGGCAAGTATCAAAGGATATATCTGAGATTTTGGTCACTTAAGCTGTTAATCAATTGGCAAGTATCAAAGGATATATCTGAGATTTTGGTGTCCCTTAAGCTGCTATTCAATTGGCAAGTATCAAAGGATATATCTGAGATTTTGGTCACTTAAGCTGTTAATCAATTGGCAAGTATCAAAGGATACATATGATCTTATTTGATTTGCAATCCTGAGCAACTGCCCATTGGTTGACTGAAACTCATCCTTTTCTCTCTTAGCTAGATGCCTGTCCTTATTTCTTTGAGCTGCATTGGTTTTAGGGAATCTTCATTCTTTGATTGATTGAAGCAAATATCTTCATTCAATTGATTAATATGAATATCAATGTATTTAAAAGCTTCTTGCTGTTCATTGCCGATATTAAAATTTTGTCTTAGTTTATCTAACACTGAAGACTTGAATCAATCAGTCCCAGCCAAAAAAAAATCATCTATATAAGCTGACATAACACTGTGCAAATATCCCTCACAATGGTAGGAAAAAATAACCTCTTCTTTTGTGCTCTTTCTCATTTGTAAGGAAATCAGATCCCTAGATATTACACAAATACAATAGAATCCCTCATATCTGGAGTGCCTGATGTCTGGATATGCAAGATTCCAGATATGAGTGCCCCATATATGGAATCCCGTATATTTGGACATGAATTTGATATGTACATTTGAACTATTTGGGTGATATGTAACTGATTTGAAATTTCTGTTTTTCAGGAAATTTACTTTGGGTAATTGCTTATTCTTATTTCACCCTAATGGTTTGTATTGGTGCAAAAAATGATGGGAATAAGAGGAAAAGAACAACTTTGGAATTATTGCAAAAAGTGGAAATTTTAAACAGACTAGATTCTGGTGAAAGTTCATTATAACTAATGGCTGAGTTCAACATAGGAAAATCAACATTGTATGATATAAAATCTTCCAAAGAAACTATTCTCCAGCGTTCACACTGTCGCATGGAACAAGGAAATAAAAAACATGATTGTGATGACACCTGAACTGAAATTACAAAAGCTATTGAAAAGGTTGTCTGTTTTATGGAAAGAAAGCCAGCATTCAGCTATGATGATTGCAATAACGCATGCAGAGTTAAAAAGTGTCTTTTGTTTAAAAAATTTCAAGGACAAAAGCAAAACGAAATGTGGAAAAAGTTGAGAATGACATGAGAAGAGAAAGAATCATCATGCAACAGCCATTAAAAAACCCTCATTATATTGTTTTGCATACGTGGCATACTTAATTTATTGACTTTTCATTAACATTAGATAATTTATTTCTTTTTCCTTAAAATCAGTTTGATTATATTTCACTCATCATTAGCTTATTTTGTTTACTATAAACATTGAAAAGTAATGTTAAACCTGATTTCAGTTCTTTTATTTTAATCTAAATATAACCCCCTCATATCCGGAATTTGTAACCAATCCCTCATATCCGGAATCCCTCATATCCGGACTTTGTAACCAATTCTTCATATCCGGAAGGCCTTCTTAGACTGGTTGTCAGGGATTCTACTGTACAACATTCCTGCTGCTTCATACACACATTTTCTCAACTGCCAAATTTTATCTGTATTTTCTTCAGGTGGTGGCTTCAGAAATATATTTCTCTCAAGTTCTTGTCTGTAGTTAAATGAGTCCCTATTCCTCGACCGTCGTTTGTACAATACAAAATACCGATTGTTTAATCCGCCATTATTGAGTTGTGCACACTTCACCAACATAAACCCGTTCTGTCTTCTCACTACTTCAGCCCTCTTTTACCAGGCCAACACCACAGCTGACTAAGCAATTAATGTTCTTTGCTTTTGTCTTCAGGTACCCAGAAAAATAGCCTCCTCAAGTCCGACCAATCAGCACACGACTTGCTAGTGGTTGAACCATAGTAAGCTGTATAAAAAGCCACTATTACAGCACATACTGTTGGAACAGTCTAACATGATGAGTGGAGATTAATGCCATTTTCAAGGAACAAAATTCCAATGCTACATGCCGTGTGTTGAGGTAAGGAACTTATTTTCCTTTGCACCAGATGCAGGCCACTCTGGCTCGCTTGCTTCTACATGATTGTTCACCACATTATCCCTGTAGGTATGCACTTTGTATGTCCAGTGAATTGATTTTCCATCTTTTTCATGCTGCCACTGCTATTATCACCCTAAGATTTATTTTTGAGCTGGTTGGAGAGTCTGATCTAATAATCTCTTTATCTTCAAAATCTCTAGATACTTATCTAGGTTTTTATTTTAGCCATCTCACTGCAATTCATTTCTGGCCAATGTCTTCAACTTCATTATATACATTGTAATCTGTTTTTCAAGCTCTTTAAACATTGCCTCTAAGGTTTCTAAAGAATGAGAGTTGGCAATCAAAACTTCTTTGGGTTCAATCTCCTTCCATACCTTGACAGTTTTCTTCCAATCAATACTTAAGGCTTTATCTATGTTTTTGCGATAAACATTCACCCAGTCAGCATAATTACCTGTTGCTTTACCTGCCTGGGAAATGTTGGCATATTTATTCCATTCATCATTTACCTTTCTTGCTGGAACATATTGGTTCCTTTAGGTAGTTGGCTTCCTGGATAGAAGGTGTCACTCAAGACTTGTTCTTCATCATGGTCCATAGTCTTGAATTACTTCATGTTGATTAGAAACACTGATTTGATTCATCAAGTATATCCTCATCACTGATTGTTTCTTCTGCCATAAAAGCTCTTGAAAATGTTTCATCCTTGCTTGGTGACTTCTTATTGGTGATGGTTTCAAATTCCACATTCTCATGCACTAAGCAGCTTGGATGAACACTTATGTACACTGATCCATGTTTCACCTTCACCATTTGACCTTCTACTCTGATCACACAACCAGATCCCTTCTATGCCGGCAATCCCTCTCTTCTAGAGTAAACTGTGTCTCCATTTTGGTATATTTTTGATGTGAAATCTCTTGTTCTTGCTCTCAGTGCATGTTGAATCCATTCACTGGATTCTGCTGAGATAAAGACCTGATGAGATGAGTGAGGTTTTTTACAAGAACTTCACATTTTGATGTGTTATCAAGGGCTGGTAGTTTGTTGAGGGGAACAGATGGAAGATTTGGATTTTTTTCCGAACACAAGCAGATTTGAAGAATAGCCATGGATATTAGCTAAGGCATTTTTTGCTGAGACTGTCCATGCCAATGCATCATTTAGGGAACATTTTCTATCTTCCTTCACTTTCATCACCATATCTGTCTGCATGATATTATGATACTCATTTATCCCATTGCTACAGGGGGATTCATCTGTTGTATTTACTATCTGTATATTCAGTTTATCTCCCATCAAAAAGCATCACTGACTAACCTATTAGGTGGACCAAAAAGTGAGACCCGCGTGCACACACACACACACAATACTGCTGAAACCACATTCTCGCTTCTTTTTGACACGATAACACATGCTGCAATGAATCAATGGCATGGTCAATTATATGCAGGATCAAGTTTTGTTGTAACTTGCACTCACTAAGAAACTGGATATGGGGGGAGGAAAGCGATGGAATTCAAACATTTGTGCGGCAGTAGGTCAAGATAAGAGGCAGGGAATGTTTCTCTTTGTCCAGTTTTTATGTTTGCTGTTGTAGTTAGATCCTGAGACTACAATACATTTAAATGAGACCATCTGGAAAGCTATAAAGGAAATCCCTTTCACCCACCAAAAAGTTATTGTTATTTTTTGTTAAGACTGTTAGCCTGTTACGATACTGTTACTATTACAAGAGCAGGCATTGCTTGTAAGCAACAAGGCAATTCATTAAACTATTATTACCCGGGGATACTGTGAAGTGCTGCTCTAACAGGCAAGAGTTCTTTTTTTTTTCTCCTTTCACATTAGGTTTTGGGTACAACACTTCTGAGTTGCCTAGCTGTCCAACCTTTCCCCCAATCCATCAGTATAAAAATATCCATCAGTTTCCATCCACATCTTACAAATCTATAGCAATTGATTCATTAAGTTCTTTAGACAGAGGAACAAATACAATTGGTTTGTGGAGAGGTTTCTTATATTTTACACATTTGGCAATTTTCATGAATTGTTTCAATTGCACTGTCATCAATGCCACCCTCCATTGGAAGTGTCTTCAGTCTTTTCCCACGAACATAACTTAGCTGTTAATGAGTCTTCAGACATAAGTTCTTTTTTACTGCATCATTTGTTTGTGTAATTTTATGAAGATTAGAGAAAGAAATATGCACTGACTCATTTTCATTACCTGACATGCTTCTCTGGAGTTTCTATTGATTGGTACTGTATCATTCCCTGACAATCTGAATTGAAGATTCATTTCTTTCCCTGAACATAACTGACTTGGTCTTTTGGGAAGTTAATTGTGGTTTTGATGCTATTACACTTTCGCCCTCCCCCCTCTCCTAAAAAGTAAAACACAACCAGAAAAATTTATAAAATGAAAAGAACCTTATTTTTAAAACAGTTTTTTTTTTTAAAGTTTAACATCATAAAATTAATTTAAAATAACAGTTGGACTGCTGCAATTATTAATAATTAAATTTAATTTACAAACACTAACAATGGCTTTAAAAAGCTTCTGTAAATTTGTTTCTGCTGTCAAAAGTTTCTTAAAATAAAAATTAAAAAAATACTGAAATGTATTATTTAAAATTAAAATCCACAAATTATGAAACAAATATTAAGAAAAAAGGGAAATCTATTCGTATTTGTTTTTTTAAGATAAAAAACATTGTGTGGTTGAAAAAGTCATGAGGGAGGTGGAAGTGAAATAGTGCCGTGGTTTTTGCTTTTTCCCTTAAAAAGAATGTGAGGGATATCATTACTGATAACAGTTGGCTGGAATCTTCCCACAAGTTAGTGAAGGGTACACTTTGTGATCACCAAAACAGAATTTCCTATCACTGTTTCGGTAAATTGTTTGTTTCTTGCTCCTGTCATCCAGTGAATCAATATAACATTGCAACCAATTTTCAGAGTATACATTCCTAGTGCAACCATTATCCAGCACAGCACATCCAAATATTTCTCCAAGCAAATTTCCATGATGTGTTAAGTCTAGACTTTTGGTAATGTTCACTTCCTACTCATAAAGTGCTCCATTTGCATGAGATTGATGAGGACAGTTCTTTGCCCAGTGAAGGATGGATTTACAAATAAAATATTTTGTCATTCCTCCAGCTTGGTCAATTCGGTTTCTGCTGCCAATGCTACTTTTGGAGGCTGCATCTTCTCTTCTGTTGCTCCCTTGATTTCCAGCTACCTTACCTCTGCTGCAAAATCTATTCTTTTGTATGTAAAGTGTGTCTGCTGGTTCCTCTTTGATGCTTTCAGTTTGGCTATAATTCTTCTCTACTTTTGAAACAGCAAGATCTTCTAATTTCCTAAGTTGGGCTTTCATTTCCTCATATCCCAATTTAGAAAGTGTTGCTCTTATGAGTTCTGTTTTACTTCTGGCAGCTCAATCTTGAAAACCTTTTGTTGTAGTCTCTCAAAGTCATTAATATAGGTTTCAGTGGACATATCAGCTGGCCTCTTGTATTATTCTTCAAATTCAGGATATGATACATACTCTGAAGCTCATCTTTTAGAAAGAGTTCATTCAGTTTGACAATCAGTTTATCAAAGCTCTCATCTGCATTTAGCTCTTCAATTGGCAATTTCAATGCTGCCTCTCTGGCTCTGCCCTCCAAAGACAAGGTAACTGCAGGTGATTGTTGTTTTTTTTTTTCTCAGTTTTGGAACAAATTGCTCACAATTTCAATTCCTTCACCCATGTTTCATATACTTGTGTGTTTACAAGTTTTGATGGGTTTTTGAAACTGGCCATTTGAGGAATCTTGGAAAACAATGTCTTTAATTTGGATTTGATTTTCTGATAACTGTTAAACCTTTGCCTAATTCAAATGACAAAAAAAAAACACTTATGCAAGTTAAATCTTATTGTATATTCTCAGGATAGTGGAAATACCCAAAAAGGAATGCCAAAAACTAAAAAAAAAAGGAAGAAGAAAAAACATCACAATGCCAAAATTTTAAGTCACAGTACCTTTTTCCCCTATCCAGTTTTTTTTTCCGTTTTGGTAATCTGTTTCCTTTTTCTATGTCAGTTACTAATTTCCTTTTTTTATGGTAATCTGTTTCTTTGTGTCAACCACAAATTTTGTGTTTGCTGTTGTTGTATTTGTTTTTTTTTTTTTTTGTATTGTTTCTTGCTCTGCTACAATGTTTTAGCTATTTACAAAAGAGCCGGTGTCAACCAATATGGTGGCTGCTTTTTGGCAACAACTTCAGATCAAGGGAGATAATCAACAAACTCTTTATTCATTACAGGAAAATAGAGTTCACTGGTAATACTTAATGATATTTGGGAGGAACAAAATTTTGTGGCAATTTTTAAGTGAATTTCAAAGTCAGTATTTACATACATTTATTCAAATACATACATACTATTTTGTTCCAGTAATTTTCACCATGTCTGAGACAACTTCATGATTCCATTCTCCTAGAACTTGGAGGTTTGTATTATTTTCAAGAACCATGAGACAAGGTTCTGCATTGAGAGAAACTTGTGATTTTTAGGATAATAGCTCAACTTGATAAGTGATTTCTTTTTCAAAGTAATATGATTATATTTGTAAGGATAAGGGCTTGACAAAATCCTATTGTTCAAGGATGCTTCTTATTAATTAGGCCACAAAGACTTCTCTTATGTGCAAAGACCTTTCAGAACAGGGGTTATCAAGAATCATTCAGTAGACAGACATTAGAAGCTAAGTTCAGTCAACAGTTTTCTGATTAACTGCTGGTTATATTGCTTTTAATTTTTGGTTAATTACACAAATTTTTCCTTTGATTTTGTCTCTGTTTATCTCTTTATTGATTTTTCTGAGCTACATACATAATATGGAATAGATCAGTTTATTAATTTCTTTATTTGTTGCTTGATTATATTGTGTGTTTCCGGTACAAATATTGACTTTATAATGAATGCTTATCCAGTTGTAGTCAGATTCTGGCGTGTCCTTTTCATTTCAGCTTTGAAATGTCTTATTGATCTCCAACTCATAAGACAACAGTGTCCATTATATATTTTATTCATAAAAGCAATTATAAGCTTTTCTAATTAAATAATGTCTTTGTTTTATTGCAGTTTTATTTTACAATTTAGAGCAGATTTTCTGTAACTGGAAATCTTATTTGACAAAAAAAAATGTTATGATTAAATTTTCTGACAACTTGTCCTTATAACTGATATAAAACATTAAGCTCTACAAAAATAATTTCTTAAAATTTCATAAACTAAAGTAACTGAAAGTTAACAGATGTAAAAAATAAATATTTTTACCTAGATAAGAACCATTTAAAAATAATTTTATTCATAAAAGCAATTAAAAGCTTTTCTAATTAAATAATGACTTAGTATTATTGCTGATGTAATGGAATAACCAGTCACCCCTATGAATGATTATACTATAGGTAGTAAGTACCTATAAAGGCAACCATCTACGAGAGACAAGAAGAGAACTAGTGAGAGCAAGATGATGCAAGCACGTCTGACCTTCCAATTAGTGGCACTAACTACTAGATTGACCTGTGTGTATAACTGTACCGTATTTCATATTGTACTTGTTGTGTACAATAAACCCTCTTCTAGTATCCACCTGGTGTTATGTGTTTATTCCCTTAGCAGGGAATATAACAACTGCATTTTTATTTTATGATTCAGGGTAGATTTTTGGTAACTGAGGGTCATGTTTTACAAAACAAGTTGATGATTTAAATTCTCCAAAGAGTTCTAAGCAGTATAAAAATTAATTTCTTATAATTTCATAAAATTAAATAAGTGGAAGGTAACAGATGTAAAGAAAAAACTGTTTTTACCAATATTTTCGAAAAAAAGAAACATTTCAATAATAATTCCATTTATTAGTGAATAAGTCCTGAAAGTTCCATTAAAATCCAACAATTATCTGATTTTTTGCAAGAATTTCTAAATAAATGTGTTTTTCACCACAAAAAGATGCACAAATTTCCCATACTAATTTATGGTAGTCAATCCAGGTTGCAGGCCTCAGCAATGATATATGGTGGTTATGTGCTGCCAAGCCCAAAGCTGTACTGACAAGATCCCAAAAAATACAGGTTGTTATAGCCGGGGGTAGTATTAGTGTGGACAAGCTCCCACTATCTATAAAATACCCCCATGACATCTATCTCAAATAGCCTCTGACTATATTCATCTTTCAACCAGAGAAGGGGGCGAATACAGGCCACTGACTCCTCAAAACCTTGTCAACCTGAGAAGGAAAATCCTGATTTTAAATCTCTGCTACCTTGTGGCCATATTCAAACACAGAAAAGACTAAAGAATATAGAAAATCTGGAGTGAAACCCCTGAAGGCAGTTGGCTGTCAGCACTGACAAAGTTCCAGCAACACTAGCAGCCATGTATCTAAATGTAGATACAGGTTGTCCACAAAGTCTCGAGACAATTTCAAAAAAGTCATTACAAAAATCTTAGAAGAGGCAGCAATTAAATTTTTCTTTGCATATGAATATGTTGTCATTAAAGTTCTTTTACTGATATTAATAGTTTTATGTTAATAGTTATGTTTCAGGCTGCAATTAATGAAATTGACATAGAAACTGAATATCATTTAGATGTCCTTCATACAATAAATAGAGTCCATATAAAAATTTATTCATTCTTTGTCTACAAACTTCACTATTTACTTCATATTATGTAAACATTTCAGCAGTATCCAGTTACCATTGTAATTTTAATAAATTTTTCTGTTTGTCTTTGTAGACACCCTGTAAATATATATATATATATATATATTTACAGGGTGTCTACAAAACAACATAATATAACAAGCCACGATAAAATCACCAGATAGTGAAGAAAAAGTATACATAGGAGTAACTGAAGGACCCTGGAAACAAAGAAACAATGCACATAAAACATCTTTCACAAATAGTAAATATGTGAACAGTGCAATACTTCCAAGTATATCTGGCAAATTAAAAACAAAACACAAATCACACCAAAAATATCATGGAAAATAAGGAAAAGATCTTCAGGCTACAACAATCAATCAAAAACCTGCAAACTTTGCTTGGAGGGGGAAAAAAGCTATTATCACCTTCCCAGACCAAAATAAATTACTAAATAAACGATCTTAGCTCATCTCAAAATGCAGACATGAAAACAAATTTTTACTATGTTACTTAAAAATCAAAAACTGAAATGAATAAATACAAATAAACAAAATAATATAAAAACCAATTAAAATAAATTAACCCAAACAAATAATAAACAAATTAATAAACCACTCCCGTTAGAATAGATGAAATAGAATAAATAAAAATAAAATACATAAAAAATAAAATAAACATAATCAACCTAATTGAATAAATAAAGTAAATAATAAAAACAAATTAACAAATCAATCCTGCCAAAATAACTGTTAGAATAGACTACAACAACCAATCCAAATTGGACGTAAAAATAGCTATAACTGCTACTTAACTGCACTTAAGACCCACAAGTGATTTGCAAAGTAGGCTGCATATGGAACAAGAGTGAGGATTGTGGGATGAAGTCACTGTTAGATTGGCTGACCTTTTAGATCTTGCGAATCTTAGATTTTTATAACACAAATCAATAAAACCTGGCAAAACAATTTGCAGAATTTTGTATTTTGTTGATTATTATTGTATTTATTACAGGCTATATTTTATTAATAATACTACTTGTATTTCACTTTTCAATGGAGACAACAAATTTTAATCTCTGATTAACATTTTTTATGCAATATATATAAATATGATATCTCTTAATGAATTTAATAGAGTTATCTGACCCTGATGAGTTGCGTATACTATTTATACATGATTAGAGTGTGAGGTTTTATGATCAATTTTTTATGTAAAAAATAGGGGGTTGCACTATACACAGGTAACTTTTTTGAAGAGGTTAAAAGTCATACATTTTCAGTCATGGGTTGCACTATACAGAGCTAATGTATGTGAAATTTAAAGTTGGTTACAAGATAAGCCCTTTGAACTTTTAGCTTCATCTCCTAACTGCATTATTGAAAATCTTTTGGTTATGACGCTGAAGAATGTTTTATATATTTGAAATATCAAAAAACTGAAAAGAATAAATAATACAAAATGAAAAGGAAAAACAATTAAAATAAATTAACCCAAACAAATAAATAAACAAACAAACCACTCCCACAAAAATAACTGCCAGAATAGGTTTGCCTACAATACACCACTGACCCATATATATAAATAGTCAAGAAAAAATCCAACATTCGTGGCCTGACGATTGTGTCTAGCATGAAACAGTCTGTCGCCTCTGAGTGTTGACTTTAATATTCACTTTTATATATATATATATATATATATATATATATATATAATACCAATTTGTGATTGGTAGGGATAATTCCAAGGAGGTCATTAATCAAAAAGAGCTCAATGTAAATTACAGAGCACTATAATAATAAATCAAGACAAAAAGCTTAAAGATCTAATTTGACTATAATTTATTTCATGAATATTGCTATATTCATCTCTTCAGACTGAAAAGAATTAAGAACTTTCCATCTGAAGAGATGAATATAGCAATATTCATGAAATAAATTATAACCAGAATGAATTTTTAAGGTTTTTTTCTTGATTTATTATTATTATTATTATTGAAATCAATAAAAATTAATCAATTATTATTGATTTATTATTATTATTATTATTATTATTATTGAAAATTTGAAACAGATACAAGAGATAAATGAAAGGAAAACTGGTTGGTAGAAGAAAATTGCAATCCTGCAAAAGAAGGCCAGAAATTAATGAAGAAGAAAACAATTTAGAACTTTTGGTTGGTTTAAAAAATTATTGGGTCAGAAATAAAGTTTCCACACAACTTTCAATAAGAATATATATAAAGTTGTGTGGGAGCTTTGTGTCCAACCTGATATCTTATTTTACAAAAATATAATCAGTTGAAAAATAAATTTAAATAGATATAAAGAAAGGAAGGATGAAATTTAATAAGAAAGAAAATAAAATAATAAGGAAGAAGAAGAAAGAAAGAAGTAAGAGGAGAAGTAAAGAAATATGAAGAAGAAGGAAGTCTGGGGACAATTAGGTATAGAAAAACTACAAAAAGACAAAAGATTGAAAAATGAAGTGGAAAAGAATGAACAAGAATACAAAAACTGATAGAGTAAGAAATAATGAAAGGTGGAAAAGAAAAAATTTGATGAATCTTTTAAATTTCTTAAATGCATATAAAAAAATAGAAACAAATTTTGATTGGCTGAAATTTCTATGATGTCCATGCAAGTATTTAGCTAAGCTAAGTTCAACAGCCAAGAATTTGCTTTTAATGTTAAAATTAATGGAAATAAGAAAAGAAAAAAAGACATTGCTTTCTGTTGATACCAGAAAAATAAAAAAAATTTTTTTCTTTTTCTTCAACATTATTTTGTGTTGGGGTGGGTAAAAATGAACATAACCCATAATATTAAAATAGAATATAATCATAATATTAAAAATAACATAACCCATAATATTAAAATAGAATATAATCATAATATTAAAAATAACATAACCCATAATATTAAAATAGAATATAATCATAATATTAAAAATAACATAACCCATAATATTAAAATAGAATATAATCATAATATTAAAAATAGCATGACCCATAATATTAAAAAAGAATATAACACACAATATTCTTTTGAAAGTGATTTGTTGCCAAAATTACTTGCAAATATTTTATTGGTGCAGTGGGGGTGGTTGGACTTTCTTAGAATTTTCAAAAATATGTTTCATACTGTTAGAAGAAATTAAAAATTCTATTTGTTGAAGGATGAAATTTAAGAATAACCAAAGCATCACATTTCTTGATGTGATATTATAAAACTGTTTGATATTCATCTTCGTCAAATATTTAATTTCACTAAAGACTCTTGATAAAATTTCACCGTCAGTAAACCTGAATAATCATATCAGATGACACCATCAAGTTTCTTAACTATACTATGTTGTGACTGTACCATTCAATAAAAATGTATATGCTGCTAACACTCACAGAAACTCAACCACCTCAACCAGCAGTCATCATGCTATCTACTCATGTCTAATTATTGCATAAGGTTTTGTAAGATATTGAAAGGGCTCTGTGATCATTACAATGGCTGACAAACTCAAACAACAGGTGACTGCATCAAATTTTGCATGAAATGCAGCAAAACTGCTTCCAAGATCCTTAAAATACTTCATCCCACTTTTAGCACACATTCATGAGGTTGAATATGGATTTTGAATGGCATTCACATTTCTAAGCTGGTTGTCAGTTGTCAAATGGTGTGGCATGCCTCATATGTATAGCACAAGAGAGCTGGTAAGGCAGAATGACTGCAGGACAATCAAAGATTTAGAAATAGTTTAACAAAATTAAAATGCCAAAAATAAATAGGATTTCAAAATTTAAAATATTATTATGGATTACTAGTAATTGGATGCATGAGTCTCAGTATAAATAGTTATAAATAATTATTGGCCAATTTTATCATCGTGATATTTTTTAATTATAACAAGTATTAAAAATATAGAAACTAGGGTTTGCAAATTGGAGGAGAGAGTTATCAATGATAATGTTCTGACTTTGAATCTGCAGTTATCTCCTGTTAACCATTTCTCAGTTTTTTATTTTTAAATGTACTTTTTATCATATAAAATTTGGTGAAGGCCTAAGCAAATTTTAATTCCTAAAAGGCGGCCTATAGAAAAAAAGTTTGAGGCTCACTGGTACAAGATGATAATGGAGTCAGTTACAGAATTTGTTTCCTACTCTGGAAATTTTCCATACCACCTCATAGTTTTCTTTTCCATTCTAAAGATTTTTGCTGACCTGAAATATTAGAAACAGGAAAAACTAAAATAATGTACACAATTCGTCAATAAAATAACAAAACAGAGAAAATTATATTTACAAAATCCAGCCAATGATTTTTGCTCATACTCTTTGAAAAAGCTGAAAAAGGCATTAACCCACTTCTTGATCTTTGTTCCACTGCTAAATATAATGATAAAGGTCTCATCACTGACATGGCATGAAGAGTGATAGGGTGAGAAAGAATGAATGAAAGAGCTGTTTGGTAAATTACTCCCTCAGGTAAGAGTAGCAGTAAAATATACTGCTCTCATTGTAAACCTTGACAGTCATTTAGACTTTGTATGGCTAGGTAATTAGAACTAAACACAATTTAAAGGGAATAAGAGTTCAGTAAGGTTTCAAGATTAGTGAAAGAAAAAAGGTTTAAAAATTCTTCTTGTCTGCTTCACACCCTATTTGATAAATTTCGCCCCTCAGGGATATCTCATTACTGTTAAATACTATCAGTTGGTCCGAGATAAATTTACTAACTTAGATTCAGTTTCTGAGAAAAAGACCAACAGTGGAAATTTGACCAAGCAATAAACAATCAACTTAACCATGACAGTTGGTTTTCTCTTTAAAAATTTTTAAAATTTTCTGGATTTTGTTTCTTTTTTCTGACTCCCTAAACTACTTTGGCTTTTCTACCCTGACTGGGTGGCCAAGAAC
The DNA here is from genome assembly GCA_964036315.1 of Acanthosepion esculentum. Classification (NCBI taxonomy): domain Eukaryota; kingdom Metazoa; phylum Mollusca; class Cephalopoda; order Sepiida; family Sepiidae; genus Acanthosepion; species Acanthosepion esculentum. The sequence continues at coordinate 122,853,360 of OZ038477.1, read as the reverse complement.
AAAGGAATTGCTGGGGAAAAGGATTTTTCAAAGAGCTTTGTGAAAATATCAAGAAAAATAAAGAATAAAGGATTTTTCTTGTGTGTTTGTGTGCATGTGTGTCCTTTTTGGGGAGGGGGAGTCTTTGTTACTAATTATGAGGTACATGGTGATAAGGCTAGGGATGAAGGTTGGGAGGGGAAGGGGCAAAAACTTATCCAAGTTTGGACATAAGCCACCCAAGAAGATCACAGAAAAATCTGAAAATGTCCACTTGTATATTCTTCTTTATGTGCCATGTCCCTTCAGGATGTAGGTGATCATGGCCCTCTACAATTTCCTCTCCTTCATAGCTCTTAATAAATTTTGTCATTTTGTTGTCTCTCCTAAATCATGTTCATCTGTTCATTTACTCAAGCTTTCTAGGTAGATTATGCATTGTTTTTCTCTGTTCCTCTTGCCTTCAATCTATCCTGTGAGTATCAGATTTTCCAAGACCTCTTTCCTCATTATGTAGCTTATGTGTTGTTCTTTTCTGTCTTTCTAGTCAGTCTGTCCTGTGAGTATCAGATTTTCCAAGCCCTCTTTCTTCATTATGTAGCTTATGCGTTGTTTTCTTCTGTCTTTCTTGTCAGTCTGTCCTGTGAGTATCAGATTTTCCAAGCCCTCTTTCCACATTATGTAGCTTATGCGTTGTTCTCTTCTGTCTTTCTTGTCAGTCTGTCCTGTGAGTATCAGATTTTCCAAGTTTTCTTTCCTCATTATGTACCCTAGAAATTCCAACTGTCTCTTCCTGATGCTAAGTATAAGTTAACCTTTTGGTTACCATATAGTTGTATATTTCAGTAGCAATCCCTTGCTAATACATGTTTCATTAAAAATGACTAACAAAGTACTTCTGTTAAGTTTCTATTGTTTTCCTTGTGTGCAAACATGAAATTTCTTCTTAGGAAATATTATATGGAAATTTGATGGGCTTTTGGCTAATCTATTAGCCACTTTAATATAATATTGAAAGTATTTATTACCATGTTCCTTCAGGATGTAGGTAATCATGGATCTCCACAGGTTCCTTTCAATTTATTCCAATTGCCATGTATTCTTGGAAAAGATAAGGGAATGGTTTACTGTAGCCTTCTCCATGAGTTGGAATTTAAAGTTTTCCTTCTCTTAGCCTGGTTGCCAACCAAAGCTAGAGAGTCCAGTTTACCCTGCTATTGAATCTACAGTGGTGAGATAAGAAATGGATTCCTGACTTTCTCAACCATATCTGTGTGAAAGTGAATGCAACAGACTTGGCCTGAACTTCATCTGGGTTCACTGATTCCACCTCATGTACCAATAACCGTTACACTATTTAAATTCAGACTAATGTCCTCATCTTTGCAGTTATTATGGCAACATTTCGGCCGTTGTGCTCTCCACTATCTTCTTTAGAAACCCAAATAAAACCTTAGTGTACATTGGCTGAAACAATGAAACAAAGATGAGGACATTAGTCTGAATGTGAATAATGTAAATAATGATAATTCTTCATCCCAGAAATCTAGACCATTTGGAACAACCGTGAACTCAATTTGGACAGAAAAATAACTGATCAGTACTAAAAACAGAAGATAAGTTATCTGTAGACATAAACAACAGAACAAGAAGACAATGATAATTGATTAAATAAAGGATTCAGTTTGAAATTCGTAAAGTTTACCTGGATCAATGGGCAATCGGAAGGACAGGAGAGATAACGTCCAAAAAAAGATGTGTAAATAATGTCAAAGATGAGGATATTAGTCCGAATCTAAATGATACCAATAAGAATAAGAATAAACTCCTCATCCCAGAAAAGAGTTTTTCAGAGTTTCTTTGTTTGAATCTGAACTATGGTTGATTGGTTGATTAACATCCTTATGGGTCATTTAATGCCAAAATTTAATTTTCTTGGGAGCTTGGAAGTAATAAAAACATGTTATTCTGCTTTCACAATTGAATACATGGTAGATGATACTCAGCTTTTGTGCATATACAGTGTAACCCGGATATAAGAGACATTTTATCTGGTCCCAAATTAGAGCCTGTATTAATGTATATATAATAGATCAAACCCGGATATAAGAGACTTCTTCTCCGGGTCCCGACAACTCTCTTATATCCGGTTTACACTGTACATGTTTGTGTGGACATAATTACTACAGGCAGTGATATGTGTGCTTCATGTAGTTTTATTGAAGTTATACTTTGGAACACTGTTTGATTTAAGAAATTGTATGATATTATATGGCTTAATGTCATCAAAGTGTTCTCTTAATGTAGTTGTGTGGCTGGTTGATTTTGTTTAATGCCATATCAACCTCTATGGGTTATTTAATGCTGAAATCTAAACATTTTGAATGAAATTGTATGCCTTCAACTACAAATAAAATGTATTGTTAATTCTACTATATAGTACTGTTGGTAATTTTTTTATTAAAAATATATTGCTTGTATTTTTACAAAATGTATTTTTATACTTTCATAGGGTTTTGTTTTTGTTTGAGGATCCACTATTTACCCATGACTAGGACCCTGACAGGGTGGATTTTGGAACAACAGCAATTAAAAGATGGTTCCACACTCCTCAAAACCTTCAATCTCCTGATCAGAGGCCTTGCTGCCGGATGTAGTTTATCATCATATCCAGGACTGTCTGGTCTAAGTATATTGATATTGTTCTATTCTTATTTAAATTAAACCCACTAAAAGCTAAGGTCCATAACTGTAGAGTATGGGAACTTAAAAAAAAAAAGATGCAGTCATTTTTGGGAGACGAAAAAGAACTAAAACGCTGTTGTTGTTTTTTGGTAGGGGTGTGTATCTACACCACGAAAACGAAAAAAAATGGAGTTGTCGGGGTTGGGGGTGTGCTAACGGAATATACAGGGGTCATTCAATAAATAAGGTGAATTTTTCAGTATAAGGACTTCTAATACAGATAGAAGCTTTCTCTTTTTTTTTGTTTGTTTTACTTCTTTTTCACATGGATTTAATTTCTTTTGCAGATTTAAAAAAAACTTTGAGAGTTTTGTCGATTAACAAAGATGGCCGACCAAGAAGCATGCTCCAGGATTGAACAGCGGTCAGTTATCAAGTTTTTGGTTGCTGAAGGGTGCAAACCAGTTGAAATTCATAGGAGAATGTCAACTGTGTATGGTGCCACATGTTTCAGCCAAAAAAATGTCTACAAGTGGGCTACATTGTTTAAAGAAGGATGGAGCAGTGTTGAGGATGAAGACTTTACTGCGAAATTTTACTTATTTCATCCACCCGCGGATGTATAAACACCGAAAGTGCACATCTCAAAGGCCGATTAAATGGATTCGACATATACTTAAACCTAGAAATTATCAGAATTCCTCTAGTACATATCAAAGGAGAACTTCTGTGATCCAGCTTTTTCGTGTATAAGCAAATCCTTACAGCAGACAATAATAGCCAGAACGGATTTTGACCTTTCTCACATTCGATACTGAAAAAATCTATGTTACTTGGACACCTGAAATCAGATACAGTACTCACGCTTAAAAGCGGACAGGGGATGATATTATGTTGTAGTTAACTTCGTTTTAAACAACTGGATGTAAAACATAAATTTCCTTTCCCCAGACGTCAATCGGTAGACATGTTCATTTCGTAGACATCATCAGACATATAAACTTGATTGTGACTCAGACTACTTTTCTCTCGATGTATACACTGAATGATTGTCTCGGTGCTTACAAACGCAATTTAGAAGACATTCTATCCAATATCTACTCACATGGATACAAGTAAAACTACATTGTTATGAGCATACAGCCCATCACAATCTTATTTTTGCTTCTTCGGACATATGTAAAATAAATGTTACTAATTTGTGCAAATAACATTTTGACATAGATTGATTTTGTGTTTTACGGCATATCAACCTTTTGCAGTTTATTTAAAGCCAGAAAATATTTTTTAGATTGTAAGAATTTGGGGGGAGATGATAACAATTTTTACTGATACGAGTACTACTAATTAATCCATAGCTGGAGGAAGAGATGGATTCATACCTTTTCCAAGGATATTTCCGTATAAGTGAATATAATGAACCCAACTGGAATTGGAACTCGGCTCTCCGATTTCTAATTCGGAGCTATTATTCATAACACCAACCGTACATCCAAACTTACATTAGTTTTTTTTTTTTTTTTTTTTTTTTTTTTACTGCTAGTTTACCGTGTTGCAGCGTCGAGTGAACCAAATGTTGCAGTAGGTACATTTAAAAATCGCACCGTGGTCACCGAACTTTTGCAGCATTACTTCTAGTTTGACTAAAAGCAGTGGTAACAATATTTTGCACATGAAAATGACAGGTGTAAGGAAATAGAAGAAAATTTCAACAAGGTGATATTTTTATTTTTGCATATAATCGAGTCAAAAGAGAGAGAATACACGAGTATGCATGCAAAATAATTTTTAAAAAAAAGGAGATTAGAAGTTCGAAATTATGCGGGTGATACACGTGTGAATAAAATTCAGTCACAAAGAGAAAAATATCACCATGCTTGGGAACAAGGTCCCGTTGATGTCGCTACAGCATGCTGGGTTGAAGAAAGAGAGAAAGAAAAAGACAGGAAGTTTCCTGTTTCATAGGTGCTTAATAGCACCCTATAACGACCTCTTGTTGAAACTGGCAATGCTATATGTGGATAACCCACAACCCAATACAAAGCCAAAGAGCCACTCAAGTTAAAGGGTTACTGAGTTGTTGTAAAAAAAAGGGAGAAGTAAGAGTATTATGAGGATGAATAGGATAGATATTGGTTGACCCACCCACTCACTCATATATACAGCCACACACGTCACATTTCAGGCTAATTTCTAACAAGTCTATTTGGTTTATAGTCAATTTATGTCTGTTTTATCTAAAACGTGTTAAAATCGTCCAAAAAATACACAAACAGGTTGTTTTTTCCTCTTTTTAAACATAAAAATAATAATAAAAGATTGTAAAGAAACAAAAAAGATATTAAAGAATTAAACAGTAATACAAAACAAATACAAGTAAAATAAAACAAACTTACCAACAGTTTCTCAATAAATCACTTTTCTTTTGACCTTTGCCTAATTTTAAAACATTCTACAATATTTTTTGAACTTCATCCGATGAAAACTTTCGTTTGTTGTTGTAAAATATATTCACAACAATTTTTGCTGCAAAGTGAATTCCTTTTTCAGTGTGATGCTCACAAAAAACATATTTTAGAGAATAAGATTCCAAAATTCTTTCAGCAGACTCTCTTGTAGTGGATTCATTATGTTTTACAATAAATTTATCTGCATAGTCAAGTTATCAAAACAAGCACAAAGGAACTCTACCATATGGAACCGTAAGACCTCCCCGAGAAAGTAAGACAAATTACTGCTTCTCTGTAGAATCATCACTATCATTGTCTACCTTAATCAGGGAATACATTTCCCATTGAAAATGTTTAATTAATTTTTTTTTGAAATAATGTCTGATAAATTTTACGTAAATGTCCGTTGTTAATTCTAAGAATTCAATTATTAAAGTTACCTCCCTTTTCGATAAGCAATTTTTCTACGTGACCATTCACATTTTCTTGTTTACATTGGCTTGTTAGAATTCAGCTTGTTATGTGACATGTGGGACCGTATTATCTCGGAAGTTTGTTGCCCGTACTAACAGATCTGAGGGGAGAAGCTATCTGTCTGGAAGTTGTTTTCCTTTATGAAAGGGACACGAATTGAATGTGGATGGTTTATCATCGTGAATATGGCATGGTAGGTCCAAGCTGTGACGATCTGAGTTGGTGGAACTAAAAGGAATATAACACATCCGAACATCTGCCATAGTAATAGTGGAACCTGACTTTTAATTTGAAAGAACCGTTGAAATGTACAATATCAAATTGATATAAAAAAAATTGACCCCAAACTTATTTATTTTCTTTGACTTCCGTATTTTAAAATAATGGTCGTTAGCTTTAGAGGGACACGACAAGGCCTCAACTCTTTGTATGTTTTTTGTTTTTTTTTTATCTGTGCCAGATCATGCTTAACAAGTTTTAACCATTTCACCCCAAGCAAGGCAATAAAGCCACCAAGATGCAAGGGATTACTGAATATGAGAGAATATCAGAAAAAAACCTATTAAGGAGAGAGAATAGTAAAAGAACAAGAATTAAAAGAACACAAAAGATAACGATTGACATTGCATTTACATTTTTGCTGATCAAAGTTGACTGAGAAGCAAGATGCTAGAAGAGAGTTCCACAAGCAAGAAGTGCGATATAAAAAACTATTAGCATACAACTTATGCTCACTTCTAGCCATTTCATGTGTAAAAAGATGAGACATTACCGCCAATCTAGTACTGTGCTTAAATTCATAAAGTCTAGGTACCATAGAGGAAAGCTCATCAGAACAATTTTCATGAAAGTGTATTTACAGAAAAGGTACGGAGAAGTTGGAAAGTGATTGAAGGCGATATGTCAGGTCAGAACCAATAACATTCTTTGGTTTTTGTAAAGAATCTTTAAATATATAGCAGGATCACCAGACCAGATGTGGTAGTAGTATTCAAAGCAAGGACGAATGGTAGACTTATACATATGTAAAATAGATTCTAGCGAGAAAATTGTCTAGCACGACACAGGGAAACAATTTTTCTAGCAGCAAAGCAAGCAAATGATTCAATATAATCTTTCCATTTCATGTCAGTTCGAAAAGGCGCAATGAATCACTCTCCTGGAGGTTAGCACCAGCCATAATGATGGAAGGTAAAAGGGTTCTCTTAGACAATTAAAAGAGAGCAGTTTAATTTTGGAAGCGCTAAAATTAACAAGCCCTTCCTTGCTTCAGTTAACAACAGAAAGTATACAGTTTTTTTTTAATAAGCTGACAATTTGACCTTATTGAACCGCTCAGAATTACTACAGTGTAACCCGGATATAAGAGAGTTGTCGTGAACGGAGAAGAAGTCTCTTATATCCGGATTTCTCTTATATTCGGGTTTGGTCTATTTTGTTTTATTAACACAGGCTCTAATTTGGGACCAGATAAAATCTCTCTTATATCCGGGTTACACTGTATTAAGACGGAAATAACTGGTTGTGTTATCAGTACAGGTATAGAGTTGAGACTTGATGCCACCAAGAAGGTTGTTGATGAAAAATAAGAACAACCTGCGTCAAAGGATAGAGCCCTGGGGTATGCCTACATTAATGCAAAAAGATCTAGAGGAGTGGCCATTCGCGACAACTTTCATTTCGTGATTCGATAAGAAATACTGAATCAGTTAAAAAATTTACCCAGAAATCTCTCTTTATATGCTGTGTCCCCTCAGGACGTAAGCGATCATGGCTATCCACAATTTCCTGTCTTTAGCAGCTCTAAATAAATTCTGTCTTTTCGTTATTTCTAAACCCTGTTCCATTTTCTCAAGCTCGTCAAGTATGTTATAGGTTGTTTTTCTCTGTCCTTGTTGCCCTATATCTTTCCCGTGAGTAACAGATTTTCCAAGCTTTCCTTCCTCATTATGTGCCCCAGAAACCTCAACTGTCTCTTCCTGATAATAAGCATGTTTACTTTTTTTTTTCATTTTCTCTAAAACCTCATCGTTGCACACGTTCGGTCCATGGTAGTCTCAGCATCTTTCTGTAGAACCACATTTCTGTTACTTCCTCTTCAACTTTGAGGAAATTGTCCAGCATTCCCTACCATACAATAGGACAGATATCGCGTAAAAATACAGTACTCATTTTCTATCTCTTGATACTATGCTTAGCTTTTGGAATGCATCTTTGGCTATGCCTATGCGTCTTCGGATTTCAGTGTTGAATTTTCCGTCCTATTAGAGCACTTTCCAGATATTTAAATTTTTGTGCTTGGTTGATTTTGATATGTCTGATTTGTAATTTGGATTTTGGGACTCATCCTTTTGCCGACAACCAAACCATAAGCTTCCAACTTGTGAAGAAGATCAATATGCCAAACCCTGTCAAATGCCGCCTTACAGATATCCAAAGCAACGGTCCGGGCTTCGCCATTCTTATCTAAAGCTTGGCAGACTTTGTCAGGTGTAATTTTACTTAAAAATAAAGTTGACTTAAAAAACTTGAGCATCGCTTCATATTTAAAATATGATTTATTTCTGGACTAATTTGTCATATAAGCTTTGTGAAGTCTAGTGGAAGTTTGTAAAGCTGTATTCTATGCTAATTTCTGTTGCCAAAAATAGATATGACGTAAGGATATCTCGTGACCAATGAGAATCGCAGGCGGGAGCATGAATAGGAGGTACGGTGGAATATGGATAGCAGCTCGGATTGAGGAATCGGAGAGCCGAGTTCGAATTCCAGTCGAATCCATTACTTACGTGCTAATACCCTTGGGAAAGGTATGAATCCTCTTCTCCCCCAGCTATGGGTAAATAGCAGGACAAACCGGGTTCTATAGCCTTGGATGGCAACTGGTCTACCACAGAAAGAAATGGCAACCTAATGCAGAAAAAAAATCTGTCTCGTCAGTCATGTATCGAGAGATACATGATCGCCTAAGCGTGTATCACGCATGGCACATAACTGACTGAATAGCGAGCCCCTCGCTCTTTTTTCCAGTCTCTGACTTTTAGTCACGGGCGTCTTCATTTATTTACCAGGTCGTCAGCAGTAATGGACATGATGCCCACAGCTCCAGATGCAACCTCCACAGACAGGATACATTTCATTATACAATTTCAGATACGAACACTATATACAAACCACATAGATACATTTCTTTCTCATTTTCTGTTTCAAAAACACAAAGAATGATTGGTTTTATTAAATTTCCTGAATGTATCGAAGCTAAAATTTTAAGGTGAGGGAAGTACGATAATATTATAGTGGGTTATCAGTTATAGTGAAGTGTATGAGTGTTGAAACAGATTAGTTTGATTTGGCCTTGTTAGTTAGATAGCCCACCATAAGAGGGGTATAAAACAAGAAAATCAAATTGTAAAGTGAAACAACAATATATATATATATATATATATATAAATCAATTAAGGTCTTTACAAATAAAATTAATGTATTTTGGTTGATACAAGGTCGTCAAAATGTTCGTAGTAGTCCTTGCAAGAATGACTTTATGTGTACGTAGGCAGGAACGTATATGTGTATGTATGTATGAGCGTTATTGAAGTGTTGGAATGTCTTTGAAGTAATTGCTCAGTCTTAAAATGTTCCGTTCGTTTATCAAGTATAAAAGAGGTGAGGGAGAAAGGTAGAGATAATAACGATCGCTTGACGTTTGTCAAGGGACTTGTTAATACGCTCATCTCCTTCTCTCTGGTGATAGGCGAACTTGCCTGTCTTTTATTTTGTTTGTGGGACTTGAAAAGGTCATTAACTCCCGGATATGATTTGGGCCTTTCCATTGGACGACGAACAAACTTCGCATCGGCTCGCGAAAAGGTCCGTAAAAGAATGTTTCTGAGAATTGAAGATTATTTGAATTTTGTTTTTAAATGTTTCCTAGTTTTCTATTGGCCGAAAAACATTTCGTGAAGGTGTGAAATTTCACGAGTTTTGTTTTGGATTCGCTTTTGCGTGTGTGTTAAGCAAAGTTTTTAAATTCGAGTCTTTTTTAATTTCTAACAAAATCAATGAGTCAGTGCTTAGCATTTGAATTTTAAATCTAGATCTTGTTTTGTTCATTACAATATCAGTCGTAACTTTCAGGCAGATTGGCCCCATGGTTTTATCTCAGTGTAGTTCCGGAATTACCCTTAAAATTTCTAACTGTATTAATAACAGGTGAAAAGGGATAACTCTGATAACAACTTTGTACTAATAAAATAAAAACTGCGTAACTGTTTGGAGAAAAGATTAAATAAATATCTCAGCTTATAACATCGAATATCGTGAAGAGAAGTTTAAATCAATTCCCTTGTGCCTCTTAACAAATCAAAACAGACTCAATATCCCTTCTTTTTCCGGTGGGTAAATGCAGTTAGAATTATTGAATTACGCTGCTCACATCTGAAATATAGTCAACCCATCCTATAATTCAAGATGCCAAGATGGCGGTCAGTGATATACGGAAGCGGTAAAACTTGTTATATTATTGTTTGTGGACACAAATCATTCCGTGCCAACAATGTGACATTGGCATTTTAATATTGGCCTCGACGCAAGTGAAGCACTGGAATGCATTTAATTTAAACTTAAATATTAATAGGAAAGTAAAGTAAAAATCAAGTGTCTACTAACCGGAATATAAGATGCAAAGTTTCTTTTTCAGAACGCAGACAAACATGGCTATCCACACCTTCCTATTCTTTGTAGCTCTAAGCCATGTTTATCTTTTTACTATCCCCCCTAATCCCCGTTCTGCCATCCATTTACACAAGCTCGTAGAGATAGGTTATTTCCTGTTTCTTTCTTACCTTCAATAGATCTTGTGAGTGTCAAATTCTCTAAACACTCTTTCATCATTACGTGTCTCAAGAATTTCACGTCTCTTTCTGATCCTAAGTACAAGTGTCTTTTACATTCCAATTTTCCTTAAAACTTCCTCGTCGCTCACATTTTCTGTCCATGATATTCTCAGCATCCTTCTGCAGAACCATATCTCTTTTGCCTCAAGTTTCCTCTTCATCTGTGAAAAAAATCTGTCTAGAATTCACTGCTATATAAAAAAAAAAAAATGATATTACATAGGAGTACTCTTTTCTTTGTTTCTGGCGAAATCTTTGCTTAGCTTCCGGAAGATATCTTTCGCTATTCCAATGCGTTTTTGTTTTTAAACACGGCAATTATCGACAATATATATTACGAAAGAAAGTGATTATTTTTTGCCCATTTTATAAAAAATAATTTCATTCCAAGCAAGTTAATAAAGCCACTAAGATACTTGGGTATATTGAGACTGAAAGGAACTAAGAAAACATTATTGAAGAGAAAGGACAATAAATAACATGATACAATATGACAGATGACGACGATTGACGTTGCATTTAAATTTTTGAAGATTGTAGTTGTCAGGAAAGCTAGAAGCCGGAAGAGAGTTCCACAGGTGAGAAATGCAAGAGAATTAGAACTCTATTTACACTATTTACATCATTCGAAATGTTGTCCTCATCTTTATTGATATATTAACGACGTTTCGGTGTCTAATTTTCCATTGTCCGTTATTGCAGTTGCCAGACAGTTACATTTAAATAGTTACTTTATTCTAATATCACCAGTTCGAAGCTCGTTTTTTGAGATGTCCCTCTTGCTAATTACCAGCCATTCTGTTTTCTTACAACTGAGGGTTAGTCATTTCCTCTCGCTTTCCTTTACTATTTTGCCTTAGAATTCCTGCAGTTTTCATGGTTTTTCAAAAACCCATTTTTTACAAGGTCATTTGGGTAACGACCACTCATTGGAACTTACCCAAGCCTGATAGCTATTTCGAATATCGTTAGACCAGATTCCTTTTTCTTTATTACCTTTGAATTACCAGGCATTTTTTAGAAAGACAGTCGAACGGTTTCCCATTGCTTTCTTCATGGTTTTAAATACAGAGCTTTAGTTTCGTTGCCACCCTGGGTTACATTACTCAGTCTATCCTGTTATTTAACCCTTAGCTGGGGTATAGTCCTAATAAGGTTGTAGGGAAACATATCATAGAATAGGTCATAAGGTACACTCTGTTAGGCGAGGAAATAATACTATTAGAGAAAGTATTAACCCCGTGGAATCGTCCACAACAACCAACTCTACCCTTTTAGGAAATGCACCCTTCCTACTTGAGGTAAATAACATCCACTTACATACAAAAATATCAACGAGAATCCCTTGGTCGATCACCGTAAATCCAGCTTGCTGATTGGTCAGTTTCGATCAATCAGATCGCTCCCACGCGCAAAATTAATTTAAGCGCCAAGTCAATTTTGAGCCTATCACGTGGTACAGCGAAGATATATAAACCCAACACGTGTGACCCTCACGCGCACTCTCGTACACTCTCACTCACTCTTCTCGACTTGCTAACGTCACTCGAACATCTCAACACAGCCAGCAAGATGTGACTCTCAAGGTACACCCGTCTCGACTGATCCAGTCAGACATTAAATGAACTATACTTTATTCATGCAAGTATTATCTTTGAACTCTATCTAACTTGTTCAGACTTTCCAAACATGTTACACTATTCTTAATATGAGCTAAATCACAATTTCACCAAGTCAAAGAGACGTAACTCTGTCTCCACATACATGTATATTCATTTCCACAATAAATCCTATTGTTATTTTGTTATCAACTTTATCTTCTGTCTTGTATTTTGTCATCTGCTATTTTACATCAAATCTAATTGGCGTAATTTTTTATACACCTTTTTCTGTTCAGAAATAAATAATTGTGGCGAACGCCCTTCACACACGCACAACAAATAAGGCTATTCCATTGTACACACGGTGTCCGTTACAACCCCATAATGTGTAACGTCTGATTTTAATACAGGATTGTTTATATAAACCTAATATTAATACCTGATTGTTTTTTAGAAACCGACAATACCGTGATGCTTTTAGGAATCTATAATTAATATCACTTTTTCTTTTTTTTAAAGATACCTTCAGTGCTAATACCGGGTTTCTTTCAAAAACCTATAATATCGAACTGTTTTTTGGAACCTATGATTAATACCGGAATGTTTCGGAGGAAAAATTAATTAAAACCAGATTGTTTTTAAGAACCTATAATTAATACCAGACTGTTGTTTTTAGAAACCTATAATAAATACCAAGCTGTTTTTAGGGACCTATAATTAATACCAGACTTGTCGGAGTTAGCTCCTCCTCAGTTCTTTAATCCTTCAACAGGGGTCTCTCTCGTCTGGCTATAAATACTTGCTGACCCTTCGCCTCGATCTCTTTTTTTCCATTTAGGCCTTGGGCCGCTACCTCGCGCGAAGGCGAGGTAAAATCTCTCTCTTTTTCGACTTAGGCCTTGGGCCGCTACCTCGCGCGGAGGCGAGGTAAAATCTCTCTTTTCAACGAACTCCAATATGTGACCTCTCACGGATACAGCGTTTCCCAAATTCTGGGAACGCGCTAAGAACAATACACGTACGTACGAACACTACAACAAACACACACATAATTTCTCCATACAAACTCTATGTAATAGTCCATGTCTTTGTTTAACTTGTTTTGTTATTAATATATCTTTGTTTACCCATGTATATCGGTCTTGTTTGTTTTCTTTCTCTTCTTTGGACTTAATTAAAGTCCGACATTCTCATGTGGCTGGACCCGCCAGCAGGAAATTTTAACCTTCTGATATCTCTTCACATCTTCACCCCCACGGTCCGCTACAGACTGCTCTTAGGAAATTATATTTAATATTGGACTGTTTGTAGGAACTTATAATTACTTAATCTGTCAATGTCCAACGTTAAATTCGATATTAATTACAAAAAAAAAAAAAAAAAATCAGTATTAAAATTATAGATTTCTAAAAACAGTCCGTTATTATTAATTATAGTTTTTTTTTTAAATTGACATTAATAATAGGTTTCTAAAAGAAATATAGTATTAATTATACGTTTCTAAAAATAAAAAACAAATATTAATGATAGCTTCCTCAAACATCTCGATAGATTCATAAAAACAATCCAATATTTATTATGCGTTCATAAAAACAGTTCCGTATTAAATACAAGTTCCTAAAAAAAAACAGTCCAATATTAAAATATAATTTCCTAAATTGCGGTCTGGTATTAATTATAGGTTCTTAAAAACAACCTGGTTTTAATCAAATTTTCCTCAGAAACATTCCGGTATTATTTATAGGTTCCTAAAAACAGTCCAATATTAATTATAGGTTTTTGAAAGAAACCCGGTATTAGCATTGAACGTATCTTTTTTGTTTTGTTTTTTAAAAAAAGAGAAAAAAAAGTGATCATTAATTATAGATTTCTAAAAACTGTCCGGTATTAATTATAGTTTTTTTTTTAAAAATTGACATTAATAACAGATTTCTAAAAGAAATATAGTATTAATTATACGTTTCTAAAAATTAAAAAAAAAACGGATATTAATTATAATTTCCTAAAAACAATCCGTTATTTATTGTAGGTTCGTAAAAAAACAGTCCAGTTTTTTAATTATAGTTTCCTAAAAACAGCCCGGTATTTATTATAAGTTCCTAAAAATACTTCAGTATTCAATGATTCATTTAAAGGTTCGTAAAAACAATCCAATATTTATTATGCGTTCCTAAAACTAAAAAACAGCTCGGTATTATAAATAAGTAATGTTTTTCTGCATAAAGTATTATTTTAGCTTATTTAATATCCCCAGTGATGGGGCAGTGGAATGAGAACAATCTACCCACGGAGATTAAATAAAGGGTTCAGTTCGAAATTCCCTGTAGGTTACTCGGATCGACATGCACCTGATGAAGGTTGAAAGGCACAACAGCTGAAACGTTGTGAAAACAACAACAAAAATGAGGAGAATAGCCCGCCTGTAAATAATTATTTAATATATTTTAATAAAAAACATATTTTTACAGTAAATGAAATAAGTAACATTTAATAAGTTATTTTAAAATACAGTGTAACCCGGATATCAAAGACCCGGATATAAGAGAGATTTTCTCTGGTCCCAAATTAGAGCCTGTGTTAATGTATATATAATTGACCAAAACCGGATATAAGAGACCTCGTATCCGGTCCCGAAAACTCTCTTATATCCGGGTTACACTGTATTACTTTTTTTAGTTTTACCCATTAGTATCTACTGTAAAAATTCCGTGGTAAATTTTAAAATTAAAATCCGCTGTTATTTTTTGGTCTCTGTTTATTTCCCATTAAGACCTACATCCCATTTTTGTAACAGTGGGCATTAATAGGTTAATTGTTGAAATATTTTAGCAAAAATTAAGTATATTACTTTTAAAATTCTATTATAATTATGCTTGTCGCTCCCTTTGTTAGTTTGTACGACCGTTTCGCCCTGCCAAGATCTCATAAATAATGAACTCTTCCGTTTTGATCTCTGGAAAGACAAAAGACTTATCAGAGACGCTACTTGGTTTCAGTGAAATAGAGAGAGATAGCAGTGTTTAACGCCTGCTGCTAATTATTTTACTAATATTTACCCAACACAAGGCCTGAGAGCCACTCAAGTTAGAGGGTCACAGTGTGGAGTTATATTAGCGTAAGAAAGGGCAAACTTAGGAGTATAGAGCTGAAGTAAACTTTGGAAGGAGCCGGAAACCCGATCCTAAACAGGAAATCTCTACCCCTGTTTAAAAAGAACAGAGAGGCGTGTGAACTGGGCGACCTAATAATTAATGGACTATTCTGTTTTGATCGCGTGGAAAGAGAGCAGACTTATCAGTGACACACTACTTGGTTTCAGTGAAAAAAAGAAAGAGACACGTGTTTAACGTCTCCCGCTAATAATACCTAATAAATGGTGGACTATTTCATTTTGATTGTGTGAGAAGGCAAAAGACATCAACGACAGCACTTGGTTTCAGTGAAAGAAAAGAAAGAGACACGTGTTTAACGTCTCCCGCTAATTAATAATACCTAATAAATGATGGACTATTTCATTTTGATTGTGTGAGAAGGCAAAAGACATCAACGACAGCACTTGGTTTCAGTGAAAAAATAAAAGAAAGAAGGGAAGACAGAAGTGTTTAAACGGCTGTTTCAGTGAAATGGAAAAAAGTTGTCAATTTCAAATCATTTCATTTGTATCGCTTTACTTAAAATAACGACCAGAATTCATATTTATTGTTACTGCAATATTTTATTAAGTTATCAAACTCAAATATTTAACAATACGATAGGGGAATTTCTACGGATCTAGTCATAAAGCTTGCTATGAGTATTATATTCAATCATTAACTGAAGAATTAAGATTAATCTGAAATTTAAAATGGGGAAACCGTGAAATTTTCGCAGGTGTCGTAAACCCTGAAAACACTATCTTATTAACATCTTACCGATTTTAAATCTAAACACATTGGTCGATACTTTTTCACGAGTTGACTACTTCGGAAATTAAATGTGCCAATTCTTGTGTATTTTGCCATGCTCAATTTGAAAATGATGTTTAACTTAGATGATTGGCTCTAGATTTAGAGATATTTACTTACTTATGTCATATACACGAGTACAATGGATTCCTCAAATAAAAATACAATGTTGATTTGCAAAATCTCCTTTGATGTTCTGTTCTATGTAGACTACCAAAGTAGTACAAAAACACATCAAGAGGGCAATAAATGTGTTTATTGAATAAAATACACCTGGAAAATTCTTTTCAGAAGCATATACATGCACAGTTATTCAGCAACCACATATCACCTTTTACTTTGTTTTTTGTAAACTGCAGAAGGATCATCTCTGGTCACAGTCCAACAATAATCCGCCAGCATTGACGGACACTACCTGCTTTGATACTTTTTCTCCACTGCTGCAATGTCTTGAGGAAATTCTTCACAGTGCTCGTCACTCACAGTATCACAGTTTTGGGGTAAAAAATTAAGATGCGTATCTAAGAAGTGGATCTTCAGAAGCATGTTGCAGCCAAATTGTTTTTTATGCCGTCAGGAGGTCTTCCACCAGTTTTTTTTTGTCATTTTCTGCTCTATCATTACCCAGAAAGATGATTGGCAATGACTTGAAAGCTTTTCATATAGTTTTTACCTTTCTCCATTGTACTCTGTCAAAATTTTAATCCAAAAGAAGTTTAGGAATGCCTTTCTTTATCTTTGCTTCACTTATCCTGGGAATTTCTTTTCAACACATACCTGAATGCTGCCTTTGCTTAGTCCATAGCCTTCACAAGATTTTTCATGAGACCAAGCTTAATGTGCAGAGTTGGAAACAAAATTTTCTTTAACTCAACTAATGATGGATGCTGAACATTTTTCCTCTAAGGTTTCAGTAATTGTAATAATGGCCACAGTTTCTCTTGATGTAATGAGAAATTCTGTCTCAGCTGTCCCATTGACAAAGAAAACAATAGCACACTTGGTATATCCACCTTGTAGTACAAGCAAGAGATCAACACCCTCCAAGCCTCTGCAAAATTGTCAGTTATGTTGAACATAGTTGATACACCTCAGTAGTTGCTTCATATTGTCATAGGTTTCTGTCTCAGCTGTCCCATTGACAAAGAAAACAATAGTACTTGGTATATCCACCTTGTAGTACAAGCAAGAGATCAACACCCTCCAAGCCTCTGCAAAGTTGTCAGTTATGTTGAACATAGTTGATACACCTCAGTAGTTGCTTCATATTGTCATAGGTTTCTGTCTCAGCTGTCCCATTGACAAAGAAAACAATAGTACTTGGTATATCCACCTTGTAGTACAAGCAAGAGATCAACACCCTCCAAGCCTCTGCAAAGTTGGAAGTTATGTTGAACATAGTTGATACACCTCAGTAGTTTCTTCGTATTGTCATAGGTTTCTGTCTCAGCTGTCCCATTGACAAAGAAAACAATAGTACTTGCTATATCCACCTTGTAGCACAAGCAAGAGATCAACACCCTCCAAGCCTCTGCAAAGTTGTCAGTTATGGTGAACATAGTTGATACACCTCAGTAGTTGCTTCATATTGTCATAGGTTTCTGTCTCAGCTGTCGCATTGACAAAGAAAACAATAGTACTTGGTATATCCACCTTGTAGTACAAGCAAGAGATCAACACCCTCCAAGCCTCTGCAAAGTTGTCAGTTATGGTGAACATAGTTGATACACCTCAGTAGTTGCTTCATATTGTCATAGGTTTCTGTCTCAGCTGTTCCATTGACAAAGAAAACAATAGTACTTGGTATATCCCCCTTGTAGTACAAGCAAGAGATCAACACCCCCCAAGCCTCTGCAAAGTTGTCAGTTATGTTGAACATAGTTGATACACCTCAGTAGTTGCTTCATATTGTCATAGGTTTCTGTCTCAGCTGTCCCATTGACAAAGAAAACAATAGTACTTGGTATATCCCCCTTGTAGTACAAGCAAGAGATCAACACCCTGAAAGCCTCTGCAAAGTTGTCAGTTATGTTGAACATAGTTGATACACCTCAGTAGTTGCTTCATATTGTCATAGGTTTCTGTCTCAGCTGTCCCACTGACAAAGAAAACAATAGTACTTGGTATATCCACCTTGTAGTACAAGCAAGAGATCAACACCCTCCAAGCCTCTGCAAAGTTGTCAGTTATGGTGAACATAGTTGATACACCTCAGTAGTTTCTTCATATTGTCATAGGTTTCTGTCTCAGCTGTCCCATTGAGAAAGAAAACAATAGTACTTGCTATATCCATCTAGTAGCACAAGCAAGAGATCAACACCCTGAAAGCCTCTGCAAAGTTGTCAGTTATGTTGAACATAGTTGATACACCTCAGTAGTTGCTTCATATTGTCATAGGTTTCTGCCTCAGCTGTCGCATTGACAAAGAAAACAATAGTACTTGGTATATCCACCTTGTAGTACAAGCAAGAGTTCAACACCCTCCAAGCCTCTGCAAAGTTGTCAGTTATGTTGAACATAGTTGATACACCTCCGTAGTTGCTTCATATTGTCATAGGTTTCTGTCTCAGCTGTCGCATTGACAAAGAAAACAATAGTACTTGGTATATCCACCTTGTAGTACAAGCAAGAGATCAACACCCTGAAAGCCTCTGCAAAGTTGTCAGTTATGTTGAACATAGTTGATACACCTCAGGAGTTGCTTCATATTGTCATAGGTTTCTGCCTCAGCTGTCCCATTGACAAAGAAAACAATAGTACTTGGTATATCCACCTTGTAGTACAAGCAAGAGATCAACACTCTGAAAGCCTCTGCAAAGTTGTCAGTTATGTTGAACATAGTTGATACACCTCAGTAGTTGCTTCATATTGTCATAGGTTTCTGTCTCAGCTGTCCCATTGACAAAGAAAACAATAGTACTTGGTATATCCACCTTGTAGTACAAGCAAGAGATCAACACCCTCCAAGCCTCTGCAAAGTTGGAAGTTATGGTGAACATAGTTGATATACCTCAGTAGTTGCTTCATATTGTCATAGGTTTCTGTCTCAGCTGTCCTATTGACAAAGAAAACAATAGTACTTGGTATATCCACCTTGTAGTACAAGCAAGATATCAACACCCTCCAAGCCTCTGCAAAGTTGGAAGTTATGGTGAACATAGTTGATATACCTCAGTAGTTGCTTCATATTGTCATAGGTTTCTGTCTCAGCTGTCCCATTGACAAAGAAAACAATAGTACTTGGTATATCCACCTTGTAGTACAAGCAAGAGATCAACACCCTCCAAGCCTCTGCAAAGTTGGAAGTTATGGTGAACATAGTTGATATACCTCAGTAGTTGCTTCATATTGTCATAGGTTTCTGCCTCAGCTGTCCCATTGACAAAGAAAACAATAGTACACTTGGTATATCCACCTTGTAGTACAAGCAAGAGATCAACACCCTGAAAGCCTCTGCAAAGTTGTCAGTTATGTTGAACATAGTTGATACACCTCAGTAGTTGCTTCATATTGTCATAGGTTTCTTTCTCAGCTGTCCCATTGAGAAAGAAAACAATAGTACTTGGTATATTGGCAAGAGAGCAGGAACTTTCAAATCTCATAGTTGATACATCTCAGTTTTTGTTTCATATTGTAAGTTTCTTCATGTGGACTACATGACCAACTGGGATTAGATATAAAACATTACCATTGTGTAACAAGACAGCTTTGAGACTTGTCTTCAAGCAATCAATAAACAGCCTGGACTGTTACAGATGTTAAGTGATTGCATAAGACCATTGATATCATTGAAGTACTCTAAATCATCTTCCATAAGGAAGAATGGGACTAAATCCTTGTGACAATCACAGAAATTGGAGATCTAAACATCCCCGCCAAATAGATTCTACTGCTGTAACCTAGAACCTAATGATTCTGGTTTACTCTTAAGAAGTTCCTGATCGCTGATATCCTTTATGCCTCTTTGAGTTATGATGTGTGGTTAAGAGACGGATGTTAGACAATAATCTTGGTCATATGAAGTTGATGGTTTGAACTTTGAGGTTCCATTGTCTTCCCCATTATCTGGCTCAATTTTATATGATTCCATTGCATGCCTTCATTATGGGGGAGAGGATGCAAAGCTGATGGAATGTTTGAATATTGCATTGTCCATTTATTTTCTTTGACAATCAATTAGAGGCACCATGCAGAAGTTGCATAAATGGCATGATTGTTTGGCGCTCTCCAAATCATGGTCACCGCAAAAGGCATTGCATTTTTTTTTATCAGACATTGACTGAGATTTATTGCACAGATATTACAGTCTATCTGTGGTGCCCACTTTTTGTCTTTGTCTCCAATTTTGCATCCAAAATATAATTGGTAAGCTTTCTTTACAACAGGTTATATTTTGCATTTGAGATACAAAAGTCACTTCACATATAGCAGAAGTTATCAGTCTGTTCAGATATTCATGGAACATTTTTCACAGGTCAGTTAAATATGTGAAAATCTGAGTGGAAAGGAGAATAATAATTGGTTTATTAGGAGAATAATAATTAATCTGACAAGAACAACTATTTTGATGAAATATTTATAGAACACTAGTACCATAGCTTGAAATCTCGAGCCAGTCAAAGATTTTGGATGTCATTTTATTTCCAATGCTCCAAAATTACCTAAGATTGACTATTTTTGCTTTCAAAGCTTTCCTATTGGAGACCAGTGATATTAATTTCTTTATGGCTTTGTCCTTACATAACATGCCTTATGATTTTTTCAGTTACATATCATAATATGTGACATGTCTTTTCAGAAGGTTTGTTGATGATGGCCCTCTACAACTCTTTTTCTTTTATTGTCCCTTTACTACCAGTCTTTGTCTGTATGATCCCTGTTCTAACATCCAAACTCACTGTTTCCTCCTGCTTATTTTGCCTTCTCTGTGTCCTGTTAGTGTTAAACTAACCAAGCCTTCTTTTCTCATTATGTTTAAAAATTTCCAACAGTCTTGTTTTGATTGTTAACAGCGATTTCATACTACCTTGTTTTTTTTTTTTAGCTTTTTCAGGTATTCTTAATAATCATCAGTTGAATCACATTTCAAGATGCTTCAAGATGTTATTTTTTTTATCATTTAAGAGCTACAAAGACTAGGAAAAGAAGAAGAAGAAATTCACTGCTCCATCAAAACAGTCCGGAAAAATACATATGAGCAGACAAACATTACTGTATATTAGGCAATGTTTTATATATATATATATATATATATATATATAGTCAAGTCGGTACGCCATTTTTATTGCATGTAGATATTGTACACTGCATATTAGATCATGTACATTGAGTTTATTCCTTACAGTCTTCTTCTCATGAAGGGTAGGATGGTAACCACAACATGGGTGATACTGTTGATGTTTTAATAACAAGTAGTGTTTTTACTCTGCGGTCTGGTCTGAATCCAGTATTGTTGTTCCCCTAGAGTGGTTGCAATCCCCTTTGCTCCACCTCCAAGAGGAGAGAGGCCAGTATGCCTTGACATCTTACCTATATATGGAGAGAGAAAATATGAATTCATGGCTTTTCCTAAAAAGTAAATACAAGATTAAGGAATTGTCTATAAAAAAAAGATACAGAAAAAAAGCGTCTGACAATAATAAATTCAATTCTTTTGCTGTAGGATTGTTTTTATTTTTAGTTTTTATTATTTGTCTTTTTGCACAGCTTATTGGATGTTATTAGCCGGTTTGTCACTTATTGGATATCAAGCTATATCCGGCCCAGCCTTATGTATCCAGTGTTTATTTTTGTTTTCATTGTTCGTTCCGTGCCAAACAAACAGGTCTTCTGGAACACATATAAACTCACCAGTAAATCTGATGCTTTGAACCAATGGGCAAAATTCTCTGACACGTTTTTCTAATGTTCTGATTACAACAGACACAATCTCAACCTTTTGATAATTCCTTATTTATAACAATTTTATTGTACTTCTTTTAAAAATGTTAGTCTTGAATAAATGTTTAATCATATAGTTTCTTTTTAGCACATGTTCTTTTGAGAGAAGTATATTTTTATGAAGGCCAGATGGTTTGTGCAAAAAATTGTTACACTCGTATATCTTTTTTGGCTCAGCAGTTGAAAACTGCCAAAATTGCGAGGGATTCACTTCAAGTTTATGCAAAATTGTTTTTTTCATATTTTGTGGCCAATAAGAGCAATGGTCTTTTGAATAAATAAGATCCCGGGTCAGTGGATGAAGAGAAGACTTTTTGACAGCAAGAGGACAAGGCAAATTAACATCAAGGAGCAGAAGGCATTTGACGTCAAGAAGAGAGCATCGAGAAGGTACCAGTTACCAGCCAGCTGCAGAAAGACTAAAGAATTTTGATGTTCAATTGAGAATTCTCCTTTGGTTGGACAACAAAGAATGAAAAAGAATTTATAGAAATTTTCCCATGCACGAACAATGTGATTTTAAAGGGGACTTTTAAAAAATTATTATATGACCTAGAGACATTCATGGGGTAAGTAAAAGTAAGTGCTTTTACTTTTTCTCAAAGTTGGTTTCACCTTTGTTTTACTACTGCCTTTTTGGAATGATTTTTCTTATTTACATTATTCGGACTATTGTCCTCATCTTTGTTGCCATGTTTATCACAACTTTTCAGCCGTTGTATATTCTGGCCTTCTTCAGGTGGTTGGAATGTCGAACTGAACCCTTTATTTCGCTCACTGGGGTAGACTGTTCTAGTTCCACGTGCCATGTTTAATGGATGTCAGTTATCAGTTATCTCATGTTAATTTCCCTCTGAAAGTTCTCTACTGCCTTAACCGGGTATCACTGGATCTAACCAATGCCTTTATCCACTGTGCCATGTGTCCTTGAGATCCAGTGACAGGACCCAAAGAGTGTGAGTTCAATACCCGGTTAAGGCAGTGGAGAACTTTCAGAGGGAAATTAACAGGAGATAACTGATAACTGACAGCCATTAAACATGGTACGTGGAACTAGAACAGTCTACCCCAGTGAGCGAAATAAAGGGTTCAGTTCGACATTCCAACCACCTGAAGAAGACCAGAGTGTACAACAGTCAAAACGTTGTGATAAACATGGTGACAAAGATGAGGACAATAGTCTGAATAATGTAAATAATGTACATAATATATGTCTCAGTAATATAGACAGATATTGATTTTTCTTTTAGTCTTTTTCAAAATCCTTGTCTTTTTCCAAACTGTAATTTTTTCCATTTTTCTGAAACTTTGAGCAACTTTGAAAGAGGCTATGCTATCAGCTGGTTTATCATATCGAGTCTATTGTATTGCCATTTTGAATACTTTCTGGACTATACAGTAGTCTCCACTGAGGCCTCTCGGTGACATGATGATTGGTACCATTAGGGCAGTATCTCCATGTGAGTCACCCAGGTTATTTATGCATGCATCTCTAATGTGTGTCTGTTTTCACTGCCTACTAGTCATCCACTAAACCAACTAAAAACAAACATGACAGCAATCAAATTGAATATGAACAAAATTAGCAAACCCAAACTCAAAAAAAAAAATAAGTAGACCCCAGGTATACCATCACTTATACCAATGTAAGGGATCTACGTTCCATCTTTTTATCGGAAATTGTTATTTTGCCTTAATAGGCGCACAAAAGGAAATTTTTGTGCAAATTTTGTATTTGTATTTTTTTCTTAATTGTGTAATAAATGTTTTTCCTTTAAAATTTCACACAGTTGTTGGGTCTTATTTTGTAATTTGAACCTAATTTGACTTATTTCTGCTAAACTAATTTTTTGTGTTTGACACAAGAATTTAGATTTAGTAGGGAAGAAAATTTTAATATATCCTTTTCATGTCAGTATACTAAGTCTGTATAGTTCTCAATTTTCTGTCTTTCTTTCTCGAATATTCTGACATCAAGCACAGACAAGTAATGTCAATAAAGTCAGAAGCATTGTTTTTTTGCTGAAAGCAACTATATACAATATATATATGTTGAATGCCTTTGTCTGTTTTGAATCTTCATGCCCCATGAATTCTTATTTTGTTCATATTCGATGGCTCACTCCAGATTATATGTTGTTACCGTTATTAATAATCTTTTTGTTATTCATGACAAAAGAAAAATATCTACTTCTGAAAAATGGCAGCTCAGATTGGTAAATGACTTGAATCATCAAAAACTTTAATGTCTTTTTTTCTTTACCTTAATTGAGCGTTTTCCTAAAACAATGACTTTTACCGTTATTTTGTTTTCTGTGCCATTCCTGATGCGAAATCAATGTCTTGTTTAAAAAATATATCTGATAGAATGGTTAATTTGACAAATGAAAATAAAGTAGCCAATATTTGGAGATAAGACAAACTACTGGACAATTCTTGCCAGAAGAATTCCTGCAGAAAAGATACCTACACTGATTGAGAAACGAAATGAATCAGGAAAAATAAAAAAGAAACCATACTATGAAACAGACTAATGATCATTAAAAACTAAAAGTATAACAGCATTTTATTGTTGGGAGTACACTTTTGCCATTGTGGGTAATATCGCGTTTTGTCATTTTTGGTCATCCATACTTCATCCATCCCATAAGAAACTCCAAAATTTAAATGGGCTACTGAACATGTGAGCAACAACAAGGTTTTAGGGAAAATGGAAACAAAAAGGAAAGTTATACTTACCATCAAGAAGAGGCAGTTGAAATTTCTGGGGCACATTATGAGGAAGGAGGGCTTGGAAAACCTAATACTCACAGGACAAATTGAGATAAAGAGGCAAACAGCACATAACATATTTGATGAGGTTGATCAAATGGATGGAAGAAATAACAAAAAGACAAAACTTATTATTTTAAGAGCTGCAAGTGACAGGAAGATGTGGAGGGCCATGATCGCCTACGTCCTGAAGAGACACAGCATATAATCACATCTGGGTAATACCTACTTAACTTTGAACTGAACTGATAGTTATCATACCACACCTGCTGTAAAACATAATGCATTTTAAATAAAAAAAAATGTTTTTTCACGAATCTTATATTTTTCATTTCTGGTCATCCATACTTAATCCACCCCTGGATCTAACCAACATCGCCCAGTGGATAAAGATGTTGGTTAGGTCCAGTGACTAGACCCAAAGAGTTGTGAGTTCAATACCAGGCCACAGCAGTTTTGAACCAAAACTTGGAGAGCTGAGTTAAAGGGATAACTAAGAAGAGGTATGGCACGTGGAACTAGAATAATTTACACCCGTGGTCAAAATAAAGGGTTCAGTTTGAAATTCCAATCACCTGAAGAAGGCCAGAGCATACAACGACCAAAGTTTTGTGAATATGGCAACAAAAATGAGGATAACAGTTCAAATAATGTAAATAATGCAAGTAATCATAATACCTCTCATTTCAGAGATATAGGCAGTATAAAATCTGCTTTCAATCAGCAAAAGTAATTTTTTTTTACTTCCGGTAAGCAAGTTTTCTTTAAGTTTTTCAAGTGCACAGACCGATAAATGTAATACAAACTGTTTAAAAAACTAAAAGTATAATAGTAGGGAATAAAATTTTTATTCTCTATAAGGATATCCATTAAAAATAATATTCAAGTAATAAAAATATTGGATTAAAAATAAATCCATTAATTCCTTGGAAATATATGTGTAAGCTTGTTAATATATACTGTTTATATAATCCCTGCAAAAAACCTCTTCAGATCTAACATCACATGTTGACTACTGAAACTTGTACAAAAGAGAGATTGCTGCCCAAACACACAATTATATACACATATATATTTGTTACTTCAAATGATAGTTTTAGTAGATTTCCATGTTCGAAGTAAATGCTATGTTTTTATTTTTAATTTTAAACAGTGTATTATGTCTACTGACCTCTGCACTTGAGGAAACTTAATAATGAAAGGTGCTCTCTGGCAGGATTCAAACCTGAATCCCCCTTTATAGGAGAAACCATCATTTGATCTAGCACGCTTTAGGCCACTCAGCCACAGAAATATTCAGATTTTTTTGCTTGATTTCATATCCGAAATGTGCATAAAGCAATTTCTAAATAATTAATGGATTTATTTTTATTCTGAAATTACGATTGTTTCAAACATTATTTTCTTTTCTTTTTCTTTAAAGGAATAAAAATGTTGGATTAAAAATAAATCTATTAATTCCTTAGAAATTTATGTGTAAGCTTGTTAATATATACTGTTTATATAATCCCTGCAAAAAACCTCTTCAGATCTAACGTCACATGTTGACTACTGAAAGATATGTCAACGGTTCATGCTTAATTTGATGTGAATGCCAAGTCAGTTCAAATTTATATTGGTAATAAGTACTTGTAAACAAAGGCAACTGCTCTATAAATAGGATATAAATAGTTATGTCCCTTGATACATCAGGTCATTCAGGAGGGATACAAATGTAGACCCCTACATAAGTCGCAAATTAAGCGGGAATTTTTTTTTTCTTTAAAGGAATAAAAATGTCAGATTAAAAATAAATCCATTAATTCCATAGAAATATATATACTGGTTGGCTATGAAGAGCTTCGCAATTAAGCAAGCATATATTTTATCTTTGAAGCACTCTCATTCATTCGGAATCTCTTTTTTTATACTGAAAAACAAAATGAATAAAACGTACAACAATAACAAACAACAATAAGACTTAGAGACACGTGTTGACATTATTAAGAAGAATGTGTATCTTTCTTTTCATGATGTTAATTACAATCTTGGTATTGTGTGTGTGTGTTAAAATGTTCTCAGTATTCTTGTCTACCTTGTTTCTTTAAAAGTTTTGCTTACTTGTTTTTGCTTGTTCAGAGAATTTCATGGTTAAGGGTAGCATTTGAGACTGTCAACTGTCAATTTTTCCAGAGTGAAGAAAAGACATCTGTATTGTTCTTTTTACCACTGCTACTGCCATTCTACTCTACTTGCTTCTTCGACTCTATTGTTTTCGTTTGTGTGTTTCAGATTTTAGAATGATGAAATATCATCATCGTATATCATCACTGGTGGCCAGATTGTTTTAGATGATGAAATTTTTATCTTTATTTCCAGGATGATGAAATATCCTTACCATCATTCATCACTGTAGGTTGTTTTTAGAATGATGAAATACCATCATCATTCTGGATCATAACATGTTTTTAAAATAGGTACCACCACTGATTCACTAAAAAAATAGCATACATTGATGAAAAATGCCCCAAATTTAATAAGTTTTATGGTCAAAATCTTTATTATTAAGAGGAAAATACAAAGGATTTTTTTAATTATTAAATTATATTTTTTGATCTTTTTTAGAACCTTCAAAATTTTGGTTAAAAATATTCTTTTTTTTTTTTCACTTTAGTGCAGCAGCCAAAGACTAGTAAAGGAAACTTTAACATCTCTTTTTTGCAGTGAAAAATAAATTGACTGGAAATTCTTGCAAAAATCAAATAATCATCGGATTTTAATGAAACTTTCAGAACTTATTCACAAATGATGAAATTATTTTAGAAATTATTTTGTTTTAGAAAATCTTGTTAAAATATTTTAATTTTTTTTACATGTTATTTAATTTTACAAAATTTCAAAAAATTAGATTTTTTAGAACTTAATATTTATATTAGTTAAACTTAAATGCAGAACTCCTTGGAGAATTTAAATCATCAATTTCTTTTTGTAAAACAGTTACCAAAAATTTGCTCTGAATCATACAATAAAAATGCCATAAAAATATGACATTATTTAATTAGAAGAGCTTTTAATTGCATTCATGAATTATGGACCCGATTGTTAAAAAAAGTTTTTTGATGAATAATGAAGTTTTACAAGAATTGTTTGCATTTTTTAACTTTAAATTATAATAATTTATAAAATTTTAAATCTTTTAAGTTTCAGCATTACTTTGTAGGTGTTAGAGAACTTTGTTATTAAGTAAAAACTATATTTACTAGTCATGAATGGAAAAGCTTACTACAATTCAGTGACATCCAATATTTATTTTTTTATTTTTTATTTTTTGTGTATATTGTGAAGGGTAATATTTGACTTTGTGCCATGAACAGAAGCTGAATGTCAGTGGACCGCAATAAATAAAATGAAGACTTGATTAGAAAATGAATGGCCAACGTTTATTGACACACGTAAATACAAGATGTGGAGGTATAAAAAATGGTCAACCTCAAGTCAGCCTGACATTGAGTGAGAGTGACTGAATCTCCCTTTCAGTGGGACGGCTACCAAACATATCCAAACTCAATGGTTGGGAAGTGAGAGGTGAATGAAAATCGACTTTCCAGAAGTGGAGGTCATAAAATACACATGTAACCAGAAACCCTGCTTGGTTTCCCTTTGCATTATGGGAAAATGAAGTTCTTTATTTTTTATATTATTATTTTATTTATTATTTTATTTTCATTCCTCCACAGTATAAACTCACTGATTTTTGTAAATATGGACATCCATACATGACATTATCAGAAAATAAATGTGATATCTAGAGTAAACTTAAAGACAAAATACCTAAAATTCAATAAAACATTAGAGTACACAGAATATTTACTTAAATTTTGAAGATTGTTGGGTAGTTAAAAATTATATAAAAAAATGCTCACATTATATTCTTCAAGTAAATTTTACAGATATGGCCACCGTAGAAAAACATTACTTAAACTTCCATCTGTCTTCCAAGTTATCAGCCTGTTGGCACCTAAAATAAACAGCTACCACCATGCTAAAAAATGCATTTCTGCAATAGTTTAAACTTAAAGTAACTAATATTTATTTCAAATCGGATGAATTAAAATTTAAATCAGCTAATACTACTCAAATAAAGTTTTAGAAAAGTATATTTTATTTTTGAAAGATTCTTTAATAAAGAGAAATACATTCTGATGAGAGATGTCTGAAAATGGCACTAAAATTAGCAATGTTTAGCAATTTCAAAATGAAAACTCCTTCCAGTCAATTTAAATTAGTTCTTAAGTATAGCAACATATTTTGCTTACTGCAAATATTAAATTTAATCTGTTAGCTTGAAATTAAAGCTAAAATAAAAGCTTCAAGGAAGATTTTTACTTTTTTAAAATTCACGTTAAACCTAATCTATGGAGGTACCTACTTTAAAATAATAAAAACTTAAAATAACAATTTATGTTTAATTACTGAAGTAAATATTGGTTCTACATGTGCACAAGGATCTATAAATAAATGCAGGAAAACAGAGACATGTGAAAAGAGACAAACACTCATACTGATAGTTCAGAAAACATTGCTTTAAATACACAGACACTGATTGAATGGGAAGTATGAAACTATTAGATAACATAATATTCTTCCGGTACTGAAAAGTATTTAGTCAAAGTGAGAGATCAGAATTATTTCCTTCTGTACAACTATATAAAAAATAATCAGTTGCTAAAAATAAAAAAAAAATAAAACATTTTTTTAAAAAACAATTAAATTTCACATTTTTTAAAATCTTCAAATATGTCTTTATCTATATAATAAATGCGAATGTCAGTGTGTCACTGTGTTACAATTTTGAACTTAAAGGGACACAACTCTCTAACTTTCAATAGCTCACTTCAAATGAAAAAATCACTGTTCTCAAATTACAGTGTTTCAAAATAAAATTGTCTAACACATTCGCCCCAGCCCCTCAACCTCTGGCGTCTTACTCTCTGGGTTGAGGTGTCTACTCGGTCCTAACCAAACATAAAGGAGTGGCCATAGGACCCTGAACATTCATAGATTATTCGACCAGTCTGTTGGTTTAATCCTGCTTCCTGCCCACGTTGTGATTTGTTTGATCCAGAAAGCAGAAGTGATGTCTGTCCATTCACGGTTGACTGAAGATGTAGACACGGCTGGGGAGTCTGTGCTAAGAAATTTAGAATGCAGCAAAAAAAATTAATATCTTCAGAAATCTGGACAAACAACTATTCAATGGTTGAATTGTTAATGTCTTTTATATAGCAGAAAAGAATAGTAGAGAAAAGAAACGGGTTACAGAAAAGAAAAGTATTTAACGTAAAAACTCATACACTGGATTCTAGTCAGAAAGAGAGTGTATGTGATTAATTTGTTATTAAATCATCTCAGAACGATATATGGCTCTTGCGATGGAGGGATAAAGATTTCTGTGAGGGGCTTAAAGTTATAGTGGCGTTCCTCCTCCCTCTGGACCAATTCTCTCTTCTTTCTTCATGCTCTGATGACATTATAATATATATATATATATATATATATATGTATATATATCAAACATATACATATCTATATCAAGTATATATATATATATATATATATCAAACATATATAAATATATATATGTATATCAAATATATATATATATATATATGTCAAACATATATATATAATATATATATATCAAACATTCATATATATATATCATATCTATCTATCATATCGTATATATCATACATATATGTATATATATATATATATATATATATCATACATATATGTGTGTGTGTGTGTGTGTGTGTGTGTGTGAAAGAGACAATAAATGTTATATCATTATTTTTAAACAAATGACTTAAATGATACTTGGGTCAGATATCCTTGTGGAAATCCCAGTATTTCTTTATAAATCATTTCACCCCAAGCAAGGCAATAAAGCCACTAAGACACAAAGAGTTACTGAACGTGAAAGAAACTGAAAAAACATTATTGAGGAGATAGGACGATGAAAGGACAATGAAAGAACAGGATTCAGAAAAAAAGATGATGACAACATTACATCTCAATCTTTGAAGATCATAGTTTAGAGGAAAGTCAAAAGTCATACAAGAGTTCCTGATGCGTGCCATAGTTCATGAAGTTGAGTTACCACAAAATCTCATCAGAATAATTACCATGAAAAAGAAATGTTACAGAGAAGCTATGCTACAGCAGTGGGAAATTGGTTGTAACTGAGTTGCCAGGTTAGAACGGATAACTTTGCAAATTCTTCTTCAGATTTTGTCAAAAATCTGTTGATACATAGCAGAAGCTAGATGTGGCAGCAATATTCAATTTGTGGAGGAACGGTTGATTTATAAAGAAGTAAAATAGACTCTAATAAGGAATTTTCTGGAACTGTAGAATGAACCGACTTTCTTTGCAGCAGACTTCGGAATGGATTCAATATATTGTATACACTTGGGTATAAGCCGTCTTTATGTATAATGTGACCACTGAATTTTTTGGCATGAATTTTAACTGCTCGAGAAAATAAATTTACCCATGTGCAAGCAAGCCCTATATTTTTGGCATAAAAAACTGATCCTAAAAACTCATACGATAACTTGTGTATATATATATACGAAGCTC
Source organism: Acanthosepion esculentum (assembly GCA_964036315.1). Classification (NCBI taxonomy): domain Eukaryota; kingdom Metazoa; phylum Mollusca; class Cephalopoda; order Sepiida; family Sepiidae; genus Acanthosepion; species Acanthosepion esculentum. The sequence continues at coordinate 122,821,999 of OZ038477.1, read as the reverse complement.
AGCGCCTGATGGACAGATTCTCTGCTGTTTGCAAAGCATTTGGCTTAACAATTAGCATTACAGAAACTGAAGTTGTTCACCAGCCAGCCCCCGCACCAAAGCAAATAAGAGGCATCAAGCAAAACCCACCCATTCATGTTTTTCCCGAAATACCAATTCAAGTTGATGGACATAATCTGAAGTATGTAAAGAACTTTAAATATCTTGGCAGCAAAGTTAACTCAAGTGGAACACTGGATGATGAGATCGTCAATAGAATAGCAAAAGCCTCTAGTGCCTTTGGGAAACTTCGTCACCGACTCTGGAAACCCCGGGGCATTAGGCTTGAGACCAAGATACAGGTATACAGGGCTGTATTCCTTACAACTCTTTTGTATGGTTCAGAGTCCTGGACACTGTACAGAAGACAAATTCAGTAGTTGGATATATTTCACAAAGGCTGTCTTCGAGAAATTTGTGGAATAAACCTAAGCCACCTTTTCACCATGTGTAATATTGATAGTATTGAATCCTTTCTCATGAAGTCACAATTACGCTGGGCTGGTCATGTACTACATATGCAAGGCAACAGAATACCAAAAATGCTCATGTATAGTCAACTTGACAGTGGTCATCGAAGCGTGGGCCAACCATTGCTTAGATACAGGGACAAACTGAAAAGTAACCTCTCAGCTGCGAATATGGACCATGCTACGTTTGAGGACACAGCAATTGATCGCAATGAGTGGAGGACTACTTGCTACAATGGCATCAGGAACAATGCAGCATCAAACATCACCAAGCTTCATCACACTAGGGAAAGGACTAAAATATCTGCTGCTGTACCGGCCATACACTCCAACAATCCACACTCTTGCACAATCTGTAGACTTCTTTGCAAATCACTAGCGGGACTGAAATGTCACTTGCGACTTACACACAGGGTTTAATAAGCACAGATGTCGGAACCTCATATGTTGAAACCGACGGGAGAGTTCATCATATATATATATATATATATATATATATATATATATATATATATATATATATATATATATACACACACAGTAATCATTTCACTATTTTATACATAACTTTTTATTTGTGATTGGCATGTCTATGGGTGGAAAACTTCAGACCAAAAAATGACTTATTCTCCTGGAAGTTAGCAGTAGTTAAAAGTTATTCAGGTTTTCAATACAGTTTTTAAAGTTAATAAGAAAGCAATATATATCCCTCAAGATGGACAGGTTGTTGATAAACCTTTTTTTTTGTGTCTTTATCTACCAGTTAAGAATCCTTCGAAATATAAGAACTATTCTAGTCATCCAGACAGGTCTTAACAGTCTCAATATTGAATCAATAACTTGTGTGCCTGTGAAATGAGCAGTGAGGGACAATTATTTCCCACCCACTACTTCTGAAGTTTGGACAGCTTTTCCTATAATTCAAGACAGACAGATGGGAAGGTGAGAGGGGGGATGAGTGAATGAAGTAAATGTTACAAGAGACTGACACCATAATCCCAATTGAAATGAACCTCAGGGAAATAAAGGTGAGATTAGTCGGGTGTGGCTATTGGCAGATGAAAAGGATTATTACTTGGCTACAATGGAAATACAAAAGAGAGGGAAAAGCAAGGTGTGTAGAATGTAATATCTATGTATATGAGAGAAAAAGATATATAAGATAGTGAGGAAAAAGGAAAGAAAGACAAAAGGAAAGGGGTAAGGAATGAAAAAATTGTGAGGAAATATAGAAAGAGAGTAGAATGGAAAAAAGAAATTTAAGCATAAAATTGATAGGAAGGGGAAAGGAAATTTCATAATGTATTATATATATATATATATATATATATATATATATATATATGGTTTGAATTTGGTTTGAACAGGAATACAGTGCCTTAAAGGGGCATGTGAATTCATAAATAATAAAAGATTTCTCATACCAATTTATACTCATCTGCTAATGGAAAAAAAAAAAAATTAACCAAAATTTTAAAGGTTCTAAAAAGGATTGAAAAATATAATTTAATAATCAAAAAATTCTTTGGTCTTTTTTTCTTATTAATAACAAAGTTTTGAACATTTTTCACTATGTATGGTAATTTTTTTTGTGAACCTTTAGAAGTATATATATATATATATATATATATATATATATATATATATATATATATATGTATACAAATATATATATATATATATATATATATATATATATATATATATGTATACAAATATATATATATATATATATGTATACAAATATATATATATATATATATATATATATATATATTTATGTATACAAATATATATATATATATATATATATATATATATATGTATACAAATATATATATATATATATATATATATATATATATTTATGTATATATATATATATATATATATATATATATATATATATATATATATATATATCACTTTCAACCATGCTGTGTGCCAAAAGAAAAAAAAATAAACCAAAATTTTTAAGGTTCTAAAACGGATTAAAAGATATAATTTAATAATCAAAAGATTCTTTGGGCTTTTCTCTTATTAATGAGAAAGTTAAGTTTTGAGCATTTTTCACCATGTAAGCTAATTTTTGGGGGAATCTTTGAAAATATATATATATATATATATATATATATATACATATATTTCCAACGATTCCCCAATATATATATATATATATATATATATATATATATATATATATATATATATATGATGAAAAATATGGAAAAGACAAAACAAAATCTGAATATGCAAGTTTACTGTTTTAATCTTGTTTTACTATCAACATCAGACGTTTCGGTCTAGTAGACCATCTTCAGGACATGGTTATTAGAAACATACTTAGGATTATACTATATTTAAGTCAACATGAAAAGACGATAGACACAGGACTAATCGGAAACAGAACAACTGAAATTCTAAAGTCAGCGTTCCCTTTTTGGGATTCGGTCACGTTGGTGTCACTTTGGCGATGCTGCGAAAAATGCACTCCCAATATAGAGACTTTATCTTAAATGAAAAAGAGGAATTCTATTTGAATCTAAAGCTTATAAGTACGTTTGTCAAGCATTAATCTTGCCAGTAAAGGGGAGATGTTGAAGAAGCCGGGTCTCGTATTTACCGTACGTGAAATGGATATTATGCCTGCCTCATCTATCGTCTTTTTATGTTGACTTAAATATCGTCTAATCCTAAGTATGTTTCTAATAACCATGTCCTGAAGATGGTCTACTAGACCGAAACATCTGACGTCGACAGTAAAACAGTAAACTTGCATATTCGGATTTTGTTTTGTCTTTTCCATATTTTTCATCATACCCTTGGATCTACATCCACATATTTGCTTATATATATATATATATATATATATATATATATATATATATATCACCTTCATCCCTGCTGTGCGCCAAAGGCTTAGGGGTAGAATCTCTGACTGACACCAATTCAGCCAGGTTTCAATCCTAGCTAGAGGCAATCGGACCTCTAGTCACACTGATGAGCTGTGATACAGTGAAACATTCTGTCTGTAGATGACAATATATATCTTTATTTTAGGATATTACACCGAAAACATGTTAAAATCGCTACACAACTGCAGTCGTGTTTCAATGCGCATAAAACGCATCTCATCAGATGATTAAATGTTACGAATGTTGGATTTGTACTCTGTTCATTCTTATCTTACCTGAATATATATATATATATGCAAATGCAAATAAAAAATCAAATGCTGATAAAATATGGATCGGAATCTGACAGGATGATAAGATAAAGAACAACTAGGAAACATATCAATCTAACATGTTTCACTTTTATTAGAGTTTCATCAGAGATTGAGAGAAAACAGATTCTCTGACAAAGCTCTAATAAAAGTGAAACAGGTTAGATTGGTATACTTTTCCTAGTTGTTCTTTATTTTATCAGATATATATATATATATATATATATATATATATATATATAGTTAAATTCCCAGATCAATTCTGTGGACAAGACAGATTGGTATAAAGTGACAATTGGAAAAATCTTAGATTTTGCCGACGCGTTTTGTCTTCCGACTTTCTCAAGGCAAAAATGAAATCGAAATATCTCTGTTGTTATAGTTATATTAAAAATCCAAATTTAAAAAAATAGACGCTTTTGTCCAAGATTTTTCCAACTGTCATTTTATACCAATCTGTCTTGTCCACAGAACTGATCTGGGAATTTAACTGTATTGTCGACATAGAAAAAAAAAAATTCTCTTACTATAAAGGTAATTTACATTAACCATAAAAAAAAGGCTTGGATAGAAGCGTCTATCTTTTTAAATTTGGATTTTTAATGTAACTATAACAACAGAGATATTTCCATTTCATTTTTGCCTTGAAAAAGTCGGAAGACGAAGCGCGTCGGCAAAATCTAAGATTTTTCCAATTGTCATTTTATACCATATATATATATATATATATATATATATATATATATATTATATATATAGTTTAATTCTGAGAAATTTATATTCATATATATATGTATGTTTGTGTGTGTGTGTGTGTGTAGAGATAAAGGATAAGATAATAAAGCAAGCTAAATGAAACAAGAAAGAATGAAGCAGAAAGTGAAGAAAATAGCATGAAAGAGAATAAGAAAAGCAAACTGGGAAAAAAGAGATGAAAGACTGAAAGGAAGAAACAGAAGAATTAAAAATAAAGTGAGAAAAAGAAGGAAATGCAAAAAGTGAAGAAAAAAAGAAAAAGAGAAAGATAGGAATCAAAAACAGGAAGAAAGGAACAAAGAGGAACAAAAATGGTGGGAGGAAAGAAAGAAATGAAAGAGAGAGTAAGAAAAAGAGGAAAAGGAATGAATGACAAAAGAGAAGAAAAATAAAGGAACAATAAAAGAAGAAAAAGAAAATAATGTAAAAAAAGGAAGAAAAATTAATAAAAAAAGAGAATAAAATAAAGCAAACGAAAGAAGATAGGAAGTGAAACAGAAACAGTGAAAAAGAAAGGAAGGATCAAACCTAGAAGAAAGAATGAAATGAAAGAGGGAAGAAGAAAGAAAAGGAATGGAAAAGAGAAGGAGAAATAAAGGAATGAAGAAAAAGAAAAGAATGAAAAAGGAATAAAAAGAGAGGAAAAGAAAGTAATCAAAAGTCACGAAGAAGAAAGAAATTGAAAGAAAGGAGCCAAAAAAGAAAGAAAAGGGCAAAAAAAGAGAGGACGGAAAAAAGAATGAAATGAAAAAGAGAAGGAAAAAGAAAAAGACTGAAAATAAATCGAAGCTGAAAGTGGGGGAAAGCAAGAAAAAAGAATTTAAGGAAGAGTTGAATAAAATAAGAGTGAATTTCAAAAAGAAATGAGAATAAAAGTGAATAGAAAAGAATGGAAAATGAAAGAAAGAAATGCAAGTGAAAGACAAAATGGAACAAAGACAAAATGCAAAAAGTGAAGAAAGACAAGAAGAAAAGAAAAAAAACTGGAAAAGTGCAAAAACAAATAAAAACGACAAAAATATTTTTTACGTACAAAAGACAACAAAGATTGGTAAAGAAGAATCATGTTAAAAGAGATATGAAAGCTTTCACAAGGAATTGCATGAAAGAAAATATTTATTTTTCTGCTACAATAATTCTTATTTGGCATGAAATGGCAGTGCAAAACACTGACAAATATGTTGAGCATGTGTGAGTATATATATATATATATATATATATATATATATGTATATATATATATATATATGTATAAAAGTTTGTGATCATTTACCGATGCCATCAAAAATTGATGGTCTATTTTGTTATGTCCTTACTATTATCAGATGGCTTTCAGATGTGAGTCTTTTTTCCCCAATTCTTTTTTGTCACACTCTGTTTGTTCACCAAGTCAGTCACTTCATCTCCAGGCTTCTTAAACATCTTGGGACAGTCCAGCATTTTCACAACAAAGACACTGCCACATGGCAAGTGAGTTAACACTGGTACAACAAAACATTATAGAAAAATGCATGTGTGCATACAGATACATACATACATATAGAGGCTTGCAAAAGTAGATATATAGTAAGTATTACCAGTATTATAAAAGTGGTTCTAGGATTCATTTAATACTAGATTTCATTTAATTCATTAAAATCATTTTTAATATTCTTATTTTTATAATTTTTATTATAATTCATTTATTATAAATTTTATTTTTTAATAAATAATAATATTCAAAATAATAAATGTTTTGCAGCTCAAGAGGAGTGTGTGAATGATGGGGGCAAACAGTTTGAACTTTTGTAGGATTGATATGCTTATTATTAATATGTTTGTATAATCAATACAATACAATCTGTGCACAGGGTTTGTTTTTCATTAATGTATACCTACTTTTGCATATACCTGTAAAATGTGTATGTGTTTATAATTTGACAGCAATCTTTCTATTATGTTTATACCGCAAACTATTGTACTAAATAACTCTGTTTTAACGGCATAAGTGAAGAGTGATGGAATCAACAGCCCAAAAGGTTTGTTTACAAAACATAAATTCTTAAAAAATCTTCTTGGCATTAAATAACTGATCAATCAATTAATCAATCTTTCTTTTACACATGTTTCATTGAATGTGATGGACATACAGTTTAGCAAAGAAATAGTAAGAGCCCGAGGAAAACTGAATGAAAAACTTACAGAATTCAATGAAAAGTTTTTTAAGTGGGCATCAAGGTTAGGCTGAGAACTCTTCACCATCTTTTCACATATCTGGAGACATGCACATACACACACATATCATAATAGCATTCTCTGTCTCTCTCTCTCTATATATATATATATGGACACCTACAA